>OX451738.1:1280381595-1281582284 GCA_948472305.1 Vicia faba
AGAGAGAGAGAGAGAGAGAGAGAGAGAGAAGAGAGATGTTTCGGCTTAGAAAGAGGGAAGGATGAGTGGTAATGATATCATGTATTTAAAATGACATGAAATAAAGAATTGAAATGACAAAATTTCAAAAGAAAAACAATAATATTGTGAAAAAATAGTTTGAAACACTTTTTTTTTAGAAGGAAGACATAAAAGATGAAGAAAAAATTTAATTTATTTTCAAAACTAAAGTGTGTGCTTGAAACAATGTGTTTTATGTTTTTAGAAAAATAAAAACATTAGTGACAGAGGAGACAAAAAGATGCATAAGTTTTACTGTATGCACAAAAGAGATATTTTGAGAAAATTAGAAAATTTTGCCTCATTTTTAAAGTGAATGTTGAGAAAGCTTATGATTCAGGGAGATGGGAGTTTTTGAGTATATGCTTGTGATATTTGGGTTTAATGATAAGTTGAGATTTTGGATTAGAGCTTGTGTTTTTGCTAGGAATCTCGTGGTTTTGGTTAATCATTTCCCAACTCAATAGATTATCACAGAGTGATCTCAAGCAAGGGGATCTCCAAACTTCTTTCCTATTTATACTAATGGTTGAAGGTTAAGTGGTTTAATCAGTATGGTTATTGAGTTGGGTCTTCTCTCTGGCTTTAGGGTTGAAGCATACGATTTGGTGGTTTTCTCTTCTTCAATATTCAAACAATACTCTTATCTTAGCAGGACCAATCAGTTGAAAATCTTTACCTTTAGAGGGTTTGAGTTAGGCTTCGAGACTGTGGGTGAATTTTTCTAAGAGTAGTTTGATAGGGGTCAATATGGATTTTGGTTTCTAGAATTCCACAAGTGATTTTATCTACTACAAGTTTGAGACCCATCCTTTTAAATATATGGGTTTGGTTGTTGGGGCTATTCCTAGCCATGAAGCTACATGGGATCCCCTTGTTAATATGTTATCTAAAATTCTTAACTCATGAATATATAGATAGGTTATATTGAAGGGGATGGTTTTTCTTAATTATATGCTTAGTGTTATTTTGTATCTTCTTCTTGTATTTTCTTTTTTGAAACTGCCTCTAAAGGTTTGGAGGAAGATAATTCAGATATAAACTTATATGTCGTGTGTTAAGGAGACTCTAAGATCTCTTGAGTTAGTTGGGATCACATTTGTAACCCAAGAGCAAAAATGACTTGGGGGTTAGAGATCTCTGCTTGATTAATTTAGCTTTTTTAGTTAAATGGAGGTGAGACTCATCTGAGGTGTTTCTCATCTTTAGATAGATATCCTTCTTGAAAGATATATTGATTTTATTGTCTCTTCTTTAAGGTATGGTAGAGTCTTGGACGGCAGGAACTCCTCTTCTTTATGATAGGAGGTTTCCCTTCACGGTTCTAAGGAGGAAGACGCTTCTGATTAGTTTGTGGATGATATTTATAAAAAAATTGATTAAGAGTTCCAAACATCTTTTTGAAGTGATCACTGGACTTGTAGTATCCTCTTCAAGGATAGGTTTCCTTGGTTGTTCTTGATTATTGATTATCCTGGGGGAGTGTGGAAGACACTACTACAAATAACCTCATTTCACTTTGGACAAGAAGGGATATAATCTTGGTTACACTGACGAGGTAACGAAGGGCGACATAAAAATCAACCATTTAATCTTTCAGTTTGAATAACTGAGGTGGAAAGTGGCACTAGTCATGGGTTCTATCCCAAGCAACTGTTTTTTTTTCTTTTCAAAATTGCGCTAATTTTTACGGGATAAAGTCTTGTTTACAAAGTTTTAGTTTTAAGCTGATTTTTTCCGTTTTAATTTACAAAGCGTCAATTTTGTTGACAAATTCTAATCTTCCTCTCATCAACAACAACACCAATAACAACAACAAAATCAAAATCAATAGAATCCTTGAACATTAAATCTCAACAACAAAACAACAACAACAACAATAACAACAACAACAACAACAACAAAATTCATGGAGTAATTAAATATTAAATCTCAACAACAGCAACAACAATAAATAAACAAAATCAATAAAATAATTAAATACTACTAAATTTCAACAACAACAACAATATTAAACATCTTACTTGATACAACTACAACTAGCATTAAACATTTTTAACAAGGAATTACTAGAGAAAATATTACATTAAGAAACCAATCTTGAAATATTTTCACGCTCTTACTTTCATCATCATTGTTTTTAATATGTTAAGTTTAAATTTCAGCACTTTTGCATCCAAGATGGATAGTTGTGGCATTCACATTTTGATTGGCTAGTGACGGTTTCACGCGGATCACTAATATTTCATGTGGATGATGAGTTGACAATGTCTTACCATTTTTATTTATAAATGGATGACAATGATTCATTACTTAATTTTTTCATCTAATTGATCATAAAAAATAATAATTAAGTATGTTACTTTACCTCTCGGTTTTTAGAAATATCGAGGCAATAGGTCATAAGAAAATTAAAAAAAATATATATAAGGTGATAAAATGTAGTTGTTAGGATTCAAAAACGTGTTTTCTCGCTACTTTATCCCTCAATTTTCAGCAAAACTGAGGTAATAAGTCATAATTTTTTTAAAATTAATAGATGATATTTTATAGTTGCTGAAATTTGAAGACGTTTTCTCTAAATACTTTACCCCTCAGTTTTTAGGGATGGAAATTTCCCAATGTCATATACTTATCACTATCTTGTGGATTATATTAATGCTCATAGTCATTCCTCCTCTATTGACATGCCGTGGTATGAATCATTTGAAGAGCCAAAAATGAAATTGTGTTTTTGGATACTATGATAAACATGAAAGAAATGGAGGAAAATAGTATTTTTTTGTCTTGGAAATAGTTATTGAAAAAATTAGTGAGAAATTATTGCACATTACAAATTAACTTCATAATCTTATCCTTTAAATAAATTAATAGCGGATCGAGATTTTAATCTAATTTATAACAATCATGACCCTTTCTTCTTTACTCAGTGGTTTTTGATCTGACAGTAGTGATCTTATTGATTTGATATTTTACCTATTTCTTCTTTGTAGTGTAGTCCTTAAATAGTGATGCTTGTTTCAAAGTTTTTTTTTTTGTTTTTGAAAATTCTTAGTCTTTGTCATTATAGACTTATAGTTTTGTTTTTAGTTGTTTACTTTCTCTCTTTTTTTATTTTAGTTTTTAATGCTTTTTGTGACAATTGCTTGTTTTGTTGTACTTTGTTAGAAAATTCTTATTTTTTATTAATAATATTATTTTATAGTTTTGTTTTTAGTTGTTTACAATCTCTTGTTTTTTTTTTTTAATACTTTTTGTGACAATTGCTTGTTATGTTGTACTTTGTTAGAAAATTCTTATTTTTTACTATTAATATTATTTTACCTTTTAAAAAATTATAATTTTAAAAAATTTGATTTTATCACCTATTTATATTAAAATAAGATCTCAATCATAAAGCATAACTCTATTCCTATAAAAAACAATCGAATGAATTGATGCACATATATATATATATATATATATATATATATATATATATATATATATATATATATATATATATATATATATATATATATATATATATATATTTGGTATCAAAATTGATATGAGTGATTCACATCACATTGACACGATTACACGCTGTAATTTTGATAAACTTACATTAACAAGGTTCTAAAAATGATTGTTTTTGTAAAGTAAATAAAACATGGAAACATCATTTGCGATCCAGCAAGTATGTAGCTATAGGAGAGGCTAGGATAAGACAAAACAGGTTGGATTACTAATATTGCTACATGCCAAAACAAAACTGAGGTCGGCAACTCGGCATCACCGATGTGTTTTTTTTCTACTTTTCCTAATGTACTAAGATTCCTTTAGCAAGGTCATTTTTATTGTTTTTTTAGTTTTCAGTTTTCACACGCTTGTGATTTCTATTAATACCCCAAACAAGTTCCTTAAAGTTTCATAATCGGTTTGGGTGGGAAGACAATTCGTGGGTGATGGATAATAATATTCTTGGCCTTCTCAAACTTCGTATCAAAAGAGGAATTGATCTTGCAATTCGTGATGCTAATACCAGCGATCCTTATGTTGTTGTCCAAATGGGTGACCAGGTTCCAACCTTAATTGCTTTTTCTTCTCCTTTTCTCCTTTAAACATGTTTTTGATAGATCCAATTGGTGTGAATGTTGTTGATGCAGAAGCTGAAGACTCGTGTAGTGAAAAACAATTGCAACCCTGAATGGAATGAAGAACTAACCCTTTCAATAAGGGATATTAAAACTCCAATACGTCTCGTAAGCAAACTATCTCCCATTTACAAATTTATTTATGAATTTCACATAATAATGAGAGATCCATTTTAAGGAGGAAAATATTTGAAGAGTTATAGCTAATATGAATATTTTGTTTTTCTTTCTACAGACAGTTTTTGACAAAGATACATTCTCCATAGATGACAAAATGGGTGATGCCGATGTAGACTTGAAACCATATGCTCAAGCTATGCAAATGAAGTTGGCCACTCTTCCAGATGGATGTGCAATCAAGAGGGTTCAAGCAAACAGGACTAATTGTCTTGCTGAAGAGAGTAGTTGTATTTGGAAAAATGGTAAGATCATTCAACAAATGATTCTAAGATTGAGAAATGTTGAGAGTGGGGAATTGGTTGTTGAAATTGAGTGGGTGGATATTCCTGGTAGCACAGGTATATCAGGGGGGACATAGTTAAGTTGTCCTCCTTTCAATAACAATCAACAAGGTGAGTTTGATACACGAATAAGACTATGTTATAAATTCATAATGAATTTATATCTTGTATAAGTATCAAGACTTTATGTACACTAGCTCCAACTTTATCTCATGATAAAATATTGTGTAATATATATTGTCACTATTGGAATTTCTCTTATTAAGTTAGATAGAAGTTAGTAAATTGTTGTTTTATTTGAAAAATAGAGAAGTGATTATTTCTTATAAGAGTGGGAATATGTCAGACCAACTGACAGCAGTCTATCACCTACACATATTATGTTTAGATTTGATAAAGTTTAATTTGATTCAATCTATTCCCACCCCTACTTCCTTATGGTTTTGTTTAACTTCACGTAATTCATGCACATTTTGTATTGAATTATAGTTGTTGTAGGGATAAGTTCATTTTTTTCATTTGAAAGAATTGTCGAGTCACCTTTCTTCGAAACACATTATACTGGACACACTCTTACACAGTAAAAAATAGAGTATATGAAGTTTATCCTTTTTAGACGTCTATATTATTCTTAGCATTATCTTCTAATAAAATACGAGGTTATTTTTCCATCAATTACTTTCTTGTATCTCTTCAGAACTGGTAGGAGGAGTCTCTCGCTCGACAATAGGAGGAGGTTTTTACCACATATGACACATTGTCTTTAGTCATTTATGCAGTTAATTTTAATGTTTCAAATTTGTTTAAGCAACTTGCATTACGTCACTTTCGTAAAATGCAACTCTTAATTCATTCTTCCTTCAATTCTTCACCATTCAAAGATTACAACTCTTTCTTTAACTCATCACTGTCTTGGATTAATTGTTTGTGAACTAAAGAGTCACAACAATCAATTAGAGAGCAATAAACCATGTCGTCTTTAGAGTATTTCAACATATTTACCACATAAGCATCACATGTTGACCATTGATTCTCATGGTGAGTTCTCCTTTTTCAACATTAATGAATTAATGAGTGTTCTTTCTATACCAAAGAAAGGTCTTCTCAATAAGGGTGTCTTTATCATCATTAAAATCCATGAAAATGAAATCTACATGAAATACAAACTTTCAAACTCTCACCAACACATTTTCAATTTTTTCTTGTGATAGCATCAAACTCTCACCAACACATTTTCAATTTTTCCTTATGACAGCAAATACTCTAGTAAGCCAATTAGAGGGTTAATGTGGTAGCTCCAATGCCAAGCTTATTAAGTATAGATAAGGGCATTAAATTAATCTTTGCACCTAAGCCATATAAGGCTCTTCCACAAAATGTATATCCAATATGGAAAAGTATTTGTAAAACTTTCCATTTACTTGAGTTTTTTTGGTATATTGTGAGTGCAATATTTTCTCTTATATGTTTTGAATGATGTCAAAATTAGGTATTTAGTATTTGTATATTAGACTTTATCTTTTTATGTGTATGAATTTTTTTTATCTCAGAACACTTATAGAACAAGTCAAAAACATTTGAAAGAGTCAAAAATAGGTTTTTTCATGAAAAACTATGTTTGGAGTCGACACATCCATATTAGGAGTCGATTCCCACTGAAGATAAATGAAATCAAAATTCATGCTGTGTATGGGTCGATACACATGCATTTGGAGTCGACACACAACACAAATGTGTTGACTCCCTCGAGCTGTAGGTCGACTCCCACTGAAAGATTCATTTGCCAAAATTCTCTGTCCACTTGGAGTCAACTCCCAGACAACATGGGTTGACTCCCCAGCTCCTATGAGTTGACTCCCTCTACGAATGGGTCGACTCCTTCAGTTTAAAATGTCCAATTTTATAATTTTGCAAATATGATTATCCTCTTTCATTCATTTACACTCATATATATATATATATATATATATATATATATATATATATATATATATATATATATATATATATATATATATATAATCATTGATGCATCATTTCTAACAGATTGAAATAAAAAATATTCAAAAAAATTTTCATCATCTTCATCCTCTCTCATTGCATACATACCAAAACTACACATAATCATTTTGTTGTGTGATCTTGAGATAGTTTGATAAGTCAATTGAGTTTGAAATTCTTTGGGGGTTTCAAGATAAATTCATTTGAGGTTTTCTTCCAAGATCAAGGTTGATTTGAGATTTTTTCACAAGATTTCATAATTTAGATTCAGCAGAGAGAAAGCATTGAAGAAAGACGTTTCTGTCAAAGGAGTAAAGGTAATCAGATGATCATTTTGATAAACTTGGGTCACAATAGTTTGCAATTTAGATTCAGTCGATTGAAAGTTTTGAAGAATGAGGGTTCTGTCAAAGTAGTAGCAGTAGTCTGAGGATCAAATTAGAAGTATTGTGTTACTTGATCGAGTATAAGATTAAGGGAAGAGAAGAAGTTAGGATCAACATCAAACATAAGGTTGGAGGATTGAGTTGCTAATTTTTCTTTTGTAAACTACATTTGAAAAGGTTAATTTTTATTAACTCAATTCTATTAAAATTTAGAGCAAACATACTCATAGAGAGGCCGATTGGAGAACTGTTTAAAAAATCATTCTCACTCTCTCACATACACACACACACTTTCATTGCAAAATTGTGAAACCATTATTTGTGCAATCAATACATTGAGATAATCTCTTTGATTAATAATATTGCAAATTATTTTTGTTGAGTTGATTGTAATCTATAAGATTGCAATTGGTTTTTCATATCAACAAAATTAAAGAAAAATCTGAATAAAATTAATTGCACACTGAGTATTCGACAAATTGTTTAAGTCAATTTTTGGTTTAATATTTCATTAGAAATTGATTATCATTGTGTCGTTTTATTAAAACTTTATTTTTGAAAAAATATTGATTAATTTTCTCATCAATCAAGTACGGTCTTTACTGTTTAACGCATATCTGGTTCTTCTGATAATGACTCGAGATAGACGATTGTTGATCCAAAATTATTTCCGCTTCCATAGTTAAACATAGTTTTCAAAATAGATTTTAAATAAGAAAATTTCAATTACGATATATACAACCCCCTCAAGATCGTAGTCTATTGTCTAACAAGTGGTATTAGAGCACATGTTTATTTTGTGCTTCGAAACTGCTTATTAGATAATATATTTCGAACCTAAAGAGGCCTTTAATAGAGGGCCCGTTTTCAATTGCGGAAACTATTGTTATTGGAAAAATTGTATGTGTATACATCTAAATTCAATTGATAGGAAAGTATGGAGCCCCGTAAAAAATGGCCCATTTGAAATTAACATGACCAATGCAGATGGTGTTGTACCTAAGTCAGAAGCACAATGGAGCATGGATGATGAGAAATTATGGTCATATGATTGGAAAGTAAAGAATGTATCGTATCCTCTTTAGGAGTTGATGGATATTACCGTGTTTCCAATTGTACAACCTCTAGAGCTATGTGGGACTCATTACTCTAAAATCTAAATTGAACAAGGCTTTAGAACTAAAAGTCACTTATGCTATTAATTCGACAAAATTTAAAAGATCTTTAAACGTACCTTACAAAAAGTATAATTTTGTTGAAAAATAATCAAATAGAAAAAGTCACTCTCATCATCATTTGACTTGTCACTATACTTGCAAGAAAGGTTATTCCATTGTAAAATCTAAATTTAGGCGATTTATTGTTCCTAAAGATATTTTTCAATGGTTGCTTAAGTGTGACATAATTTCTAATTAATCTCAAGGACCCAATGAGAATTGGACACCTAGAACTCTTTATTGATTTTGTAGGTTGAATGTCTTGGCTCCATGAAGAGAATGTGGGTTCTCGATAGTGGATGCTCAAGATATATGGCAGATGACATTTCCTTATTCATTGACCTTGTGGCAAAGAAGCAGGGGTATGTGATCTATGGTGACAATAATAAGGGAGTTATAATAGGTAAATGTAGTGTAGGTAATCCCTCTTCTACTATTATCTCTATGGTTACATATTGTTGAAGAGTCTGTGCATGTCACTTTTAATGAATCCTATCCTAGAAATGTCGGGAAAGGTATCTGTTTTCATGATGCAAGTGTATCTTTAGAAGACATACCCAAAGACATTGAAGAAGGAGCTGATCAGCCTGAAACGGTGAAACCTGGGGAGGAGGAGGAAGATGATTTTAAAATGGATAAGAATGAAAGTCCAACTGAAATGGATGATCTTCCCTTAGCTTGGAAGACTTCGAAGGGCTATCCAATCGATAATATTCTTGGATACATCACCAAAAACGTGACTACATGCTTTAAGATAACTCAAATAAGGGACATTTATGTGTCAAATATAGCACTACTGTTGTACCCCAAATTTTCCCTCTCATGTTTTCCAAGGTCTTCCCTTACATGGTTGGTCACAAACATTTGCCTAAAGAAAATAAAGTTTTTTGAAGATGAACAAAGTGTATTTTGATTGGCATCTGGGCAAAGTCTTCGATTGGGTATCCAAAATCCTTCAATACAGGCTTGACTCACCAGTCTTCGATTGGGCATTTGGCACTCTTCGATCGGGCTTTGATTAGTAAGCTTCGATTAGGTGTTTGGAACTCTTCGATCAAGCTTTGGTCCACAAGTCTTCGATTGAGCGTTGGACCCCCTTTGATCAAGTCAATTTCACAATGCTTCGACTATGCATTAACTACTTCAGGCCTGCCTTCGATTCACGAGGCAAGAATCTCCTACAAGTTTGTTTCGATTCACAAAGTCAATGGCCCCTCTACTTGCCAGCACACCAGGCAAGAGGCTCATTCTAAGAACATGTAAATGACTCATTCGAAGAATATGTAAAAGTCCGTTCGAAGAAGCATTTAAAGGGTCCGTTTGAAGAACATGTAAAGGTCCATTTGAAGAAGCATTCAAAAGGTCCATTCGAAGAAGCATTCAAAAGGCCCATTCGAAGGATACATAAGAAGTCCATTCGAAAGAGGCAACTCAAGGCCAATTGAAGGGCATGGCCTGAAGGCATTCGAAAATCAAAGGTGTCCAGGTTCATTCAAGATTCCAAAGAGACATGAATATTTCAAAAAGGAAATCTTTTAATATGTCTTATTCTTGTCTCATGGCTTTAAAGGCTTGGTTAAATGGTTGTCCCTTGCCATTTTCATGCACCCTCACACTCCTATAAATACGAGGCCAAGGATACATTACAGAGAAGGGGGATTAGAGATACACTGCCCATAAACCCACCAAAGATTGTCAAAATTTTCATAAGTAATCCAATCCAAAACAACCCTTCAACAAAAGTATCCACGCCCAGAAGTCCCAGATCGAAGGTACCCACATCCAGAAAGTGCCAAATCGAAGGTTCCAACTACTGGTAAGAGAGGGTAAAATGTCAAACTTTGTATTTACATAACACATCCATATTTGTTGTTTCATTCGATTTGTCATTCTGGACAGAATCAAAGGGCTTGGGTTTGGCACCCATGTCATGTTTTGTTGCTAACACTTGCTGCAGATATAGCCTGAAAACACCCAGCGTGCACAGGATCAAAGGACCTGGGTTTCGATACCCAGGTCCTGCATTTTATTTTGCTAACATATTTTTGCAGGTGCAATGTCTCCACAGGTGATCCTTCAGGCCTTTCCAGCAACACCCTTCATAGAATCGAAAGGCGACCTTCTTACTCTGAATCGAAGCCCCCCCTTTCTCCCTACAATCGAAGTTTACCCATATCCTTCACAAACCCAATCGAAGGAGGCAGGAAAAGGTGCAAATCGAAGCTTGGCCCGTCAATTCTCAAGCCCAATCGAAGGCTACTCACACCCATTCCCTAGCTCAATCGAAAGAAGGCCAAAGAAGGGTGAATCGAAGGAGTCCATGGCATGGATCGAAGAAGTCTTTTCTCTTTTTTATTTTTACTTGTCTTTCAATTTGGTTGTAATAGTGTAAGACCTCTATTTTCTTCTTTTTTTACTGCTTTTCATATTAACTGCTAGTAACTAGGCGTGTATGAAAAGACTAATAATCAAACGTTAGAAAATTTAACAAAAAGACAAAAAAATAATTGAACATAACACACTTACACATATACACCTCTAAGGTACGCCCACTTTGGTTGCCTTTAAAAAATAGTCCTGGGGCAGGAATTCTTTAGCAAAGACCCATAAATTAAAAGATCATAGTCCCTCGATGACCCTACAGTTGTCTTCTCGATAAATGATCTAGTCCCTAAAACAGAATTGCTAAAGCATCTCCATAAGTTGCCTTCGTGACTGTAACGTCCCTCCAATTGTCTCTCAAAACATCCAACGACAGGGCAACCTACTCACTAATAGTAGGATAACACTGTCTAAAGGAAAATAGGAAAAGAACAACCTTTTCGAGTACAAAAGTAGATAGCTGTTAGAAGTTTTCTCAAAAACACTTTTTGCACTTACACAAATACTAATTTTCAAAATAAAACAAATTTTCAAAAAAATTCACTTTGTTAACACTCTTGAGGACTGATACAAGAGTTAAACACAAAGAAAATCACCGCACTAAGGCGTTTTCAAAATATTTTCAAACACAAAGCACAAAGGTATTTTAAAAATGAGGAAACCTCTAAGAGCCCATGGAAAACTAGGGATGGAAAGGGTGCTAACACCTTCCCTTTCCATAATCTACCCCCTTACTCAGAAAACTCTCGAAAAGGTCTTTTCTGTTCTTTTCACCCTTTCCTTAATTTGGATAAAAGAAAAGTCGGTGCCGACTCTTGCTTACCGAAACATTTGTAAACACAAACACAAACCAGTATTAAACAGTCGCTTCTGCCACAGTATCATAGAACTGGCGACTCTGCTGGGGACAAAATAAAAAGTGGGGTTACCTTAGAGTTAGTTAATTATTTAACTACTTTGTTGTGCTTTGTTTGCTTTACCCTTGGAGGGTTGTTTGGGTTGTTTCTATAGATCCTACACCCGAATCTGGGGCACACTTTTAGGTAAACATCAATAGATCATGGATATTGTACGGCGTAGACCGATATGGTTGAAGCAATTGCTGTGTTCGTGTGATACTTTGGTTGGTACCGGTATCTCTTGTGTTGAATCGAGGAGAATACGGGGCCACCACATGGTGTCGTGAAGCACTAACGAACCTTAGAACCTTAGTTGAACAAACTTGGCCATTAGAAAGTAGTGAGATAGCCTCCCTCGGTGTAAAATTGGGAATTGGTTGATACTCGACGCTACACTCATTGAGATCTGAATTTCGAGATGTTTTGGCCGCAAGAAAAGATTGCTAAGCTGAAATAACTCGATAAAGAAAGATCAGTGATATTGAGACTCCTTAGAACCCGGTTACTATTTCTAAGACAGGTTGAACCAACTAAATTTTAAGAGGGTACTTACCTACAAACCCCATGCAAGCCTAAACCTAAGGCTACTTGTGTGACTTGTTTTCTTTCTTTGCCTAACAATTTGAACACATTGCAGGGCTTTGTTTGTATTCCTTGCAGGACCTTGTTTGTATAAATCCAATAAATTTGTTTCTTGCCCTGCATTTTTCCTTGATGCATAGCATACACATCATAGTATCATACCATAACATTTCCTTAACCATTTCAAGGATCTCAAGGGCCTGTGAAGCAGGTTATGATAAAGCAGACGTCTAGCAAGGGGCAAGGGGATTCATTTTCCTCTAGCCAACACTGTTAAAAGACCAAAGGGACAACTTGAGTCAGGGGATATGACCCACTTGATATGCTGATATTGAATCTTGTAAAAGGACCTTCAACGATACGAAGTTCTTCAATCAAAGCTGTGAAGTTCAACGCCTAACATTTTTCTTGTTTACCCCGCGAGATCCTTGAAAACATTTGCATATCATACATGTCATTGCATAGCAGGTAGTCTCAAGTACATGTCTCTTATGTTCTCGATGTTTATTTCAACAATGGCTCTCAAACAAGACAACAGAGATCTCCAAACTCAAGGGGCTCAGTTCATGGAAATGTTCCTAAACCAATACAAGGGGCAGGAAGAATTAAAAGCACTCCTCGTTGGGAATCTGACCAAGAAATATCCTGACAACAACAAGGATGACCAGGTTGAAAAACTGCAAGCTGAAGTTGTAGCAATGAGAACCCAGTCCCAGATGCTGGGGCAGATGGCTCTTATCCAACGCCAAGCCCGGGGACAAGAAGAGTTGAGAGTCATTATCAACAAGCTTCATCAAGACGGATGCAACCGTGTGAAGCAAACAGTCGAGGTTGGGGACCAAGCCATTGGTTAACCTCCAAGAAGACAAGAGGTTGGTTTGGTGAAGAGTGGACCTTTCCAAATTTCTACCACATCACGGGTCCAACAACAACCTTGCCAAAAACAACGGGTTAATCAGAGTAAGCTGGACACACCCAAAAGGCAGTTTACCAAACTCAGCATGCTACTGTCTCAAGCTTTACAACACATGTTAAGGATGAATCTGATTACGTTGATAGGGCCTCATCTGAATCCCAATATTGCCTCTCCAATGTTCAATCCAAATGCAAGGTGTGCATATCACTCCAACAGTCCAGGGCATGATACTGATAGCTGTCAGACATTAAAATACAAAATTCAAGACCTGATCGATGAGGGAGCATTGGAATTCACATAAGATGGTCAACTAGAATTCCTCTATTATCCCTCCAAGGCACACCATCTGAAGTGACAAGATCAAACAAAGAGGCTTTTGTTCATTAGAATTTTCAATTTGTAATTTTCTTTTGATTGTTCGAACATTTATTCATATCAAACCTTGTTATTTCATCAATGCATCACATATGTTTGTATTGAATCAATTCATTCGTATTCACTATTTTAAAACTGTGTTCTTACTTCCTTTTTGTGATATTTGACTCTTGATTAAAAGTTGTAAGCCTTTAGAGGGAGGATGACGAAAATGATACCACAATTTCTACAATATGCTTTTGAACAGCCCCTGCTGACGATGTATAGGCGTTGTTTCAAATCCCAAACAGTGGAGTTATAAGGAAGATAATCCCTAGTCAACCCCTTTGAGCCTAATAACTAGGAGTTTTTCTTTTCACACAAATTAAAACCCTTAATCATAACCCGGGGCAGGGTAGCTTTCTCAGTTAATTTAGAGGTGCATTCAGGCGCAAGCTTATCCTTCATACACGACAAATAGTGTAGAAGATACCTTCCAAAATATGGTGATGGTTCCGCATAATCATCAAAGCAGATAGTCATTATTTTTCAAAAGAAAAGCCTGCTAAGTCAAATCATATGAAGGAGACTTAAGAAAAAAACTGGGGAATCCCGCTGATTGTAATCACAAAAGAAATAGTTCAGGAAAAAGCAGGAATAATAATAAAAAAAAGAGGTCCTACAAATCCTCAACAAAAGAAAAGGTTACAAAAATGACTGCCTTCTCAAACAAACGTTCAATTTCTGAACCATCACCAAGTATCAGAGCAAAGATTCCAGACTCGATTGGGATCTAAAAGCATAATTAATTGAGCATAGGACTAAAGAACATCACAAAGAGCGGGTTGGGTATAAATAAAATTTAAGCCTTTATACTTTGTTTCTTGAACCGTGAACCAAGCTACGTTATAACCCTTAAAAGTCCTAGCTGAAGCATGTGTTAGTTTAAAAGCATACTGTTACAAAATGTATCCTGACTCCTGTAGGGTTCGCTATAAACCCTGAGCTGACATCACACTTTTATAAAATTTGTTTTTTTTACTAAAAAATGAATTTTCAAACTTCAAGACAGACGTAAGCTTTGCATTCTTTGAATACCATTGTTTGCATATGACTATTTGTTCAACAGTAGAGAAATTCGCACGGCGGATATTCGATGAACAAAAATCCTCTCAGTGGATAGAATCACCTCAGATGGAAAGACATTCCAGTGATAGGCCTTTCATAATCAAGGGGCATAGCATGGTGTCCAGCTGATATGGGGAAGTCAAGTCAAGGTTCAAGGAATCTCTCAAAAAATCCAAATAGCCAGGGGCAGATCTCCATCTGAATCACTTGTGGAATTGGACATGAATTCCAGCAACAAATCATGTACGATCAAACAAACATCTTCTGGAAGTGTGGAAACACTTACTACTATGGACAATGACAATTCTCCGTACCCGGTGAACATGGACATAGTCAGAAAATACTACGCATGAACAAAGACTTGCTAGGTTGACTGGCCTAGGCAAAAATAAGGGCATCCCGGTGAACCAAAAGGGTTCGGGAAAAAATTAGGGATAAAAACATAAAATATGTACACCCGGCAAGTCGAAAACCTGAAAAGGCGGCTTGAGCAAAAAAGGGTATTTCGGTGGACTGAAAATCTAAAAAGACCGTCCAGGAAAAAGCTAGGGATTAAAGCATACGACTACGTCCCGTCATCTTGTCACTTGTCTAATAAGTAGAAGGTTTATTACCCTGATCTGCATTCACCAAGGACTCCAAGAGTTGGGATAATAGTCAAGCCATCTACAAAATCCCCAGCAGATACCTTTCTCCAACAGGTACAGAGGCAGGGGCATCTTGCTACAAAGTCACCGCCATATCCTTAGCTTACAACCTAGTGATGTCATGAGATCTTGTATCCCCGACAAAACAGGAATTTCCAACTATTGCTCCGACATCAAGTTTTCCCCAGTAAAGTCGTCAAACTTCTCAGGATTTCACAAAATCCTCGGGCAGTGCACAGAGCTTTCCTTCCCCAACTGAGTTTATTTCTCTAACAACGGAAGATCATCTCCCAACAGTTCAGCTTTAACAAAATCTGAAGACCTACATTCTTCATCGCCAATTGCAATCAGGGATTTATTTTCCCTAATTCAACAGTGCTGCAATAGAACAACTGATACATTCACATATTGCATTCATACATCATTCTACAAACATCATAGCATTTGCAGTACAAATGCATACATCCCAATCTCATTTATTTTGAGAACACCATTACACAATGCATTTCATACATCATGACATTGCATACAGCTAACGCTTTACCTTTTCAGGAAAGATCAATCAGCAGATATTTATCATCAATAATTTTCAACAGGTCCAGGATTAGCTCCTGAAACAAAACAGAGTAATTACCTGTGCAACTAAATACAGCTTTACACGGGCTCAACATGAAGCAATCTTACACGGGTTTCTTCTGACTTCCAAATACAGCTTTACACGGGCTCATCATGAAGCAATCTTACACGGGTTTCTTCTGACTTCTAAATACAGCTTTACACGGGCTCAACATGAAGTAATCTTACACGGGTTTCTTCTGACTTCTAAATACAGCTTTACACGGGCTCAACATGAAGTAATCTTACACGGGTTACTTCTGACTTCCAAATACAGCTTTACACGAGATCTTCATGAAGCAATCTTACACATGTTCCTTCTCCTTCTAAAATACAGCTTTTACACGAGCTTTTCATGAAGCAATCTTACATGGGTTCCTCATCCCTCCTTCTAAAGTTTTACACGGACTTATCCCGAAGCAGCCCTACCCAGGCTCCTTCTGAAGTTTTACACGGACTTATCCCGAAGCAGCCCTACCTAGGCTCCTTCTGAAGTTTTACACGGAGTTATCCCGAAGCAGCCCTACCCAGACTCCTTCTGAAGTTTTACATGGACTTATCCCGAAGCAGCACTACACAGGCTCCTTCTGAAGTTTTAAACGGACTTATCCCGAAGCAGCCCTACCCAGGCTCCTTCTGAAGTTTTACACGGACTTATCCTAAAGCAGCCCTACCCAGGCTCCTTCTGAAGTTTTACATGGACTTATCCCGAAGCAGCCCTACCCAGGCTCCTTCCGAAGTTTTACACGGACTTATCCCAAAGCAGCCTTACCCAGGCTCCTTCTAAAGTTTTACACGGACTTATCCCGAAGCATCCCTACCCAGGATCCTTCTGAATTTTTACACGGACTTATCCCGAAGCAGCCCTACCCATGCTCCTTCTGAAGTTTTACACGGACTCATCCTGAGGCAACCCTACCCAAGTTCCTTCTCACAATTTTTAGATGCAGTTTTACACGGACCCATCCTGAGGCAAACCTACCCAGGTTCCTTCTCTTGAATTTCCAGATGTAGTTTTACACGGACTCATCCTGAGGCAACCCTACCTAGGTTCCTTCTCTTGAATTTCCATATTGAGTTTTACACAGACTCATCCTAAGGCAACCCTACCCCGATTCCTTCTCTTGAATTTCCAGATGCAGTTTTACATGGACTTATCCTGAGGCAACCCTACCCAGGTTCCTTCTCTTGAATTTCCAAATGCAGTTTTACACGGACTCATCCTGAGGCAACCCTACCATGGTTCCTTCTATTGAATTTCCAGATGCAGTTTTACACGGACTCATCCTGGGGTAACCCTACCCAGGTTCCTTCTCTTGAATTTCCAGATGCAGTTTTAAACGGATTCATCCTGAGGTAACCCTACCCCGGTTCCTTCTCTTGAATTTCCAGATGTAGTTTTACACGGACTCATCCTGAGGCAACCCTACCCAGGTTCCTTCTCTTGAATTACCAGATGCAGTTTTACCCGGACTCATCCTGAGGAAAACCTACCTAGGTTCCTTCTCTTGAATTTCCAGATGTATTTTTACACGGACTCATCCTGAGGCAACCCTACCCAGGTTCCTTCTCACAATTTCCAGATGCATTTTTCCACGAACTCATCCTGAGACAACCCTACCAAGGTTCCTTCTCTTGAATTTCCAGATGCAGTTTTACATGGACTCATCCTGAGGCAACCCTACCCAAGTTCCTTCTTACAATTTCCAGATGCAGTTTTACCCGGACTCATCCTAAAGCTGCCCTACCCAGGCTCACTCTCATATATCTCCTAAAACATCCCTACCCAAGTTCCTTCTCATACACTTCCAAATGAAGTCTTACCCGGACTCATCCTGAAACAGCCCTACACAGTTTTCTTCTGATACATTTCCAGATAGCAGTTAATTTCATTCTCCCTAGCAAGTTACTGCGAAGCTTGGATTTCAACCAGAAAACAACAAACTTTCATCTCTCCAATCTAGAGATAACCCCTCAGTAGATCCATGGACAACTAAATCCAGAGTTTTCCTCAAACAGGAAATCAACACAAATCAACATTCCCTAGTGGACTCCTCCTCAGACAACAGGAACAAGAATCCCCATAAAGAGACCTCTTATGAAGTCATCATCTACTCTGGATGGCATCTTTAAGCCCATCTCCGACGACTCTCCGTCATATTCTTTGGATGGAGTCTTTAAGCCCATCTCCGACGACTCTCCGTCATATTCTTTGGATGGAGTCTTTAAGCCCATCTCTGACGACCTTCAGTTATCTTCTCCAAATGGAATCTGTAAGCCCATTCCCTACATAATCAACCAACACATCATCGAGTGCAAATTTCTGGGCACTCTAGTGTTCAATCATCTTCCACCTTCAGATCACGAAAGGCAAACAAGCCAATCTACATCTTCAGGTTTAAGAAGATTGAACAGGGGCAGCTATTGGAATCCTAAAATTTTCCCTCTCATGTTTTCCAAGGTCTTACCTTACATGGTTAGTCACAAACACTTGCCTAAAGAAAATAAAGTTTTTTGAAGATGAACAAAGTGTCTTTCGATTGTCATCTGGGCAAAGTCTTCGATTGGGTATCCAAAATCCTTCGATACAGGCTTGACTCACCAGTCTTCGATTGGGCATTTGGTACTCTTCGATCGAGCTTTGATTAGTAAGCTTAAATTAGGTGTTTGGAACCCTTAGATCAAGCTTTGGTCCGCAAGTCTTCGATTGAGCGATGGACCCCCTTTGATCAAGTCAATTTCACAATGCTTTGACTATGCATTAACTACTTCAGGCCTGCCTTCGATTCACGAGGCAAGAATCTCCTACAAGTTTGTTTTGATTCACAAAGGCAAAAGCCCCTCAACTTTCCACCACACCAGGCAAGAGGCCCATTCGAAGAACATGTAAATGACTCATTCGAAGAACATTAAAAGCCCGTTCGAAGAAGCATTCAAAGGGTACATTCGAAGAACATGTAAAGGTCCATTCTAAGAAGCATTTAAAAGGTCCATTCGAAGAAGCATTCAGAAGGCCCATTAGAAGGATACATAAGAAGTCCATTTGAAAGAGAAAACTCAAGGCCAATCAAAGGGAATGGCCTGAAGGCATTCGAAAATCAAAGGTGTCAAGGTTCATTCAAGATTCCAAAGAGACATGAATATTTCAAAAAGGAAATATTTTAATATGTCTGATTCTTGTCTCATGGCTTTAAAGGCCTGGTTAAATGGATGTCCCTTGCCATTTTAATGCACCCTCACACTCCTATAAATACGAGGCCAAGGACAAATTACAGAGAGGGGGGATTAGAGATACGCTGCCCACAAACCCACCAAAGGTTGTCAAAATTTTCATAAGTAATCCAAGCTAAAGCAACCCTTCAACAAAAGTATCCATGCCCAGAAGCCCCAGATCGAAGGTACCCATATCCAGAAAGTCCCAAATCGAAGGTTCCAACTACTGGTAAGAGAGGGTAAGATGTCAAAATTTGTATTTACATAACACATCCATATTTGTTGTTTCATTCGATTTATCATTCTGGACAGAATCAAAGGGCTTGGGTTTGGCACCTGTTGTACCCCCAAATTTTCCCTCCTATTTTTCATCCAAGATACTATCCTAGGGTTTCTCGAGTATTCAATTTGGCTTAGAAGTTGATCAGACAGATTCTCTTCCTAAGTAGTAAATCAGCAATTAGGGTTTTGCACCTCTTAAAGAAAACTGAGTCTTCAAGGTTTCAAATGGTCTTCATAGAGCTTCATGTCTCCTCAAGATTGTTTAAGCTAGTTTTCAAACTTCACATTGCAAGTTTTCCCGATCAATGGTCCAGATAACTGAAAACAACTACAGCAACCCCAAAATCAACCCTTTTGCGAGAAAAAGTTCAAGTGCTTGTAAACTTCTTCATTTTTTGATATTTTTGAGTAGATTTTATTGCGTGTGATTCTCCTTGATGTCACCTCCAATTTCTCTTCACAAATCAAGAGCTGATTACGTGTAGAAGATCACCAAAATTCAAATGCGTTAGAAGTCGCATCATGAAATTTGACCTATTTTTAAATAACAGTCGTCTGATTTCTAAGAATTGTGTTTTCTTCAAATTACAAAACCTTGAGACGATTATTTCTGTTTATGGTCATAAGTGATGTCGCTCACGAGTTTATCTTCAGAGATAGAAAGAAAATTGTGTTTGGAAGACTTTAAAAATTATCGAATCGTCGCAAGATATTTGTTGGTTTTTAATTGTTCTTAACCACAGTTTGTTGAAAGATCGACGAATGTTCTCAAAACATGTTTGTTTGGCAATGAAGCTCCATTTTTAATCGAGCATGGCGCGCGAGTTCATTTTGAACGCAAATTTTATTTGGACAAAATGTGAAGATTAAGACTGTCATTTAAACAACCATGATTTTGGATCCAAGTCACCATGTTGGAAATTAGGCTTAGGATATTAGGGAAATGGTTTGAGGATTTCATTTGAATAAAATTTTGGATTTCAATTCAAGTCAACAAAGCGCTATGCGATATCACAAGTTTCGTCCAAATTTTTTATGGTTCACTCACGTGAATTATTTTAAATTCAAGGTCACAATTCTCATGAATCAAATCAAATTGTCAAAGCTAATTTCTTCAAGCGCGTCATTATTCAAATGCAAGATTTTCTAAGCCGCTTTGGAATTCAAGATTATTCAAATTTATTCAAGAATTCAAGATTTACAATAAGACATCATTTTTATTTGAATATACTTTACAAGTCTCCAAGTCCTAAAATACAAGTTACAAATGAAAACGACAATGTTACAAAAACCGCAATAATACAAGATTCCTAAAACTTGATTTTTTTTGTTTTCTTCAAGTCTCCATCAAGCGCGGTAGGCCGCTCTTCACTGATTCTCCTCATTGCCCAAGTTGCTCATACATGAAACAAGAAAGAAAAATTAGCAAGCATGTGAAAAATTCAGGAACTGTTTGTTTAGAACGAATTTCTTCTCATCATTAGGGTTTGCTCAAAGAATCAGTATACAGTTTAAGGAATTCACCATTTAACCATTTTGCCAAAAGCCCAACAATGGCCTCATTTATCTTTGCCAATAAGTTTCTGATCATCGGCCAAGAGCATTATTTTCATTGCAAATCACAAAAAATGTGTATGTTTCTTTTGGTTCACAAAGAAAATACTGTCAAAAAAGACAAAGAGAAAAGCAGACTGCATTGCTGCAACAAAAAAACAGTTTGCATAAAAAAAAAGAAGAGAAATAGAAGAGGCCAAAATACTGTCAAGTACAGACTGCATTGCAGCCCTGCATTGCTGCCCAAACCTACTAACAAAACAACCCAACAATTGCATAAAATAGGCAACATAAAAACTGCACCAAAAAGATATAACAACAGCATGCCCCAAGTGTTCAAACTTGCCAAACATTTTCCCCCCAAATGTTATCCCACTACTATTATAAAATACAGAGATATAGAGAGAATAGAGAGGACCTAACAGCCGACAACAACATCACCAAAACAAAAAAACACAAAGTTCATCTTTCATGACAATATACAAAAGAAATCAAGTCTAACAGCAACGAAGCCACATACATAAACAATTTTTGGTAAAAAAGGGACCAAGCATCAAAGAAATTCCCATATTCTGTTCATCATCTCCTTCAAACCATAACCCTTCAGAAAAGCGCCTATTCAGAAATACATAAAGATCAAAACAAAGGTTCACAGAAGCCTACTTCCCTGCCAAAGAAAGCGCGGAGTCACTGATAACCTCTGTAAGTCTTCCTTTCCCGCCTCATGAATATACTTTTATTGAATTCTGTTAAAAATGAAGCAAAATAGAAAATTAGCATACAAAGATAATCAACTGTATAAACATAGTTCCGTCTGTCTGATAACCAAATAAAGTGATAATGCAGTAAAAAAAAATAAAAAAATATAGTATAACCGTCCCTCTTATCTTCACGATCTTCATATTTTCATCATCCATCATTAACCTTTCTAAACTCATTCAACCATATTCCACACATACCTGTAAGTTTAACCGCAACAAGCGGTAATAGAGTACAAACGCACGAAAATTCAAAAATGTAACCAAACTCATCATAGCTAAATAGTAAAATAATAAAGACTCTAAAGAAGAAGAAACGAAGAACGTCGAGCAAGTTTCGGAGGCAATTCAGAAGCAAAGAAGAACAAGTGATTACCTGGGCTATTCCTGCTGTTTTTAATTCCACTTTCAATTTGTCATGGAGTTTGGGGTTTTTAGGGTTTGATTCGGGGTTTGGAGTTTCTTAGTGTGTTTGTTGTTTAGCTTGATAATACTCATTGCGAAACCGAGATGGGTTGAGAACCCAATTTCTCTTCCATGGTTGATTCGAAAACAAGGGAAAGGGGGTATTTTGATTTGAGTTTCATTTGTCTCTCTCTGCTTTCATGGTGAAGCCTTCAGTTGAGAGAGAAGGTGGATCGTTTGCATATGGAGAGATGGAGGCAAGATGAAGAGGAAATTAGGTTTACCATTAGAGAAATTAGGTCATAACCTTTTGTGGTAATGGTTTGGATCCGGGTCAGACCCAACCCAGATCCGCCCTGTGACCCAACTAGCTTTTTTGTTTGTTTGTTGTTTCTTTTTTGAGTGATTTTGTTAGCTTTTGGGCCTTACTATTTTGAATTCCACACCTCCATACGGGTTCTCACACCCTAGCCCAACAACATTATTATTTTTATTTGTTTGGTCATGTTTTTTTTAATATATAGCAATTGGGCCTCCGCCCCAAATCAGCATCGCCCCTTTTTTTTAATCTAATACCACCTCCCCATTTTTTCATTTTTGTTGTTTTGTTTTAAATATTTAGCTATTCCATTTAATTTAATAAATATTGTTTTTGTTAATTAATTTTCACAATTCAGCTTAGTTCTAATTCAGTTTAGGAAAAAACTTTGTAAAAAAAATTTACTAATTATTTTATGCTTAGGCTTTAATTTGTTCATTTAATTTCTTAACAACAAAAACCCTGAAAAAATAGAAATACATACATTTAATTTAATTTCTCTATATAATTAATAGAATATAATTTTATTTTTCCTTTTAATCACAAGCAAAACACCAAAAACATTATTTTGATATTATTAATCATTCCGCTAATTAATTTTATTCAATAGTTTGTTAATTGTTTATCTTTAATTCGATTTAGTTATATTGTTTGCTATTCAGACCTTTTAATCGCGTTTGATTCATCCCCATTTGTAAAAATTGTACCCCCATTCCCGAAAGCTTTGTAATAGTGTAGAATTTCCATTTCCGCAATTTACTGTTTTCTCTATACTATATAGTAATTAGGCGTGCATGGTAAGATTTAAAATCAATCGCCAGATAACCTAATCAAAGACAAAGTTAACTTAAAACGAACACACTTTTTCACACGCGCACCTCTAGGGTAACCCTGCTTGTTGCCTCAGAAATACAGTTATGTCCCTCGAATATGGGACGTTTTAGCAAAGACCCTTCGATAAAAGATCGTAGTCCCTCGATGACCCTCGATGTTGCCTCTGGTGAAACGATCTAGTCCCTTGCGAAAATTGCTAAAGCGTCTCATAAGTTGCTTTCGATGACTGTAAAATTGACCTGCCCCTGTCCCTTCACATCCAACGATGGGGCTTCTTATCAAATCAATGGTAAGATAGCCACATCTAAAGGAGGAGTAAAAGAACATTTAAGACCTTTCGAGTAGGTAGATTCGCTCCTAGTTACTCGCTTACTCACGACAAAAAAACTTTTTTTTACACCGACACTTTCATCTCAAAAACATTTTCAAAAAGACAACATTTTGTATGCGTTCTTATAGAGACGAGAACCATTACAAAAACATCTTTTGAAAAATCATTTTCAAAAATACATTCCACAAACACATCTTTGTACCATCTTTTGAAACAAAACTTTATATGCATTCTTATAGAAACGAGAACCATTACAAAGATATTTTCGAAATACTTTCAAAGCCCACACCACAAGCATATTGTCAAAGGAAAAGTAAGTGATCTAGCGAGTAACTAAGAGCCCGTAGATAACTACGGATGAAAAGGGTGCTAATACCTTCCCTCTTCATAATCTACCCCCCGAACCCGAGAAATAATCTCGAAAGGTCTTTCCGGTGCTTTTTTAACTTTCCTTTTGGATAAAATAAAAGTAGGTGGTGACACTTGCTATTCGCACAAATGTGATCAAAATGCAAAACTTCAAGTCAGTTCTCCCACCGTATCACAGAACCGGCGACTCTGCTGGGGAACATTCTAAAAATCGGGGTTACCTTAGGGTTAGATCACTTTTTACTTGTTTCTTTGCATGATGTTGTACCCCAAAATTTTCCCTCCCATATTCCTCAAGGTTTGTTAAGAAAGATCTTCAAATTGCTCAAAATGGCTCAAAAGTTTGTACAGTTAAACCACCTCCTAAGACAGCTGAAATTAGGGTTTTGGTTCTTTCAAGGAATTTGAGATTTTCAATGGTTCAATCTAGTCTCATAGGCATATCTACATTCACAAGCACCTACATGCCAAGTTTCAAGACTCACAGTGCCAATTTGCACAGTCAAAAGCTCCATTTGATCTACAGTCAACTGCAAGGGCAAAATGGTCATTTTGCAGTCAAAAGTCATAATTTTTGGTCAACATCTTATTTTGAGTTCACAATCATAATTTGATCAAGTCTTGATCATGATTCCACAAGAATATCTCAAAAATCATCAAGATGCAAAAAGTTACTATTTTTGGACAACAGAAAAGTCAACTGTATCTTGACCAGGGCATAACTTTTTCATGGTTTATCAGAAAAATTCCATCCAATGCTCATTTTGAAGGGGATGCAATTTCCTACACTCCATATTCACACTCCAAGATCAAGAAATGCTCTCACAAGAAGTTACCAATTTTTACATTATAGGTCAATTTCAAAAGTCAACAAAAGTACACTTTGAGTCAAAGGCCATAACTTGAGATTGTTAAATCCAAATGACATGGGACCAAAGGCATTGGTTAGAGGACTTCAAGAGTTTTCCAAAATGTCCAAGAACATGGTCATATGATCAAAATTGAGCAAGTTGTGAATTGGAGAAGTTGGGAAATTTTCATGAATTTGCAAAAGTCAACTATCCTCAAAACTCCAATTT
Organism: Vicia faba; assembly: GCA_948472305.1. Taxonomy (NCBI): domain Eukaryota; kingdom Viridiplantae; phylum Streptophyta; class Magnoliopsida; order Fabales; family Fabaceae; genus Vicia; species Vicia faba. The sequence continues at coordinate 1,280,406,524 of OX451738.1, forward strand.
TTGACAAAAGGGCCCACTTTCTTCCACTTGATTCAGCCTTGTCATGCCACACACGTGTCCCATGCTTGATTTCATGACCAAACATTTATTTTTCTATTTTATTTATTTTTTATTGATTTAATTCATTTTAAATCTATAATAATTTAAATAAAATCTAAAAATCAATGGAATAGTATCTTTGTGATTTGTACAGCTTTCATATATCATATGACAACTAACCAATTCGTGCTAGGGCTTATTTGTGCACAAAATCTCAGATTTGGCCATATTTGGAAAGTTTGTCAATGGTGAAAAAGCGCAAACCTAATTCTCCCATATACATGGATAAAAGCCCAAATTTTGACCTAGACTGGTTGCCATATATGCAAGCAAGCCTCCTAAACCTAATTCACGACCTGAAGCTGCCTAAAATCAAGAAACCAAAACTGAAAAAAAGGTGAAAAAGAGAGGAATCGAATTCTTGGTTAGAGCTTGTTTCAATCAAGAAACTCAACGTAGAGTGCTTGACTGCCATCCCCTGAAGCGATTGGAAGAAAAATCAGGCCTTCTCATCACCTACACAGCGCTGTAAGTCATCACGAAGTCAGCCCTGGACATGGAATCGTGATCTTCCATTCTTGCACTTTTTCTTCAAAACATTAGCATATTCATGTTTATTGTTTGATTTCTAACATAACTGCAATAGCCAATTTGGTTTTTATGCCCTGTATCGTGATGCCCGATTCTAGGGTTTATATGCTTGCTTTTTAGGCGTTTTTGATGCAGGGAAAATTGGCCACAATAATTGGTATAGGAGTGATCAGGAGATGGAGACGAGATCAACCATGGTCTTGGAATGAATTTTTGCAGCCTAGGGACGATTTTAGGAAGAACCTACGAAACTTCCTGCGGATAAAAATCCGCAGGTAAAAAACCAATGCTCAACGAAGAAGACGCTGACACGTCTCCCTCCCATTCGCCCTTTTAAAAATCGCGCGCTTTTATTATTTTTTTCCAGACATATGCGTTTGTTTGATATATGTTGTTTATTATTTATTATTATTACAAAGATGCAACGTGGCTCAGTGGTGGAAGCGTGAGTGGGATGTCCATTGGGACCTGGGTTCGAATCCCAGGTCCCCCAAAATTCTTATTATTATTTTCTTGTGCCTATTCCAATAGATTTCCAGGTATGAAGACCACCATATACTTCAAATCTCAGCACGCCATGTGTCTCCAAACTCAGATCCAGTGGCCAAAGTTGAAGGACCACCATGCTCCCTGGTCAGCGCATGCATAGCAAGCCCAGAAAAGTCAAACAGGCTAGAATGTTAGTGGGCCAAGAATTGCTCTTTCCACCACAAATCAGGCCCAGCACCCCTCACAAGTTTATTTCTTTTCTTTTCTCTTTATTTCTTTCATTTTAATTATTTATTATAATTATTATTTTCACTAACAAATTAATTTTTTTTCATAATAAAATCAGGCAACTAAAAAATATAATATATTTTTTATTATTTATTAAAATTAATTTCACCCTTTCATTATTTTTGTAAATAAATATAATTAACTAATTTAGTTTTAATTAGGTTAATTCTAACTTTTTTGCAATAATTTAAAATTAATATAGAATTAGGGTTTTTTAATAACTTTTGACCATCTTTTATTTTATTTTTTTCCTTAAAAAACATAAAAAACTCAAGAAAACAAAAAATATTTCTTTTATTTAATTAATTAGTCTAGGTTTAATTTAATTAAATGCAAAATAACAAAAATCTCTTTCTTTCTCAAAAAAGGGTCAAAACCCTATAAACTCCCCGATTCAATTTTTTTCTCGCGCGTGTGATTATTTTTGATTCATGATTATTTTTTATCATATAATTGTATCTGCTCCGAGGATGTATAACTTTAATTAGGACCTTTTTATCGCTTTCATTTAATTTTCCGCATTTACTTTTTTAAGGGTTTGTTTTTGGCGATGTAAATACCCGACGCCTTGTAATAGTTTAGATTTATTTTCCGTAACTATTAACTGCTAGATGTATGCTAACTAGGCTATGCATGACAAGACTTCTCTTAAAATAAAATTAATCGTAGCTCACCATAACATATGCAAAGATAACATAACTGAAACCTGACACACTCGCACATGCCACTCCTAGGGTACGCCTCACTTGGTTGCCTCGACGTGGTCATTGAGTATAGGGTGTTTTAGAGGTCGCCTTCCTGTCTAAAGATCAAAGTTGCCTCGAAACGGTTGCCTCGATAATAAATGATCTAAGACATTAGGGTTACCGCTAAGGCGTCCTACCATTGCTTTAGTGACCACATGTCCCTAAAATCGAATTGACCCGAAAACTCCAACGACGATGCTACCTACTTCTCAATAGTGGGATAGTACTGTCTAAAGGACATTTACACAGCTTAATTTCTTTGAGTAGGTAGAGGTTCTTAGATACTTGCTCTTTCAAAACAAAAATACTTTTCGCACCTACACTTTTCTGACAAAAGTTTTCAAACAACACTTCATACACTCTTGAGGACAGACACAAGAGTTAAATCGAAGTTTTCAAACAAAACTTTTTTCAAAACCCACAAACACAAGAAAAGCAAAACCTTTTGAAAACATAGTGAGCAAGTACCTAAGAGCCCGTGGATAACCACTGATAGAAAGGGTGCTAACACCTTCCCTTTCTATAATCTACCTCCCGAACCCGAGAAAACATCTCGAAAAGGAATTTTGCTGTGCTTTTGTCCTTTCCTTGTTGGAGAAAATAAAAGACGGTGGCGACTCTTGCTTACCGCGACATTTTGCTAAACGCAAACGCGAACCAGCATTCCAAAACAGTCAGTTCTATTTCCACCGATCACAGAATTGGCGACTCTGCTGGGGAATTACATAAGTGAGGTGTACCTTAGGACTAGATCACTATGTTTTCAATTGTATGCCTTGTATGCTTTAATTTTGTGGGATTGTATCGGAGTTTTATAGATCCTAACCCGGATCTGGGGTACCCTTTTTTTGGTAAGTAGCAATAAACTGTGAGGGACCTGTCTGGCGTAGACCGACACGGGTGAAGTAGTAGCTATGTTGGTGTGACACCTTGGTCTGTACCGATATCCCTTGTATTGGAACAAGGAGAATATGGGTCTTCTGAGGAGTCAATAAGCACCAACTGACCTTAGAATATTAAATTGACCAACTTGGTCATAGAACAGTAGCAGCACGCTACACTCATTGAGACTAAACTCTCGCGATGGTTCCGGCCGCAAGAAAAGGTTGCCAAACTGGAATTATGACAGATTGAGGGTAGTCAGTGATATTGAGATCCTCTAGAACCCGGTTACTATTTTTAGGACAGGTCTTAACCAACTGAAACTGAAAGAGGGTAGTACCTAAACTTCATGCCAGCCTAAAATCTAAGGGCTCTCTTGTGTGACTTGTGTGCCTTTACCATGTTTGCCTTTTGTGAATACTTGTGGTGTGCCTTTACCATGACATCATACCATCATAACATTGCATACATCTTGCATAAGGACTAACCCATTTCAAAGACAAGAGGGTTTCATCTTTGCTCTGTTTTGTAGGACATCATGATGCCCATGCGTAGGAATACTATCCGGCTCAACTTTGTTCAACCACCTGCTTTGCTTAAAGAATTGGTTGATAGGATTCCAAACACTACTTCCTTCATCAGGAGGCATGGTTCTCTTCTCGGTTTAGTCACCTCAAAGTGGGACCAACAGTTGATGAGTGTCCTGGTCCAGTTTTATGATCCGCTATACCATTACTTCACCTTTCAAGACTTCCAGCTGGTCCCTACCCTGGAAGAATTCTCTGAGTTGCTTGGTATCTCTATTTTGGAGCAGACTCCATTCACTGGTTGGGAAAAGACTCTTAGGCCTGAAGAGATTGCTGCAGCCCTTCACTTAACCAAAGAGGAGGTAATGGCTAATTGGGAGACTAGAAGTGGAGTTAAGGGCTTTTTGGCTAAGTTTCTGGTTGGCAAAGCTAATGGTTTCTGGAATGACTTAGACTTCCAAGCGTACGAGGACATTCTGGCTCTCTTAATCTATGGTCTGGTATTGTTTCTAAATCCTGATACCTTTGTTGATGTTAATGCCATAAGGATCTTCATCTCTCGGAACCCTGTACCCACTCTCTTGGGTGATATCCTTTATCAGCTCTATACTCGTACTGCCCGAAGACGGGGAACTTTGTTGTGTTGTGCTCCTTTATTGGCGAGGTGGTTTATTTCGCACCTCCCTAAGTTCGTGTTGAAGAACAAAGAAGGAAGGGGCTGGGCTCATAGGATAATGTCTCTTACTGATAACGACGTTATTTGGACTCTCAGAGGCTTAGATGAGGTGGCTGTCATTGATCGTTGTGGAGAGTATCCTAATGTTCCATTGATCGGAACCCGTGGAGGAATCTCTTATAACCCATGTTTAGCTCTCCGTCAGTTTGGAAGATCCAGAAGAGAAGGGCCTCATGAGATGTTGATACCTCATATCGTCTTTGATTTTCAGGTAGATAGCGACGAGCTGCGTCGTAGATTCATCAGGGCTTGGGACAGAGTTCACAAAGCTGACCCACATGAGTTGGGGCCAAAAACTTCTCTACCAATGGAGTCATATTTCAGATGGGTCCGCATCCGTGCCAAGAAGTTAGGTATGCCATACAAAGCTATCAGGCCTATTACTCTTGAAGCTACTGATAAAGAAGGGGTTCCTCCAACTGTTCTCCATCCTCATGTACCCACTGATGTTGGCACACTGAAGAGGTCTTGGGCGCAACTACAGGAAGAACAGGATTCTTATTGGGGAAAGTTCAATGAACAAGAACAGAAGATCCAGAAGCTGACAAAGCAACTGGAGAACGAGCGGATCCTGAATGATTATATCCACACTGAGAAGAAGAGGCCATGGGAACATTGATGAACTTTTGAGGATTTCTTTTACGGTTTTATTTACTTTTCAGTGTTTTCATTCTTGTAACGCCTAAGGGAAGTTTGTTGAACAATTTAAATTCCGAAGTTAAATCTAATAAAGTGTGGTTCCTTTTTGTCTACAAAGTTGAATCCCGATTGTATTTGAAAACATAAATCATACGCATTTCATTTCATCATATGCATAACAGGTATCCCTTTTACAGGTCACTTATCTTCTTCGCTGTTTATTTCAGCAATCATCATGTCTACTGAACCTTCCACTGAGCAAGCAATCAAGGCCCTCCAGGCCCAGAATGCCCAGTTCCAAGAGTTGGTTATGAGCCTAGCCCAGGGTCAACAGGATTTGAAGACTCTGATTCTGAAAGAGAGGAAGAAGAAGAAGAGGACCGTCTTGTTCAACACTGGACGCAGATTTGGGAATGGACTGCAGAATGAGGTTGATCTGACTACCTCATCTGTAGGGAAAGACAGTCCACAAGAGAGAAGGGTTCCTAGTCCCGTGGTCTCCGACAACGAGACGGATTATGATGAAGAACAGTATCCTCCTGCTGAGGATATGTATAAACAGTTGGAGGACCGCTTGAGCGCCATGGAGATACAGACTGTGCCCGGGTTGGACTTTGGAGACCTAGGCTTATCCTCTGGGGTGGTGATTCCCCATAAGTTCAAGGCACCTGCCTTTGCCAAATATGACGGAGCCTCCTGCCCAAAGCTGCACCTCCGGTCGTATGTAAGGAAGATCCAACCTTACATTGCTGACAAGAATTTGTGGATCCATTTCTTTCAGGATAGTCTTTCAGGGACTCAACTCGAATGGTTCTATTAGCTGGATGGGGCCAGTATCCGCAACTGGGAAGATTTGGCTACTGCATTCTATAAGCAATATCAATATAATTCCGACCTCGCTCCTACGCGTACCCAACTCCAAGGTATGTCACTAGGGACGGGTGAAGGATTTAAAGAGTACGCCCAAAAATGGAGAGACCTTGCCGGAAGGGTGCAGCCACCTTTGACTGATCGTGAGCTGGTTGATATGTTTCTGGGGACCCTGTCTGGTCCGTTCTTCAACCATTTGATTGGAAATTCTTCAGTCGGGTTTACAGACCTTATCTTGACTGGTGAGAGAATTGAAGCTGGTATCAAGTCTGGGAAGATACAGAAGGGTGCTTCATCGAGCACCGAGAAGAAACCCTTCAAGAAGGAATCCAGTGTTGTCTATGGTTCAAGGAGACCAAATAGATCTGATCACCGCCAAGCTGTCAACGCGGTGGTTATTTCAAAACCTGCTGGTGCTCCTCAGCATCACAATCAACAAAGGGGTGAGAGACCTAGAAGGCAGTTCACTCGACTCAGCATGACCTTGTCCCAGATATTGCCACAATTACTGACAACCAATTTGGTAACTCTAAGGGAAGCCCCAAAGAATCCGAATACAACTTCTCCAAAGTACAATCCTAACGCCCGCTGCGCTTATCACTCTGACAGCCCGGGACATAATACGGATGATTGTTGGACTATGAAGAATAAGGTCCAAGACCTGATTGATGCTAAAGAGATTGAGTTCGAGGCGCCCAAGAGGCCTAATGTTGTGACTGCTCCCATGCCCAAATATGGAGTAAATTCTGTAGAGGAAGATTTGTTTGTAGCCTCTGTGAATGATATTGTTACTCCGCTGATGACCGTCAAGAAGAACCTGTTGCTAGCCGGTTTATTTCCGGGATGTAGTGAAGGTTGCCATTTGTGTTCCGTTTCACCTACTGGTTGCCCATCTTTGAAGTCAGGTATCCAAAACCTGATGGATAATAAAGAAATCCTGTTTGAGAAGATTGTTGTTCCTGCCACCCCTACTGAAGAAGTTTCCATTGCTACCATTTTCAACAATTCTCCCAAGGCTCCCTCGAGGAAGCCTGTCAGAATTACGCCTGTTCAGAAGATTGCACCTATAATCATCACTGTTCCGGGGCCCATCCCCTATACATCCGACAAAGTTTTCCCTTGGCACTATGGGGCAGATGTTTATGTGCTCGGAGTTAAGCAAGAGTTTGATACTAGTACCGGCGTCAGCAACATCACCGGGCCTGCTAAAGTCACCCGCAGTGGTAGACTTTTCTCACCAGATATTGCACCACCAACTATCCAGAGACCTATTGTCATCACACCTGCAAGTGTACCTACTTCCCTTCCTGATCAAGTTCTTAGTTCTACCCTTGTCGCCGAGTCATCTGATGCTCAGGGCAAAGGGATTGCCACTGATATGCCTGCCCAGACGGAGGCACCAAAGACCATCAATGTTGAAGCTTCCAAACAGGAGATGGAAGAGATTCTGAAGATCATCAAGAAGAGTGATTATAATGTAGTTGAGCAGCTGGGGCAAACCCCCTCCAAGATTTCTATGTTATCACTGTTGTTGTGTTCAGAGGCCCATGCCAAGGCTCTGATTACTTTCCTGAAGACGGCCCATGTGCCACAAGAGACATCAGCTGATCAGTTCACCGACTGTGTGGCCAACTTAACTGCTGATAATGGTTTGGGTTTCTCCGACGCTGATCTGACTGTTAAAGGGAAGAACCATAACGATGCCCTGCATGTCTCCATTGAATGCAGGGGCACTACTCTTGCACATGTGTTGGTTGACACGGGTTCCTCATTGAACGTTTTACCCAAGAAAGCTCTAGACAGGTTAGATTGTGAAGGTTTGGAGATAAAGCCAAGTAACATTATTGTCCAGGCCTTTGATGGGTCGAAAAGGATGGTGCATGGTGAGGTTGACATTCCAATCAGAGTTGGTTCTCAGTTCTTTGATTCTACATTCTACGTGATGGACATCCGACCGTCCTATTCTTGTTTGCTGGGTCATCCATGGATCCATAAAGCTGGAGCTGTGACCTCCACACTCCATCAGAAGTTGAAGTGCCCGGTCAGAGGAAAGATTGTGACAGTGCAGGGGGAGGAAGAATACATGGTCAGCCACCTCAACTCGTTCCGGTACATAGAGATGGATGGGGAGTTCATTGAGACCCCATTTCATCACTTTGAAGAGGTTCCTCCGACACTGGCATCAACTGAGACTGTGATTGAAGATTCTCCTTTGAAGATGGCTTCCTTAAAGGATGCCCGGTGTGATCGGTGGATCTGGAACTGACTGTTTAACGCTGGTTCGCGAAATGTCGCGGAAGCAAGAGTCGCCACCGTCTTTTATTTTCTCCAACATGGACAGGACAAAAGCACAGCAAAATTCCTTATGAGATAGTTTCTCGGTTCGGGAGGTAGATTTATAGAAAGGGAAGGTGTTAGCACCCTTTCTATCCATGGTTATCCATGGGCTCTTAGATACTTGTTCATTGTGTTTTCAAAAGTGTTTGCTTTTCAAATATGAGTGGGTTTGAAAAAGTTTCTTTGAAAGATTTCAGAATGACTCTTGTATCTGTCCTCAAGAGTGTTTGAAAAATTGTTTTGAAAGCTTTTTTGAAAGTATCGGTGTGAAAAGAGTTTTGATTTGTTTTTGAATAGAGCAAGTATCCATGAGTCATCTACCTACCCTAAGGAATTAGGCTGTGTAAATGTCCTTAAGGTAGTGCCATCCCACCATTGAGAGATAGGTAGCACCACCGTTGGAGGTGTTCGGGTCAATTCGTTTGTAGGGACAATGTGGTCACCGAGCAAAGGTAAGACACCTTAGAAGCTACCCTTATGCCATTGATCTTTTATTCCGAGGCAACCATTCCGAGGCAACTTGTTTCGAGGCAACTTGTTTTAGGCAACTAGATCAATGGACACAAGGACTCACTAAGACGTCCTATAGTCGACGGCCACGTTTCGAGGGACAATGCAACAGTGTGATCACCGGAGTAATGGGAAGACACCTTAGAAGCTACCCTCATGCCAGGTTCCTGGATCATGAGGACTTACTAAAACGTCCTCTACTCGACGATCACCTTTCGGGGCAAGGCAACAGTGAGGCGTACCCTAGGGGTGGTGTGTGCGATTCGTGTGTCGTTTTCATTTGTATTTATCTTGTCATGTTATTGGTGTTCTAACGCTTGTTTTTATTTTTGTCCATACAATCTTTCATGCCATTATTTAACAGTTAAAAATATTGCGGGAAAGTAAAAATTCTAAGCTATTACAAAAGGCGCGGGTCCACATCGCCAAAATTAAACCAGGACCCGATTTGACGGAAAAATAAAGAAAGTAAAAATCAAGTGCGAGCAATTAAAAGGTTACATGGCCTTGGGAGAGATACATTAATATTTACAAGAAATAAAATAAGCGCGCGAATTAAATCGAGACGAGGGCGTTGGACCCTTTTTGCGAAATTGAAATTACATGGAATTAATTAATTAAAAAGAAAAGGAGATGTTTTTTTGGTATTTTATGATTTTTTTAGATTTTAAAGAAAAAAAGAATTAATTAAAATAAATACTAACCCTAATTCTAGTGGCTTTTAATTTGTTAAGAAAAAGAAATGTTTTAACCTAAACTAACCCTAATTTTTATATACAAATTTAATTATAAAAAATAAACATTTAATTATTTAATTATTTATGAAAGAAAAATAAAAAGGGTGAAAAATTATTAATTAAACCTAATTCTACATTTTTTAGATTTTTTATTGAAAGTATTAAAATTAAAACCTAATTTACACTAAATTTAATTATGTACATTTATTTAGGAAAATACTAAAAATAAAATATTTATTGTTTTTTTCTCTTTTTCTGATTTTTATGTGTATTTTTTATATTTATGAAAATAATTAATTAATTAAACAAAATAATAAAAATAGAAATAATGCAAAAGAAAATATTTTTAAAAAAAAGCAAACCTAGGGGGGTGTCAGTCCCCAATGTGGAGGTATGGTCTTTAGCAATCTGGCCCATTTAAATTCCTGGCCTTGTGGACTTTTTTACTCACGTGCAGAACGTTGACTAGAGCCTACCATAATCTCCAAATCCTGGCCCTTGGATGGATGACATTGGATGCGTGGATGGCTGGATATAGGGACGTATGATGATCCACAACGTTATGCCTGCACCTGAATATCATTTGAAAAAAATTATATGGAAAGGGTGGGGACCTGGGGCTCGAACCCAGGTCCTAGAGATTACCAGCTTGATGCATTGCCAATTGGACTGAACGCGCTTCTTGTATATTAATGAACTGAAGAATAATATAATAATAACATAATGGTTAGTGGAAATCAGCGCGCAAAATTTAAACTAGCCCATCACATCTTGCCACGATATCATCTTCTTCTTCGTGTTTTATTTTTTCTGAAATACAAAGGACAAAGGCCACGGTTTCCTGAGCGTCCTCTTAGGCCATCTATGGAAAAATAGCGACTAGCCCTGTGACGCTCATAAATTGAGCGCGAGGGTGCCATCTTCTTCGTCCAAAGGCGCTGATCATGACCATGGTACTGTGCCTCGCTAATTTTATAGGACCAAGAAATCCCCAATTCGGAATCCTGTAAACCCTAAAAAACGATAATGGTATCTTGGCATATAACGCGTAAAACTTCAATTAAAGCACATGATTAGTTTGCAAACATCATTATAAACACAAACATAACAACAAAATATGTTAACAATGCATGTATGAGAGAAACCGATTCAGAAATTTCCTTTACCAACTTCAATGGTGATCTTGCGTTTTCTTGAGTATGGGGCTTGGGGAATGATTCAGTTATGTCCTATAATCCTCCAAGAAGCTAATGGAACACGTTTGGAGGCTTGAATCAACCTGCAAGTTAGTTTTCAGAATTGAGTTTTTTAGACAAAATTTAAAGTTTGTGAAGGAATTTCTAGCGCAGCTTCAATGATCCCTTGCATTAGGTTTTCGTTTAGGTTTATGTACTGAATGAATTAGGTTAAAGAAAACACTCCAAATCTCTTGCATTCATGATTTTGGAAATTTGATTTTCAAGATCTTTTTTCCAATATTTTCCATGCAATTTTGTACCAATTATGATCCAATCAATCCAAATCTTTCTATATTGAATCATGCACGAATTATTGAGTAGATTTTGTTCACAAAAAGATTGTCAAACCTAGGTTAAATATTTTCCATGTATTTAATTTGATTTAAATGAATTATTATAAATAAAAATTCAAATAAATAAATAAAAAATGAAGAAATACTTCCCTTTGGGCCAAGTGATCGTGCACATGCCATGGATGATGAATTGTGGAAGAAAAATGGGCCCATTAGCAATTTTAGGTCATTTGAATCAATGTTGACTTTTGAAAATATCCAAAAATTTCCCAACTTCCACAAGGCATAACTTGCTGAATTTTTAAGCTTTTCTCATGTTCTTGGACATTTTGGAAAGGTCTTTGAGTCCTCTAATCACTGCCTTTGGTCCCATGTCATTTTGATTTACCAATCTCAAGTTATGGCCTTTGACTTAAAGTCCCTTTTTGTTGACTTTTGAAAATGACCTATAATGTTGAAATTGATAACTTTTTGTGAGAGCATTTCTTGGACTTGAAGTATGAAGATGAGTTGTAGGAAATGTCTTTCTCTTCAAAATGAGCTTTGGATGGAATTTTTATGATAATCCATGTGAAAGTTATGCCCTGGTCAATTTACAGTTGACTTTTTCAGCTGTCCAAATAAGGAAACTTTTGCATTTTGATGATTTTTGAGCCAAGCTTTGAGAATCATGATCAAGCATTGATCAAATGATGTTTGTGGCTTCAAAATGATATGTTGACCAAAAATTTGAACTTTTGACTGTCAAATGACCATTTTGCCCCTACAGTTGACTGTAGTGCAATTAGGGTTTTTGACTGTGCAATTTTGTGCTGAAAGCCCTGAAACTTGATATGAGGATGCTTGACCATATTTGTAGGCATGTAAGACTTGATTGGACCTTTGGAAACTTCATTTTCTTGATCAGAACCAAAACCCTAATCTTGACTGTATAGGAGACCCTTGACTGTGCAACCCTTGGGGAGATTTTGAAGCTTGACTTGGCAAATCTTTGAAGAATATGGGAGGGAAAATTTTGGGGTACAACAGTTTCCCCTGTTCAATCTTCTTAGACCTGAGGATGCAGATTGGCTGACGTGCCTTTCGTAATCCGAGGGTAGAAGATGATTGAACACTAGAGTGCCCAGAAATTTGCGCTCACATAGTAGCAGTGATGGTGGAAATGGGCTTACAGATGCCATTTAGAGGTTGATGAATAGGACGATGGGCTTATAGATGCCATCTGGATGTTGATCGCGTAAGAGATTCCTTAGCGAGAACCTGCATACCTGCAAAAGAAAAAATGAGTACCTGACATGTTGCAGGAGCTGGTTTTCAGATGCTTTGTATAGATGTGCCCTGACTGGCTACAGGAGCTGGATCTAGAGCTTCACAAGATGATGAATGAACCAGGGGTAGTTACTACCTTAGCATGAACGGTAAGAGAACCTTGGGTGATTTTAACTTCAACAACGCTCGTTGAGAGAAATCTTGGTGGGAATTACCATCTTCGCATTATCGGGAAGAGAACCAATAGGAAATTATAATCTCAAAAGCGGACGTCTAAGAAAAACCTGGAATGGAATTATCATCTCACACACCGTCGGAGAGAGAACCAAAGGAAACTAAAATGGAATTATTATCTCACACACCGTCGGAGAGAGAACCAAAGGAACCTAAAATGGAATTATTATCTCACACACTGTCGGAGAGAGAACCAAAGGAACCTAAAATGGAATTATTATCTCACACACCGTCGGAGAGAGAACCAAAGGAACCTAAAATGGAATTATTATCTCACACACCGTCGGAGAGAGAACCAAAGGAACCTAAAATGGAATTATTATCTCACACACCGTCGGAGAGAGAACCAAAGGAACCTAAAATGGAATTATTATCTCACACACCGTCGGAGAGAGAACCAAAGGAAACTAAAATGGAATTATTATCTCACACACCGTCGGAGAGAGAACCAAAGGAAACTAAAATGGAATTATTATCTCACACACCGTCGGAGAGAGAACCAAAGGAACCTAAAATGGAATTATTATCTCACACACCGTCGGAGAGAGAACCAAAGGAAATTATAACCTAAAAAGGAATTACATCTCACGCACCGTCGGGGAGAGAACCATAGGAAATTATAACCTCGAAAGGAATTATCACCTCACGCACCGTCGGGGAGAGAACCATAGGAAATTATAACCTCGAAAGGAATTATCACCTCACGCACCGTCGGGGAGGGAACCATAGGAAATTATAACCTGGATAACTTCTACTGAGTCTTCATCAGAAAAATCTGTTGGGAGTCGATTTAACTGGACTAGAGAAGGCCTTGGACTGGATAATAAACAGAAAAATCTTAGGGTCGATTAACTGAACCGGTCTAGGTCTTGAAAGATGATTGAGAATTCAGCTGAATCTTTCCTGAAAGGTAAAAGCCAGTCATATGCAATGCATGATATGGATCAAGCAATGATGTTCTCAACATAAATGAGATTTGTAAGATATGATGCGTATATGCGTGCTATAATGATGTATGCGATGTTTATGTATGTTTTCGTCTTAGGAAAATAAATCCTTGACGGGTGCCGGGAAGTCATCCTGGGCTGATGTTGAAGAATAGATTTCGCTTCCGCTGGGGATGATAACTGCAAGAATACCGGTAGGAGAAGATGACTCCGTTGGGGAATAAACTTGGCGAGTGGAATAACTCTGCGGGGAGGAAAAATACTCTAGCGACCCTGCTGGGGAGCGATACTCTGTGGGGAGAGAGATACTTTGCTGAATTGTTGATAATAATTTGCTGGGGATACCCTGGTTGCGTTGGAAGTGTTAATAGACTTCGCTGGGGATACCCTGGTTGTGTTGGAAGTGTTGTTTGGACTTCGTTGGGGATAAGAAGACTCTGTGTCGATGGCGATCTTTCCGTGGCTTTTGGCTGAGGATAACCCAGTTATATCCTGTTAAGGAAATAACTCTTTGAATAAAGCCGGACGACGCGTTCGTGCTCTGCGAGGGATAAGCTTCCAGAATCTACTGGGGATAAGCTTACTGCTTGGGGAGATGAATTCCAACTTTCCTGGGGAAACTGGATTGGACTCTCCTGAGGAAGTTTCGAACTGCGGAGGAAGTGATTCCTTTGAATGTTTGGTATATTGCCGGGGAACAATCTTTAGACCAAGATTGTCGGGGATGCTTGTTAAGAATGTTCGTATACTCCGTTGAGGAATGTTGAGATCTGCTGGGGATACCCAACTTCCTTAGAGCTTCTAGAAGGTTAGCTCTGCTTGAAGAGAGTGTACTGACTTGCTGACTTACTCTCTGGGGAATTGGGACGTACCGGTTATGTTCTTTAGCTGAACCTACCTCGATACCTTGGAGGATAGAACAGTTAGATTGCTTTAAACAACTCATACTGCCCCTGTTTCTGAGGTGGGAGAGGAAGACCTGTGAGGTGCTTGATGACTGCCGATTGACAACTCCTCTTCTGGTAGGCAAGTGACGAGATGCCAGGACATAGTCGTACGCTTTGATCCCTAACTTTTGCCTGGACCGCCCTTTCGGGTTTTCAGTCCACCGGGATACCCATTTTTGCTCAAGCCGCCTTTTCAGGTTTTCGACTTGCCGGGTGTACAGATTTTTCATTTCATCCCTTCATTTTTCCCGAACCCTTTTGGTTAGCCGGGAAGCCCTAATTTTTGCCTAGGTATGTCAACCTAGCGGGTCTTTGATTTTGCGTAGTATCTTTTCGACTATGTCCACGCTCTCAGAAAGTAGGGAGTTGCCCCTGTTAGAAGTGTTTTGTCATGCCACCAGAAGGTATTTGATCAGGCAAGATTCGTTGTTGGAATGCCCCAAGTGACTCAGGCGGAGATTTGCCCCAGGCTATCTGACCTTTGAGAGATTCTCCGAATCTTGATTGGACTGCCCCAGATGATGGACCATGATCATGCCATGCCCCTTGATTGGAAGTGCTTTTGTTCACAGGGTGTTCATCGTGCGGATTTTCCTGTTGTTCAGACAAAGAGTCATATGCAAACAATGTTATATCAGAAATGCAAAGCTTATGTCTGTCTTGAAGATTTTGAAAATGCATTCTTTTCATAAAACAAGTGAATGTTTGTAAAACGTGATGTCAACTCCGTATTTACCATAGGCCTTAAGGAGTCAGGATACCTTTCGTAACAGTATGCTTTCGAACTAACCCATGCTTCAGCTAGGAATTTTTAAGGGTTATAACGTGGCCTGGTTCATGGTTCAAGAAACAAAGGATAAAGGCTCAAATTATTTGGTACCCACCCGCTCTTCGTGATGTTCTCCAAACCTAAACTCAGTTGATCATACGTTAGACCTTGTTTGAGTCTTTGCTCTGATGTTCCAATGATGGTTCAGATATTGATGATTTATTCTGAATAGGCAGTCATTTTTGTTTTTGTTGAGGGTTTGTAAGACCTCTTTCTTTTTTGCTTTTTGTTATCCCTTTCTTTTTTTGCCTGAACTGGTCCCTTTTTGGAATTACAGTCAGCGGGATGCCCCAGTTTTGTAAGTCTCCTTCATGGGTTTTGACTTAATGGGTTTTTTTATTTTTTGAGAGACGATGACTGCCTTTCTTTATTGATTATTCGGAACCATCACTGTCTTTCTTCGTTTTGTAAGGACTTCTTTGGTGCCATTTGTTATGCACTTGGATCAACTGAGAGAACTACCCTGCCCCAGGTTATGATTAAGGGTTTTAATTTTCGAAAAGAAAAACTCCTACTTCTTTGGCTCGGATGGGTTGACGAGGGATTATCATCCTTATAACTCCAGTGTTTAGGGATTGAAACAATGCCTGTACCTCATCAGCGGGGTCTGTTCAAAAGCATACTGTAATGATCGCGGTATCGTTTTCGTCATCCTCCCTCAAGAGGCTTAGAATTTTAGATCCAGAGTTGACATCAGAAAAAAAATATGAAAATAATTTGCATTTAGTGAATACGAATATATTGTTTCAGAACAGACATATGCGATGCATTAATGAAATAACAAAGTTTAACATGAGTAAATGTTTGAACACTTAAAAGAAAGTTACAACTTGAAAATTCTAATAAACACGAGTCTTCCAGTCTCAGGGCTTATTACTTCGACTGGTGCATCTTGTAGGGATGGCGGGAGCATTCAGCCTGGCCCATCTGGGTGAAATCCACAGCTCTTTCATTAATCAGATCTTGAATCTTATTCTTCAAAGCCCAGCAGTCGTCGGTGTCATGTCCTGGGCTATTAGAATGGTATGCACATCTTTCCTCCGGATTGTACCTTAGGGAGGTTGTATTGAGACGCCTAGGAGGGTCCCTTACCGTTACCAGATTCAACCTCAACAATTGTTGTAAAGCTTGAGACGGTGACACGTTGAATTTGGTGAACTGCCTTTTAGGCTTGTCCGGCTCGCTCTGATCAGCCCGTTGTTCTGGGTGAGGTCGTTGTTGGACCTGGGAAGTGGTAGCAATTTGAAGAGGTCTATTTTTCCCCATACCAGACTCTTGTCCTCTTGGAGGCTGATCAAATACTTGGCCCCTGGCTCGGACTGGTTGCTTCAAGTCTTGATGAAGCTGACTGATCATGGCCCTCAGCTCTCCTTGCTCCTGAGCTAAACCTTGAATGAGGGCCCTTTGCCCCAGCATCTGGGTTTTCAATGTGTCTACCTCAGCTTGTAGACGTTTCAGCTGTTCGTCCTTGTCATCTTCGGGACCTTTCTTGGCCAGATTCCCCATGAGGAGTGTCCTCAACTCTTCCTGCCCCTTGGATAGGCTTAGGAAGATCTCCTTGAACTGAGCCTCTTGAGTGTGAAGGTCCTGGTTATCTCGTTGGGAAGCCATGGCTGAAATAAACAGCGAGAAGGGTAAGTGACCTGCAACAAGAGTACCTGCAATGCAATGATATGTATGTATGCATGTAATGTTTCCAAGGATCTCGCGGGATAAACAAGAAAATTTGTTAGAATTTGGGTCCGGTAGCTTGATTGAAGGAAACCCATGTTATTGAGAATTCTTCTTCAAGGGTCAAAGGCTCACCATATCCAGTGGGTCATAGCCCCTGACTTTAGTCATCATGTATGGTTTTGATTTCCAAACAACCTTGGTTAGGGGAACCTTCTTCAAGAGTCAAAGCTCACCATATCAAGTGGGTCATAGCCCCTGACAACTTTGTTTAGAGGAAAATAAATCCTCTTTGCCCCTTGCTGGGGTAGTTGATTCACCATGACCTGCATCACAAGCCCCTTGAGATCCTTGAAATGGATTAGGATGTATGCAATGGTATGATGTCATGGTATGCATGGGGTAATGTGAGTAACCCTGTTATGAGTCCCAATTAAGGACTGCAAACAAAACCTGCAAGAAACTTAGTACACCCTGTTATGAGTCCCAATTAAGGACTATAAGCAAAACCTGCAAGAAACTCAAGTGTCAGATAACAAGCATGTAAGTAGTCAAGTACGAAGGCACACAAGTCACACAAGAGAAACCCTTAGAGTTCAGGCCAGCATGGGGTCGGGGTATTACCCTCTTGAAGTTGGTGGGCTCAACTTGTCCTATTAGAAGTAACCGGGTTCTAAGGGTCCCAATATCACGGGATTGCTTTCATTGTTCATCGTTTCGATTTAGCCTCTGAACTGGCGACCGAAATATTCCAGGAAAGCAACCCTCAATTGAGTGTAGTATCGAGTATCAACCAACCTCGGATTGCACCAAAGTCAGTTATCTCACTACCCTAAAGAGGCCAAGATAGTTCAATTAAGGTTCCTAAGGTCTGTTGATGCTTCACGACACCACGCGGAGGCCCCGTACTCTCCTTGACTGAACTCAAGGGTTACCGGTACTCACCAAAGTGCCACATCAACGTAGCAGACTGCTTCAACCATGTCGGTATACCCCGCACAGTTCCCTCACAGTCTTGTTGCTACTTTCTAAGAAGGTATCCCCCAGATCCGGGTTAGGATCTATAGAACTCCCAAGACAGTACCCACAATAATAAAGCAAGCAATTGAAAACACAAGTGATCTTAGTCCTAAGGTACACCTCACATTTTAAAGATTCCCCAGCAGAGTCGCCAGTTCTGTGATCGGTGGATCTGGAACTGACTGTTTAACGCTGGTTCGCGAAATGTCGCGGAAGCAAGAGTCGCCACCGTCTTTTATTTTCTCCAACATGGACAGGACAAAAGCACAGCAAAATTCCTTATGAGATAGTTTCTCGGTTCGGGAGGTAGATTTATAGAAAGGGAAGGTGTTAGCACCCTTTCTATCCATGGTTATCCATGGGCTCTTAGATACTTGCTCATTGTGTTTTCAAAAGTGTTTGCTTTTCAAATGTGAGTGGGTTTGAAAAAGTTTCTTTGAAAGATTTCAGAATGACTCTTGTATCTGTCCTCAAGAGTGTTTGAAAAATTGTTTTGAAAGCTTTTTTGAAAGTATCAGTGTGAAAAGAGTTTTGATTTGTTTTTGAATAGAGCAAGTATCCATGAGTCATCTACCTACCCTAAGGAATTAGGCTGTGTAAATGTCCTTAAGGTAGTGCCATCCCACCATTGAGAGATAGGTAGCACCACCGTTGGAGGTGTTCGGGTCAATTCGTTTGTAGGGACAGTGTGGTCACCAAGCAAAGGTAAGACACCTTAGAAGCTACCCTTATGCCATTGATCTTTTATTTCGAGGCAACCATTCCGAGGCAACTTGTTTCGAGGCAACTTGTTTTAGGCAACTAGATCAATGGACACAAGGACTCACTAAGACGTCCTATAGTCGACGGCCACGTTTCGAGGGACAAGGCAACAGTGTGATCACCGGAGTAATGGGAAGACACCTTAGAAGCTACCCTCATGCCAGGTTCCTGGATCATGAGGACTTACTAAAACGTCCTCTACTCGACGATCACCTTTCGGGGCAAGGCAACAGTGAGGCGTACCCTAGGGGTGGTGTGTGCGATTCGTGTGTCGTTTTCATTTGTATTTATCTTGTCATGTTATTGGTGTTCTAACGCTTGTTTTTATTTTTGTCCATACAGTCTTTCATGCCATTATTTAACAGTTAAAAATATTGCGGGAAAGTAAAAATTCTAAGCTATTACAAAAGGCGCGGGTCCACATCGCCAAAATTAAACCAGGACCCGATTTGACGGAAAAATAAAGAAAGTAAAAATCAAGTGCGAGCAATTAAAAGGTTACATGGCCTTGGGAGAGATACATTAATATTTACAAGAAATAAAATAAGCGCGCGAATTAAATCGAGACGAGGGCGTTGGACCCTTTTTGCGAAATTGAAATTACATGGAATTAATTAATTAAAAAGAAAAGGAGGTGTTTTTTTGGTATTTTATGATTTTTTTAGATTTTAAAGAAAAAAAGAATTAATTAAAATAAATACTAACCCCAATTCTAGTGGCTTTTAATTTGTTAAGAAAAAGAAATGTTTTAACCTAAACTAAGCCTAATTTTTATATACAAATTTAATTATAAAAAATAAACATTTAATTATTTAATTATTTATGAAAGAAAAATAAAAAGGGTGAAAAATTATTAATTAAACCTAATTCTACATTTTTTAGATTTTTTATTGAAAGTATTAAAATTAAAACCTAATTTACACTAAATTTAATTATGTACATTTATTTAGGAAAATACTAAAAATAAAATATTTATTGTTTTTTTTCTCTTTTTCTGATTTTTATGTGTATTTTTTATATTTATGAAAATAATTAATTAATTAAACAAAATAATAAAAATAGAAATAATGCAAAAGAAAATATTTTTAAAAAAAAGCAAACCTAGGGGGGTGTCAGTCCCCAATGTGGAGGTATGGTCTTTAGCAATCTGGCCCATTTAAATTCCTGGCCTTGTGGACTTTTTTACTCACGTGCAGAACGTTGACTAGAGCCTACCATAATCTCCAAATCCTGGCCCTTGGATGGATGACATTGGATGCGTGGATGGCTGGATATAGGGACGTATGATGATCCACAACGTTATGCCTGCACCTGAATATCATTTGAAAAAAATTATATGGAAAGGGTGGGGACCTGGGGCTCGAACCCAGGTCCTAGAGATTACCAGCTTGATGCATTGCCAATTGGACTGAACGCGCTTCTTGTATATTAATGAACTGAAGAATAATATAATAATAACATAATGGTTAGTGGAAATCAGCGCGCGAAATTTAAACTAGCCCATCACATCTTGCCACGATATCATCTTCTTCTTCGTGTTTTATTTTTCTGAAATACAAAGGACAAAGGCCACGGTTTCCTGAGCGTCCTCTTAGGCCATCTATGGAAAAATAGCGACTAGCCCTGTGACGCTCATAAATTGAGCGCGAGGGTGCCATCTTCTTCGTCCAAAGGCGCTGATCATGACCATGGTACTGTGGCTCGCTAATTTTATAGGACCAAGAAATCCCCAATTCGGAATCCTGTAAACCCTAAAAAACGATAATGGTATCTTGGCATATAACACGTAAAACTTCAATTAAAGCACATGATTAGTTTGCAAACATCATTATAAACACAAACATAACAATAAAATATGTTAACAATGCATGTATGAGAGAAACCGATTCAGAAATTTCCTTTACCAACTTCAATGGTGATCTTGCGTTTTCTTGAGTATGGGGCTTGGGGAATGATTCAGTTATGTCCTATAATCCTCCAAGAAGCTAATGGAACACGTTTGGAGGCTTGAATCAACCTGCAAGTTAGTTTTCAGAATTGAGTTTTTTAGACAAAATTTCAAGTTTGTGAAGGAATTTCTAGCGCAGCTTCAATGATCCCTTGCATTAGGTTTTCGATTAGGTTTATGTACTGAATGAATTAGGTTAAAGAAAACACTCCAAATCTCTTGCATTCATGATTTTGGAAATTTGATTTTCAAGATCTTTTTTCCAATATTTTCCATGCAATTTTGTACCAATTATGATCCAATCAATCCAAATCTTTCTATATTGAATCATGCACGAATTATTGAGTAGATTTTGTTCACAAAAAGATTGTCAAACCTAGGTTAAATATTTTCCATGTATTTAATTTGATTTAAATGAATTATTATAAATAAAAATTCAAATAAATAAATAAAAAATGAAGAAATACTTCCCTTTGGGCCAAGTGATCGTGCACATGCCATGGATGATGAATTGTGGAAGAAAAATGGGCCCATTAGCAATTTTAGGTCATTTGAATCAATGTTGACTTTTGAAAATATCCAAAAATTTCCCAACTTCCACAAGGCATAACTTGCTCAATGTTTAAGCTTTTCTCATGTTCTTGGACATTTTGGAAAGGTCTTTGAGTCCTCTAATCAATGCCTTTGGTCCCATGTCATTTTGATTTACCAATCTAAAGTTATGGCCTTTGACTTAAAGTCCCTTTTTGTTGACTTTTGAAAATGACCTATAATGTTGAAATTGATAACTTTTTGTGAGAGCATTTCTTGGACTTGAAGTATGAAGATGAGTTGTAGGAAATGTCTTTCTCTTCAAAATGAGCTTTGGATGGAATTTTTCTGATAATCCATGTGAAAGTTATGCCCTGGTCAATTTACAGTTGACTTTTTCAGCTGTCCAAATAAGGAAACTTTTGCATTTTGATGATTTTTGAGCCAAGCTTTGAGAATCATGATCAAGCATTGATCAAATGATGTTTGTGGCTTCAAAATGATATGTTGACCAAAAATTTGAACTTTTGACTGTCAAATGACCATTTTGCCCCTACAGTTGACTGTAGTGCAATTAGGGTTTTTGACTGTGCAATTTTGTGCTGAAAGCCCTGAAACTTGATATGAGGATGCTTGACCATATTTGTAGGCATGTAAGACTTGATTGGACCTTTGGAAACTTCATTTTCTTGATCAGAACCAAAACCCTAATCTTGACTGTATAGGAGACCCTTGACTGTGCAACCCTTGGGGAGATTTTGAAGCTTGACTTGGCAAATCTTTGAAGAATATGGGAGGGCAAATTTTGGGGTACAACACTCGGGCTGTTATTGAGAAGGGTGAGTGCGCAAACTGGGGCCGACTTCCTGATTTCACTCAGAAGATTGACAAGTTTGGTTTGGGTTTCATTGCAGAGGCTCAAAAGGTTGTTCGTAGTACAAGGATTGGAAGACCTCCTGTGTTCATCAGCAACTCGGGAGTAAACGCCATTGAAGAGGACGTGGAGGAATCTGAATTCGACAGCTGGATCTACCCTATGACCAACGGTGGACCAAACAACTGGACAACGAAAGACTTCGTCCCGATTACTTTTGTTACTCAGTAATGAACTCTTTTGTTTTGAATTTGTAACAAACAATATTGTGAAACTTTATGGCCCAGTGTCTTACCCGGGGCACCGTGGCTTCATTTGTGAGGGCTTTTGTGTGTCATTTTCATATATCATTAATAAAAGCATTGGACGTTTTTTGCATTTCAAATCTTGTGCTCCTTGTCTTTCTTTATTATATATTGCAAAACAACTATTTACACACACTCACATATATAGGTCTCAATCCACTCTGGATCCCACTGGTAATGACTCTGCTACTGCCAATTATGACTTCGAAAATCCGATCAACTTAGCCGAAGACGAAGGTGAAGATGATTGCGAAGTACCTGGTGAGCTTGCAAGACTGCTACTCCAGGAAGAGAGGGCCATTCAGCCACATGAAGAGCCAGTGGAAACGGTAAACCTGGGTACTGAGACAGACAAAAAGGAAGTCAAGATCGGTGCAAATCAGGAGCTTAGTGTGAAACAACGGTTAATTCAGATGTTGCATGACTACGTGGAAATCTTTTCCTGGTCTTACGAAGATATGCCTGGGTTGGATACCGACATTGTGGTTCATCACCTACCTACCAAGGAAGAATGCCCTCTGGTAAAACAGAAGGTCCACCGTATGCGTCCAGAGATGTCCGAGAAAATCAAGGCTGAGGTTATGAAACAATTTGACGCCGATTTTCTAGCAGTGACTTCTTACCCTCAGTGGGTTGCCAATGTGGTTCCGGTACCGAAGAAAGATGGTAAGGTCCAAATGTGTGTTGACTACAGGGATTTGAACAGGGCGATCCCTAAAGATGACTTCCCTCTGCCTCACATTAACGTTCTGGTCGACAACACTACTCAGCATAAGGTATTCTCCTTCATGGACGGTTTCTCCGGTTATAATCAGATAAAGATGGCTCCCGAAGACATGGAGAAGACCACTTTTGTTACTCAGTGGGGTACCTTTTGTTACAAGGTCATGCCTTTTGGGTTGAAAAATGCTGGGGCAACGTATCAGCGTGCCATGGTTGCTCTGTTTCATGATATGATCCATCATGAGATCGAAGTATATGTCGACAATATGATTGCAAGGTCCCAAACTGAGGAGGAACACCTTGACCATCTATAGAAGTTGTTTGACCGATTGAAGTTGTACAAGCTGAGGTTAAACCCGAACAAGTGCACCTTCGGGGTGAGATCTGGAAAATTGCTAGGCTTCGTCGTGAGCGACAAAGGTATTCAAGTAGACCCTTCCAAAGTGAAAGACATACAAGAGATGCCAGTTCCCAAGACAGAGAAAGAAGTCAGAGGCTTCCTAGGACGGCTGAACTACATTGCCCGATTCATCTCGCACCTAACTGCTACTTGTGAGCCAATCTTCAAGCTACTGAAGAAAGATCAAGTAGTACGTTGGAACGATGAATGTCAGGCCTCTTTCGAAAGAATCAAAGAGTATCTCCAAGAGCCACCCATTCTTATGCCACCGGTTGAAGGGAGACCTCTAATCTTATACTTGACAATATTGGACAACTCCATGGGGTGTGTGTTGGGGAAGCATGACGAGTCTGGCCGAAAAGAGCATGCTATTTATTACCTTAGCAAAAAGTTTACCGACTGTGAGACTCGATACTCACTGCTCGAGAAAACTTGCTGCGCTTTAGTATGGGCTGCTCGCCGGCTAAGATAGTATATGTTGACTCACACTACTCTGTTGATTTCAAAGATGGATCCAATCAAGTATATCTTCGAAAAGCCTGCCTTATCCGGAAGAATAGCAAGATGGCAAATGATCTTGACTGAATATGACATCCAGTACACGACTCAAAAAGCAATCAAAGGAAGTGTGTTGGCGGACCATTTGGAACATCAGGCAGTGGATGATTACCAATCGATGAACTTTGAATTTCCAGACGAGAATATCATGGTAGTGACTGATTGTGAAATACCTAGACCGGATGAAGAACCTGAGGAAGGATCCCGATGGTCTATGCACTTTGACGGAGCCTCAAACGCTTTGGGTAATGGTATTGGCGCTGTGATTATATCTCCTAAAGGCTCTCATACTCCACTTATCGCCCGGCTATGTTTCAACTGCACCAACAACATGGCGGAGTATGAAGCATGCATCATGGGTCTTCAAGATGCAATTGACCTAAGGATCAAGTTTCTGAGTGTCTTCGGAGATTCCGCTCTCGTGATCAGTCAGATCAAAGGAGAGTGGGATACGAAACACCCAAATCTTATTCCTTACAAGGAGTATGTATTGACGTTGCTCCCCCACTTCGAGGAAATAACCTTTGAACACTTCCCAAGAGAGGAAAATCAGTTGGCGGTCGCGCTAGCTACGATGTCTTCTATGTTCAAAGTCAAATGGGACAACGAGGCTCCCCAGATCATTATTTGGAAATTGGATGAACCAGCACACTGCTGTGATCTTGAGACTGAAGAGGTAACAGAAAAACCTTGGTATCATGAAGTGAAGAGGTACCTTGAAGCTCAAGAATACCCCGAGGGTGCATCCGTTAATGACAAGAAGTTTCTGAGAAGGTTCGCAGCAAAGTTCTTCCTCAGCAATGACATTCTTTACAAACGTAACCATGATTCCACCTTACTGCGTTGTGTGGATAAGACTGAAGCAGAAAGGATCATGGCAGAGCTGCATGAAGGTAACTTCGGAACGCATTCCAGTGGACATACCATGGCAAAGAAAATGCTTCGGGCAGGATATTACTCGTCCACAATGGAAGCTGACTGTTATCAGCATTCTCGGACATGTCACAAGTTCCAGATCTATGCTGATAAGGTGCACATTCCTCCAGTTCCTTTGAACGTCTTGACAGCACCTTGGACTTTTGCAATGTGGGGCATTGATATGATCGGCGAGATCGGACCTACGGCATCCAACGGGCATCGCTTCATCCTGGTAGTGATTGATTACTTTACGAAGTGGGTTGAAGCAGCTTCCTTTGCCACCGTAACCAAGAACGTTGTGGCACGATTCATTCGGCACAACCTGATCTGTCGATACGGTGTACCAGAAAGGATCATTATGGATAATGGTACCAATCTTAACAACAAGATGATCACTGAGCTCTGCGAGCAATTCAAGATACAGCACCACAACTCTTCTCCTTACCGGTCGAAGATGAATAGGGCTGTCGAGGCGGCTAATAAAAACATTAAGAAGATTGTGCAGAAGATGACAGTGACCTGCAAAGATTGGCACGAGATGTTACCATTTTCTCTTCATGGGTACCGTACCTCAGCACAGACGTCAACAGGGGCAACACCCTACTCCTTGGTATACGGCATGGAGGCAGTCCTGCCCATTGAAGTTCAGATACCCTCTCTCCGGATCATGAAGGATGCGGGTTTAAGCGAAAATGACTGGATCCAGACCCGGCTTGATCAACTAAACCTAATCGACGAAAAGAGACTCACTGCTATTTGTCATGGTCATACATACCAAAAACGGATGATCAAGGCATTTAACAAGAAAGTCAGACGACAAGAGTATCAGGTCGGAGACCTGGTAATCAAGCGCATCATCCTACCTCAAGGTGATCCCAGGGGAAAATGGACCCCTACGTACGAAGGGCCATTTGTGGTTAAGAACATCTTCTCAGGAGGAGCGATGATTCTAACCACCACGGATGGTGACGACCTTCCTCACCCCGCCAATGCAGACATAGTGAAAAGATACTACGCATAATTAAAGACCCGATAGGTCGACTGGCCTAGGAAAAAATAAGGGCTTCCCGACGAACCAAAAGGGTTCGGGCAAAAATAAGGGATGAAAATAAAAAAAAATCTGTACACCCGGCAAGTCGAAAACCTGAAAAGGCGGCTTGGGCAAAAATGGGTATCCCGATGGACTGAAAACCCGAAAGGGCGGTCCAGGAAAAAGTTAGGGATAAGCGTAATACTATGTCTCATTGGATCACCCTGCATCCAGACGTTGGTATCGACTATCAGGCTCATACGGCACCAATCAATCAGATTCATCTCCAACTAAGCAGCAACGTGAGGAGATGCTTGAAGACATAAAGGCGATAGAAGAGTTGGAACCCAGTGGGATTTTTCACATAGCTGTTTTGTTTCCTTTTCACAAACTTGTATAAATCCTATTTGTTCGGCGGCGTTCTCTTACTAGGACGTCAGCCTCTTGTACAAAAATGCCTATTTACAGGCAAATTTCAAAATCAATACAAGTTCATTTTTCAGACAAATTGCAAATTGTTTTTCCTTTATCTGTTTTGTTTTGCAAAGAACGTCCAATGTTCATTTTTGATATATGCATTTGACATTAATTGCTGTTCATAAATATTTGCATGCGAAATAAAGGACTAATTACGGGTGACATCGGAAGTAGGGGCAATAAGAATTGTCTAAGCGATCTAGTTGCTCTGTCCACCAAGGTACCAAGGTAAGTTCAGCTGAAGAATGTGACCAAGATATCTTCACTCCCCAAGAGTAAGACAGTAATGGTAGCTCTCCCTGCTGAGACTTGCAACTATGAACAAATCAGCAATACTCTTCCCAAGCAGAGTTGGTCTACCATCATCCCTAAAGAAGTTGGGTATCCCCAGTAGATCTTAACATTCCCCAGCGGAGTATACAGATATTCCTCAGCAAGCATCCCCGACAGTCTTAATATTCCTCAACAAAATATAAGAATGTTCCCCGGCGGAATACAAGATACCCCCAGTGGAGTCATTCCCCAGTGCAATCTAAAGAGCTCCCCCGCCAGAGTTGAATCATCTTCCCCCAGTAGATTCTGGAAGCTTGTCCCCTGCAGAGTACAAGTGCATCTCCTCAGCCAATTCAGAGGTTATCCCCACGAGAGTCTAACTGGGTTATCCTCAGCAAGTTGCAACGGAAAGATCATCCTCAGCGAAGTTCTTTCTATCCCCAGCGGAGTTCATCATCAAAATCCCCAACAGAGCTTATCAACGGAATCCCCAGCGGAGTTATCATTAAAATCTCAGCAAAGCATCTTCTTCCCACAGAGTAATTACCCGCAGAGTAATCTCTTCACCAAGTTTATTCCCCGACAGAGTCATCCTCTCTTGCAAGATTATCATCTTCGTTCATCACCCCCAGCGGAAACGAAGAATTCAACATCATTCTCCAGCAACTATCCGGGATTTATTTTCCCCAGCTAAAACATCACATTTTCATACATCATGATACATGCATATACGCATCATATAATACAATCTCATTTATATTGAGAACATCATTGCTTAATCCATATCATGCATTGCATACGTCTGACCTTTTCTTTTCAGGAAAGATACAGTTAAAGTTCTCAGCAGTCAAAGGAGACAAATCCAGTCAAAGGAGACAAACCCAGTCAAAGGAGACAAATTCAGTCAATGGAGACAAAACCAGTTAAATCAATTCCTAAAGATTTTTCTGAAGACAGTCAATGGAGACAAAACCAGTTAAATCGATTCCTAAAGATTTTTCTGATCCGAACACAGTCAATGGAGACAAAATCAGTTAAATCGATTCCTAAAGATTTTTCTGAGGCAAAGCCAGTCAATGGAGACAAAATTAGTTAAATCGATTCCTAAAGATTTTTCTGAAGCCAGTCAATGGAGACAAAATCAGTTAAATCGATTCCTAAAGATTTTTCTGAGGCAATCCAGTCAAAGAAGACAAGTCCAGTTAAATCGATCCCTAAAGATTTTTCCGATGATAACCCGTCAATAGAGACAACCCGTCAATGAAGACATCCCATCAATAGAGACAACCCGTCGCCAGAGACAACCCGTCAATGAAGACAACCTGTCAATGAAGACAACCCGTCAACGAAGACAAAACTACCTACCAACAATCTCCAGGTGGCATCTATAAGCCCATCCTCCTATCCATCATCTCTCCAAATGGCATCTGTAAGCCCATTCCCGACATCACGTTGCTGATACTACACCATGCGAGTGCAAATTTCTGGGCACTTTAGTGTTCAATCATCTTCCACCTTCGGATCACGAAAGGCACACAAGCCAATCTACATCCTCAGGTTTAAGAAGATTGAACAGGGGAAACTGTTGTACCCCAAAATTTTCCCTCCCATATTCCTCAAGGTTTGTCAAGAATGATCTTCAAATTGCTCAAAATGGCTCAAAAGGTTGTACAGTTAAACCACCTCCTAAGACAGCTGAAATTAGGGTTTTGGTTCTTTCAAGGAATTTGAGGTTTTCAATGGTTAAATCAAGTCTCATATGCCTATCTACATTCTCAAGCACCTACATGCCAAGTTTCAAGACTCATAGTGCCAATTTGCACAGTCAAAAGCTCCATTTGATCTACAGTCAACTGCAAGGGCAAAATTGTCATTTTGCAGTCAAAAGTCAGAATTTTTGGTCAACATCTTATTTTGAGTTCACAATCATCATTTGATCAAGTCTTGATCATGATTCCACAAGAATAGCTCAAAAATCATCAAGATGCAAAAAGTTACTATTTTTGGACAGCAGAAAAGTCAACTGTATCTTGACCAGGGCATAACTTTTTCATGGTTTATCAGAAAAATTCCATCCAATGGTAATTTTGAAGGGGATGCAATTTACTACAATCCATCTTCACACTCCAAGATCAAGAAATGCTCTCACAAGAAGTTACCAATTTTTACATTATAGGTCAATTTCAAAAGTCAACAAAAGTACACTTTGAGTCAAAGGCCATAACTTGAGATTGGTAAATCCAAATGACATGGGACCAAATGCATTGGTTAGAGGACTTCAAGAGCTTTCCAAAATGTACAAGAACATGGTCATATGATCAAAATTGAGCAAGTTGTGCATTGGAGAAGTTGGGAAATTTTCATGAATTTGCAAAAGTCAACTATCCTCAAAACTCCAATTTTTGACAAAAGGGCCCACTTTTTTCCACTTGATTCAGCCTTGTCATGCCACACACGTGTCCCATGCTTGATTTCATGACCAAACATTTATTTTTCTATTTTATTTAATTTTTATTGATTTAATTCATTTTAAATCTATAATAATTTAAATAAAATCTAAAAATCAATGGAATAGTATCTTTGTGATTTGTACAGCTTTCATATATCATATGACAACTAACCAATTCGTGCTAGGGCTTATTTGTGCACAAAATCTCAGATTTGACCATATTTGGAAAGTTTGTCAATGGTGAAAAAGTGCAAACCTAATTCTCCCATATACATGGATAAAAGCCCAAATTTTGACCTAGACTGGTTGCCATATATGCAAGCAAGCCTCCTAAACCTAATTCACGACCTGAAGCTGCCTAAAATCAAGAAACCAAAACTGAAAAAAAGGTGAAAAAGAGAGGAATCGAATTCTTGGTTAGAGCTTGTTTCAATCAAGAAACTCAACGTAGAGTGCTTGACTGCCATCCCCTGAAGCGATTGGAAGAAAAATCAGGCCTTTTCATCACCTACATAGCGCTGTAAGTCATCACGAAGTCAGCCCTGGACATGGAATCGTGATCTTCCATTCTTGCACTTTTTCTTCAAAACATTAGCATATTCATGTTTATTGTTTGATTTCTAACATAACTGCAATAGCCAATTTGGTTTTTATGCCCTGTATCGTGATGCCCGATTCTAGGGTTTATATGCTTTCTTTTTAGGCGTTTTTGATGCAGGGAAAATTGGCCACAATAATTGGTATAGGAGTGATCAGGAGATGGAGACGAGATCAACCATGGTCTTGGAATGAATTTTTGCAGCCTAGGGACGATTTTAGGAAGAACCTACGAAACTTCCTGCGGATAAAAATCCGCAGGTAAAAAACCAGTGCTCAACGAAGAAGACGCTGACGCGTCTCCCTCCCATTCGCCCTTTTAAAAATCGCGCGCTTTTATTTTTTTTCAAGACATATGCGTTTGTTTGATATATGTTGTTTATTGTTTATTATTATTACAAAGATGCAGCGTGGCTCAATGGTGGAAGCGTGAGTGGGATGTCCATTGGGACCTGGGTTCGAATCCCAGGTCCCCCAAAATTCTTATTATTATTTTCTTGTGCCTATTCCAATAGATTTCCAGGTATGAAGACCACCATATGCTTCAAATCTCAGCACGCCATGTGTCTCCAAACTCAGATCCAGTGGCCAAAGTTGAAGGACCACCATGCTCCCTGGTCAGCGCATGCATAGCAAGCCCAGAAAAGTCAAACAGGCTGGAATGTTAGTGGGCCAAGAATTGCTCTTTCCACCACAAATCAGGCCCAACACCCCCCACAAGTTTATTTCTTTTCTTTTCTTTTTATTTCTTTCATTTTAATTATTTATTATAATTATTATTTTCACTAACAAATTAATTTTTTTTTCATAATAAAATCAGGCAACTAAAAAATATAAATTTTTTTTTTTATTTATTAAAATTAATTTCACCCTTTCATTATTTTTGTAAATAAATATAATTAACTAATTTAGTTTTAATTAGGTTAATTCTAACTTTTTTGCAATAATTTAAAATTAATATAGAATTAGGGTTTTTTAATAACTTTTGA
Source organism: Vicia faba (assembly GCA_948472305.1). Classification (NCBI taxonomy): domain Eukaryota; kingdom Viridiplantae; phylum Streptophyta; class Magnoliopsida; order Fabales; family Fabaceae; genus Vicia; species Vicia faba. Next base: position 1,280,437,197 of record OX451738.1, read on the forward strand.
CCATCTTTTATTTATTTTTCCTTAAAAAACTCAAGAAAACAAAAAATATTTCTTTTATTTAATTAATTAGTCTAGGTTTAATTTAATTAAATGCAAAATAACAAAAATCTCTTTCTTTCTCAAAAAAGGGTCAAAACCCTATAAACTCCCCGATTCAATTTTTTCTTGCGCGTGTGATTATTTTTGATTCATGATTATTTTTTATCATATAATTGTATCTGCTCCGAGGATGTAATAGCTTTAATTAGGACCTTTTTATCGCTTTCATTTAATTTTCCGCATTTACTTTTTCAAGGGTTTGTTTTTGGCGATGTAAATACCCGACGCCTTGTAATAGTTTAGATTTATTTTCCGCAACTATTAACTGCTAGATGTATGCTAACTAGGCTATACATGACAAGACTTCTCTTAAAATAAAATCAATCGTAGCTCACCATAACATGTGCAAAGATAACATAACTGAAACCTGACACACTCGCACATGCCACTCCTAGGGTACGCCTCACTTGGTTGCCTCGACGTGGTCATTGAGTATAGGGTGTTTTAGAGGTTTCCCTCCTGTCTAAAGATCAAAGTTGCCTCGAAACGGTTACCTCGATAAAAAATGATCTAAGACATTAGGGTTACTGCTAAGGCGTCCTGAAGAAGTGAAAAACACAAGAAGGGGGGTTTAATTGTAAAAACTGGAAATCAATTGCAATCAACACGATATTTTTATCCTGGTTCGTTTGATCTCAAACTACTCCAGTCCACCCGTCAAGGTGATTTCGCCTCTCTCCAACGAGGTCTTAATCCTCTATATTCAACTGAATATTACAATCTGCTTTAGCAACTGCTAGAGCCTTCTTGAGTCAAACCACAGACCGGTTTCTCAAGGAATTGCTTTCTTACAAAGAATTGAAATCTAGGTGTGTGAATGTTTTCTACAAAACTATTTATCACAACTGTGATACTACACAATTTAAGCTTATGAGAACTAGATTGCTAAAATAATTGAGTAAGGAATTTGAGAGCTTTTAGAAAACTGAGAGTGAGGAAGATGATGAATAGCTTTTAGGCGTGTAGATTGTTGTAGAGCATTAGCCAATTCAATCTTCATTGACTTGTTTATATAGCATTGGAAATAGTGTACGTTGGAGCAATAATTCTGTTTCAATGCCAATAACAATCTTTCCTTATTAAGAAGATCTTGTCTGGAATGATGTCGTTGGTAATAAATCATCTTGAATGCACAGTACCGTTGCCACTTAAGCGTGTTCTGGCTTAGGCTCATTCTGACGCTGCTTAGGTGCTGATGAACTGTTGTTGTCTTTATCAGAGTTCAGAGTGTTAAGCGCAGATCTGTTCATCAAGCTTCAGCATAAGCGCAAGTTGATCTTCTGATTCTGGTATCTGATATGACATCTTCTGATGCTGATGTTAATATCCAATTTTCTGATGCTGATGAGGATGTTCTCATGCTGATACCCATCAGAGTTTCTGTAAAACAGAATGTAATTTTTAGATAGCATATGTGTCTTACATGAATCATACAATTAATGTATCTTAGCATTTTGTTATCATCAAAACTTAAACTTAGGGTAGTAGATTCAAACTTTGTTCTAACAATCTCCCCCTTTTTTATGATGACAAAAACTAGATATTTTTAGATTGAAAAATTAGCGAGAAAAGTATCAGAGATAATCAAATAGTAAGTTGTATCAGAATTAATTAGGAAGTTATCAAAGATAAGGGATAAAGAGATATCAGAGTTGAGATCGGAGATACTCCCCCTGAATTTATTACTTCCCCTTTTTAATTCCAAGAGTTCTTCAGGATCAGATCTTTATTGACTTTCTTTGAACATCAGAATATCAGAGCTTCAGATCAGAATATCAGAGCATCGGGCTTCAGTGTATCAGAGATGATTAACTTCTTGTACCTGTAGACTTATGCAAAAACAGAAAACATTCAAGTATATCAGAGTGTTAGAATGTTTGAGACTTTTTGTCTCAGTAATCCGTTATTGAAAAATATCATTCTTGTTCTCCCCCTTTTTGTCAGCAATCAAAAAGTGTAAGTGAAGTGCTAAAACGATCAGAGCAGAAAAACTTGTTATATTAAAATTCAGAGCCAGACAAAACAGTACAGATGATATGCAAAGAAAACATTGAAAATATCATGAATGAAAAACTAAGGTTGGGGAGGAAAGCGTGTGAACAGAGTCTCCAGCATTGGCTTAATCTGATCAGCAGTTTCATTCTGCTTGTGCACCATACTGACTACTGTATCTATCTTGTTGTCTTGCACATCCATCCTTTCCTTCATCTTCTGATCACTTTCATCCATTCTTTGCTGCAGACGAATATCATTCAGCTTCAGCTCTTCCAGAGTCTGCCTGTCCAAGGCAGCTTGAGAAACATCAGAAGCAGGAAGCTTCTGAGAGCTTTCTGCAACATCTTCAACTTGACTGACTTCAGCTTTAGTTGTCTGACCTTCTGCTAGCTGTACTTTTGAAGCTGGACGCTTCTCAGACCATGGCTCACTATCCAGAAGGAGCACTTCTTCCTTCAGCAACTGACTTCCAACTTCCTTCAGCAGCTTGCTAAAGTTCTCTTGTGCCTGCTCATAATTGATGTCTTGCAACTTGAGGGCTTCAGCACGTACCCAAATTCTGAATCGTGTCCAGAGTTGGTCTGAGGCAGCAGGATCAATCATTCCAGGACAAACTTGCTTCAGAGAAGCAATCCACTACTGCAAGCCTGTTTCAAAATTCACAATGCCAGAGCCAACATCTAGCTTTTTTGGTTTGGGAATGGCTATTTTGTTTTTGAGATCAGCAAGACGGTCAAGGATTGTTAAATCGATGAAGGTCCTGCTGTGGTCTTCTGTAGTTTGTTTGGGAGATGGAGTGGGAGAATCAGAAATAATAATTGGACTGTTTGGAGTGTTTGGAGGGGTAGTTTCTGGTGAGGATGGCAACTGGGGTATGTTTATGGTTGTACCACATGGAAGCTGAATTGCCAAGGGTTGTGGCTCAGAGGATTGAGGAGAATGAGGTTCAGGTGATGGAGTTTCAGAATGATGAAACTCAGGTTGTGGAGGTGATGGTTGAGGTGATGGTGGATGAAGTTCTGGTTGAGGAGAGGGAGGAGGAATTGCTGGTTGTGGAGAAGGAGGTGGAATTTATGGTTGTTGTGGAATTTGTGGTTCTTCTTCTTGTATGGGTGAGAGAGGTTGTTCTGGTTGAGGAGAGTGGGCAATTTCTGGTTGAGTGTTTGGATTATTTGAGAGGTGAGCGGAAACACGTTCATCAATTTCAGACAGAACTTTGTCAAGTTCTGATTCTGTTGATGGTGTGGGTTTTGGATTTTTGGTGCGGGGTCTCCTGAGAGTCAGTGACTCAGAAGGGTCATCTTCTGGTTCGGTTTCATCAATAGTTGGTATGGGGATTGGAAGCTCATGTGAAGCTGGGGTTGGGATTGATGTTGGAATAGCAGAAGAATTTAAAATAGAAGCAGCAAATAGATTACCTCTTTTCTTAGGGGTCTGCTGGGATGGTCCTTCTGAAGTGGTCTTTCTTTTCTTCGTCTTCTTCATAGTAACTTCTGGTTGTTGTTAGTGCAGATCTTTGATATTCAGTTTGGGATCTGTACCATCAGCCTTGCAAGCGTCCAAGTATCTGAGAACCACAACTGGTTTTGATTCAATCTCAAAGAATAGTGGAAAGTCGTTCAGTGGGACTCTTCTGCTGGTGATGTTAGCAAGAGGAGTAACGCTGGGCTCCTTTATGATATTCTCTATCAGCTTCATTTTCTTCAGATTCTTGGCGTTCAGAGGCTTGCCAACAGTAGGTTCAATAGAACTTAATTCCTGAGTTTCTGTAAGGTGTTCTATCAGCCTATTCTCAGTCAGAATATCTGATATTAACCTGCCAAAGGGTATCCAATCCCTTTTTGTCCTTTCTTCTTCCCTTGTCTCCTTGACGCTGGTCCTGAGGTGATTAAACAGAAGATGAGCCAAGTTGATTTTTACCTTCTGATTAATAAAATAGATCAGAAACTGCTGATCTATATTTATATAATCAGGGGAGCTTGTTGGCTTCCTGTGATTAAAGCACCCCAAAATAATCTTCGCCCATATTCTGTCCTGATCCTTTAAGTATCTGATTTTGCTACTGGGAACCCCATGGGTGAAAATCTGTCTTGCAATGACAGCAACGTCAGAGCATCTTTCAGCCATGTCGATACAGCGGATACCACCACCACTGTATCCAATCAATCTTGCTATGTGATCCTCAGTGATCAGAATCTTCTTTCCCATTATGTAGGAGGTAACTTGATGTGTTGAAGAGTACGCATGAATCCAGAACTCCTTGACCAGGACTGGGAACGTTGGTCCAACCAACCTATCAAAATATCTCTCCCATCCCTGTGCCCTAACTTCTTCTGTCAAATCGAATCCATTTTCTTTCAGACTGGAGAAGTCAACAATTAGTTCAGACAACACTTCCAAATTCTTCACTGGTGTAAGGAGTGTTCTGAAGGGAACTTGGTATTGTTCAGATGATGTCTCCTTCTGAGGACCTACAGAAACATTGCTGGAGGTTGCCATGTTCACACTTAGGGTTTTCTGAGAACAACTTGAAAAAATGGGTTTCTTTTGAGAGAGATGAACACACAAGGAAAATGCAGAAAATATTTGTAAGATTGTAAGAAATGGTAAAAGATTAATGAATGATGTTAATGTGCTTAAATAGATTTCAAAATAATTTTTGAAAGTGTAAACGGTTTCAAGAAAGAAATAATTCATGATTACTTTTTAAAACATGATTACGTGCATTTAATGCTTGCTGATTTTGGGGGATTTGAGAAAGATACTTGAAACGGTTACCAGACATGTGTCTCAATGCACCCAATCACCGTTTTGCCTTCTCAGAAGCGTGCACGCGTTCTGCTTCAGTGATTTGCTGATGATTGGATGACACTTGTTTGATTTAGTGAGCAGCACGTCTATCCTTGAGCTGAAACACCCAGATCTTTAAGAATAGAATCTGATGCAATCTGCATGTCTATCTTTCTGAAAGGAGATTGATTAGAAGTTCACAGTAAAACAAATACATTCTGAAGGTTAATATATAAACTTAAAACATTTTCACTCTGGGCAGAGTTTCATGCTGAGATGTTTCAGAATGAAATTGAACCTATCTTCAGAAAGGGGTTTAGTGAAGATATCAGCCCATTGATGGTTTGTATCAATAAACTTTAAGTTCAAAATTCCTTTCTGAATATAGTCCCTAATGAAATGATGTTTTATTTCTATATGCTTAGCCCTAGAATGTAAAATAGGATTCTTACTTAAGCAAATAGCAGAAGTATTGTCACAGAGTATAGGGATGTTACTCTAAAAAATCTGGAAGTCTTCAAGCTGACTTTTCATCCAGAGCATTTGTGTGCTACATCCTGCTGCTGCTATGTACTCAGCTTCTGCTGTCGATAGCACAATTGTGGATTGCCTTTTGCTGGACCAAGAGATCAGATTTTCTCCCAGAAACTGGCAGCTTCCAGAAGTACTTTTACGCTCTACTCTGTCTCCAGCAAAGTCAGCATCGCAGTAGCCTACTAAGCTGTAATCACTAGATTTTCTATAAAATAAACCCAGATTAGTAGTACCTTTCAGATACTTGAAAATTCGCTTAACAGCTGTTAAGTGAGATTCTCTAGGATCTGATTGGAATCTAGCACAAATACATACGCTGAATAAGATATCAGGTCTTGAAGCTGTCAGATAAAGGAGAGAACCAATCATACCTCTGTAGACCTTCTGTTCTACCTTTTTGCTTACCTCTTCTCTTTCCAGAATGCACGTGGGATGCATTGGAATCTTTGATGGTTTACATTCCGAGAGGTCAAATTTCTTCAGAAGATCTCTGACATATTTGCTCTGATGAATGTAAGTTCCCTCTGGAGTTTGATTGATCTGAATTCCTAGAAAGAATTTCAGTTCTCCCATGAGGCTCATCTCAAATTCTGCCTGCATACACTTAGCAAATTTTCTTCCAAGAGAAGGATTAGTAGATCCAAAAATAATATCATCAACATAAATTTGACAGACTAAGATGTCATTCTTAACTGACTTACAGAATAAGGTAGTGTCCACCTTCCCTCTGGTGAATTCTTTTTCTAACAAAAAGTTACTTAGTCTTTCATACCAAACTCTGAGAGCTTGTTTCAGACCATATAGTGACTTCTTTAGTTTGAAAACATGTTCTGGATGTTTTGTATTTTCAAAACCAGGGGGTTGGTGCACATAAACCTCTTCTTCTATATAACCATTTAAGAATGCACTCTTGACATCCATCTGATACAGAGTGATGCCTCTATTAACAGCAAATGAAATTAAAAGTCTGATAGATTCTAACCTGGCGACTGGAGCAAAGGTTTCTGTATAGTCTATTCCCTCCTGACTATAAACTTGTGCTACCAGTCGTGCTTTGTTTCTGATGACTTCACCTTGTTCATTAAGCTTGTTTCTGAACACCCATCTTGTTCCAATGACGTTGAATCCTTTTGGTCTGGGAACAAGATCCCATACGTCATTTATGGTGAATTGATTCATCTCTTCTTGCATTGCTGGAATCCAGTCGTTGTCCAGAAGTGCTTCATCAATAGAAGAAGGTTTAATCAGAGACACAAGTCCCATGAGGGATTCTTCAGAGTTTCTGAAGCTTGCTCTTGTTCTGATTGGATCTTCCTTTGATCCAAGCTGCTTCTGGGTAGTCTCTTCTGAGGTTGATCAGCAGCTGTTGTAGGATTGCTAGCAGTGCTCCTTTCAGATGTTGAAGGAGTGTCTGTGTTGAGAGCTTCTGATGACTTATCTTCAGAACCTGTAAATTCAATTTCCATACCTGCAAAAACTTCATTTTGCTTTGACTTTTCAGAGTCAAGCTTATCATCAAAACAAACACTGATTGATTCTTCCACAATCTGTGTTTCTGTATTGTATACTCTGTACCCTCTTGAGCGTTCAGAGTATCCTAACAAAATACACTTCTGTGCTTTAGAGTCAAACTTGTTCAAATAATTCTTTGTATTTAACATAAAACAAGTACATCCAAATGGATGAAAATATGAAATGTTGGGCTTTCTGTTCTTCCACAATTCATATGGAGTCTTTTCCAGAATAGGTCTTATTGAGATTCTATTCTGAATGTAGCACGCTGTGTTTATTGCCTCTGCCCAGAAGATCTTAGCAACGTTTGTCTCATTGATCATGGTTCTGGCCATTTCTTGCAATGTTCTGTTCTTTCGTTCTACAACTCCATTTTGTTGGGGAGTTCTAGGACAAGAGAAATCATGCAGAATGCCTCTGTCATTAAAGAATGACTCAAAATCTTTGTTTTCAAACTCTCCACCATGATCACTTCTGACTTTAACGATTCTAAGATCCTTTTCATTCTGAACTTGGTTACAGAAGGTAACAAACACAGAGTGTGACTCGTCCTTGTGTCTTAAGAACTTTACCCATGTCCATCTGCTATAGTCATCTACGATTACTAACCCATACTTCTTGCCACTGACTGAAGCAGTTTTAACTGGTCTAAATAAGTCAATGTGCAGAAGGTCTAATGGCTTAGAGGTAGAAACAACATTTTTAGATTTGAAAGAAGGTTTTGCAAACTTGCCTTTCTGACATGCTTCACACAGAGCATCTGAATTGAACTTCAAATTAGGAAGTCCTCTGACCAGATTGAGTTTGTTAATCTGAGATATTCTTCTCATACTAACATGCCCCGATCTTCTGTGCCAGATCCACTGCTCGTTGTTAACAGACAGAAGACACTTTACATTCTGACTTTTCAGTTCAGAAAGTTTGATTTTATAGATGTTGTTTTTCCTCTTTCCATTAAACAGGATAGTCCCATCTTTCTGACTAACAGCTTTACATGATTTTTGATTAAAGATTATATCATAACCGTTATCACTTAATTGACTTATGGATAACATATTATGCATTAATCCATCTACTAGCAGAACATTATTGATAGAGGGAAGACTTCCATTACCTACAGTTCCAGAGCCAATGATCTTTCCCCTCTGATTGCCTCCAAAGCCAACGTGGCCTCCAGGCTTAAGTACCAGGCTTTGGAACATATGCCTTCTTCCTGTCATGTGTCGCGAGCAGCCAGAGTCCAGGTACCATGACTGGTGTTTCTGATTTGCTGCTAAAGATATCTGCAACATGTATTATTTTATCCTTAGGTACCCAGATTTTCTTGGGTCCTGATTTGTTAGATTTACCAAAACTCTGGTTGAATTTTGGTTTCACAGAATACTTACTACTAGTGTATTTAATATCATGTGTGTGACCATACACAAAATGTGAGTTCAGAGGAGTGTGTTTAATGGTTAAATCCATGACATTCTTTGGTGTAGGAACCTTACCTTGGTATCCTATTCCCTTCCTGCCGTTTCTGCTAACTCCATAGATCATTGAAGCCATTTTGCTTCTATCTATGCTTTTAGCAAGGAACTTCTGGAAACTGTGATCATACTCCTTGATGATCTCATCAGCGCTGCTGAGAGTTTCAGAAATTGGTTCCTTCTGAGAGTTTTGTAAAACATTTTCTAATTTTGAAATTTTATTTCTCAGCTCAGAATTTTCCAATTTAAGACTCTCAGTCTTATCAGAGTCAGATTCAAGATTCCTTTTCAGGTTTCTGAATTTAACTCTAATCTGCTAGTACCTTTCCAGAATTTCATTAAGGCTTTCAGCAAGTTCAGCCTTAGTAAAATTAATTGCAAAGTCAGGAAATACCTCTTCAGTATCTGATTCTGAGTCTGATTCAGAAGCTTCACTATCTTTTGAAATGTTGGCCATGAGAGCTATGTTTGCTCTCTCATCATCTGATTCTGAGTCAGCTTCAGACGAGTCAGAGTCATCCCATGTAGCCATGAGACTTTTCTTCTTTTCTCTTCCAAACTTCTTTTTGGGCTTTTCCCTCTGAAGCTTTGGGCAGTCACTCTTGTAGTGTCCTTGCTCATTGCACTCATAGCAGATGATGTCCTTGGTGTTTGGCTTTCTGCTTCCTGAGGAGCCTTCAGATCTTCTGTATCCAGAGGAAGAATCAGTCCTTCTGTATCTGGAAGAAGACTCGTTCTGATCAGATCTTCTGGGATTCCTGAACTTCCTTTGCCTCTGCTTCCACAGTTGGTTCACTCTTCTGGAGAGGAGAGAAAGTTCGTCTTCTTCTGATGAGGATCCATCAGATGTTTCTTCAACTGCCTGCAAAACTTTAGACTCAGATTTTTTGTTAGATTTTAATGCTAAAGGCTTACCTTGCTTCTGAGGTTCATCAGCTTCTAGCTCTATCTCATGACTTCTGAGGGAGCTGATAAGTTCCTCCAGAGAAATTTTGTTGAGATCTTTTGCTAGCTTCAGAGCTGTAACCATTGGCCTCCACTGCTTTGGTAAGATTTTGATGATCTTCTTGACGTGATCAGCAGTAGAGTATCCTTTGTTCAGAACCTTGAGACCAGCCACCAGAATTTGGAATCTTGAGAACATTGTTTCAATGGATTCACTTTCTTCCATTTTGAATGCCTCATACTTCTGAATGAGCGCAAGAGCTTTAGTTTCTTTGACCTGAACGTTGCCCTCATGCGTCATTCTGAGTGATTCAAACATGTTCTTTGTTGTGTCTCTGTTAGAGATCTTTTCATATTCAGCATAAGAGATGGCGCTGAGAAGGATGGTTCTGGCCTTGTGGTGATTTTTGAAGTCACGCTTTTGTTGGTCAGACATTGCTTTCCTATCAATCTTCTGACCGCTTGCATTCACAGGGTGCGTGTATCCATCTGTCACCATGTCCCACAGATCAGCATCATGAGCCAGAAAGAAGCTTTCTATTCTGTCTTTCCAGTAATCAAAATTTTCTCCATCAAAGACTGGAGGTTTGCCGCTGAATCTGTCTCTGTCTTCATTATTGTCATTGCTGGTGTGTTGATAAGTTCCTACCATTGTGTTTTTCTGACGCTGGATCTTGTACTGACACGGTTAAGTGTTTTAGCTCAGAACCAGGCGCTTTGATGCCAATTGAAGAAGTGAAAAACACAAGAAGGGGGGTTGAATTGTAAAAACTGGAAATCAATTGCAATCAACACGATATTTTTATCCTAGTTCGTTTGATCTCAAAGTACTCCAGTCCACCCGTCAAGGTGATTTCGCCTCTCTCCAACGAGGTCTTAATCCACTATATTCAACTGAATATTACAATTTGCTTTAGCAACTGCTAGAGCCTTCTTGAGTCAAACCACAGACCGGTTTCTCAAGGAATTGCTTTCTTACAAAGAATTGAAATCTAGGTGTGTGAATGTTTTCTACAAAACTGTTTATCACAACTGTGATACTATACAATTTAAGCTTATGAGAACTAGATTGCTAAAATAATTGAGTAAGGAATTTGAGAACTTTTAGCAAACTGAGAGTGAGGAAGATGATGAATAGCTTTTAGGCGTGTAGATTGTTGTAGAGCATTAGCCAATTCAATCTTCATTGACTTGTTTATATAGCATTGGAAATAATGTACGTTGGAGCAATAATTCTGTTTCAATGCCAATAACAATCTTTCCTTATTAAGCAGATCTTGTCTGGAATGATGCCGTTGGTAATAAATCATCTTGAATGCACAGTATCGTTGCCACTTAAGCGTGTTCTGGCTTAGGCTCATTCTGACGCTGCTTAGGTGCTGATGAACTGTTGTTGTCTTTATCAGAGTTCAGAGTGTTGAGCGCAGATCTGTTCATCAAGCTTCAGCATAAGCGCAAGTTGATTTTCTGATTCTGGTATCTGATATGACATCTTCTGATGCTGATGTTGATATCCAATTTTCTGATGCTGATGAGGATGTTCTCATGCTGATACCCATCAGAGTTTCTGTAAAACAGAATGTAATTTTTAGATAGCATATGTGTCTTACATGAATCATACAATTAATGTATCTTAGCATTTTGTTATCATCAAAACTTAAACTTAGGGTAGTAGATTCAAACTTTGTTCTAACACGTCCTACCATTGCTTTAGTGACCACATGTCCCTAAAATCGAATTGACCCAAAAACTCCAACGACGGTGCTACCTACTTCTCAATAGTGGGATAGTACTGTCTAAAGGACATTTACACAGCTTAATTTCTTTGAGTAGGTAGAGGTTCTTAGATACTTGCTCTTTCAAAACAAAAATACTTTTCGCACCTACACTTTTCTGACAAAAGTTTTCAAACAACACTTCATACACTCTTGAGGACAGACACAAGAGTTAAATCGAAGTTTTCAAACAAAACTTTTTTCAAAACCCACAAACACAAGAAAAGCAAAACCTTTTGAAAACATAGTGAGCAAGTACCTAAGAGCCCGTGGATAACCACTGATAGAAAGGGTGCTAACACCTTCCCTTTCTATAATCTACCTCCCGAACCCGAGAAAACATCTCGAAAAGGAATTTTGATGTGCTTTTGTCCTTTCCTTGTTGGAGAAAATAAAAGACGGTGGCGACTCTTGCTTACTGCGACATTTTGCTAAACGCAAACGCGAACCAGCATTCCAATACAGTCAGTTCTATTTCCACCGATCACACATGCTTTATATTTTGTTCTTTGTATTTGGCTTGCTTTGATCCGTCACCCAAATATGGGACACCTTTTTAGGTAAATAGCAATAGATTATTGAAACTGTACGGCGTGGACCGATATGGTTAAAACAATGGCTATGTTAGTGTGACGCATTTGTGGGTACCGGTATCCCTCGTGGTGAATCAAGGAGAATACAGGGCCGCTGAGTGGCGTCATGAAGAACTAACTGATCTTAGAACCCTAATTGAACAAACTTGGCCATTAGGACGTAGTGAGATAATCGGTTTCGGTGTAGAGCTGAAAATTGGTTGATACTCGCTACTACACTCATTGAGGCTAGACTTTTGGGATATCTCGTCCGCAAGAAAAGATTGATTGTGCTGAGACAACACCTAAGAGAAAGGTCGGTGATATTGAGATCCTTTAGAACCCGATCACTATTACTAGGACAGGTTGAGCCAACTAAACTTCAAGAGGGTACTCACCTATGAAACCTTATGCAAGCCTAAACATAGGGATTTTTTTGCTTTGTGTGTATATACTTACTTGTACATAACATCATAAACATCATAAGCATCATACACATGCTCACTAACCATTTCAAGGATTTAGAAATTTATCTTTGTTTTTTATTTTGTAGGTCATGAATTCCGTCCGAAGGAACCCCATCCGAATCAACTTCGTAAAAGCACACCCTCAACTTCAGGAGTTAGCCTCAAGAGTGCTCGGGGATTCTCCTTTTACCAAGAAATATGGTCGACTCCTCAGTTTGGCTACATCTAGTTTCCAAGAAGAGATGATGTGTGTGCTGTTCTAATTCTTTGATCCCGTACATCATTGTTTCACTTTCCCGGACTATCAGTTAAAACCTACGTTGGAAGAGTTCTATCTACTCTTAGGGATTCCCGTGCTTGATCAGATACTGTTCACCGGTCTAGAAGGGATTCCAAAACCTGAAGTCATCGTCGAAGCTTTGCATATGAAGATAGCCGACATCATAGCCAATTGGGAGACAAGAAGCGGGGTTAAAGGTTTCCTAGCCAATTTTCTATTGGAGAAGGCTCGTTCATTTTGGGACGACATGGATTTACAAGATTTTGAAGACATCCTGGCTCTTCTCATCTATGGTTTGGTTCTGTTCCCCAACTCGGACCAATTCATAGACGTTAACGCCATCAAAGTCTTTCTCTCTCGCAATCACGTACCTACCTTACTGGGAGACATCTTGCATTGCCTTCATACCCCAACCATGAAGAAAATAGGTACTCTCTTGTGTTGTATCCCCCTACTCGCTAAGTGGTTCACTTCACACCTACCTCAATCAGCATTGAAGAACGAGCAAAGACTAATATGGTCCCAAAGGATGATGTCCCTCACCCATTCTGACATTCGTTGGTGTTCGAGATCCTTGGAAGATGTCTCTATCATTGACTACTGTGGGGAATTTCCTAACGTCCCTCTACTTGGTATTAGGGGAGGTATCACCTACAATCCCTGCTTAGCTTTTCGACAGTTTGGGTATGCCCAAAGAGACGACCCTCATGAGATGCTCATTCAAGGTCTGGTGTTCGACTATGACAAAGAAGACCAAGGTTACCTCCAGAGGTTTACACGAGCTTGGAGAATGGTGAACAAGGTGGACAGTAGGACTTTGGGACACAAAAACTCTATCCCTCTCGAACCTTACCTTAGGTGGGTACGGGCTCGTGCTCAGAGAGTCGTGATGCCTTATCCTTCCATCCTCCCTGTTATCATATAGCCTATTGTTGAAGCATAAGTCCTATACACTGTCCTTCATCCTGACATGCCTACCTCTCTCGAAGACTTGCAGAAAGCTTGGGTTCAATTGAAGGAAGAGCGAGACACCTTTGAAGCCCAATTTTACGCCAGTGAGAAGAAGGTTCTGGAACTCACCAAGCTGCTTCATGAAGAGCGGAATCTGAACGCCTACATCGCTCCAAAGAGGATGAGTTCAACCTTTCTGTCTTAAGAGTTTTTGTTGTATTTTGTTCCTTTCATTGTAAGCCCAAAGAAGCATGATGTACACAAATTTGGATTTAATATAACGTGTGTTCCTTTTGGTTTGAGCAAATTTAAATCTCTAATTTCCTTGAAATCATTTGCATATGGAATCTTCATTCATCATAACATCATACAGGTTTCTTACAACTGGTCTCCTTATCCTTCTACTGTTTATTTCAGTGAGATGGATATTGAACAAACAATGAAAGATCTTCAGGCGCAGAATGTCCAATTTCAACAAATGCTCTTGACTCTGACAAAAGGACAAGAGGAGTTGAAGACTCTACTGGCCAAAGAGAAGAAAAAGAAAGCGAAGAAACCAACCGGTATTGTGATCATGGGAAGAAGGTTCAAAGGACAAGCCAGACGGACTTTGGACTTTGCAACATCATCGGGTGAAGGCGATAATCAAGAAGACAGGACCAAGGAAGTGAACAACAACCCATCATCCGAAGAAGAGGAAGAACCTGATTACTCTGAGGAACAGTGTTGTACCCCAAAATTTGCCCTCCCATATTTCTCAAAACATTTCAAGAAAAATTCACAAGTCCAATCAGGCTCGTATACTCCTAAACTCTCTCTCTATTCTTATTATTTTCCTTTAATTAATTAATCGTTATTCTTTTTATTAATCACTAACCAATTAACATTTTTTTCATAATAAAATTCAGAAAACTAACATTTTTAGTATTATTATTATTTAGTAATTTCACTATTAATTATTTTTTGTAAATAAATTCTAACAAATTAATTTAGTTTAATTAGGTTTAATTTTGGCTTTTTCATAATAAATAAAATAAATTAGAATTAGGTTTTACTAACTTTTGACTTTATTTTATTTTATTTTTATTTTTCATTAAAGACATTAAAAAACCAAAAATACTTTTTTCTTTTATTTAAATAATTAGTTTTAGGTTTAATATTAATTAAATATAAAAAACACAAAAAAACACCTTTCTTTAATTAAATAATAATTAGACTTTAATTTAATTTAATTTCAAGCAAAGGGTCAAAACCCTCGGACGTCCTAATTTTAATTCTTTTCACGCATTATTTCTTTCGATCATTATGTAACTGTTTCTCAGATGTAATAGTAATTAGGTTTATCTTTCCGTCTTTACTTTCCGCATCTTTATCAAAAACGGGTCTTTGTAATTTGGCGATGTATAGACCCGCGCCTTGTAATAGCGTAGGATTTATCTTTCCGCATTTAAATTTCCGCACTTTTAAATTCTAATTGCATGAAAGAATGTATGGCTAATTAAAAACAATGCGTAGCTCACCATGTCATGATCAAAGATAATTGCTAAACATGAAAACAACACACAAATTCACACACCACTCTTAGGGTACGCCTCACCTGTTGCCTTCGAAACGTGGTCGTCAAGTATAGGACGTTTTAGTAAGTCCTTATGTCCATGATCCAGTTGCCTCAAAACAAGTTGCCTCGGAATAGTTGCCTCGAAACGGTTGCCTCGGATTAAAAAAGGATAAAGGACATAAGGGTAGCTTCTAAGGTGTCCTAACTGTTGCTTCGGTGACCACACTGTCCCTAAACTCGAATTGACCTAAACACCTCCAACGGTGGTGCTACCCACCTCTCAATGATGGGATGGCACTACCTTAAGGACATTTACACAGCCTAATTCCTTAGGGTAGGTAGATGACTCATGGATACTTTCTCTATTCAAAAACAAATCAAAACTCTTTTCACACCGACACTTTTCAAAAAGCTTTCAAAACAATTTTTCAAACACTCTTGAGGACTGATACAAGAGTCGATCTGAAATCTTTAAACGAAACTTTTTCAAACCCACTCACACTTTGAAAAGCAAACACTTTTGAAAACACAATGAGCAAGTATCTAAGAGCCCATGGATAACCATGGATAGAAAGGGTGCTAACACCTTCCCTTTCTATAAATCTACCTCCCGAACCGAGAAACTATCTCATAAGGAATTTTGCTGTGCTTTTGTCCTGTCCATGTTGGAGAAAATAAAAGACGGTGGCGACTCTTGCTTCCACGACATTTTGCGAAACCAGCGTTAAACAGTCAGTTCCAGATCCACCGATCACAGAACTGGCGACTCTGCTGGGGAGACTTATAAAAGTGAGGTGTACCTTAGGACTAAGATCACTTGTGTTTTCAATTGTCTGAATTGCTTGCTTTATTATTGTGGGTACTGTCTTGGGAGTTCTATAGATCCTAACCCGAATCTGGGGATACCTTCTTAGAAAGTAGCAACAAGATTGTGAGGGAACTGTGCGGGGTATACCGACACGGTTGAAGCAGTCTGCTACGTTGATGTGGCACTTTGGTGAGTACCGGTAACCCTTGAGTTCAGTCAAGGAGAGTACGGGGCCGCCGCGTGGTGTCGTGAAGCATCAACTGACCTTAGGAACCTTAATTGAACCATCTTGGCCTCTTTAGGGTAGTGAGATAACTGACTTTGGTGCATTCCGAGGTTGGTTGATACTCGATACTACACTCAATTGAGGGTTGTTTTCTTGGAATATTTCAGTCGCCAGTTCAGTGGCTAAATCGAAACGATGAACAATGAAAGCAATCCAGTGATATTGGGACCCTTAGAACCCGGTTACTTCTGATAGGACAGGTCTTAACCAACAAACTGAAAGAGGGTAATACCTAGACCCCATGCTGGCCTAAACTCTAAGGGCTCTTTGTGTGACTTGTGTGCCTTCAAACTTGACTACTTGCATGCTTGTTATCTGACACTTGAGTTTCTTTCAGGTTTTTGTTTACAGTCCTTAACCTGGACTCATAACAGGGTTACTCATATCACCCCATGCATAGCATGACATCATACCATCATACCACTGCATACATCCTACATAAGACTAATCCATTTCAATGATCTCAAGGGTCTGTGATGCAGGTCATGATGAATCAAAATGTCTAGCAAGGGGCAAAAGGGGATTTATTTTCCTCTAGCCAGGTTGACAACCTGAGTCAGGGGCTATGACCCACTCGATATGGTGAGCCTTGACTCTTGAAGAAGGCCTCTCAACAATACACATTGCCTTTCATCAAGCTACAAAATGCAGATTCTAACAATTTTCTTGTTTACCCCGCAAGGTCCTTGAAAACATTACATGCATATCATACATATCATTGCATTACAGGTACCCTTGTTACAGGTCACTTACCTTCTCCGCTGTTTATTTCAGCAATGGCTTGCCAACAAGATAACCAGAATCTTCATGCTCAAGAGACTCAGTTCAGGGAGATCTTCTTAAGCCTATCCAAGGGGCAAGAAGAGTTGAGGACACTCCTCACGGGGAATTTGGCCATGAAAAGTCCCGAAGATGACAAAGACGAACGACTGAAACGTCTGCAAGCTGAGGTAGATGCAATGAGGACCCAGATGCTGGGGCAAAGGGCTCTCATCCAAGGTTTAGCTCGGGAGCAAGAAGAGTTGAGGACCATGATCAGTCAGCTTCATCAAGACAGACACAACATGAAGCAACCAGTCCAAGTCAGGGACCAGGTCATTGATCAGCTTCCAAGAGGACAAGAGTCTGGTATGGTGAAGAATAGACCTCTCCAAATTGCTACCACTTCACAGGTCCAACCACAACCTCGCCCAGAGCAACAGGTTGATCAGAGCAAGCCCAGAAGGCAATTCACCCAGCTCAACACGTCGCTGTCCCAAGCTTTGCAACACCTGTTGAAGTTGAATCTGGTGATGTTGATAGGACCTCACCCTAATCCTAAGACTTCTTCACCCAACTATAATCCTGGGGCCAGGTGCGCATACCATTCTAACATCCAGGGGCATGATACTGATAACTGTTGGAAGTTGAGGTACAAAATCCAAAGCCTGATTGATGAAGGAGCTGTGGAATTCACCCCAGATGGTCAGGTCGAGTTCTTCTACTATCCCTGCGAGGTTCAACATTTGAAGTGACAAGTCCTGAGACTAGAAGACTTTTTGTTCATTCGAATGTTCAAGTTGTATTTTCTTCGCTTATACAAATAAATATTGTCATAGCAAACTTTATTACTTTATCAATGCATCGCATATGTCTGTTTTGAATCAATATATTCGCACTCGCTGTATTTAAAATTGCTTTCATTTTTTGTGATGTTCAATGCTCGATTAATAATTCTAAGCCTCTTGAGGGAGGATGACGAAAACGATACCACGATCCTTACAGTATGCTTTTGAACAGACCCCGCTGATGAGGTACAAGCATTGTTTCAATCCCTAAACACTAGAGTTATAAGGAAGATAATCCCTCGTCAACCCCTCTGAGCCAAAGAAGTAGGAGTTTTTCTTTTCGAAAATTGAAACCCTTAATCATAACCTGGGGCAGGGTAGTTCTCTCAGTTGATCCAAGTGCACAACGAATAGCACCAAAGAGGTCAAAACAAAAACAAAAGACAATGATGGTTCCAAATAACCATAAAAACAGGCAGTCATTACCAAAATCAAAAAGCCCATTAAGTCAAAACCTATGAAGGAGACTTACAAAACTGGGGCATCCCGCTGACTGTAATCACAAAAGAAACAGTTCAGGAAAAAAACAGGGATAACGAAATCAAAAAAAAGGAAAGAGGTCACACAAACCCTCAATAACAAAAAGGAATGACTGCCTATTCAAAATAAACTATCAACATCCGAACCATCACGGGAATATCAGGACAAAAACTCAACTAAGGTCTAATGCACGATCAGCTGAGTTTAGGATTGAAGAACATCACGAAGAGCGGGTGGGTACAAATAATTTGAGCCTTTATCCTTTGTTTCTTAAACCATGAACCATGCCACGTTATAACCCTTAAAAGTCCTAGCTGAAGCATGGGTTAGTTCGAAAGCATACTGTTATGAAAGGTATCCTGACTCCTTAAGGCCTACGGTAAATACGGAGTTGACATCACATTTTACAAACATTCACTTGTTTTATGAAAAAGAATGCATTTTCAAAATCTTCAAGACAGACATAAGCTTTGCATTTTTGATATAACATTGTTTGCATATGACTATTTGTTTGAACAGCAGGGAAATTCGCACGATGAATACCTAGTGAACAAAAGCACTTCCAATCAAGGGGCAGACGTGATTATTGTCCATCATCTGGGGCAATTAAGTCAAGATTCAGAGAATCTCTCAAAAGGCCAAACAGCCAGGGGCAAACCTCCATCTGGATCACTTGGGGCATTGGACGATCAAACGAAGATCTTCTGGTATGGTGACACAACGCTACAACAGGGGCACCTCCCTACATCCTGAGAGCGTGGTCATAGTAAAAAAAAAATACTGCGCATAATCAAAGACCCGCTAGGTTGACGCGCCTAGGCAAAAATAAGGGCTTCCCGGCGAACCAAAAGGGTACGGGCAAAAATAAGGGATGAAATGAAAAAAATCTGTGCACCCGGCAAGTCGAAAACCTGAAAAGGCGGCTTGGGCAAAAAAGGGTATCCCGATGGACTGAAAACCCGAAAGGGAAGTCCAAGCAAAAGTTAGGGATCAAAGCGTACGACTATGTCCCGGCATCTCGTCACTTGCCTACCAGAAGAAGAGTTGTCAGGCGGCAGTCATCAAGCACCTCCACATGTATCTTCTTCCCTCACCTCAGAAACAGGGGAAATAATGAGTTGTCCAGGCGATCCAGTTGCTCTGTCAACCAAAGTACCAAGGAAAGGTCAATCAAAAGATGATTACCATCTACCTTTACAGCTTCAGATCAACACTGGTAACAAGCCAGGAAAATTCGGTGAACGACTGATCGTGGGTTAATATCCGAAACCAAACAGGACAATTATCTACTTGATCATCCTCATGCAACCCTACACCGGTTCCTTTTCTTTCAGAAGAAGTCTTACACGGGATAATCAACAGGAGACCCTACACCGGTTCCTTCTCAACCTCAGATGTAGTTTCACACGAACTCATCATCAGGAAACCCTACACCGGTTTCCTTCTCAATCTCCAGACGAAGTCTTACACGGACTTATCTCAAGATGACCTTACCCCGGTTCATCCAGAAGTCTTACACGGACTTATCTCAAGATGACCTTACCCCGGTTCATCCAGAAGTTTTACACGAACTTATCTCAAGATAACCTCACCCCGGTTCCTCCAGAAGTCTTACACGGACTTATCCCAAGGTAACCTTACCCCGGTTCCTCCAGAAGTCTTACGCGGACTCATCACCAAGTAACCTTACCCCGGTTCCTCCAGAAGTTTTACACGAACTTATCCCGAAGTAACCCCACACAGGTTCCCTTCTCAAACTCTAGACGTAGTTTTACACGAACTCGTCATCAGTAAACCCTACATTGGTTTCCTTCCCAGCTCTAGATACGGTTTTACATGGACTCGTCATCAAAAGTAACCCTACACAGGTTCCTTCTCCATTTCAGATGCAGTCTTATACGGACTCATTATCAGTAAACCCTAAACAGGTTTCCTCCCTCCAAAGATGCAGTTGTACATGAGCTCATCATCAGGCCTCCACCAGTATTTTCTCCCACAGAAACAGGGGCAGTAATGAGTTCTCTAAGCAATCTAGTTTCTCTGTCCATCAAGGTACCAAGATAGGTTCGGCTGAAGGATGTAGCCCAGATGCCTTAATTCCCCAGAGAGTGAGCCAGCAAGTCAACGATACTCTCCCCAAGCAGAGTTAGTCCACTGTCAGCCTTAAGGAAATTGGGTATCCCCAGCAGATCTCAACATTCCTCAGAGGAGTATACAAACATTCTTAACAAGCATCCCCGGCAGTCTTGATCTAAGATTGTTCCCCGGCGTTATACCAGACATTCAGTGGAGCCATTCCCCAGTGCAATCTGAAAAGCTTCCCCAGGAAAGTGGAATCAATCTCCCCAGCAGGACTTAAAGCTTATCCCCAGTAGATTCTGGAAGCTTGTCACTCGCAGAGTACGAACGCTCCCCCGGCTTTATTCAAAGGTTATTCTCCACTGGAACTTATAACTGGGTTATCCTCAACTGAAAACCACGGAAAGATCGTCCCCGACGAAGTCTTCCTATCCCCGGCGGAGTTCATCTTCCAACATAATACATCAATGGTATCCCCAGCGGAGTTATCATCAACATCTCAGCAAAGTGCCTCTTTCCCCACAGAGCACTCACCGCAGAGTATTCTATTCGCCAGGTTTATTCCCCAATGGAGTCATCTTCTCCTACCGTTTTATTCTTGCAATCATTATCCCCAGCGGAAACAACGAAGCTCTAGTCTTCAGCATCAGCCCAGGATTTAACTTCCCGGCACCCGTCAAGGATTTACTTTCCTAGACGAAAACATACATTCATGAACATCACATCTTCATACATTATAGCATGCATATACACATCATGAACATACAATCTCATTTATTCTGAGAACATCACGCAGGTCATACATCATGACATCGCATACAACTAACGTTTTGTCTTTTCAGGACAAAGGTTAATACAAAGATAATTACTATCAACGGTCGCAACTAAAGATCCGATTCCTGTATCTTGCCAGGGTGTATCTGTTGATGACTAATACCAGACTCGATTCCTGTATCCGGCCAGGGCACGTCTGAAGAGTTCGAAGATCCGATTCCTGTATCTTGCCAGGGTGTATCTGTTGACGACTAATTCCAGACTCGATTCCTGTATCTTGCCAGGGCACGTCTGAAGAGTTCGAAGATCCGATTCCTGTATCTTGCCAGGGTGTATCTGTTGACGACTAACATTACCAGACTCGATTCCTGTATCTGGCCAGGGCACGTCTGAAGAGTTCGAAGATCCGATTCCTGTATCTTGCCAGGGTGTATCTGTTGACGACTAACATTACCAGACTCGATTCCTGTATCCGGCCAGGGCACGTCTGAAGAGTTCGAAGATCCGATTCCTGTATCTTGCTGGGGTGTATCTGTTGACGACTAACATTACCAGACTCGATTTCTGTATCCGACCAGGGAACGTCTGAAGAGTTCGAAGATCCGATTGCTGTATCTTGCAAGGGTGTATCTGTTGACGACTACATTACCAGACTCGATTCCTGTATCCGGCCAGGGCACGTCTGAAGAGTTCGAATATCCGATTCCTATATCTTGCCAGGGTGTATCTGTTGACGACTATATTCTAGACTCGATTCCTGTATCCTGCCAGGGCACATCTGAAGAGTTTGAAGATCCGATTCCTGTATCTTGCCAGGGTGTATTTGTTGACGACTATATTCCAGACTCGATTCCTGTATCTTGCCAGGGCACGTCTGAAGAGTTCGAAGATCCGATTCCTGTATCTTGCCAGGGTGTATCTGTTGACGACTATATTCTCCAGACTCGATTCCTGTATCTTGCCAGGGTACGTCTGAAGAGTTTAAAGATTCGATTCCTGTATCCAGCCAGGGCACATCTACACAAAGAGTTTGAAGATTAACTCCTGTAACGGGCCAGGTAATTGTTTTCTTTTCTTAGGTACGCAAGTTCTCGCTAAGGAATATCTTACGCGATCGACACCTAGATGGCATCTATAAGCCCATCCACATACCAACAGTCTCCAAATGGCATCTATAAGCCCATTCCCGACAAGGCTCTGTCACAACTCCAAATGGCATCTATAAGCCCATCCTCCTATCCGTCATCTCTCCAAATGGCATCTATAAGCCCATCCTCCCATCCGTCATCTCTCTAAATGACATCTGTAAACCCATTCCCGCCATCACGTTGCTGATACTCTACTATGCGAGTGCAAATTTCTGGGCACTCTAGTGTTCAATCATCTTCCACCTTCGGATCACGAAAGGCACGCAAGCCAATCTACATCCTCAGGTTTAAGAAGATTGAACAGGGGCAACTGTTGTACCCCAAAATTTGCCCTCCCATATTTCTCAAAACATTTCAAGAAAAATTCACAAGTCCAATCAGGCTCGTATACTCCTAAACTCTCTCTCTATTTTTATTATTTTCCTTTAATTAATTAATCGTTATTCTTTTTATTAATCACTAACCAATTAACATTTTTTTCATAATAAAATTCAGAAAACTAACATTTTTAGTATTATTATTATTTAGTAATTTCACTATTAATTATTTTTTGTAAATAAATTCTAACAAATTAATTTAGTTTAATTAGGTTTAATTTTGGCTTTTTCATAATAAATAAAATAAATTAGAATTAGGTTTTACTAACTTTTGACTTTATTTTATTTTATTTTTATTTTTCATTAAAGACATTAAATAACCAAAAATACTTTTTTCTTTTATTTAAATAATTAGTTTTAGGTTTAATATTAATTAAATACAAAAAACACAAAAAAACACCTTTCTTTAATTAAATAATAATTAGACTTTAATTTAATTTAATTTCAAGCAAAGGGTCAAAACCCTCGGACGTCCTAATTTTAATTCTTTTCACGCATTATTTCTTTCGATCATTATGTAACTGTTTCTCAGATGTAATAGTAATTAGGTTTATCTTTCCGTCTTTACTTTCCGCATCTTTATCAAAAACGGGTCTTTGTAATTTGGCGATGTATAGACCCGCGCCTTGTAATAGCGTAGGATTTATCTTTCCGCATTTAAATTTCCGCACTTTTAAATTCTAATTGCATGAAAGAATGTATGGCTAATTAAAAACAATGCGTAGCTCACCATGTCATGATCAAAGATAATTGCTAAACATGAAAACAACACACAAATTCACACACCACTCTTAGGGTACGCCTCACCTGTTGCCTTCGAAACGTGGTCGTCAAGTATAGGACGTTTTAGTAAGTCCTTATGTCCATGATCCAGTTTCCTCAAAACAAGTTGCCTCGAAACGGTTGCCTCGGAATAGTTGCCTCGAAACGGTTGCCTCGGATTAAAAAAGGATCAAGGACATAAGGGTAGCTTCTAAGGTGTCCTAACTGTTGCTTCGGTGACCACACTGTCCCTAAACTCGAATTGACCCGAACACCTCCAACGGTGGTGCTACCCACCTCTCAATGATGGGATGGCACTACCTTAAGGACATTTACACAGCCTAATTCCTTAGGGTAGGTAGATGACTCATGGATACTTGCTCTATTAAAAAACAAATCAAAACTCTTTTCACACCGACACTTTTCAAAAAGCTTTCAAAACAATTTTTCAAACACTCTTGAGGACTGATACAAGAGTCGATCTGAAATCTTTAAACGAAACTTTTTCAAACCCACTCACACTTTGAAAAACAAACACTTTTGAAAACACAATGAGCAAGTATCTAAGAGCCCATGGATAACCATGGATAGAAAGGGTGCTAACACCTTCCCTTTCTATAAATCTACCTCCCGAACCGAGAAACTATCTCATAAGGAATTTTGCTGTGCTTTTGTCCTGTCCATGTTGGAGAAAATAAAAGACGGTGGCGACTCTTGCTTCCGCGACATTTCGCGAAACCAGCGTTAAACAGTCAGTTCCAGATCCACCGATCACAAACAGTATCCTCCTGCTGATAACAAATACAAAGAGCTATAGGATTGTTTGAATGCTATGGAGGTCCAGAGGGTACCCAGATTAGATTTTGAAGAGTTAGGACTTGTCTAAGGGGTTGTCATCCCGCAGAAATTTAAGGTCCCCACTTTCTCTAAATATGACAGTGTCTCTTGCCCGAAGCTGCATTTAAGGTCATACGTGAGAAAGATTCAACCCCATATGGCTGATAAGGATCTATGGGTGCATTTTATCCAAGAGAGCTTGTCAGGGACACAGTTGGATTGGTTCTATCAGTTGGATTGGTTCTATCAGTTGGATTGGTTCTATCAGTTGGAAGGGACAAATATTCGTAATTGGGAAGATTTGGCTGCCGCCTTCTACAAACAATACCAGTATAATGCTGACTTAGCTCCAACTCAGACGCAATTGCAAGGCATGTCTATGGGTGCAGGTGAAGGTTTCAAAACCTATGCTTAAAAATGGAGGGATCTTGTAGGAAGAGTTCAACCCCCTCTATCTGACAGAGAATTAATGGATATGTTCCTAGGCACCTTATAAGGTCCATTCTTCAACCACCTGATTGGAAGTTCCTCAGCTGGATTTACTGAACTAATCATGACTGGTGAGCGGGTCGAAGCCGGTATAAAAAGTGGCATAATTCAAAGAGATGCATCCTCGAGCACGATGAAGAAACCTTTTGTTGGAAAGAAGGAGGTCAGTGCTGCATATGACCATAGGAATCAAAATAAAACTGAATGTCGCCCGACGGTAGGGGCCGTTATGATTTCTAATCCTGTGCCAAATCAACAGCGAAATTATCAGCACAAGCCAGAAGCTCCCATGAGACGATTTACTCGGATCAACATGACCATGTCTCAAGTTTTGCCACACCTTTTGAAGACTAACCTGACAACTTTAAAAGAAGCTCCCAAGACCCCAACACTGCTTCTCCTCGCTACAACCCGAACGCTCGATGTGCCTATCATTCTGAAAGCCCGGGGCATGATACAAACAACTGTTGGGCCTTGAAGAATAAGGTACAAGACCTTATCAACGCGAAAGAGATTGAGTTTGACCCCCCAGAAACACCTAATGTAATAATGGCGCAAATGCCCAGACATGGTCAAGGTGTCAACGCCATTGATGATGATCGTTTCGTCTCCTCCGTGAATGACTTAACTACTCCTCTATTGACCATTAAACAAAATCTATTGCAAGCCGGTCTATTCCCGAGCTGCGATAAGAATTTTCACTTATGCAAGTCTCTACCAAATGGATGTTTGTTACTGAAGATAGGCGTTCAGAGCCTGATGACTAGCAAAGAAATCTTATTTGAAAATAGTCCTCTTATCAGAACTTCTTATCAAGATGTCTTGATAATCACCATTTCTAGCAATCCTCCCGGGGTCTCCACCAAAAGACCCGTCAGGATTACATATGTTCCAAGGTCTGCACCTCTAATCATCACTATGCCAAGACCAATATCATACTCTTCGGATAAAGTTGTTCCCTAGAACTATGGGGCTCACGTTTATTACTATAGCATCTGTGATGCGGTGGGAGAACTGACTTGAAGGTTTTGCGTTTTATCGCAAATGTTGCGGTTAGCAAGAGTCGCCACCGACTTTTCTTTTATCCAAAAGGAAAGGTAAAAAATCTCAGGAAAGACCTTTGAGATTATTTCTTGAGTTCGAGGGGTATATTATGAAAAGGGAAGGTGTTAGCACCCTTTTCATCCATGGTTTTCCATGGGCTCTTAGTTACTTGCTAGATCACTTGCTTTTGTTGTTTGAAATTGTGCTTGGTGTGGTTTTGAAAGTATTTTGTAAAAGAGGCCTTTGTCTAGGAGATCTTTGTAATGATTCTCGTTCGTAAGAATGTATATAAAGATGTTTGTCTTTTTGAAAATGTTTTCAATTTTGTAAGATGTTTGGAAATGTGTGTGTTTGTTTTGGAAATAGCAAGGATATTTGTTTTGAAATGGAGCAAGTAACTAAAAGTAATCTACCTACTCAAATGTCTTTCTTGTTCATTTTCTTTTCCTTTGACATTGTTGTCTTACCATTGATTTGGTAAGCAACCCTATCTTTGGATGTAAACGGGACGGGCGTGGGTCATCGTATGGCCATGATTAGCAATATTGCAAAGTATCTTGGCATTTTTTGAGGGACTAAGATCATTTTTGTAAGGAAACTTTGAATAGCGTCATCGAGGGTATATGATCTTGTATTTGTTTGTTTTTGCTAAGACACTTTATATGCGTAACATGACCATTTTTGTACAAGGCAACCAAGTGGAGTAACCCTAGGGGTGTTTGTGTGCAAGTGTGTCATTTTCATGCTTGATTTTGTCTTGGATTAGGGTTTTCTATTTGGTTGATTTTATCTTTCCATACAAACCCTAATTACTAACATGTTATATTAAAGCGATAAATTGCGAAATTTAAATGTCCTACACTATTACAACATTTATGGGAACCTAATTAATCTATTACAACCAAATTGAATTTATACAAGTATTGGAATAAATAATGTATAAGATAATTTAAATATGCAAAGATATGTAAATGCAAAAAGAAGATTTTGTTTTGTTCTTTTTTTTGGTAAAAAGTTTTAACCTAAGCCTAATAAATAAATCAAGATTAAACTTAAATTAATTAAGGAAGGAAATTATTTTTATAAAAGATTTTGATTAAACCCTAATTCTAATTTATTAAAAGGAAATAAATTTCTTGAAGTATTTTTGTATTTTTGTCTTGAAAACAATATATGGTATTTATGAAGTATTTTGGTCTTTTGTATTAAAAATAATATGTTTTATAAATATGAAGAAAAATGAAGAAAAATAAATATTTAACCTAATTCTATTTTAATTTACAAGTTTATTAAAAAAAAGGATAGTATAAAACTTAAATAAAAAATAAACATTTTTATGAGAAAAAAAAAAAAAAAAAACAAAATATAACATTTATCAATTTTATATTTTTTAGGATTTTTTATTATTAAGAAAATATATTTAATAAAATAAAAATAAAAATAAAACAAGTAAGTAAAATATTTGGGCCAGGGGTGTTGAAAGCAAATGGGAGGCAGGAAGTTAGCAAAAAAACAGAGGGCCCAATATGCTGAAGCCCAAGCTGCAAGAGGACAAAAATGAAGCAAAATGTGAGAAAAATGCAAAAAGGCAGCGCCAAGGATCGAACCCACAACCTAGAGAAATTTTGCGCGCTGCCTTGCCACTGGGGTGGCTGTACACCCGTTAGTCTAAATGAAAGCAAAAATACATAACATAGAACACTTCCTTGCCCTGTACTTCATCTTCAACCTTTGGCATGCCAGACCCCCTATAACTTTTTCATTTCTCAATAAAAATGGAAAGTGATAACATGAACATTATAGCATTTTACCTCACGATTCTAACCATGCGCATAACGAAAACTATAAGTCCAAGATCAGATAGAATTTTGTTGGCCCTAATTCTTAATCTAATTTTTCCAGAAACTTCAAACTAAAAATTCTCTAAACTCAAGCCAAATAAATGCAAGTTATGGATATGTACAACTTCGTAGCCATGATATCTACATTCTATATTCACAAATGGAAAGCTAATTATGCCTGTATCAAGAGTTAGAAAAACAGAAAACTCACCTTGAAAATGGAAATCGTGTTTTGAAAATGAGCTTGCTTTAGGATGCTGTGATGATCAAGTTAGCTTCCTTTAACCTCTAGGAAGCTAATGCAATGCTTAGTGTGATCGGTGGATCTGGAACTGACTGTTTAAAGCTGGTTTCGTGAAATGTCGCGGAAGCAAGAGTCGCCACCGTCTTTTATTTTCTCCAACATGGAAAGGACAAAAGCACAGAAAAATTCCTTATGAGATAGATTCTCGGTTCGGGAGGTAGATTTATAGAAAGGGAAGGTGTTAGCACCCTTTCTATCCATGGTTATCCATGGGATCTTAGATACTTGCTCATTTGTGTTTTCAAAAGTGTTTGCTTTTCAATTGTGAGTGGGTTTGAAAAAGTTTCGTTTAAAGATTTCAGATCTACTCTTGTATCAGTCCTCAAGAGTGTTTGAAAAATCGTTTTGAAAGCTTTTTGAAAAGTGTCGGTGTGAAAAGAGTTTTTGATTGTTTTGAATTAGAGCAAGTATCTATGAGTCATCTACCTATCCTAAGGAATTAAGCTGTGTAGAAGTCCTTAAGGTAGTGCCATCCCACCATTGAGAGGTAGGTAGCACCACCGTTGGAGGTGTTCGGGTCAATTCGTTTGTAGGGACAGTGTGGTCACCAGAGCAACAGTAGGACACCTTAGAAGCTACCCCCATGCCATGTTCATGGACACGAGGACTTACTAAAACGTCCTATACTCGACGACCACGTTTCGAGGGGCAAGGCAACAGTGAGGCGTACCCTAGGAGTGGTGTGTGAATTGTGTGTCATTTTCAGTTATGTTTTGTTCTTGTCATGCATTTGGTGAGCTACGTTTTGATTTTATTTGGGCCATTCATTCTTTCATGTGATTAGCAATTAAAAGGTGCGGAAATTAAAATGCGGAAAATAATAGTCCTACGCTATTACAAGGCGCGGGTCTATACATCGCCAAATTAACAAAGACCCGATTTTGAATAAAAGTGCGGAAAGTAAATGTCCTAATTACTATTACAAGGCTTTGGGGCAATTACATAAGATTTAAAAGAAGCATAAGAACAAGCGCGCGAAAAGAAATTAGAATCGAATACGCGAGGGCGTTGGACCCTTGAAAGAAATTAAATTGAAATTGAAGGTTAATTAATTATTAAATAAAGAAAAGAAATGATTTTTTATGTTTTTTTGTATTTTATGGAAATAAAGAGAATTAATTAAAATTAGAAATTAAATAAAACCCTAATTCTAAGTTATTTTAATTGTTAAAGAAAAAATATTTAAGTTTTAACCTAATTTACTCTAATTAATTAATTACACATTTATTTACAAAATTAGTTAATAATTAATAATAGTAATAAGAAGAAAAAGTTATTTATTAAAAAAATGTAAAAATGTCAAAACCCTAAGTTATTTATTAAGAATTTATGTACAAAAATGTTAATGCATTAAATATTAAATAAAACATATTTTTATTTTTATGATTTCTGATTTTTTTGTATTATGAAAATTATTTTGTGAATTAAAAGAAACAATTAAAATAATTAAAATAAATAAAAGAGAATAAAAAGAGAGAAAGAAAATACAAACAAGGGGGGTTTCTGGCCCAATTATGGAGGTTTTGTTGAAGCAATCAGGCCCACTCAATTCCAGGCCTTGTTTG
Organism: Vicia faba; assembly: GCA_948472305.1. Lineage (NCBI taxonomy): Eukaryota > Viridiplantae > Streptophyta > Magnoliopsida > Fabales > Fabaceae > Vicia > Vicia faba. The sequence goes on from OX451738.1 coordinate 1,280,466,548, forward strand.
ACTTTTGATGGTTACGTATGGAACAGTGGACTAATGTGCATGGTGGACTGCAGATTCTGGCCACTGGATTGATCTCCTGGGCGCGTGGCAAGCAGGCAGGTGAGAGAGTATGGTGATCTTCTGATGGCATGCTACATAGAAGTACGTTAGAAGAAAAATTATGGAAAGAGTGGGGGACCTGGGAATCGAACCCAGGTCCCAGCGTTTACCCCATGCACGTCCAACCGTCTGAGCTATGCGCGCGCGTTGTATTGACATTGGCAAGTGAATAATATAATGCAAAACAACACTGAGTGATACCCAACGCGCCAAAATTCAAATGCGCCAGTCACCATGAGCCACGTCCCCTTTCTTCTTCGTTTGGCCTGCATTTATAAAACAGATAGCGGGGGTTTTAAACCCCCACTAAGCTTCAACCTGAAAAATAGCGAATAGGGCATAGAGTAATATAAATTGGGCGCGATGTGATCAATTGTTTCGTCCAGATGCCCTGATCTCAAAGGTACCAGTTTGATTGTCCAATTGTTCCTTATATGTAAAACCCTAATTCAAGGTTCCTGAAACCCTAAAATACATTCATGGTGGATTCTTGTACAGGCAGCCATTCTTCAATTGAACGGTACCATTAGCTTTAGAATGATCATGTTAGTATAAATCAAACATTAAAATGTATGGAAAATGCGTATAAATTCAAATACGAATATGAAAAAGTTCATGAACAGGGCGATGTCATTCTACCAATTCTGGATGTATGGAGACTTGATTTCAATTGGAAACGCTTCCTAGGTAGTCCAGCAACGTATTGGAAATCTTTTTAGGCCTTGAAACACCTTGTATCTATGAAAACAGTTTTCAAACTTTTGGTCAAAAATGCAAGTTTTGTTTTCTGTTCTCAGCGCACCTCTTGTGTTCTTGGCATTAGGGTTGTGTTTGCATATGTATGTAGCATGATTAGGTCAAGCAAAACAAGCCCATGATCCATTGTTTTAATGTTTTTGAATATTTGATTTTCATGATCTTTTTCAATCTTTTTCATGCCTTTCTTATGCCAATCCTTGAAGATTCTTTCCTTTTTTGAATGTGCACGAAATATTTGATCCATAAAGAGTGAATTGGCTGCACAAAAAGATTTGAAAGGTGTCATTTGATATTTTTTCATATTTAATTTTAATTAAGTGAATTAATAATAATAAAAATTCAAATAATTAATCAAAAATGAGAAAATAACTCCCTTGGATGTCAATGGGTCGTGCGTGGCCTTTGGGTAATGTTTCATGGAAGAAATTGAGGCCCATTAGCAATTTTGAGGTATTTGAAGCAAAGTTGACTTTTCAAAATTCCCAAAAATTTCCCAACTTCCACAAGGCATATCTTGCTCAATTTTTAAGCTTTGATCATGTTCTTGGATATTTTGGAAAGGTATTGAAGTCCTATAACCAACGCCTTTGGTCCCATGTCATTTTGATTTACCAATCTCAAGTTATGGTCTTTGACTTAAAGTGCCTTTTTGTTGACTTTTGAAAATGACCTATAATGTTGAGATTGATAACTTTTTGTGAGAGCATTTCTTGGACTTGAAGTGTGAAGATGAGTTGTAGGAAATGTCATTCTCTTCAAAATGAGATTTGGATGGAATTTTTCTGATAAACCATGTGGAAGTTATGCCTTGGTCAATTTGCAGTTGACTTTTTCAACTGTCCAAAAATAGAAACTTTTGCATCTTGAGACTTTTTGAGCCATGCTTTGAGAATCATGATCAAGAATTGATCAAATGATGTTTGTGGCTTCAAAATAATATGTTGACCAAAATTTTTGACTTTTGACTGTCAAATGACCATTTTGCCCCTACAGTTGACTGTAGGGCAATTAGGGTTTTTTGACTGTGCAGTTTGATGATGTGAGTCTTGAAACTTGGCATGAGGATGCTTGACAATGTTTATAGGCATGTGGGACTTGATTGGACCCTTGGAAACTTCAATTTCTTTGCCAGAACCAAAACCCTAATTTTTGACTGTTATGAGGCAATTGGACTGTGCAACCCTTGGGAGATTTTGAAGCATGATCTTTGGCAAATCTTGAAGAATATGGGAGGGAAAATTTTGGGGTACAACACTTAGCTTGTCTTGAGGGTGGCTGGAATGGTATGAAGAAATCCACCTGTGTTACTCTATTTTTGAACTTCAACAATGGGGAAGATGGAGTTACAGTGATGTTTCAGGGTGTGGGATAGTTTACTTGTATGGTAAGGAAGCTTGGGAAAGCAAAAGGCCTGAAAACGCACGAGTGGAATGGAAGATTCAGTTCACAAGTCAGAAATGGAAAGTTTGGAGGCTTGTTATGCAATTTCTGATTCTAAGGTGTTTCAAGGCTTGGGCATGCCTGGTTTTAGTTGCAAAATGATGGCTTTATATAGAGCAAGAGGTTAGAGGACTTGTGCTTTCTTAGAAGTACAAGATCACATGTCTTGCTACATTTCTTGTTTTTGAAGCAAGTGTGAGAAGTGACTTCTTAAGGCATCAATATGAGCTTATAGGGTGGCTTAAAGCTCTAAACACGTTTTGTTCAGGTTTAGAGACTTGGTTTGTGCATAAAGAACAAGTCCAAGGCTCAAGAAATTAAAAAAAAATGCAAAAAGCATGCTTTTCTAAAATGGCAATGTTGCCTTTCTTCCAAAAATGGATATTTCCTTGTACAAATGCATTGAATGCTTGGCTTTAGGGCATGAAACCTTGTGAAATTCATTAATGGTAGAGTGACAAATGAGTTTGAGGCCTGAAAAGTGAAGATTGTACAGCCAATTTGCAAATTTGAAAAGTTGTTCTTCATGGAAATGACCTATAATCAAGTTTGAAAACCCTAACTTCATCTCTTCGATTCTCCCTACTCAAGAATGATCTTAAGGAGTTCTTGGACATTTTGGAAATCTTGTAATGTTCTCTACAACCTATCTTTGAAATTCTTTTGAATATTACTCTTGGAACTAGGCGAAAAGTTGTCATGAAGTTAGGTAAAAAACCTGCCTAACTAGGGAAAAATTTTCACTAAGTTATTTTAGTTCATTAGCATGTATTCATAAAATTATATCTTGAAATCCAAGCATATTTAGGAGAAATTGTGTGAATAAAAGTTGTATATTTCATGGATATCTACAACTTTTATGTTGGGAACTTCCTTTGAATCATTTTGTATCATGGTGAAAATTTGGCCTAAAGTTGAGAAAAATAAGAAATTTTCTATACTTAGAAAAATTTCTAAGTTAGAATTTTTCAACTTTTCAAATTCAAATCTTAAATGTTTGGTTTCTTAATGCAAAATTTCACATTTTGACATATTTTGATGAATTGTGATCCTCGGCACTTGAGTTTGACCAAAAAGTCAAAGTTTAACTTTTCAGTGCACAGTTGACTTTTGATCAGTTGACTGAAAAATTCATCTGTCAATCCAATGGATTTGAAATGTTTTGAACCATTTCATTAGGTCAAGATGATTCAATTGAAATATTGATATCATGCCTTAAACCAATTGACCATTTGCTAGGTCAAAAATCAAAAATTGCCCCTTCTCAGTCAAAACCCTAATTTTGATCATTTTGTCCTTTTGATGATTTGATCAATTTTTTTTGGGGAATTGTGGTCCAAACTTGATAAAATGATACATATGAGTCTAAGATATTGATATGAATAAAATATTATGAAGTTTGACTGTAAATTGGCCATAGTTGACTTTTCCCCCAATACAACTGATTTTTAGGTCAACTGTCCAATTGACTGATCAAAAATGTGATTCAAGGCTTGAAACTTGACATGAGTAATCTTGGGGGTCCATAATGATCCTTGAAAGTCAAATGAAGCATTGATAGTCCAAAAATCCTTGTGCAAACTCAAACCCTAATTTTGGTCATCAGTGCATGAGGAGGTGTCTTGAGCTGGTCAAACCCTAATGCAGTCTTGAGTCAAAGAGATCTTGTGAGAAAATTCTTGATAAGTGAGAGGGCAAATTTTGGGGTGCAAAAGCTGCCCCTGTTCAATCTTCTTAAACCTGAAGAGTTAGAATGGCGAGTTTTTTCATTCGTGACTCGAAGGTGGAAGATGATTGGTGTTGTACCCCAAAATTTTCCCTCCCATATTCTTCAAAGTCTTGACAAGCATCACCTCAAATGGTTCAAAGTCTACTCAAAGGCTACACAGTCAACCATCCTCCTAAGCCAGTCAAATTAGGGTTTTGGTTCTTGCAAAGAAGTTGAAGTTTTCAAGGGCTCAATCAAGTCCCATATGCTCATACACATTGTCAAGCACCTACATGTCAAGTTTCAAGGCTCACAAGGTCAAGTTGCACAGTCAAAAACCCTAATTGCTCCACAGTCAACTGCAGGGGCAAAATGGTCATTTGGCAGTCAAAAGTCAAATTTTTTGGTCAATATCTTATTTTGAAGCCACAAACATCATTTGATCAATTCTTGATCATGATTCTCAAAGTATGGCTCAAAAAGACTCAAGATGCAAAAATTTCTATTTTTGGACAACTTAAAAGTCAACTGTAACTTGACCAAGACATAACTTTTTCATGGTTCATCAGAAAAATCCCATCCAACTCTCATTTTGAAGGGGATGACATTTCCTACAACTCATCTTCACATTCCAAGTCCAAGAAATGCTCTCACAAAAAGTTATCAATTTCAACATTATAGGTCATTTTCAAGAGTCAACAAAAAGGGACTTTAATTCAAAGACCATAACATGAGATTGGTAAATCAAAATGACATGGGACCAAATACATTGGTTAGAGGACTTCAAGACCTTTCCAAAATGTCCAAGAACGTGTTCATAACTTCAAAATTGAGCAAGATATGCATTGGAGAAGTTGGGAAATTTTTGTGAAATGGCCAAAATCAATTATCCTTGAAAATTCATTTTTGACAAAAGGGGCCCACTTTTTCCACTTGTTTCAGCTTGGCCATGTTTCCCACGTGTCCCACAAATTATTTCAAAATTTAAAATTAATTTTTTCATTTTTATTTAATTTTATTTGATTTAATTCATTTTAAACCATTTAAAATCAAATAAAATCAAAGAAGTTAATTAAGGAGATATATCTTGTATTGAATTGCTTTGATACATCATCATTGACATTCCAATTTCGTGCAAGAGGCTAAAAGAAGCAAAAATTCAAATTTTGGCTCAAGAAAGGAAAGTGCTTCAATGGAGTTTATGGAAAATCCTAAGCATGAATGCATTGCATTATTGGCCATAATTTTGATCAAAACTCAATACATAAGAGATATGCAAGCCAACACAAAAAGATTCACGCCCTAGAAAGCTAAAAAACGGCCAGGACCAAAACAAAAATTTGTCAAAAAAGTGAGGGATTGAAAGCTAGGTTACAGGCACTTTGAGATCAAAAGAAGCACATAGCCTTCTTCATTGCCACGCCCTGAAGCTGAAGAGACCAAAAATGCAGCCTGAGACCACCTATACGATGTTGTAAGTTGTCTCAAACTCTCCCCTGTGCACGAAATCCCTACTCTCCATTCTTGCATCTTTTCTCAAATTTTTTGGTATAATCATGTTGCTTGTTTGATTCTGAATCTAATAGCATTATTCAATTCCATTTTTATGCCTTGTATGACCAAATTCGTGCCTAGGGTTTGTGTATTTTGTTTTTAGGCGTTTGGTTTTCAAGAGAAATCAAGACGAACCATGAGTAGGGATGTGATCAGGGGACCAAGACGAATGTATCCATGGCTTTAGGTGGTGTTTTCATGGCCTGAGGACCATTTTTGAAGCAGCCTGCGAACTTTCCTGCGGATAGAAATCCGCAGGTAAAAGAACCAGTGTCCAAGGAAGAAGACGCTGACGCGTCCCCTCCTCATTTGTCCGTTTGAATATCAGCGCGCTTTTCTCTTTTTTTTCTCCAGGGAATACTTGATTTACTAATATAATATATACTTGTTATTATTGTTTCAATTAAAACATGCAGCTCAGCTGGCAACGCATCAGTGGACTCCTCCAAAGGGCACGAGTTCAAGTCCTGGTTCTGGCCTTTTTCCACCTTTTCCATAATTAACTTGTTTTCTTTGTTTTTCCTTGTTTTATATTTTTAATCTTAATTTAATTTATATTCAAATAATTTTCTCATGCATTTAAAAACTCACAAAAAATATTTTCCTTTTGCATTTTAATCAGAAAAATGTTTATTTAATCTTTGACATTAAAAATAATATTTTTGCATGCATATTTTAATTAATTATTAAATAATCATTAATTTGACTTTTATTTGCTTTTAGTTATTAAAATTTATCCAAAAAACACCAAAAATAATTATTCTATCATTAAATTAATTTAACTAATATTTTCATAAAAAACCAAAAAAATATAATTAACACCTTTATTATTATTTTTATTTTGTAAATAAATCATAATTGAACTAGTTTTTAATTAGGCCATTTAAACATTTTAATAATTAAAATAGATTTAGATTTAGGTTAATCTTTAACTTTGTTTCTTTTTATTTCTATTTTATTTCATAAAAAATATAAAAAAAACAAAAATATTTTCTTGTAATTAAAATAATTAATTAGTTTTCAATTTCATTTAATTACCAAAAAAGACAAAAAAATTAATTCCTTTTTCTTTATTCGCGCGTATTTTAATTTGTTCGATTATTATGTAATTGCTCCGGATATGTAATAGTAAATAGGACCTTTTACTGTTTTCTTTTATTTTTCGCACTTATTTACTTAAAACGGGTCTTTGTAAAGATTTGGCGATGTATAGACCCACGCCTTGTAATAGCGTAGGATTTACATTTTCTGCAATTTACTTTCCGCACCCCTTAACTGCTAAATTTTTCATGAAAGAATGAATGGCCCAAATAAAATCAAAGCGTAGATCACCATAATGCATGACAAGATAAAACATTAACTGAATACAACACACAAATGCACACACCATTTCTAGGGTACGCCTCACTGTTGCCTTGCCCCTCGAAACGTGGTCGCCGAGTATAGGACGTTTTAGTAAGTCCTTATGTCCATGACCCATGGCATAAGGGTAGCTTCTAAGGTGTCCTACTGTTGCTCTGGTGACCACACTTTCCCTACAAACGAATTGACCCGAACACCTCCAACGGTGGTGCTACCTACCTCTCAATGGTGGGATGGCACTACCTTAAGGACATTTACACAGCCTAATTCCTTAGGGTAGGTAGATGACTCATAGATACTTTCTCTAATTCAAAACAAATCAAAAACTTCTTTTCACACCGACACTTTTCAAAAAGTTTTCAAAACAATTTTTCAAACACTCTTGAGGACTGATACAAGAGTCGATCTGAAACTTTAAACGAAACTTTTTCAAACCCACTCACGATTGAAAAGCAAACAAACATTTTGAAAACACAAATGAGCAAGTATCTAAGAGCCCATGGATAACCATGGATAGAAAGGGTGCTAACACCTTCCCTTTCTATAAATCTACCTCCCGAACCGAGAAACAATCTCAATAAGGAATTTTGTTGTGCTTTTGTCCTTTCCATGTTGGAGAACATAAAAGACGGTGGCGACTCTTGCTTACCGCGACATATGCGATCCAGCGTTAAACAGTCAGTTCCAGATCCACCGATTATAGAACTGGCGACTCTGCTGGGGAATCTTATAAAGTGAGGTGTACCTTAGGATAGTTCATAACTGTGTTTTCAATTGTTGTGCTTTGTTTGCTTTATCATTGTGGGTTGCATCGGAGTTACATAGATCCTAACCCGGATCTGGGGATACCCTGTTAGGTAGCATAAGCTGTGAGGGACCTGTCCGGCGTAGACCGACATGGGTGAAGCAGTGGCTACGTTGGTGTGGCACCTTGGTGTGTACCGATATCCCTTGTGTTGCAACGAGGAGAATATGGGTCTTCTGAGGAGTCATTAAGCACCAACCGACCTTAGAACCTTAAATGACCCAACTTGGCCAATAGAACAGTAGCAGTATGCTACGCCCATTGAGGCTAAATTCTCGTGATGGTTCTGGCCGCAAGAAAAGGTTGCGATGCTGGAGTTATGACCGATTGAGGGTAGTCAGTGATATTGGGATCCTCTAGAACCCGGTTACTTCTGATAGGACAGGTCTTAACCAACAAACTGAAAGAGGGTAATACCTGAACTCCATGCTGGCCTAGACTCTAAGGGCTTCTCTTGTGTGACTTGTGTGCCTCCCAACTTTCTTATCTGACACTTGAGTTTCTTGCAGGTTTTATTTACAGTCCTTAATTGGGACTCATAACAGGGTTTACCTACATTACCCCATGCATAACATAACATCATACCATTGCATACCCCCTACATAAGGACTAATCCATTTCAAGGATCTCAAAGGTTTGTGATGCAGGTCATGATGAATCAAACTGTCCAGCAAGGGGCAAAGGGGATTTATTTTCCTCCAGCCAAAACATGATAACTTGAGTCAGGGGCTATGACCCACTTGATATGGTGAGCTTTGACTCTTGAAGAAGGTTCCCCTAGCCAGGTTTGTTTGGAAGTCAAAACAAAGTTAATGACTTGAGTCGGGGCTATGACCCACTGGATATGGTGAGCCTTTGACCCTTGAAGAAGGACTCTCAACAACATGCAGTGCCTTCCATCAAGCTACAAAATGCAAGCTCTAACAAATTTCTTGTTTACCCCGCGAGATCCTTGAAAACATTGCATGCATACATACACATCAGTGCATTACAGGTACTCCTTTGACAGGTCACATACCTTCGTCGCTGTTTATTTCAGCAATGGCTTCCCAACAAGATAACCAGGGTCTTCGTGCTCAAGAGACTCAGTTCAGGGAGATCTTCGTAAGCCTATCCAAGGGGCAAGAAGAGTTAAGGACACTCCTCATGGGGAATTTGGCCAAGAGCAGTGCTGAAGATGACAAGGACGAACGGCTGAAACGTCTACAAGCTGAAGTAGATACATTGAAAACCCAGATGCTGGGGCAAAGGGCTCTCATCCAAGGTCTAGCTCGGGAGCAAGAAGAGTTGAGGACCATGATCAGTCAGCTCCACCAAGAGAGACACCATATGAAGCAACCTGCCCAAGTCAGGGACCAGGTCTTTGATCAGCTTCCAAGAGGACAAGAACCTGGCATGGTGAAGAATAGAACTCTCCAAATTGCTACTACCTCACAGGTCCAACTACAACCTCGCCCCGAGCAACAGGTTGATCTGAGTAGGCCAAGCAGGTCCAAGAGGAAGTTCACCCAGCTCAACATGCCTTTGTTTCAAGATCTGCAACACCTGCTGAGGTTGAATCTGATTACATTAAGGGCTCCTCCCCGGAACCCCAACATCTCTGCTCCTAACTATCATCCCGACAGAAGATGTGCATACCACTCTGATAGTCCTGGACACGACACTGCCGACTGCTGGGCTCTGAAGAACAAGGTCCAAGATCTGATTAATGAAGGAGCTGTGGATTTCACCCAGGTGGGCCAGGCTGAATGCTCCTGCCATCCCTACGGGATTCACCATTTGAAGTGACAAGCCCTGAGACTAGAAGACTTTTGTTCATTAGAATTTTTCAAGTTGTAATTTTCTTTTGATTGTTCAAACATTTATTCATGTTAAACGTTGTTATTTCATTAATGCATCGCATATGTCTGTTTTGAAGCAATATATTCGCATTCGCTATATTCAAACTGCTTTCATTTTTTGATGTCGACTCTCAATTAAAAACTCTAAGCCTCTTGAGGGAGGATGACGAAAACGATACCACGATCCTTACAATATGCTTTTGAACAGACCCTGCTGATGAGGTACAAGGATTGTTTCAATCCCTAAACACTGGAGTTATAAGGAAGATAATCCCTCGTCAACCCCTCTGAGCCAAAGAAGTAGGAGTTTTTCTTTTCGAAAATTAAAACCCTTTGTCATAACCTGGGGCAGGGTAGTTCTCTCAGTTGATCCAAGTGCATAACAAATGGCACCAAAGAGGTCCTTACAAAAAAAAAGAAGACAGTAATGGTTCCGAACAATCATACAGACAGGCAGTCATTACTTCTCAAAATAAAAACCCATTAAGTCAAAACCTATGAAGGAGACTTACAAAAACTGGGACATCCCGCTGACTGTAATCACCAAAGAAACAGTTCAGGCAAAAAAAAACAGGGATAACGAAATCAAAAAGAAAAGAGGTCCCACAAACCCTCAATAACAAAAAGGAATGACTGCCTATTCAAAATAAACTATCAACATCCGAACCATCACGGGAACATCAGGACAAAGACTCAAACAAGGTCTAACGCACGATCAACTGAGTTTAGGTTTGAAGAACATCACGAAGAGCGGGTGGGTACAATTACATTTTAAGCCTTATCCTTTGTTTCTTAAACCGTGAGTCAGGCCATGTTATAACCCTCAAAAGTCCTAGCTGAAGCATGGGTTAGTTCGAAAGCATACTGTTACGAAAGGTATCCTGACTCCTTAAGGCTTGCGGTAAAATAACGAGTTGACATCACATTTTACAAAATTTGCTTGTTTTACTGAAAAATGCATTTTCCCAAAAAAACTTCAAGACAGACATAAGCTTGGCATTTTTAAAATAACATTGTTTACATATGACTTTTTGTTTGAACAGCATAGAAGTTAGCACGAAGAATATCTAATGAACAAAAGCACTTCCAATCAAGGGGCAGACATGATCATGGTCTATCATCTGGGGCAGTTAAATCAAGATTCGGAGAATCTCTCAAAGGCCAAACAGCCTGGGGCAAATCTCCGCCTGAGTCACTTGGGGCATCCCAGCAACGAATCTTGTCTGATCAAACATCTTCTAGTGGCATGGCAAAACACTTCTAACAGGGGCAACTCCCTACATCCGGAGAGCGTGGACATAGTCAAAAAAAAATACTACGCATAATCAAAGACCCGCTAGGTTGACATACCTAGGCAAAAACAAGGAATTCCCGGCGAACCAAAAGGGTTCGGGCAAAAATAAGGGATGAAATGAAAAAGATCTGTACACCCAGCAAGTCGAAAACCTGAAAAGGCGGCTTGGGCAAAAATGGGTATCCCGGTGGACTGAAAACCCGAAAGGGCGGTCCAGGCAAAAGTTAGGGATCAAAAGCGTACGACTATGTCCCGGCATCTCGGCACTTGCCTATCAGAAGATTTGTCAGTCGGCAACCGTCAAGAACCTCCACAGGTATCTTCTCCCATAGAAACAGGGGCAATAATGAGTTGTCTAAACGATCTAATTGCTCTGTCCACCAAGGTACCAAGGTAGGTTCAGCTGAAGAACATAACCAAGACATCTTAACTCCCCAGAGAGTGACCCAACAAGTCAATACACTCTCCCCAAGCAAAGTTATATTGTTAACCTCAAAGAAGTTGGATATCCCCAGCAGATCTCAACATTCCTCAGCGGAGTACGCAAGCATTCCTAACAAGCATCCCCGACAGTCTTGATCTAAGATTGTTCCCCGGCGGTATACCAGACATTCAGCGGAGCCACTTCCCCAATATATCTCAAAGATTTCCCCAGGAGAGTCCAGTCTGAAGATTTCCCCAAGAAAGCTGAATCATCTCCCCAGCAGGAAGCTCATCCCCAGTAGATTCTGGAAGCTTCCCCCTGCAGAGCACGAACGCGTCCCCCGGCTTTATTCAAAGGTTATTTCCCTACCAGGATATAACTGGGTTATCCTCAGCCAAAAGCCACGGAAAGATCGTCCTCGGCAAAGTCTTCTTATCCCCAGCGGAGTCTATTAAAACTTCCAACATAACAACAACATCCCCAACGGAGTTATCACCAACATCTCAACAGAGTACCTCTCTTCCCACAGAGTATTGCTCCCCAGCAAGATCGCTAGAATAATTTTCTCCCCGCAGAGTAATCCATTCGCCAAGTTTATTCACCAACGGAGTTATCTTCTCCTACCGGTATTCTTGCAACCATCACTCCCCAGCGGAAACAGCGAAATACTATTCACATCAGCCCATGATTTAACTTCCCGGCATCCGTCAAGGATTTATTTTCCTAAAGACGAAAACATACATTCATAAACATCGCATTTTCATACATTACAGCATGCATATACGCATCATGAACATACAATCTCATCTCGCATGTCATACATCATGACATTACGCACCACTAACGTTTTGTCTTTTCAGGACAAAGGTTAATACCAAGATGATTACCATCAACGGTCGCAACTAAAGATCCGATTCCTGTATCTTGCCAGGGTGTATCTGTTGACGACTACAGTACCAGACTCGATTCCTGTATCCTGCCAGGGCACGTCTGAAGAGTTCGAAGATCCGATTCCTGTATCTTGCCAGGGTGTATCTGTTGATGACTACAGTACCAGACTCGATTCCTGTATCCTGCCAGGGCACGTCTGAAGAGTTCGAAGATCCGATTCCTGTATCTTGCCAGGGTGTATATGTTGACGACTACAGTACCAGACTCGATTCCTGTATCCTGCCAGGGCACGTCTGAAGAGTTCGAAGATCCGATTCCTGTATCTTGCCAGGGTGTATCTGTTGACGACTACAGTACCAGACTCGATTCCTGTATCCTGCCAGGGCACGTCTGAAGAGTTCGAAGATCCGATTCCTGTATCTTGCCAGGGTGTATTTGTTGACGACTACAGTACCAGACTCGATTCCTGTATCCTGCCAGGGAACGTCTGAAGAGTTCGAAGATCCGATTCCTGTATCTTGCCAGGGTGTATCTGTTGACGACTACAGTACCAGACTCGATTCCTGTATCCTTCCAGGGCACGTCTGAAGAGTTCGAAGATCCGATTCCTGTATCTTGCCAGGGTGTATCTGTTGACGACTACAGTACCAGACTCGATTCCTGTATCCTGCCAGGGCACGTCTGAAGAGTTCGAAGATCCGATTCCTGTATCTTGCCAGGGTGTATCTGTTGACGACTACATGACCAGACTCGATTCCTGTATCCTTCCAGGGCACGTCTGAAGAGTTCGAAGATCCGATTCCTGTATCTTGCCAGGGTGTATCTGTTGACGACTACAGTACCAGACTCGATTCCTGTATCCTGCCAGGGCACGTCTGAAGAGTTCGAAGATCCGATTCCTGTATCTTGCCAGGGTGTATCTGTTGACGACTACAGTACCAGACTCGATTCTTGTATCCTGCCAGGGCACGTCTGAAGAGTTCGAAGATCCGATTCCTGTATCTTGCCAGGGTGTATCTGTTGACGACTACAGTACCAGACTCGATTCCTGTATCCTGCCAGGGCACGTCTGAAGAGTTCGAAGATCCGATTCCTATATCTTGCCAGGGTGTATCTGTTGACGACTACATTACCAGACTCGATTCCTGTATCCTGCCAGGGCACGTCTGAAGAGTTCGAAGATCCGATTCCTGTATCTTTCCAGGGTGTATCTGTTGACGACTACATTACCAGACTCGATTCCTATATCCTGCCAGGGCACGTCTGAAGAGTTCGAAGATCCGATTCCTGTATCTTGCCAGGGTGTATCTGTTGACGACTACATGACCAGACTCGATTCTTGTATCCTGCTAGGGCACGTCTGAAGAGTTCGAAGATCCGATTCCTGTATCTTGCCAGGGTGTATCTGTTGACGACTACATTACCAGACTCGATTCCTGTATCCTGCCAGGGCACGTATGAAGAGTTTAAAGATTCGATACCTGTATCCAGCCAGGGCACGTCTACATAAAGAGTTTGAAGATCAACTTCTGTAACAGACCAGGTAATTTTCTTTCTTTCTCAGGTACGCAAGTTCTCGCTAAGGAATCTCTTACGCGATCGACACCTCCCGATGGCATCTATAAGCCCATCCACTTACCAACAGTTCCAAATGGCATCTATAAGCCCATTCCCGACAAGGTTCTGTCACACCTCCAGATGGCATCTATAAGCCCATCCTCCTATCCACCATCTCTCCAAATGGCATCTGTAAGCCCATTCCCGCTATCACACTGCTGATACTCTACTATGTGAGTGCAAATTTCTGGGCACTCTAGTGTTCAATCATCTTCCACCTTCGGATCACGAAAGGCACACAAGCCAATCTACATCCTCAGGTCTAAGAAGATTGAACAGGGGCAACTGTTGTACCCCAAAATTTTCCCTCCCATATTCTTCAAAGTCTTGACAAGCATCACCTCAAATGGTTCAAAGTCTACTCAAAGGCTACACAGTCAACCATCCTCCTAGGCCAGTCAAATTAGGGTTTTGGTTCTTGCAAAGAAGTTGAAGTTTTCAAGGGCTCAATCAAGTCCCATATGCTCATACACATTGTCAAGCACCTACATGTCAAGTTTCAAGGCTCACAAGGTCAAGTTGCACAGTCAAAAACCCTAATTGCTCCACAGTCAACTGCAGGGCCAAAATGGTCATTTGGCAGTCAAAAGTCAAAATTTTTGGTCAACATCTTATTTTGAAGCCACAAAAATCATTTGATCAATTCTTGATCATGATTCTCAAAGTATGGCTCAAAAAGACTCAAGATGCAAAAATTTCTATTTTTGGACAGTTGAAAAGTCAACTGTAACTTGACCAAGGCATAACGTTTTCATGGTTCATCAGAAAAATCCCATCCAAATCTCATTTTGAAGGGGATGACATTTCCTACAACTCATCTTCACATTCCAAGTCCAAGAAATGCTCTCACAAAAAGTTATCAATTTCAACATTATAGGTCATTTTCAAAAGTCAACAAAAAGGGACTTTAAGTCAAAGACCATAACATGAGACTGGTAAATCAAAATGACATGGGACCAAAGAAATTGGTTAGAGGACTTCAAGACCTTTCCAAAATGTCCAAGAACATGTTCATAACATCAAAATTGAGCAAGATATGCATTGGAGAAGTTGGGAAATTTTTGTGAAATGGCCAAAATCAATTATCCTTGAAAATTCATTTTTGACAAAAGGGGCCCACTTTTTCCACTTGTTTCAGCTTGGCCATGCTTCCCACGTGTCCCACAAATTATTTCAAAATTTAAAATTAATTTTTTCATTTTTATTTAATTTTATTTGATTTAATTCATTTTAAACCATTTAAAATCAAATAAAATCAAAGAAGTTAATTAAGGGGATATTTCTTGTATTGAATTGCTTTGATACATCATCATTGACATTCCAATTTCGTGCAAGAGGCTAAAAGAAGAAAAAATTCAAATTTTGGCTCAAGAAAGGAAAGTGCTTCAATGGAGTTTATGGAAAATCCTAAGCATGAATGCATTGCATTATTGGCCATAATTTTGATTAAAACTCATTACATAAGAGATATGCAAGCCAACACAAAAAGATTCACGCCCTAGAAAGCTAAAAAACGGCCAGGACCAAAACAAAAATTTGTCAAAAAAGTGAGAGATTGAAAGCTAGGTTACAGGCACTTTGAGATCAAAAGAAGCACATAGCCTTCTTCATTGCCACGCCCTGAAGCTGAAGAGACCAAAAATGCAGCCTGAGACCACCTATACGACGTTGTAAGTTGTCTCAAACTCGCCCCTGTGCACGAAATCCCTACTCTCCATTCTTGCATCTTTTCTCAAATTTTTTGGTATAATCATGTTGCTTGTTTGATTCTGAATCTAATAGCATTATTCAGTTCCATTTTTATGCCTTGTATGACCAAATCCGTGCCTAGGGTTTGTGTATTTTGTTTTTAGGCGTTTGGTTTTCAGGAGAAATCAAGACGAACCATGAGTAGGGATGTGATCAGGGGACCAAGACGAATGTATCCATGGCTTTAGGTGGTGTTTTCATGGCCTGAGGACCATTTTTGAAGCAGCCTGCGAACTTTCCTGCGGATAAAAATCCGCAGGTAAAAGAACCAGTGTCCAAGGAAGAAGACGCTGAAGCGTCCCCTCCTCATTTGTCCGTTTGAATATCAGCGCGCTTTTCTCTTTTTTTTCCCCAGGGAATACTTGATTTACTAATATAATATATACTTGTTATTATTGTTTCAATTAAAACATGCAGCTCAGCTGGCAACGCATCAGTGGACTCCTCCAAAGGGCATGAGTTCAAGTCCTTGTTCTGGCCTTTTTCCACCTTTTCCATAATTAACTTGTTTTCTTTGTTTTTCCTTGTTTTATATTTTTAATCTTAATTTAATTTATATTCAAATAATTTTCTCATGCATTTAAAAACTCACAAAAAATATTTTCCTTTTGCATTTTAATCAGAAAAATGTTTATTTAATCTTTGACATTAAAAATAATATTTTTGCATGCATATTTTAATTAATTATTAAATAATCATTAATTTGACTTTTATTTGCTTTTAGTTATTAAAATTGATCCAAAAAACACCAAAAATAATTATTCTATCATTAAATTAATTTAACTAATATTTTCATAAAAAACCAAAAAAATATAATTAACACCTTTATTATTATTTTTATTTTGTAAATAAATCATAATTGAACTAGTTTTTAATTAGGCCATTTAAACATTTTAATAATTAAAATAGATTTAGATTTAGGTTAATCTTTAACTTTGTTTCTTTTTATTTCTATTTTATTTCATAAAAAATATAAAAAAAACAAAAATATTTTCTTGTAATTAAAATAATTAATTAGTTTTCAATTTCATTTAATTACCAAAAAAGACAAAAAAATTAATTCCTTTTTCTTTATTCGCGCGTATTTTTATTTGTTCGATTATTATGTAATTGCTCCGGATATGTAATAGTAAATAGGACCTTTTACTGTTTTCTTTTATTTTTCGCACTTATTTACTTAAAACGGGTCTTTGTAAAGATTTGGCGATGTATAGACCCGCGCCTTGTAATAGCGTAGGATTTACGTTTTCCGCACCCCTTAACTGCTAAATTTTGCATGAAAGAATGAATGGCCCAAATAAAATCAAAGCGTAGATCACCATAATGCATGACAAGATAAAACATTAACTGAATACAACACACAAATGCACACACCACTTCTAGGGTACGCCTCACTGTTGCCTTGCCCCTCGAAACGTGGTCGCCGAGTATAGGACGTTTTAGTAAGTCCTTATGTCCATGACCCATGGCATAAGGGTAGCTTCTAAGGTGTCCTACTGTTGCTCTGGTGACCACACTGTCCCTACAAACGAATTGACCCGAACACCTCCAACGGTGGTGCTACCTACCTCTCAATGGTGGGATGGCACCACCTTAAGGACATTTACACAGCCTAATTCCTTAGGGTAGGTAGATGACTCATAGATACTTGCTCTAATTCAAAACAAATCAAAAACTTCTTTTCACACCGACACTTTTCAAAAAGTTTTCAAAACAATTTTTCAAACACTCTTGAGGACTGATACAAGAGTCGATCTGAAACTTTAAACGAAACTTTTTCAAACTCACTCACGATTGAAAAGCAAACAAACATTTTGAAAACACAAATGAGCAAGTATCTAAGAGCCCATGGATAACCATGGATAGAAAGGGTGCTAACACCTTCCCTTTCTATAAATCTACCTCCCGAACCGAGAAATAATCTCAATAAGGAATTTTGCTGTGCTTTTGTCCTTTCTATGTTGGAGAAAATAAAAGACGGTGGCGACTCTTGCTTACCGCGACATACGCGATCCAGCGTTAAACAGTCAGTTCCAGATCCACCGATCACAATTGGACACTAGAGTGCCCATAAATTTGTACTCAATGATGTAATGATAGAAGGAATAGGCTTACATATGCCATTTGGAGAGGTGACATAAAGTTGTAAGAGATGGGCTTAAAGATGCCATTAAAGGTGATTGTTGAATTGTAATTTTTAAGCTAGAAAGTATCAGAATGGCGTCCGTGTCTGGAACGTATATGTATTGTATCTGAAAGTCGAATCCGAATGAATATCATAATGGCATCCATGTTTGGAGCATATCTGAATTGTATTTGAAAGTTGAAATCTGAATGAGTATCAGAATGGCGTCCGTGTCTGGAGCGTATCTGAACTGTATCTGAGAGTTGACTTTGAATGAGTATCAGGATGGAATCCGTGTCTGGAGCGTATCTGAACTGTATCTAAAGGTTGAATCTGAATGAGTATCAGGATGGCATCCGTGTCTGGAGCATATCTGAACTGTATCTAAAAGTTGAATATTGAATGAGCATCAGAATGGCATCCGTGTTTGGAGCGTATCTGTATTGTATATGAAAACTCTGAGAATTGTTAATGATAGTTGTTAATCTTATCGTGAAAAGGGTAAAATGTTAGCTTAAAATGCCAAGTCATGATACATTGAAATGTATGCATAATGGGATTATGTTGTATGCATTCGTGTTTATCAATGTTTATGATATATGAATGCAATGTATGCGTATGTGAGTTGATTTGCTGCATTGCTGTTTGATTTAGGGAAAATAAATCCCTGACTACTGCTGAGGATATGGAGTGTAAGTCTTCATGTTTGTGAAGTTGAAGTGTTTATAAATTTCTGTTTAGAGAAATAAATTCTGTTTTAAGGGCCATGCCATGTACTGTTTGTAAAATCCTATTGGGGAATCCTGAGAAATTTGACGACTTCTACTGGGGATCAACAATTTGAAACTTTGTTCCGCTGGGGATTTGAACGACGTTCTACGGGGATTACTTAGGGAATTGCCTAGAGACATTTCTCTATCCTTTCAACCTATCAGTAATTGACTCTTTTCATTTTGTTTATTTGTAAACAGTAATTATGTTCAAATGCATATGCTCAACAATGAATCATTGGACGTTTTTGTAAACAAAACACAAGTGTAAAGAAAAGACAAATAGTTTTTGCACTTTCAAAGGAATATTTTATATTGACTTTGAGTAAGTATTTTTTGTACAAGAAGACAAACATTCTAGTAAGAGAATGCTTTCGTAAAAAAGAATGAATATTTTGATACAAAGAAAAGATAGCTTTGTGTACAAAAAATCCCATGGGGTTTCCATTCTGCTATAGCCTTCGTATCTTTGAGCGTCTTGTCTATTTGCTGCCTTGTCCGAAGATGATTGAATTGACCAGAACCTGAGTTTGTCAGTGGAAGCAAAATATTGTTCGTAAAGGGATCCAACGGGTCATAGTCATACGTTTTAATTCCCTAAATTTTGCTTGGACCGCCCTTTCGGGTTTTCAGTCCACCAGGAAACCCCTTTTTGCCCAAGTCGCCCTTTCGGGTTTTCAACTTGCCGGGTGTACAAATTTTTTTGTTTATCCCTAATTTTTGCCCGAACATTTTTGGTTCGCCGGGATGCCCTTGTTTCTCCTAGGTATGTCAACCTAGAGGGTCTCTTATGCGTAGTATCTTTTGACTATGTCCGTGTTGGTAGGGTGTGGCAGGTCGTCTCCATCCATGGTGGTCAAGATCATTGCCCCACCGGAGAAAATGTTTTTGATTACAAATGGTCTTTCATAGGTAGGAGTCCATTTTCCCTTGGGATCACCTTGTGGTAAGATGATGCGTTTGATCACTAGATCCCCAACTTGATACACTTGGCGTCTGACTTTCTTGTTGAAAGCCTTGATCATCCGTTTTTGACACATTTGACCATGGAAAATAGCAGTAAGTCTCTTCTCATCAATCAAATTCAGTTGATCAAGTTGAGTCTGGATCCAATTGTCTTCATTTAACCATGCCTCCTTCATAATCCTCAGAGAGGGGATCTGGACCTCGATAGGCAAGACAACCTCCATGCCGTAAACCAAGGAATCGGGTGTTGCCCCAGTTGATGTGCGAGCCGTGGTATGATATCCGTGGAGAGTGAATGGTAACATCTCATGTCAGTCTTTGTATGTGATTGTCATTTTCTTTATGATCTTTTTAATGTTTTTATTTGCATCTTCTACATCACCATTCATCTTCGGCCGATAGGGAGAAGAATTGTGATGTTGAATCTTGAATTGCTCTCACAATGCGGTGATCATAGTGTTGTTGAGATTTGTACCATTGTCAGTGATGATCCTTTCTGGGATACCGTACCAGCAAATGAGATTTTGCTTGATGAAACAGGAAACAACGTTCTTGGTGACGGAAGCGAAGGAAGCTGCCTCCACCCACTTTGTAAAATAGTCAATGGCCACTACAATGAATCGGTGTCCATTGGAGGTTGTGGGCTTGATTTCCCCAATCATATCTATTCCCCACATAGCGAAGGGCCAAGGAGCCATCAAGACGTTCAGAGGAACCCGAGGTACATGCACCTTGTCGGCATAAATTTGACACTTATGGCAGGTTCGAGAGTGTTGATAGCAATCTGCTTCCATGGTAGACCAGTAATAGCCTGCCCGTAGGATTTTCTTTGCCATTGTATGACCACTAGAATGGGTGCCAAAAGTGCCTTCGTGTAATTCGGCCATGATCCTTTCCGATTTAACCTTATCTACGCATCGATGTAACACATAGTCATGATTGCGTTTATATAGGATGCCATTACTAAGGAAGAACTTAGCAGAGAATCTCCTTAAGAACTTTTTATCATTGATTGAAGCTTCTTCTGGATATTCTTGAGCCTCGAGATACCTCTTGACTTCATGACACCAAGGTTGGTCCACTACTTCTTCAGTATTAATCTCATGACAGTGTGCTGGTTCATCCATTCGTTCGATGGTGATCTGGGGAGCCTCATTATCCCAATTAAGTTTAAACATATATGACATTGTGGCTAGAGCGTCTGCTAGCTGATTTTCTTCTCGCGGGAAATGCTCGAAGGTAATCTTCTCAAAGTGTGGTAACAATGTCAAAACATGTTCTTTGTAAGGGATAAGGTTAGGGTGTTTGGTGTCCCATTCCCCTTTGATCTGACTGATGACCAAGGCTGAGTCTCCGAATACATCCAATGATTTGATCCCCAAGTCTATGGCAGCTCTGAGACCAAAGATACACGCTTCGTATTCCTCTATGTTGTTCGTACAATTGAAGCAAAGTCTAGCAGGAAAAGGAGTATGACACCCTTCCAGAGATATGAGTACAACACATACACCATTACCAAGTGCATTGGATGCTCCATCAAAGAACAGGGTCAATCGGGATCCTTGTTCAGGTCCGTCATATGGCCTGATTTCTTCGCAGTTGTCTAATGTCATGATGTCTTCATCCAGGAATTCAAACTTCATGGACTGGTAGTCTTCCACAGCTTGGTGAGCAAGGTGATCGGCTAGTACACTTCCCTTTATAGCTTTCTGGGTAGTATACTGTATGTCGTACTCTATCAGGATCATTTGCCATCTAGCTATTCTCCCAGAAAGAGCAGGCTTCTCGAAGATGTATTTTATCGGATCCATTTTAGATATCAACAAAGTAGTATGAGTCAGCATATACTATCTTAGCCGGCGAGCAGCCCATCCCAGATCGCAACAAGTTTTCTAAAGCACTGAATATCTGGTTTCACAGTCGGTAAACTTTTTGCTCAGGTAGTAAATAGCGTGCTCTTTTCGGCCAGACTCGTCATGCTGCCCCAATACATACCCCATTGAATTTTCTAAAACAGTCAGATACATAATCAACGGTCTTCCCTCGACTGTTGGCATCAACACATGAGGCTCTTGTAAGCACTCTTTGATTTTATCAAAAGCAACTTGACATTCATTATTCCATTTGACTACTTGATCTTTCTTCAATAGTTTTAATATTGGCTCACAAGTAGCTGTCAGGTGAGAAATGAATCTGGCGATATAGTTCAAACGTCCCAAGAATCCTCTGACTTCCTTCTCAGTACGAGGAGCATGCATCTCTTGTATTGCTTTAACTTTGGCATGATCGACCTCAATACCTTTGTTGCTGACAATAAAGCCTAGGTGTTGTACCCCAAAATTTTCCCTCCCATATTTCTCAAAACATTTCAAGAAAGACCCTCAAGTTGCTCAAGCAAGTCCAAAGGTTGACCAGACAAGCTCCCTCCTAAGGCAGTCTACCTCAAATTAGGGTTTCATGTTGCATCAAGATACTTGAGTCCAAGGGATCCCAAATTCTCACCATTGTCCTAATATGTTCTCAAGAGCATTCATGTCAAGTTTCAAGCCTTGCAGAGGAAATTTGCTCAGTCAATTGCTCAAAGGCCTGAAAATCGATTGTGTTAGGGCAAAAGTCAACTGTGGCCCACATACAGTCAAACTTCAAGATTTTTGGTCAACATCCTCATTTTGAAATATTATTCATCATTTGATCAAGGGTTGATCATGATTCATCAAGGATTTCTCATAATTCATCAAAACCCAAAAGTTGCTAAATTAGGGTTTTGCAGGAAAAGTCAACTCAACTTTTACCAAGCATAAATTTCTCATACTTTATGATAAATGACCCATCCAAAGCTCATTTTAAAGAGGATGCAATTCCCCACAATTCATCTTCAGCTCCCAATTTCAAAATATGCACTCACAAGAAGTTATGAATTTGGACATTATAGGTCATTTTGAAAAGTCAACAAAAACACCTTTTTTGTAAAAGCTTCATACATGAACATGGTATACCAAATTGAGATGAGACCAAAAGGGTTGCTTATGGGTCATATCAAGCTTTCTAAAAAGTCCTATAACACCTTCAAAGAGTCAAAATTGAGGAAGTTATGCATTGGTGAAGTTGACCTTTTTTTGCAAAATTGCCAAAAGCCAAATGTGCTCACAAATGCATTTTTTGCTAAATGGGCCCAACCTTTTAAGCTTGCACCACCTTTCCAACATGGTCCACGACCCAAGGCAGCAACCACATCTTATTTGCTCAATTTATGTATTTTATTATGGTTTTTATTTATTAAAAATCATTTTAAATAAAATAAATAATAAAAAATACCAAGATTTACTTTGAAGATCTGATTTTGATGAAGATCAAATTCAAATAAGTTGGCCTAATCAATCAAATTCGAATCAAGGAAAAAGGGCATGATTTGCATGGTTATGGAAAGATTTCATATGGCTTAAAGATCAAATATTCCATTCATGAATTCTCAAGATCATGGCCAAAAATAATTAACCTAATATGATTCACTACTTATGCTGAAGATCATTGAACCCTAAAAACAGTAATTTTCGTGCAGAGATGCCTCCAAGAACGAGAGCAAAGCTTCAAAATTCCAAAGAAAAGTGTGAGACGGATATCCTTCTATAGGCCAATTCAAGGTGTGCTGAAGCTTCCAATCGCTTGCTGGCAGTCTCCTAGAGCTAACCCAATCATTTGCAAGGCTTGAAACGCCAAAAATCGTCCTACATCACTCACACAGTTTGCCTTCAAACTCAAAATCGTTTTCAATGTTTCACGCATCCTAAATACATTCTAATCATATATTCTTGTTCATCATCTTGTTTTCAAGCTATTGGTACTGTTTAATTGCATTTACATCGCATGAATTGCCATATGCCATAGCTAGGGTTTGCGAGCTCGTTTTGGGGTTTCTTAACCTAGGCAAAATTGGGCCATGATTAGGATACCATGATGCTCGTGAGATTGAGACAAGTGGATTGGTACCATCACCATTAATTTATTGTGCTTGTACATGATTTTTGAGATGCACAGGTTTATACCTACGATGAACGTCCGTTGGTAAAAGTCTTTTATCTAAGACAACAGATCCTTGGAGAAGAAGATGTCGTGGCAAGCAACCATTCTCCTGTTTGAAAATTCGCGCGTTTGGATTTAGTGTTTTGTTGTTTTCTCATATTATGTTTTGTGTTTATTATATGAACAACTAACAAAGCCAACCCAGTTGGCCAGGAAGCGCGCCTTTGATACACACGTCCTGGGTTCGATCCTAGGCGTGTGCATTTTGTTATTTTCTTACATATTTCAGGCAGATCCAGCGCATCTCTCATCCTGATGCCTATCATGCGCCTCAACATCCAGCCACTGGATGCACTCTCACCCAGATCCAACGCTTAGCACAAAGAGACCCATGATACGCCTTGGTCAACATGTAGTAGGGGATCCAAGAAGTCAAACGTGGGTCATTTGGTTTGGGCCCAAAATTGCTAAAGACACCTCTCTAAATTGCTGATTGCAGGCCCATATTCTTTTCCTTTTCATTTATAATTTCTTTTATTTATTTAATTATTTTTACTAACACCAAATTAATTCTTTTTTCATAAAAAACATAAAATCAATTTTCATCCAATCAGATTTAGAATTTATTTTTTATACAAAAATTAATTTAATTAGTTTATTTAATTTTAACTTTAATTATTTTGTAAATAAATTAAACCAAGTTAGAAAATTAGGGTTTTAATAATTTAATTCCTATTTTCTTTTTCTTAAAAAAATAACCAAAAAGATAAAAATAGGCCATGTAAATTATTTTCTTTAATTAATTTAATTACTAATTAGATTTGTATTTAATTTAAAAGCCTTATTATTTTCCTTAAAAAATAATCAAAAACAACAAAAATAATTTTTTCTTTTAATTAGGATAGACGGGGTCAAAACCCTAATTTCCCTTCGTTCTCTATTTGTCGCGCGTTTATTTATTTTTACAATATTGATGTAATTGCTCATGGGATGTAATAGATTAGTTAGGACTTTTTTCGTTCATTTATCGTTTTTTTTACAGGTTGTTTTTGGCTATGTAATTAATACCTGAAGCCTTATAATGGCGTAGCTTTACTTTCCACACTTTAAATTTTCCGCAAATATTAACTGTTAGATGTATGGTAATAGTGATGCATGACAGAATGTATGTAAATTTTAAAACAGTTAGCAAATCCTAAATGTGCAAAGATAAACTTGAAATTGAATCACTCGCACATGCGCACTCCTAGGGTATACTCCCACTTCGATTGCCTTCAGTAAATGGTCATTAAGTATAGGGTATTTTAGTGGTCGCTCTTTTGTCTCAAAGATCAAAGTTGCCTCGGAAAGGTTGCCTCAGAATTGTTGCATCGAATACGATCTTAAGACATTAGAGTTATTACTAAGACGTCCTAACATTGCTTTAGTGACCGTACGTCCCTTTCGAATTGACCCTTAAAACTCCAACGTCGGTGCTACCTACTCACTAATAGTAGAATAGCGTTGTCTAAAGGAAACGAACATAGAACAATTCTTTTTTTCGAGTAGGTAGATTAGCTCTTATGTACTTGCTCAAACAAAACAAACTTTTTCCACACTTACACTCTTTTCAAACAAAGTTTTCAAAAACACTTCGTAACACTCTTGAAGACAGAAGCAAGGGTTAAATCGAAGTCAAACAAAAAAACTTTTTTCAAATCAAGCACAAAGAAGCAATTTTCAAAATGATGAGCAAGTACCTAAGAGCCCATGGAAAACCATGGATAGAAAGGATGCTAATACCTTCCCTTTCTAAAATCTACCCCCCGTACTCAGAAAATCTCAAAAAAGGAATTTTTCTATGCTTTTTTCCTTTCCTGTTGGATAAAATAAAAGTCGGTGGCGACTCTTGCTTACCGCGACATTTTACAAACACAAACGCAAAACGTAAACCAGCATTTTCCTAAAACAGTCGGTTCTGCCACCGTATCACAGAACTGGCGACTCTGCTGGGGAGAATAAATAAGTGGGGTATACCTTAGGATTAGTTCATCATATTGCTTCTATTGTTTGATTTGATTGCTTTATCTTT
Source organism: Vicia faba (assembly GCA_948472305.1). Classification (NCBI taxonomy): domain Eukaryota; kingdom Viridiplantae; phylum Streptophyta; class Magnoliopsida; order Fabales; family Fabaceae; genus Vicia; species Vicia faba. The sequence continues at coordinate 1,280,492,043 of OX451738.1, forward strand.
GTGGGCTTTGTATCGGAGTTACTATAGATCCTAACCTGGATCTGGGGGACACCTGTTAGGTAAGTAGCAATAAACTGTGAGGGAACTATACGGCGTAGACCGATACGGTTTAAGTAGTAGCCACGTTGATGTGGCACATTGGTTGGTACCGGTATCCCTTGTGGAGAAACAAGGAGAATACGGGGCTGCTATATGGGTCGTTAAGCATCAATTGACCTTAGAACCTATAATTGACCAACTTGGCCATCGGAAGTAGTGAGATAGTCGGCCTCGGCATAGAGCTGAGAACTGGTTGATACTCGATACTACACTCATTGAGACCATACTCTCGAGATAGTTCCGACCGCAAGAAAAGATTGCGTGACCTGAAATCATGACCGATAGAGGATGTTCAGTGATATTGAGAACCTCTAGAACCCAGTTACTATTATTAGGATAGGTTGAAACCAACTGAACTTCAAGAGGGTAGTACCTAGACCCCATGCAAGACTGAAACTTAAGGGCTCTTGTGTGACTTGTGTGCCTTTACCATGTCTGTTACCTGCTATACCCGTGTTTGTTTTATCATGACATCATGCATCATAACATAGCATGCATATTTCATTGTACTAACCATTTCAAAGACCGAGGGGATTTATCTTTGTTCTGTTTTACAGATTATGGCTTCCGTACACAGAAACACCATTCGAGTTAACTTCATACAAATACCTGCTCAACTCAGAGAGTTAGTCTCAAAAGTTCCTGATACTTATTCCTTTGTTAGAAGACATGGTCATCTCCTTAGCCTGGTCACTTCAAAGTTGGATGAGTAGGTGATGAGCGTGCTTTTCTAGCTCTTTGATCCGGTGCATCATTATTTTACCTTCCCGGATTATCATCTAGTTCCTACTTTAGAGGAGTTTTCTGACTTACTGAGCATATCCATCCTCGAGAAGACACCCTTCACAGGTTTGGAAGAGGTTCCTAGACCTAAGGACATTGCTTCAGCCTTACATCTAAAAAGGGCTGATGTAGTATCCAATTGGGACACACAGAGCGGGGTTAAAGGTTTCTTGGCCAAGTTTCTAATTGATCAAGCTCAACAGTTCTGGGATAACTTGGATTTTCAAGCTTTCAAAGACATCTTGGATCTCCTCATCTACGGCTTGGTTCTTTTCCCGAATCCAGATTCCTTCATAGATGTTAATGCGGTCAAGATCTTCTTGTCTCGTAATCCAGTGCCTACTCTTCTGGGTGATATTCTATATGCTCTCTATACCCGTACTGTGCGAAGAAGGGGGACCCTCATGTGTTACATACTGCTGCTGGCGAGGTGGTTTATTTTGCACCTCCCCAAGTCTGTATTGAAGAATGAAGAAGGGTTAGGTTTGGCTTACAGAATCATGTCCCTTGCCCATATGGACATTCTTTGGAGTTCTAAGGATATGGAAAGAGTAGCTGTCATTGATCGATGTGGGGAATACCCTAATGTCCCATTGCTTGGAATTAGAGGGAGAATAACCTACAGTCCTTGATTGGCTCTACGACAGTTTGGTCGTGCTCGGAGAGACGATCCTCATGAGCTACTCCTTACAAATATTGTCTTTGACTATAAGGGGGACGTGGATGAGCATCGCCGAAGGTTTATACGAGCCTGGGGTAGGGTGAACAGGTCTGACCCACACGAGCTAGGACCAAAGACTTCTCTCCCTATGCAGCCTTATCTCTAGTGGGTTCGAGCCCGTGCTCAAAAGTTGGGGATGCCTTATGAATCTGTTTTGCCAGTGGTTGTGGAGCATACTAATGAAGAAGGTGTTCCTTATACAGTCCTCTATCCCTATATGCCTACTGACCTTGGGGAATTGAAGAGATCTTGGATCCAGTTGAAGGAAGAAAGGGATACCTACCAGGAGAAGTATCATGAGTAGGAAAGGAAGATCTTGAAGCTCACGAGGCAGCTTGAGAATGAAAGGACAATCAATGATTATGTCAGCACGAAGGGAAAACGACCATGGGATTTCTGATTTCTGCTTGTTCCTAGTTTAAATTTGTTTTCAATTTATTTCTTTTGTAATGCCTTAAAGGCATTGTTGAACATTTTTACAAGTTAATCTAATAAAGTGTGTTTTATTTTGTTTTACAAATTTGAATCTCCCAAAGTCTTTGAAATCATTTCATATGCATTCCATTACCATGAACCTCATTACAGGTACCATTACAGGTTTCTTATCTTCTTTGCTGTTTATTTCAGCACATAATGTCTTCTGAAACACCTACCGATCAAGCAATCAAAGCCCTTCAAGCACATAATGCTCAATTCCAAGAGATGTTCTTGAACTTGGCTAAAGGACAACAGGATTTGAAGACTCTCATCTTGAAGGAGGAGGAGAAGAAGAAGAAGGTGGTTCTGCTGAATATGGGTCACAGATTTGGGAATAGGTTGCGACAGGAAGCAAATCTGTCTCATTCATTTGGAGGAGGGGAAAATCAAGAGGAAGGAAAGGGTCCTAGCTCTGTGGTTTCTGATAATGATACTGATTTTGATGATGAACAGTACCCTCCTGCTGAGGATAGGTATAAACAACTTGAAGACCGTCTGAGTGCTATGGAGATTCAGAAGGTCCCGGGTTTGGATTTTGGAGATCTGGGGTTGGCATTGGGAGTGGTGATCCCTCACAAGTTTAAGGCTCCGGTTTTTGCTAAGTACGATGGAGTATCCTGTCCAAAACTCCATCTCCGCTCTTACGTCAGAAAAATCCAACCCTACACTACTGATAGGAATCTGTGGGTCCATTTCTTTCAAGATAGTCTGTCAGGGACTCAGCTTGAATGGTTTTATCAATTGGAAGGAGCTAATGTCCGCAATTAGGAGGACCTTGATGCTGCTTTCTACAAGCAGTACCAGTATAACGCCGACCTTGCTCCCACTTGTACTCAGCTTCAGAGTATGTCCATGGGTGCAAGCGAAGGTTTTAAGGACTACGCTCAGAAGTGGAGAGATCTGGCCGGAAGAGTCCAACCCCTCTGTCTGATAGGGAGTTGGTTGATATGCTTCTGGGGACCTTGTCTGGTCCATTTTTCAATCATCTGATCGATAGTTCATCATCTGGGTTTACTGAATTGATAATGACTGGGGAAAGAGTAGAAGCTGGTATCAGAAGTGGCAAGATACAGAAAGGTGTTTCATCAAGTACAGAAAAGAAGCCTTTCAGGAAATAATCTAGTGCAGTTTACGGCTCGAGGAGCCAAAGCAGACCTGAGCGCCGCCAAGCAGTGAATGCGGTAGTAATATCAAGACCCACCGTTGCCCCACAATGCAACAATCAGAAAAGAATGGAGAGGCCACAGAGACAGTACACTCGGCTTAATATGACTTTGTCTCAAATTCTACCGCAATTATTAAAGACCAACCTGGTAACTCTGAGGGAAGCCCCGAAGAATCCCAACACCACATCTCCGCTGTATAATCCAAACGCCCGCTATGCCTATCACTCTGATAGCCCGAGTCATGATACGAACAACTGCTGGGCTTTGAAGAATAAGGTGCAAGATTTGATTGAAGATAAAGAAATTGAGTTTGATGCTATAGAGAAACCCAACGTCATAACTGCTCCTATGCCCAAGCATGGCAATGGAGTAAATGTTGTGGACGATGATTTATTTGTGACCTCTGTGGAAGACATTTCTACTCTGTTAATGACAGTTAAGAAGAATCTTTTGTTGGCCGGTTTATTTCTGGGCTGTGGCGAAGGTTGCCACCTATGTTCCATCCTGCCTGCTGGTTGCTATTTACTGAAATCAGGTGTTCAACGCCTGATGGATAACAAAGAGATCCTGTTCGAGAAAACTTTGATTCCGTTGATTCCTGTTGTAGATGTTTCCATCATAACCATTTCCGCTAATCCTTCCAAGGCTTCCTCGAGAAAGCCTGTTAGGATTACATCCTGTGATCGGTGGAAATAGAACTGACTGTTTTTTAAGCTGGTTCGCGAAATGTCGCGGTAAGCAAGAGTCGCCACCGTCTTTTATGTTCTCCAACATGGAAATGACAAAAGCACAACAAAATTCCTTATTCGAGATGTCTCTCGGTTCGGGAGTGTTGTACCCCAAAATTTGCCCTCCCATATTCTTCGAGATTTGCAAAGAGCATGCTTCAAAATCTCCCAAGGGTTGCACAATTCAATGGCCTCCTAACAGTCAAAAAATTAGGGTTTTTGTTCTGGCAAAGAAATTGAGGTTTCCAAGGGTCCAATCAAGTCCCATATGCCTATAAACAATGTCAAACATCCATATGTCAAGTTTCAAGACTCACAGCACAAAATTGCACAGTCAAAAACCCTAATTGCTCAACAGTCAACTGTAGGGGCAAAATGGTCATTTGACAGTCAAAAGTTCAAATTTTTGGTCAACATCTTATTTTGAAGCCACAAACATCATTTGATCAATTCTTGATCATGATTCTCAAGGCATGGCTCAAAAAGTCTCAAGATGCAAAAGTTTCCATTTTTGGACAGTTGAAAAAGTCAACTGTAACTCGACCAACGCATAACTTCCACATGGTTTATCAAAAAAATCCCATCCAAAGCTCATTTTGCAGAGAAAGACATTTCCTACAACTCCTCTTCACACTTAAAGTCCAAGAAATGCTCTCACAAAAAGTTATCAATCTCAACATTATAGGTCATTTTCAAAAGTCAACAAAAAGGCACTTTAAGTCAAAGACCATAACTTGAGATTGGGAAATCAAAATGACATGGGACCAAAGGCATTGGTTAGAGGACTTCAAGAACTTTCCAAAATGTCAAAGAACATGATCAAAGCTTAAAAATTGAGCAAGATATGCCTTGTGGAAGTTGGGAAATTTTTGGGAATTTTGAAAAGTCAACTTTGCTTCAAATGCCTCAAAATTGCTAATGGGCCTCAATTTCTTCCAAGAATCATCACCCAAAAGCTATGCACGACCCATTGACCCAAAGGGGAGTTATTTTCTTATTTTTAATTTATTAATTGAATTTTTAAATCTATTAATTCATTTAATTCAAATTAAATATGAAAAAAATACTAAATGCCACCTTTCAAATCTTTTTATGCAGCATTTCTACTCATCATAACCTCAAGATTTCGTGCATCACTAAAAAGGAAAGAATTGGCAATGATTGGCATCAAAAAGACATGAAAAAGATTGAAAAAGATTACATTGAAAACCAATTATTTGATTCATGAATGCAAAGGTTTTTGGCATGGATTTCTAACCTAATTCAGTCACACATATATACTCATTGCAAACCTAATCAAGGAGACCAAGAAGCTGCGCCTCAGACCAAGAACAAACTTTGCACTTTTCACCAAAATTTTCAAAACTGAAAACTGCGTTGCAGGGTGTTTCGAGGCAAAAGAACGATCCCACAAGCTTGCCAAGGTTACCAGGGATCTATTCCAATCAAAACCACCGTCTCTAACCTCAAGAATCGGTAGAATGAGGCTGCCCTGTTCTTGATATTTTGCATATTCTTATTTACTTTTTCATACCATATTAATGCATTCTAATGATTGTTTTGCACTAACATGAACTCAATAAAGCTAATGGTGCCATTGAATTGGATTAATAGTGCTTGTATAGAAAAATGCCATTGATGTTTTCTAGGTTTTCAGTGGTGTGAATTTGGGGCTTTCCTCTTCTGGAAAAATCAGACAACAAGACCTATGCCATTAGAATCAGAAGCTTCATACGAATTAATTCCACATGTCGCGCTCAATTTATGACAAACGGTGTTCTATTCGCTATTTTTTGGTGTTTCAGATTGTGGGGGTTTAAAACCCCCGCTATCTAGTTTTATTTTTCAGGCAAAATAAAGAACAAGTGGGGAAGACGATGCGTGGAGGAACGTGATTGGTGGATTCAAACATTGGCGCTTTTTTGTTGATTATCCAGCATAATGCTTTTTCTCTCTCTTATTATTCATTGCCCACTAAACATACAACCAAACGCGCTAGTTCAGTTGGTGGCCAACGTGTAATACAGGTACTGGGACCTGGATTTGATTCCCAGGTCCCCCATATATATTTCATATTTTTTCTTGTAATGTGTTTCTACGCAGCTTGCATCCTAAGGTCCACCATGCAACTCCATGCCTTGGCTTGCCAAATGTCCCAGAAGATGAATCTGAAGGTCAGAATGAGAGGTCCATCATACACATCAGTCAACCATGCACACGTGAATGCTGAAAGTCAAACAGGCCAAGCTTCTATTGGGCCAAACTACTGCTGATCATACCTCCAAAATTAGGTCTACCACCCCTCTTGTTTGTATTTCTCTCCTTCATTCTTTTTTCTATTTTTTTTTGTTTGTTTTAATTTAATTACTTTCTTTTAATTCTTCAAATTAATTTTTATAACATAAAAATACAAAAAAACAGAAAATCATAAAACAATAAAAAAATATGCTTTGTTAACATCAATTAATATTATGTTGTAAATAAATTTAATAATTAACTTAGTTTTAATTTTAGGTTTAATTCTAATTTTTTTTTAAATAAACTAAAAAGTTTAGAGATTAGGGTTTTTAATATTTTTCTTCTTTTTCTTAATAAATAATTTATTTCCTTATCATCATTATTATTATTCTTAATTATTTTATAAATAACTTGTAATTAAATAATTAGGTTAAAACTAGGTCAAACTTAAACATTTTTTTTTACAAATTAAAAATAGTTTAGAATTAGAGTTTTAATTCCATTTAATTTTCTCATTAAATTCCATAAATACAAAAACTCCAAAAAATAAGTTCTTGCTTTTATCTAATTTAATTAATTTACGATTTCGATTTAATTTCTTTAAAAGGGTCCAACGCCCTCGCATTCTCGATCTTATTTCTTTTCGCACATTTGCTTTTATTTCCCTTTCTAAAATTTCATGTACTTGCCCCAAAGCCTTGTAATAGATTAATTAGGGTATTTACTTTCCGCATTTTTATTTATTTCAAATCGGGTCTTGGTTTAATTTGGCGATGTAGACCCGCGCCTTTGTAATAGCGTAGGACTTTTATCTTCCCGCACCTTTTAACTGTTAATAATTTGCATGAAAGAATGAATGGTCAAAAATAAAAACAAAGTGTAGATCACCAATGCATGACAAGATAAACATAATTGAAAATGACACACAATTCACACACCACCCCTAGGGTACGTCTCACTGTTTCCTTGCCCCTCGAAACGTGGTCGTCGAGTAGAGGATGTTTTAGTAAGTCCTCATGTCCATGAACATGGCATGAGGGTAGCTTCTAAGGTGTCTTCCTATTGCTCTGGTGACCACACTGTCCCGAACCCTCGAATTGACCCGAACACCTCCAATGATGGTGCTACCTACCTCTCAGTGGTGGGATGACACTATCTTAAGGACCTTTACACAGACTAATTCCTTAGGGTAGGTAGATGACTCGTAGATACTTGCTCTAATTCAAAACAAATCAAAACTTCTTTTCACACCGACACTTTTCAAAAAGCTTTCAAAGCAACTTTTCAAACACTCTTGAGGACTGATATAAGAGTCGAACTGAAATTTTAAAACGAAACTTTTTTTAAAACCCACAGTTGAAAAGCAAACAAACATTTTGAAAACACAATGAGCAAGTATCCAAGAGCCCATGGATAACCATGGATAGAAAGGGTGCTAACACCTTCCCTTTCTATAAATCTACCTCCCGAACCGAGAACTAATCTCAATAAGGAATTTTTCTGTGCTTTTGTCCTTTCCATATTGGAGAAAATAAAAGACGGTGGCGACTCTTGCTTCCGCGACATTTTGCGAACCAGCGTTAAACAGTCAGTTCCAGATCCACCGATCACAGAACTGGCGACTCTGCTGGGGACTCTTTTAAAGTGAGGTGTACCTTAGGACTAAGATCACTGTGTTTTCAATTGCTTTGACTTGTTTGCTTTAAATTGTGGGACTGTCTTGGGAGTTCTATAGATCCTAACCCGGATCTGGGGGATACCTTCTTAGAAAGTAGCAACAAGGCTGTGAGGGAACTGTGCGGGGTATACCGACATGGTTAAAGCAGTCTGCTACGTTGATGTGGCACTTTGGTGTGTACCGGTAACCCTTGAGTTCAGTCAAGGAGAGTACGGGGCCTCCATGTGGTGTCGTGAAGCATCAACTGACCTTAGGAACCTTAATTGAACTATCTTGGCCTCTTTAGGGTAGTGAGATAACTGACTTTGGTGCAGTCCGAGGTTGGTTGATACTCGATACTACACTCAATTGAGGGTTGCTTTCCTGGAATATTTCGGTCGCCAGTTCAGTGGCTAAATCGAAATGATGAACAATGAAAGCAATCCAGTGATATTGGGACCCTTAGAACCCGGTTACTTCTAATAGGACAGGTTGAACCCACCAACTTCAAGAGGGTAATACCCAGACCCCATGCTGGCCTAAACTCTAAGGGCTTGTCTTGTGTGACTTGTGTGCCTTAACATGTTTGCCTTTGTAAATATTTGTGGTGTGTTTAATCATAGCATCATGACGTCATACAGCATCATATGCATTGACTAACCATTTCAGGGGTTCGAATCTTCATCTTTGTTCTTGTTTTGTAGGACTGGAAACTGTTCGCAGAAAGACAATTCAGATCAGCCTTGTAAGGATCCCTCCTCAGCTTAAAGAGCTTATATCCAGGATTCCCGAGAGCTCTTCATTCAGTGAAAGGCATGGAAGACTCATCAGCTTGGTCAACACCAACATTGAGGAAGATATGATAAAGGTCTTGTTCCAGTTCTTTGACCCTCTGCATCACTGTTTCACTTTCCTGGATTATCAACTGGTGCCTACATTAGAAGAGTTCTCCCGGCTTTTGAAGATCCCTATCCTTGATCAACTACCCTACAACGGTATGGAAAAGGAACCCAAGCTTGAAGAGATTGCTAAAGCCTTACACCTACAATCATCTGACCTCAAGGGACATTGGGAGGTTAGAAGTGGCATCAAAGGGTTCTTAGCCAGGTTTCTGTTTGAAAAGGCCCAGGAATGTTGGAACTCCCTTGACTTACAAGCTTTTGAAGAAGTTGTGGCCCTCCTTGTCTATGGTTTGGTGTTGTTCCCTAACCCAGATCAGCTTATAGATATCAGTGCTGTCCAGATCTTCATGTCCAGGAATCCTATACCTACGTTGCTGGGGGACATCCTTCACTCATGTTACACTCGAACCATGAGAAAAAGAGGTGTTCTTATGTGCTGAACTCCTCTCCTGGGAAGGTGGTTTATTTCGCACCTTCCACAATCAGTTTTGAAGAACGAGCGGGGTTTGAGATGGTCATAACGGTTGATGACTCTTACACATGCAGATATACATTGGTGCCCTCGGTCCAGAGAGGATGTCACTATCATTGATCGTTGCGGGGAGTACCCTAATATTCCGTTACTTGGAATCAGAGGAGGTATTACTTACAACCCATGCTTGGCTTGGAGACCGTTTGGTTATGCTCGGAGGGATGGCCCTCATGACATGTTAATTCCTGACATAGTTTTTGACTTCGACAACGATGCACAAGGACTTCGCCAGAGATTTATCAGAGCTTGGAGGATGCCCAGTAAGATAGACAGCAAGACACTGGGGCACAAGAATTCCATCCCGTTGGAACCTTATCTCAAGTGGGTACGAGCCCGCTCCCAGAAGTTAGTAATGCCTTATCCCCATGTGCTCCCTGTGATCAAAGAGCCAGTCTTGGAGGGAGAGGTGTCCTACACCATTCAACATCCTGACATGCCCACGTCCTGGGAAGAGATGCAGAAAAGCTGGATCCAGCTTAAGGAAGAACATAATTCTCTTAAGACCAGTCTACATGCTAGTGAAAAGAAGGTCTTGGAGCTCACCCGCCTATTGCACGAGGAGAGGAATCTCAACACCTACATTGCTCCGAAGAGGATGCGTAGTGTCTTTTGGGATTGATTTGCTTTGTAACATGTGCCCATGAGGCTTTGATGTACTGAACAATTATTTCCTTAATGATAATGTGTGTTCCTTTTTTGTCTACAACAAGTTTGAACTTTCGAACCCTTGAATGCATTGCATAAACACATATCATTCATCATGTACATAGCAGGTTTCCTTCTTTTCAGGTTGCTTACTGTTCTTCGCTGTTTATTTCAGCATCATGAACCCTGACTCATCATCAACCGAGATGTCTATCAAGGCCCTTCAGGCGCAGAACGCGCAATTTCAAGAGCTGATCATGGGTTTGGCTCAAGGCCAAGAAGAGCTGAAGGCTTTACTCCTGAAGAAGGGGAAGAAGAAGAAGAGAACTGTTCTTTTCAACTCGGGCCGGAGGTTTGGTAACACTCTGCAGAATGAAGAAGCTGGTTCTTCTGTAGGCAAAGACAGTCCCCAGGGGGGAAAGGCTTCAAGTCCGGTAGTCTCCGACAATGAGACTGACTTTAATGAGGAACAATATCCTCCTGCTGAAGACCGGTATAAGCAGTTGGAAGACAGACTGAATGCAATGGAGATCCAACAAGTGCCTGGGCTGGATTTCGGAGACTTGGGCTTATCTACTGGTGTGATTATTCCCCACAAGTTTAAGGCACCATCGTTCACCAAGTATGACGGGGCGTCTTGTCCCAAGCTACACCTCAGATCTTATGTGCGGAAGATTCAACCGTACACAGTGGACAAGAACTTGTGGATCCACTTCTTCCAGGAGAGTCTTTCAGGGACTCATCTCGAATGGTTCTATCAGCTGGATGGGACCAAGGTTCGTAACTGGGAGGAGTTGGCTACTGCTTTTTACAAGCAGTATCAATATAATGCCGACCTTGCTCCTACACGTACCCAACTCCAGGGTATGTCGCTAGGATCAGGCGAAGGTTTTAAAGAGTATGCGCAGAAGTGGAGGGATCTGGATGGCAGGGTGCAGCCTCCATTAACTGACCGTGAGCTGGTAGATATGTTCTTGGGGACCCTCTCCGGGCCATTCTTCAATCATCTTATCGGTAATTCGTCTGCAGGGTTCACTGATCTTATTCTGACTGGAGAGAGGATAGAGGCTGGAATGAAGTCCGGTAAAATTCAGAAAGGTGCATCGTCAAGTTCTGAGAAGAAACCCTTTAAGAAGGAGGCCAGTGCTGTATATGGGCCTAGAAGGCAAGAGAAACCAGAGCGCCGCCAATCTGTCAACGCGGTAATGATTGCAAAGCCTGCTGCCGCTCCTCGGCAAACCAATCCACAAAGGGCTGAAAGACCCAGAAGAGAATTCACCCAGCTGAGTATGACCCTATCGCAAATCTTGCCGCAGTTGCTATCCACCAACTTGGTGACTGTCAGAGAGGCCCCAAAGGTTGTGAATACTGCCTCTCCCAAGTACAATCCAAATGCCCGTTATGCTTATCACTCCGATAGCCCGGGGCATTCTACTGATGACTGTTGGGCCTTAAGGAATAAGGTGCAAGACCTTATTGATGCGAAAGAGATACAATTTGAGGCGCCTGAGAGGCCAAATGTGGTGACTGCTCCTATGCCCCAGCATGGAGTGAACGCCGTTGATGAAGATGTGTATGCCATTTCTGTGAATGATGTAGTTACTCCTCTGATGACTGTTAAGAGGAACCTACTGCTGGCCGGTTTATTTCCAGGTTGTAGCGAAGGTTGCCTTTTCTGTGCTGTTTCCCTTTCTGGTTGTCCTTTGCTGAAGTTGGGCATCCAAAGCCTGATGGACAACAAAGAGATTCTGTTCAAGAAGACCGCTGTTCTGTTTGTTCCGGTGGAAGAAGTATCTGTTGTTACCATTTTCAATAATCCGATCAAGGCTCTCCCAAGGAAGCCAGTTAAAATCATGACTGTCGCACCCATTGTGATTACTGTTCCGGGGCCTCTCCCCTATGAATCTGATAAGGCTGTCCCATGGCACTATGGGGCAAATGTGTATGTACATGGAATAAAGCAAGAGTTCAACACTGGTACCAGCATCAGCAATATCACTGGTCCAGCCAAAGTAACCCGCAGTGGCAGGCTCTTCTCGCCTGACATTGCGCCACCCGCTATTTGAAGACCTCTCATTATAACACCTGCAAGTGCACCTGTTCCCATTTCTGATCAAGTTGCTTCCCCTGCTGCCGAGTCATCTAATGCTCGGGGCAAAGGGATTGAAGATGAGCCTGCCCGGATGAAGGCGCCAAAATCTGTGAATGCTGAAGCCTCCCAACAAGAGATGGAGGAAATTCTGAAAATAATCAAGAAGAGCGACTTTAATGTTGTTGAACAACTGGGGCATACCCCCTCCAAGATCTCAATGCTCTCCTTGCTGCTGTGCTCAGAGGCCCATGCTAAGGCCTTGATCTCATTTCTAAAGACAACCCATGTGCCACAGGAGACATCTGCAGTCCAGTTTACTGATTGTGTAGCCAATTTGACAGCTGACAATGGTTTGGGTTTCTCAGATGCTGACCTTACTGCTAAGGGAAAGAACCACAATGATGCCCTGCATGTCTCTATTGAATGCAGGGGCACTACTCTTGCGCACGTGCTGGTGGACACTGGTTCTTCCCTGAATGTGCTACCCAAGAAGGCCTTAGACCGGTTGGATTGTGAGGGCCTGGAGCTGAAACCTAACAACATCATTGTCAGAGCCTTTGACGGTTCTAAGAGGATGGTTCATGGAGAGGTAGACATTCCTATTCGTGTGGGTTCTCAAGTATTTGACTCAACTTTCTATGTGATGGATATTCGTCCATCTTATTCCTGTTTACTGGGTCGACCTTGGATTCACAAAGCTGGGGCAGTGACCTCTACCCTACACCAGAAGCTCAAGTACCCCGTCAGAGGGAAGATTGTCACTGTGCAGGGAGAGGAGGAGTATATGGTTAGTCACTTGAATTCCTTCCGATATATTGAGATGGACGGGGAGTTTATTGAAACCCCCTTTCAGCATTTTGAAGAAGTACCTCCAACTTTGGCAGCAGCAGAAACAGTGGTCGAAGAGGATTTTCCGTTGAAGATGGCTTCCTTGAAGGATGCCCGGGTTGTAATCAAGAAAGGTGAATGTGCTAACTGGGGCAGGCTCCCTGATTTTACACCAAAAACTGACAAATTTGGACTGGGTTTTACTGCAGAGGCTCAGAGGGCTGTACGCAAAGCTAGAACCAGAAGACCTCCTGTGCTCATCACCAATCCAGGAGTGAATGCCATTGGGGATGAAGATGAAGTGAAGAGTCAGAGTTTGATAGCTGGATCTACCCGACGACTGATGGTGGATTGACCAATTGGACTGCTAAAGATCATACTCCTGTTACTTTTGTTACGCAGTAATAAACTCCTTTGTTTTTGTTATTTGTAATAAACAATGAATTAAACTTTATAGCCCGGTGTCTTACCCGGGGCATCGTGGTTTCATTTGTGAGGGCATATTAATTGTCATTTCATATATCATGAATAAAGACCTTGGACGTTTTCTCGCATTTCAAACTTTATGCTCCTTTTCTTTCTTTCCTTTCTTTATATATTGCAAAACAGCTGTATTTACACACACTCACTCATACAGGTTTCAATCCACTCTGGATCTCACTGGTAACGACTCTGCTACTACCAGTTATGACTTCGAAAATCCGATCAACTTAGCCGAAGACGAAGGTGAAGATGATTGCGAAGTGCCTGGCGAGTTTGCAAGACTGTTACTCCAGGAAGAGAGGGCAATTCAACCACATGAAGAGCCAGTGGAAACAATAAATCTGGGTACTGAGGAAGATAGAAAAGAAGTTAAGATTGGTGCCAACCTAGAGCTCAGCGTGAAGCAACGGTTGACTCAGATGTTACATGATTATATGGAGATCTTTGCCTGGTCCTAGGAAGACATGCCTGGGTTGGATACCGACATTGTGGTCCATCATTTGCCTACCAAGGAAGACTGCCCTCCGGTTAAGCAGAAGGTCCGCCGTATGCGTCCAGAGATGTCTGAGAAGATCAAAGCCGAGGTTATGAAACAGTTTGGCGTCGGGTTTCTTGCAGTGACTTCTTACCCTCAGTGGGTTGCTAATGTGGTGCCAGTACCAAAGAAAGATGGTAAGGTCAGAATGTGTGTTGACTACAGGGATCTGAACAGGGCCAGCCCCAAGGATGATTTCCCCCTACCTCACATTGGTGTTCTTGTTGACAATACTGCTCAGCACAAGGTGTTCTCCTTCATGGATGGTTTTTCAGGCTATAATCAGATCAAGATGGCTCCTGAAGACATGGAAAAGACTACCTTTGTTACTCAGTGGGGCACCTTCTGCTACAAGGTCATGCCATTCGGGTTGAAAAATGCTGGGGCAACTTACCAACGTGCCATGGTTGCCCTATTTCATGACATGATCCATCATGAGATAGAAGTGTATGTTGACGACATGATTGCAAGGTCCCAAACTGAGGAAGAACACCTTGATCATCTGCAGAAATTGTTTGACCGCCTGAGGTTGTACAAGCTGAGGTTGAACCCGAACAAGTGCACCTTCGGGGTAAGATCTGGAAAGTTACTAGGCTTCGTCGTGAGCGACAAGGGTATTCAAGTGGACCCTGCCAAGGTTAAATCTATTCAAGAGATGCCAGTTCCTAAGACAGAGAAAGAGGTCAGAGGCTTTCTAGGACGCCTGAACTACATCGCTCGGTTCATCTCGCACCTAACTGCTACTTGTGAACCAATCTTCAAGCTGCTGAAGAAAGATCAGGTAGTACGTTGGAATGATGATTGTCAGGATGCTTTTGACAGAATCAAAGAGTATCTCCAAGAACCACCCATCCTCATGCCACCGGTTGAAGGGAGACCTCTAATACTATACCTGACAATACTTGACAACTCGATGGGGTGTGTACTGGGGCGACATGACGAGTCTGGCCGAAAAGAGCATGCCATTTATTACCTTAGCAAAAAGTTTACCGACTGTGAGACCCGATACTCACTGCTCGAGAAAACTTGCTACACTTTGGTATGGGCTGCTCGCCGGCTGAGACAGTATATGCTGACTCACACTACCTTGTTGATCTCAAAGATGGATCCTATAAAGTACATATTTGAAAAGCCTGCTCTGTCTGGGAGAATAGCAAGATGGCAAATGATCTTGACAGAATACGACATCCAGTACACAACTCAGAAAGCTATTAAAGGAAGTGTATTAGCAGACCACTTGGCACATCAGGCAGTAGACGATTATCAGTCAATGAACTTTGAGTTTCCTGACGAGAGCATCATGATAGTGACTGATTGTGAAGTACCTGGACCGGATGAAGGACCTGAGGAAGGATCCCGATTGTCTATGCACTTTGACGGAGCCTCCAACGCTTTGGGTAACGGTATCGGCGCTGTGATAATATCCCCCCAAGGCACTCATACTCCACTCACTGCCCGGCTATGTTTCAACTGCACCAACAACATGGCGGAGTATGAGGCATGCATCATGGGTCTCCAAGCTGCGATTGACTTAAGGATCAAGTTTCTGAGTGTCTTCGGAGATTCCGCTCTCGTGATCAATCAGATCAAAGGTGAGTGGGATACGAAACATCCGAATCTTATTCCTTACAGAGAATGTGTATTGACATTGATCCCCCACTTCACAGAGATAACCTTTGAACATTTCCCGAGAGAGGAGAATCAGTTGGCGGACGCGTTAGCTACGATGTCTTCCATGTTCAAAGTCAAATGGGATAATGAGGCTCCCCGGATCATCATCTGGAAACTGGACGAACCGGCATACTGTTGTGATATCGAGACTAAATTGGTGAATGAGAAGCCTTGGTACCATGAGGTGAAGAGATACTTGGAAGCTCAGGAATACCCTGAAGGTGCATCTGTCAACGATAAGAAGTTTCTGAGAAGGTTCTCAACGAAGTTATTCCTTAGCAACGACATTCTGTACAAGCGAAACCATGATTCGACCTTACTGCGTTGTGTGGATAAGAATGAAGCAGAAAGGATCATAGCAGAGCTGCACGAGGGTACCTTCGGAACACATTCTAGTGGACACACTATGGCAAAGAAAATCCTTCGGGCAGGATATTACTGGTCCACAATGGAAGCCGACTGTTACCAACACTCTCGGATATGCCATAAATGCCAGATTTATGCAGACAAGGTGCATGTACCTCCAGTTCCTCTGAACGTCTTGACAGCGCCTTGGCCGTTTGCAATGTGGGGCATAGATATGATCGGTGAGATTAAACTTACGGCATCCAACGGGCATCGCTTCATCCTGGTAGCGATTGATTACTTCACGAAGTGGGTTGAAGCAGCGTCCTACGCTACAGTAACCAAGAACGTTGTGGCACGGTTCATTCGGCATAACCTGATCTGTCGATACGGCGTCCCTGAAAGAATTATTACAGACAACGGTACCAATCTCAATAATAAGATGATCACTGAGCTCTGCGAGCAGTTTAAGATACAGCACCACAACTCTTCTCCTTACCGGCCGAAGATGAATGGGGCTGTAGAAGCAGCAAATAAGAACATTAAGAAAATTGTGCAGAAGATGACAATGACTTATAAAGATTGGCACGAGATGTTACCGTTCGCTCTACATGGGTACCGTACCTCAACCAGGACGTCAACCGGGGCAACTCCTTTCTCCTTGGTCTACGGTATAGAGGCAGTCTTACTGATCGAAGTGCAGATACCCTCTCTCCGGATAATGAAGGATGCAGATCTGAGCGAAGATGATTGGATCCAGACACGACTTGATCAGTTAAACTTAATCGACGAAAAGAGACTTGCTGCTATCTGTCATGGTCAGACGTATCAGAAACGGATGATCAGGGCATTTAACAAAAAGGTCAGACCACAAGAATATCAAGTTGGGGATCTGGTAATCAAGCGTATCATCCTTCCTCAGAGTGATCCAAGGGGAAAATGGACCCCTACATACGAAGGGCCATTCGTGGTTAAACATGTGTTCTCAGAAGGAGCCATGATTCTGACCACTATGGATGGTGACGACCTTCCTCACCCCGCCAATGCAGACATAGTAAAAAGATACTACGCATGAAAAAAGACCCGCTAGGTTGACATACCTAGGCAAAAATTAGGACTTCCCGGCGAACCAAAAGGGTTCGGGCAAAATGAAGGGATGAAATAAAAAATCTGTACACCCGGCAAGTCGAAAACCTGAAAAGGCGGCTTGGGCAAAAATGGGTATCCCGGTGGACTGAAAACCCGAAAGGGCGGTCCAGGCAAAAGTTAGGGATAAAGAGTATACTATGTCTCATTGGATCACCTTGCATCCAGAATCCGGTGTCAACATCAAGTTCAGACGGCATCGATCAATCAGCTTCATCTCCATCTAGGTCATCAAGTGATGAGACGCTCGAAGATATAAGGGCGATAGCAGAGTTGGAACCCAGTGGGATTATTCTTTTCACATAGCTGTTTTATTTTCCTTTATACAAAATTGTATAAACTCTTTTGTTCGGCGGCGTTCTCTTACTAGGACGTCAGCCTCTTGTATATAAACGCCTATTTACAAGCAAATTCAAAATCAATACAAGTACACTTTTCAGCTAAAATTGCCAATTATTTTCCTTTTCTATTTTGTTTTGTGAAGAACGTCCAAGGTTCAATTTGTGATATATGCATTTGACAATAATTTCTAACTCATAAATATTTGCATACGAAACAAAGGATTAATTACAGGTGACATTAGAAATAGGGACAATAATGAGTTGTCTAAGCGATCTAATTGCTCTGTCCATCAAGGTGCCAAGGTGAGTTCGGCTGAAGAACATAACCAGTATATCTTAATTCCCCAGAGAGTGAGTCAGCAAGTCAATGCACTCTCCCCAAGCAAAGCTATTATCAGCCCTAACGAAGTTGGGTACCCCTGCAGATCTCAACATTCCCCATCACGATATACAGATATTCTTAAACAAGCATCCTCGGCAGTCTTGACCTAAAGATTGTTCCCCGGCGGTATACCCGACATTCAGTGGAGCCACTTCCCCGACACAGTTCAAAATTTCCCCGGGAGAGTCCAATCAAGATTTCCCAAGGAAAGTTTGAATCCATCTCCCCAGCAGTAAGCTTATCCCTAGTAGATTCTGGAAGCTTATCCCCGTAGAGCCCGAACGCGTCCCATGGCTTTATTCAAAGGTTATTTCCCTACCAGGATATAACTGGGTTATCCTCAGCCAAAAGCCACGGAAAGATCGTCCTCGGCGAAGTCTTCTTATCCCCAGCGAAGTCTATTAGCACTTCCAACGTAACACCGGTATCCCCAGCGAAGTTACCATCAACATCCCAGCAAAGTATCTCTCTCCCCACAGAGTATTGTTCCCCAGCAAGGTCGCTAGAGTAATTTTTCTCCCCGCAGAGTGTTCTATTCGCCAAGTTTATTCCTCAACGGAGTTATCTTCTCCTACCGGTATTCTTGCAACCATCACTCCCCAGCGGAAACATCAAAGATCTACTCTCCAAACTTCAGCCCAGGATGTGACTTCCCGGCACCCGTCAAGGATTTACTTTCCTAGACGAAAACATACAAATCGCATTTCCGTACATTATAGCATGCATATATGCATCATGAACATACAATCTCATTTATGTTGAGAACATCATAACTTGATCCATATCATGCATTGCATATGACTGACCTTTACCTTTCAGGAAAGATCCAGTTAAGTTCTCAGCTATGTTCAAGATTTTTGCCTGGTTCAGTTAAATCGACCCTAAGATTTTCCTAATTCTTATCCAGTCAAAGGCCTTCTCTGGTTCAGTTAAATCGACCCTAAGATCTCCCTGATTCTTATCCAGTTGAAGATTCCAAGACCTTGTCCGGTTCAGTTAAATCGACCCTAAGATTTTCCTGATTCTTATCCAGTCAAAGGCCTTCTCTGGTTCAGTCAGATTGACCCTTAGATCTCCCTGATTCTTATCCAGTTGAAGATATTCCGAGACCTTGCCCGGTTCAGTTAAATCGACCCTAAGATTTTCCTGATTCTTATCCAGTCAAAGGCCTTCTCTGGTTCAGTCAGATCGACCCTAAGATCTACCTGATTCTTATCCAGTTGAAGATATTCCACGACCTTGTCCGGTTCAGTTAAATCGACTCCTAAAGATTTTTCTGATTCTTATCCAGTCAAAGGCCTTCTCTGGTTCAGTCAGATCGACCCTAAGATCTCCCTGATTCTTATCCAATTGAAGATATTCCCAGACCTTGCCCGGTTCAGTTAAATCGACCCTAAGATTTTCCTGATTCTTATCCAGTCAAAGGCCTTCTCTAGTCCAGTTAAATCAATTCCTAAAGATTTTGTCTAATGAAGACGCAGTAGAAGATATCCAAGATTCTCTCACCATTACTGTTGAGGTAGTAATCGCCCAAGGTTCTCTCAGCGTTCCTGTTGAGGTAGTAATCGCCCCCAGATTCTCTCAGTGTTCCTGTTGAGGTAGTAATCGTCCAAGGTTCTCTCACCGTCCCGTTGAGGTAGTAACCATCCCTGATTCATTCATCACCGTTTGAAGCTCCAGACCCGACTCCTGTAACCAACCAGGGTGCATCTATACAAAGAGTTTGAAGACCAGCTCCTGTAATAGGCCAGGTAATCATCTTCTTTTTCAGGTACGCAAGTTCTCGCTAAGGAATCTCTTACGCGATCAACACCCAGATGGAATCTATAAGCCCATCCACCTATCCATCACCTCTCAGCATGGCATCTATAAGCCCATCTTCCTATCCACTAATCTCCAAATGGCATCTATAAGCCCATTCCCACCATCACACTGCCAACATGTGAGCGCAAATTTCTGGGCACTCTAGTGTTCAATCATCTTCCACCTTCGGATTACGAAAGGCACGACAGCCAATCTACATCCTCAGGTCTAAGAAGATTGAGCAGGGGCAACTGTTGTACCCCAAAATTTTCCCTCCCATATTCTTCAAGATTTGCAAAGAGCATGCTTCAAAATCTCCTAAGGGTTGCACAGTTCAATGGCCTCCTAACAGTAAAAAAATTAGGGTTTTTGTTCTGGCAAAGAAATTGAGGTTTCCAAGGGTCCAATCAAGTCCCATATGCCTATAAACAATGCCAAACATCCATATGTCAAGTTTCAAGACTCACAGCATAAAATTGCACAGTCAAAAACCCTAATTGCTCAATAGTCAACTGTAGGGGCAAAATGGTCATTTGACAGTCAAAAGTTCAAATTTTTGGTCAACATCTTATTTTGAAGCCACAAACATCATTTGATCAATTCTTGATCATGATTCTCAAGGCATGGCTCAAAAAGTCTCAAGATGCAAAAGTTTCCATTTTTGGACAGTTGAAAAAGTCAACTGTAACTTGACCAAGGCATAACTTCCACATGGTTTATCAGAAAAATCCCATCCAAAGCTCATTTTGAAGAGAAAGACATTTCCTACAACTCCTCTTCACACTTAAAGTCCAAGAAATGCTCTCACAAAAAGTTATCAATCTCAACATTATAGGTCATTTTCAAAAGTCAACAAAAAGGCACTTTAAGTCAAAGACAATAACTTGATATTGGTAAATCAAAATGACATGGGACCAAAGGCATTGTTTAGAGGACTTCAAGACCTTTCCAAAATGTCAAAGAATATGTTCAAAGCTTAAAAATTGAGCAAGATATGCCTTGTGGAAGTTGGGAAATTTTTGGGAATTTTGAAAAGTCAACTTTGCTTCAAATGCCTCAAAATTGCTAATGGGCCTCAATTTCTTCCAAGAATCATCACCCAAAAGCTATGCACGACCCATTGACCCAAAGGGGAGTTATTTTCTTGTTTTTAATTTATTAATTGAATTTTTAAATCTATTAATTCATTTAATTCAAATTAAATATGAAAAAATACTAAATGCCACCTTTCAAATCTTTTTATGCAGCATTTCTACTCATCATAACCTCAAGATTTCATGCATCACTAAAAAGGAAAGAATTGGCAATGATTGGCATCAAAAAGACATGAAAAAGATTGAAAAATATTACATTGAAAACCAAATATTTGATTCATGAATGCAAAGGTTTTTGGCATGGATTTCTAACCTAATTCAGTCACACATATATACTCATTGCAAACCTAATCAAGGAGACCAAGAAGCTGCGCCTCAGACCAAGAACAAACTTTGCACTTTTCACCAAAATTTTCAAAACTGAAAACTGCGTTGCAGGGTGTTTCGAGGCAAAAGAACGATCCCACAAGCTTGCCAAGGTTACCAGGGATCTATTCCAATCAAAACCACCGTCTCTAACCTCAAGAATCGGTAGAATGAGGCCGCCCTGTTCTTGATATTTTGCATATTCGTATTTACTTTTTCATACCATATTAATGCATTCTAATGATTGTTTTGCACTAACATGAACTCAATAAAGCTAATGGTGCCATTGAATTGGATTAATAGTGCTTGTATAGAAAAATGCCATTGATGTTTTCTAGGTTTTCAGAACGGATTAATCAGACAACAAGACCTATGCCATTAGAATCAGAAGCTTCATACGAATTAATTCCACATGTCGCGCTCAATTTATGACAAACGGTGTTCTATTCGCTATTTTTTGGTGTTTCAGATTGTGGGGGTTTAAAACCCCCGCTATCTAGTTTTATTTTTCAGGCAAAATAAAGAACAAGTGGGGAAGACGATGCGTGGAGGAACGTGATTGGTGGATTCAAACATTGGCGCTTTTTTGTTGATTATCCAGCATAATGCTTTTTCTCTCTCTTATTATTCATTGCCCACTAAACATACAACCAAACGCGCTAGTTCAGTTGGTGGCCAACGTGTAATACAGGTACTGGGACCTGGGTTCGATTCCCAGGTCCCCCATATATATTTCATATTTTTTCTTGTAATGTGTTTCTACGCAGCTTGCATCCTAAGGTCCACCATGCAACTCCATGCCTTGGCTTGCCAAATGTCCCAGAAGATGAATCTGAAGGTCAGGATGAGAGGTCCATCATACACATCAGTCAACCATGCACACGTGAACGCTGAAAGTCAAACAGGCCAAGCTTCTATTGGGCCAAACTACTGCTGATCATACCTCCAAAATTGGGTCTACCACCCCTCTTGTTTGTATTTCTCTCCTTCATTCTTTTTTCTATTTTTTTTGTTTGTTTTAATTTAATTACTTTCTTTTAATTCTTCAAATTAATTTTTATAACATAAAAATACAAAAAAACAGAAAATCATAAAACAATAAAAAAATATGCTTTGTTAATATCAATTAATATTATGTTGTAAATAAATTTAATAATTAACTTAGTTTTAATTTTAGGTTTAATTCTAATTTTTTTTAAATAAACTAAAAAGTTTAGAGATTAGGATTTTTAATATTTTTCTTCTTTTTCTTAATAAATAATTTATTTCCTTATCATCATTATTATTATTCTTAATTATTTTATAAATAACTTGTAATTAAATAATTAGGTTAAAACTAGGTCAAACTTAAACATTTTTTTTTACAAATTAAAAATAGTTTAGAATTAGGGTTTTAATTCCATTTAATTTTCTCATTAAATTCCATAAATACAAAAACTCCAAAAAATAAGTTCTTGCTTTTATCTAATTTAATTAATTTACGATTTCGATTTAATTTCTTTAAAAGGGTCCAACGCCCTCGCATTCTCGATCTTATTTCTTTTCGCACATTTGCTTTTATTTCCCTTTTTAAAATTTCATGTACTTGCCCCAAAGCCTTGTAATAGATTAATTAGGGTATTTACTTTCCGCATTTTTATTTATTTCAAATCGGGTCTTGGTTTAATTTGGCGATGTAGACCCGCGCCTTTGTAATAGCGTAGGACTTTTATCTTCCCGCACCTTTTAACTGTTAATAATTTGCATGAAAGAATGAATGGTCAAAAATAAAAACAAAGTGTAGATCACCAATGCATGACAAGATAAACATAATTGAAAATGACACACAATTCACACACCACCCCTAGGGTACGTCTCACTGTTTCCTTGCCCCTCGAAACGTGGTCGTCGAGTAGAGGATGTTTTAGTAAGTCCTCATGTCCATGAACATGGCATGAGGGTAGCTTCTAAGGTGTCTTCCTATTGCTCTGGTGACCACACTGTCCCGAACCCTCGAATTGACCCGAACACCTCCAATGATGGTGCTACCTACCTCTCAGTGGTGGGATGACACTATCTTAAGGACCTTTACACAGACTAATTCCTTAGGGTAGGTAGATGACTCGTAGATACTTGCTCTAATTCAAAACAAATCAAAACTTCTTTTCACACCGACACTTTTCAAAAAGCTTTCAAAGCAACTTTTCAAACACTCTTGAGGACTGATACAAGAGTCGAACTGAAATTTTAAAACGAAACTTTTTTTAAAACCCACAGTTGAAAAGCAAACAAACATTTTGAAAACACAATGAGCAAGTATCCAAGAGCCCATGGATAACCATGGATAGAAAGGGTGCTAACACCTTCCCTTTCTATAAATCTACCTCCCGAACCGAGAACTAATCTCAATAAGGAATTTTTCTGTGCTTTTGTCCTTTCCATATTGGAGAAAATAAAAGACGGTGGCGACTCTTGCTTCTGCGACATTTCACGAACCAGCGTTAAACAGTCAGTTCCAGATCCACCGATCACAGGGAGGTAGATTTATAGAAAGGGAAGGTGTTAGCACCCTTTCTATCCGTGGTTATCCACGGGCTCTTAGGTACTTGCTCTTATGTTTTCAAAATTTGTTTGCTTTTCAAGTGTGTGTGGGTTTTGGAAAAGTTTCATTTGAAAAATTTCTAAGTAACTCTTGTATCTGTCCTCAAGAGTGTGTGAAAAATTTGTTTGAAAACTTTTTGAAAGTGTGGGTGTGAAAAGTTGTTTTTTGTTTGTTTGAAAGAGAAAGTACTTAAGAGAAGTCTACCTACCCTAAGGAATTAGGCTGTGTAAGAGTCCTTTAGATAGTGCTGTCCCACCATTGAGAGGTAGGTAGCACCATCGTTGGAGGTATTCGGGTCAATTCGATTAAGGGACATGTGTGGTCACCGAAGCAATAGTAGGACACCTTAGAAGTAACCCTAATGTCCTAGATCCTTTTATCCGAGGCAACCGTTTCGAGGCAACTGGATCTTAGACAGAAGGGCGACCTCTAAATCACCCTATACTTGATGACCACGTTCGAGGCAACCAGTGAGGCGTACCCTAGGAGTGGTATGTGCATGTGTGTTGTTTCAGTTTATGTTTGTCTTGTACATGTTATTTGTGAGTTACGAATTGATTTTATTTGGCATACAGTCTTGCAGGCATATTAACAGTTAAGAGTGCGGAAAATAAATTGCGGAAAGGTAAAGCTACGCTATTACAAGGCGCGGGTCTATACATCGCCAAAAAAAACCCCGTTTTGGAAAATAAATGCGGAAAATAAAGAAATAAAGCGATAAAACCTAATTAACTATTACATTCCGGAAACAGTTACATAATAATCAAAATAATGATAATGCGCGCAAAGAAATAGAATTAGGACGTCCTTAGGGTTTTGACCCTTTTGAGAAATAAAGAAATTTTAGTCCCTCTTTT
Organism: Vicia faba; assembly: GCA_948472305.1. NCBI lineage: Eukaryota > Viridiplantae > Streptophyta > Magnoliopsida > Fabales > Fabaceae > Vicia > Vicia faba. The sequence continues at coordinate 1,280,516,515 of OX451738.1, forward strand.
GCAATTAAATATTAACCCTAAACTAATTAATTAATTAATTAAAAGAAAAATATTTTTGTGTTTTTTAAGTTTTTAATGAAAATAAAATAAAAGAAATTAAAAGTCAAGAAAAACCCTAGTTCTAAATTAATTTTATTTATTATGAAAAAAACACTAAAATTGACCTAATTTAATAAATTAATTAATTTACATTTTTATTTACAAAATAAATTAATAATGAAATTAATACATAATAAAAATATTATAAATATTTAATTCTGACTTTATTATGAAAAATAATTTGTTTATGAATTAATAATAATAATTATAATAATTAGTTAAAAGAATTAAAAAAAGAAAATAAAAAGAAAGAAAAAGAAATAGAAAGAGAACCAGGGGGGTGTGTTGGACCCATGGGAGGTAAAAGTTGGAAATCTTAAGCCCAATAAGCCAAGCCTGCGCTGACTTTCTTGAATCGTCCAGAGGCACGTTGACTAAGGAGCATGGTAGTCCCCCTTTCTTGGCCTTCAGATTGTTGATTGGGACACATGGCATGATGATGCCTGGAGGCATATGGTGGACATCATTGCAAAGCCTGCACATGAACACATTAGGAAAAATATAATCAAAGGTTTGGGGGGACCTGGGAATCAAACCTAGGTCCCAATGATGAACGTCCAGCGCACCAACCACTACTCCACTCGCCTGCATTTGTTAATATGATGGATAGTGAAAATAATATACAAAAAACATCAATTATGCTTGGAAAGAGAAAAAGCACGCATTATATTTGAATCAGCCAATCGTGCATCCACATGTAATCATCTTCTTCCCTTTTTCCCTGTAAAACAGAAGCAATTAGCGGGGGTTTTTAACCCCCACAAAGTACAAATGCCAAAAATAACGATTAGGTCTGTGCATTATATAAATAGGGCGCGAGGGTTGGGTTTGATTCGTATGGCCTTGACGAATCTAACCATGTGCGTCTCAAGGTCCAATTTTGCTTATGCTGTAAAGCCCCAATTGAGAGCTTCGAAAACCCTAGAATTCAACAATGGTGGTTTACGTTTCAGGGCGCCATAATGCAATTCAATCACACTAATAGCTTCGTATGAGTCCTATAAACACAACACAATCAATAAAAGATGTTAAAAATGCATGAATCGATGATTATGATTTTGAAAAAAAGTGGTAAATCGTATGACTGTGTAGAACGATTCTTTGAGTGTTAAGGCTTGTTTGTGATTGCTATGCGTTCCTGAGTATCCCAGCAAGGTGTTGGAATCAAGACAAAGGTTTGAATTGGCCTGGAAGGTTGAATTCAGTTTTCAAATTTTCTTGAACTTTTGGAATTTGGTTTATGGTGTTTTACAGCAGCTTGCCCGTGAATGGAATTAGGTTTGGTTTCAGCATATATAGTATAATGGAATTAGGGTAAATCTTGCACATGAAATCCATTGTATTGAAGATTGTATATTTGATTTTCAATCAAATCTTTTAGCATCTTTTGATTGAGAAACCTTTCCAATTTTGGAGTTTTTGACATCTTTGATTGACACACGAATTTGCCAGCTTGCCTTGAGCCTATTTGCTTCATAAAAAGATTTGAAAACCATATTTTCATATTTTCCTACATTTAAATGAATTAAATGAATTAATAATCAATTAAAAATCCAAATAATTAATAAAAATAAGAAAATAATTCAATTTAATCTCAATGGGTCGTGCATAGGCCTTGGACAATGATTCAAGAAGAAATTTGAGGCCCATTAGCAAAAATGAAGTGTTTTGGGCAAAGTTGACTTTTGCAAATTCCCAAAAATTTCCAAACTTCTCCAATGCATATCTTGCTCAATTTTGATCATATGAACATGTTCTTGGACATTTTGGAAAGGTATTGAAGTCCTCTAACCAATTCCTTTGGTACCATGTCATTTGGATTTACCAATCTCAAGTTATGGTCTTTGACTTAAAGTGCCTTTTTGTTGACTTTTGAAATTGACCTATAATGTAGAAATTGATAACTTTTTGTGAGAGAATTTCTTGGACTTGGAATGTGAATATGAGTTGTAGGAAATGTCATCCCCTTCAAAATGAGCATTGGATGGGATTTTTCTGATGAACCCTGAAAAAGTTATGCCTTGGTCAAGTTACAGTTGACTTTTCAACTGTCCAAAAATAGAAACTTTTGCATCTTTGATGATTTTTGAGCCATTCTTGTGGAATCATGATCAAGACTTGATCAAATGATGATCGTGGCTTCAAAATGAGATGTTGACCAAATTTTTTGACTTTTGACTGTAAAATGACCATTTTACCCCTACAGTTGACTGTTGAGCATAAAGGGCTTTTGACTGTGCAACTTGATGCTGTGAGCCTTGAAGCTTGGCATGTAGATGCTTGACAATGTATATAGGCCTATGGGACTTGTTTGGACCACTGAAAACCTCAAATTCTTTGCAAGAACCAAAACCCTAGTTTGGACTGGCTTAGGAGGATGTCTGACTGTGTAATCCCTTGAGCAATCTTGAACCATTTGAGATTGACCTTGATAAACTTTGAAGAATATGGGAGGGAAAATTTTGGGGTGCAACACATCCGTTCCGAGAGTTGCTCCATTAATCATTACTATTCCTGGTCCTATCCCATACACTTCGGATAAGGCTGTCCCGTGGCACTATGGGGCAGATGTGTATTATCATGGGGTCAAACAAGACTTGAAGATTGAAGAGGCTGATGCTGATGTCAGCAATATTTTCTAGCAAGGTCACCAGAAGTGGAAGACTCTTCTCTCCTGAGATTTCCCCTCCGACTGTTCAAAATCCTGTTGCCATTCCATCTGCCAGTACATCAGCTACTACTCTAGTTATCACCCCTGTCACCGAGTCATCCGACACTCGGGGCAAAGAAATCACAGGTGAGCCTGCCCGGACGGAGGCGCCTAAGAAGATTATTATGGAAACCTCTAAGCAAGAGATAGAGGAAATTTTGAAGATTATCAAGAAAAGCGACTACAACGTAGTCGAGTAGCTGGGGCATACCCCGTAAAAAATCTCCATGTTATCCTTATTGTTGTGCTCAGAAGCCCATGCAAAGGCTTTAATTGCTTTCCTTAAAACTGCGCATGTGCCACAGGAAACCTTTGCTGATCAATTCAAAGACTGTGTGGCTAGTTTGACCACCAACAACAGGTTGGGTTTCTCTAACGCAGATCTGACTACCAAGGGAAGAAATCACAATGATGCTCTGCATGTCTCGATCGAGTGCATGGGCACTACTTTGGCCCATGTACTGGTGGATACTGGGTCCTCATTAAATGTTTTACCCAAGAAAGCATTAGATCGGCTGGATTGTGAAGGGTTGGCTCTGAAGCCAAGTAATATTGTGGTTAGGGCCTTTGAAGGGTCCAAAAGGATGGTGCACGGGGAGGTGGACGTCCCTATTGAAGTTGGCTCTCATAATTTTGCATCTACGTTCTATGTGATGGATATCCGACCAACTTATTCTTGTTTGCTGGGTCGCCCGTGGATTCATAAGGCTGGGGCAGTGACTTCTATGCTCCATCAGATGTTGAAATATCCAGTGAAGGGGAAGATTGTTATGGTACATGGTAAGGAGGAGTCCATGGTGAGTCATCTTAATTCCTTTCGCTATGTGGAGATGGATGGGGAGTTCATCGAAACCCTGTGTCAGAACTTTGAAGAGGTCCCCCATACTTTGGCGTCAACTGAATTTGCTGCTGACAAACCTCCGATGAAGATGGCCTCCCTCAAGGATCCAGGGCTGTAATTGAAAAAGGTGGGTATGCAAATTGGGGTCAACTCCCCAACTTCACACACAAAATGACAAGTTTGGTTTGGGCTTTACTACAGAGGCTCAAAGGGCTGTTCGGCACGCACAGATTGGAAGATCTCCTCTGCACATCAGTAATTCGGAAGTGAATGCAATTGAAGATGATGAAGAAGAGTCAGATATCGAAAACTGGATTTACCCGACTACCAACGGTGGCTTGAACAATTGGACGGTGAAGGACTTCGTGCCCGTTTCTTTTATTACATAGTAATAGACTTTTGTTTTGAGATTCGTAACAGACAATTTGAAACTTTACGGCTCGGTGCCTTGCCCGAGGCACTGTGGCTTTGTTTGTGAGGGCTTCTTATTTGTCATTTTCATATATCATCAATAAAGCATTGGACATTTTCTTGCATTACAAATGTTGCGCTCCCTGTTTTTATTTTCTATCTTTCACTTTAACAAAACGGCTTTTTGTCTTACACACACTTACATATCATAATACAGGTCCACATCCACTCTGGATCCCATTGATAACGGCTCTGCTACTGCCAGTTATGACTTTGAAAATCCGATCAACCAAGCCGAGGACGAAGGTGAGGATGATTGTGAAGTGCCTAGAGAGCTTGCTAGACTGTTACTTCAGGAAGAGAGTGCCATACAGCCGCATGAAGAGCCAGTGGAATCAGTGAATTTGGGTACCGAGGAAGACAAGAAAGAGGTCAAGATAGGTGTAAATCTGGAGCCTAGTGTCAAGCAACGGTTGATATAGATGTTGCGTGACTATGTTGAGATCTTCGCTTGGTCTTATGAAGATATGCCTGGGTTGGATACAGACATTGTGGTTCACCGCCTGCCAACCAAAGAAGACTGTCCTCCGGTAAAGTAGAAGGTTCACCGTATGCGCCCCGAGATGTCTGAGAAAATCAAAGCGGAGGTCATGAAACAGTTTGATGCCAGTTTTCTAGCAGTTACTTCTTACCCGCAGTGGGTTGCCAATGTGGTTCCGGTGCCGAAGAAGGATGGTAAGGTACGAATGTGTGTGGACTATAGAGGTCTGAACAGGGCGAGCCCCAAGGATGATTTCCCTCTACCTCATATCAATGTTCTGGTCGACAACACCGCACATCATAGGGTCTTCTCCTTTATGGATGGTTTTTCTGGTTACAATCAGATTAAGATGGCTCCCGAAGACATGGAGAAGACAACCTTCGTTACGCAGTGGGGAACTTTCTGTTACAAGGTAATGCCTTTCGGGTTGAAGAATGCTGGGGCAACTTATCAGCGCGCCATGGTCGCTTTTTTCCACGACATGATTCACCATGAGATTGAGGTTTACGTTGATGACATGATTGCAAGGTCCCAGACTGAAGAAGAACACCTGGACCATCTTCAGAAGCTATTTGACAGGTTGAAGATGTATAAGCTGAGGTTAAACTCGAACAAGTGCACCTTCGGGGTAAGATCTTGTAAACTGTTGGGTTTCGTCGTTAGTGATAAAGGTATTCAAGTGGATCCTGCAAAGGTGAAGGCTATACAGGAGATGCCAGCTCCCTGAACAGAAGAAGAAGTCATAGGCTTTTTGAGACGGTTGAATTACATTGCCTGATTCATTTCACATCTGACTGCTACTTGTGAGCCGATCTTCAAGCTGCTGAAGAAAGATCAAGTGGTAAAATGGAATGATGAATGTCAGACCGCTTTCGAAAGGATCAAGGAATACCTCTAAGAGCCACCTATTCTGATGCCTCTAGTTGAAGGAAGACCTTTGATCTTATACTTGACAGTACTGGATAATTCAATGGGGTGTGTGCTGGGGCAGCATGACGAGTCTGGCCGAAAAGAGCATGCTATTTACTACCTTAGCAAAAATTTTACCGACTGTGAGACCCGATACTCGTTGCTTGAGAAAACTTTCTACGCTTTGGCATGGGCTGCTCGCCGGCTGAGACAGTATATGCTGACTCACACTACCCTGTTGATATCAAAGATGGACCCAATCAAGTATATCTTCGAGAAGCCTGCCTTGTCTGGAAGAATAGCAAGATGACAAATGATCTTAACTGAGTATGACATTCAATACACAACCCAAAAAGCAATCAAGGGGAGTGTGTTGGCAGATCATTTGGCACATCAGGCTGTGGATGATTACCAATCTATGAGTTTCGAGTTTCCAGATGAGAACATCATGTTGGTGACTGAATGTGAGAAACCTGGACCGAATGAAGGACCTGAGGAGGGATCCCGATGGTTTATGTATTTTGATGGAGCTTCAAACGCGTTGCATAATGGCATTAGCACCGTGATCATATCTCCTGAAGGCTGTCATACTCCGTTCACCGCCCGATTATGTTTTAACTTCACCAACAACATGGTGGAGTATGAAGCGTGCATCATGGGCCTTCAAGCAGCTATTGACCTGAGGATTAAGTTCTTGAGTGTATTCGGAGATTCCGCTCTTGTGATCAGTCAGATCAAAGGAAAGTGGGAAACGAAACACCCAAATGTTATTCCTTACAAAGAGTATGTATTGACTTTGCTTCCGCACTTCGAGGAGATAACCTTTGAACACTTCCCAAGAGAGGAGAATCAGTTAGCGGACGCGCTAGCTACCATGTCTTCTATGTTCAAGGTCAGGTGGGACAATGAGGCTCCCCGGATTACCATTGAGAGGTTGGAAGAACCCTCACATTGCTGCAACATTGAGACTGGAGAGGTAGCAGATAAACCCTGGTTTCATGAGGTAAAGAGGTATCTTGAGGCTCAAGAATACCCCGAGGGTGCATCTGTTAATGATAAGAAGTTTCTGAGGAGATTCGCTGCAAAGTTCTTCATCAGTAATGGTATCCTTTACAAGCGTAACCATGATTCAACCTTACTGCGATGTGTGGATAAGAGCGAGGCAGAAAGGATTATGGCAGAGTTACATGAAGGTACTTTCGGAACTCATTCCAGTGGACATACCATGGAGAAGTAAATCCTATGGGCAGGATATTACTGGTCTACTATGGAAGCCGATTGTTATCAGCATTCTCGGACCTGTCATAAGTGCCAAGTCTATGCTGATAAGGTGCACATAACTCCCGTTCCTCTGAACATCTTCCTTTGCTACAGTAACCAAAAATGTCGTGGCGCGGTTCATCCGACACAATCTGATCTGTCGATGGTGAACCAGAGAGGATCATTACGGACAATGGTACACATCTCAACAATACAATAATCACCGAGCTCTGCAAGCAGTTCAAGATTCAACATCATAACTCTTCTCCCTACCGGTCGAAGATGAATGGGGCTGTTGAAGCGACTAATAAGAACATCAAGAAGATTGTGCAGAAGATGACGGTGACATGCAAAGACTGTCATGAGATGTTACCATTCACTCTTCATGGGTACCGTACCTCGGCACGTACGTCAACAGGGGCAACACCCTACTCTCATGTGTATGGCATGGAGGCAGTCTTACCCATTGAAGTTCAGATACCCTCTCTTTGGATTACGAAGGATGTAGGTTTGAGCGAAAATGATTGGATCCATACCCGGCTTGATCAGCTGAATTTAATTGATGAAAAGAGGATTACTGCTATTTGTCATGGTCAGGCGTATAAAAAGCGAATGATCAAGGAATTTAACAAGAAAGTTAGACGATAAGAGTATCAAGTCGGGGATCTGTTGATCAAGCACATCATACTGCCGCAAGGTGATCCCAGGGGCAAATGGACCCCTACTTACGAAGGGCCATTTGTGGTTAAGAACATCTTCTCGGGAGGAGCTATGATTCTAACCACCATGGATGGTGACGACCTTCCTCACCCCGTCAATGCAGACATAGTGAAAAAATACTACGCATAATCAAAGACCCACTAGGTCGACTGGCCTAGGAAAAAATAAGGGCTTCCCGGTAAACCAAAAGGGTTCGGGAAAAAGTAAGGGATGAAAATGAAAAAATCTGTACACCCAGCAAGTCGAAAACCTGAAAAGGCGGCTTGGGCAAAAAGGGGTATCCCGGTGGACTGAGAACCCGAAAGGGAGGTCCAGGCAAAAATTAGGGATCAAAGCGTAACACTATTTCTCATCGGATCATCTTGCAACCAGACTTCTGTATTGACTATAAAGCTCGGACGGCGCTAATCAATCTGATTTACCTTCAACCAAGTAGCAAAGTGATGAGACGCTCGAAGATATAAAGGCAATAGCAGAGTTGGAACCCAGTGGGATTGTTTACATAGCTGTTTTTATTCGTTTTTCACAAAACTCCTATTACAGGCCCACTTCAAAATCAATACAATTCATTTTCACAAAGAAATTTCAAACTTGTGTTTTTCTTTTTTTGTTTTGTTTTGCAAGAACGTCCAATGATTCATATTTGATATATACATTTGAAAATAATTGTTGCTCATAAATATCTACATGCGAAACAAAAGACGATTACTCGTAATTCCAGAAACAGGGGCAAACAAGAAATACCCGAGCCTTAAAGTTGCTATATTCACCAGGTACAGGGATAGACCCAGCTAAAGAATATGACTAAAAATGCATACACTCCCTGCAGAGTAAAAATTATCCAAAGACAGTGATGTTAGCTTTTCCGAACAGGACACAACTCTCCCCAGCTGAGGTTCGCAATCGCGAGTGAGTCGATAATATTCTCCCCAAGCAGAGTTCATTTATCACCAACAATGGTAGACCATCCCCAGTGGAATTTATTTCTTCCACAAAGAGAAACTTTATCCCCGATAGAGTTTATCATTGCCAGCAACGATAATTCATTCATAACCGAGGTTATTTCTCCAAGTCAGCAGATCTTCTAACAAAGTATCTCTTCCCCACAGAGTCATTTTCTCGCCAGTTTATTCTCCAGCAGAGTTATTCTCCCGCCAATTTATTCTTAAATCATATTCGGTCGTCATCTCCAGCAAGCGAAACTCATTTTACTCTCCAGCAACAGTCCGAGATTTATTTTCCCCAGTTAGAGAACATCATAAAAACATTGCACATACATACATCATGGCATGTGTGATACGGTGTGAGAACTGACTTGAGTTTTTACGTTTCATCGCAAATGTTTCAGTTTAGCAAGAGTCGCCACCGACTTTTATTTTATCCAAAAGGAAAGGTAAAAAAGCACAGGAAAGACCTTTGAGATGTTTTCTTGAGTTCGGGGGGTAGATTATGAAAAGGGAATGTGCTAGCACCCTTTTCATCCATGGTTTTCCATGGGCTCTTAGTTACTTGTTTAGATCACTTGCTTTACTTTGACAATTGTTTGAAATGGTGCTTTGTGTGGTTTTGAAAGTATTTTGAAAAGAGGCCTTTTGTTTAGGCAATCTTTGTAATGATTCTCGTTCGTAAGAATGTATACAAAGATGTTTGTCTTTTGAAACATGTTTCAATGTTTTGAAAGTTGTTTGGAAATGTTTTGAAATGTGTGTGTTTGTTTGAAAATAGCAAGGATTGTTTTGAAAATTGATCAAGTAACTAGAAGCATTCTACCTACTCAAAAGTATTTCTTGTACATTTTTATTCCTTTGACATTGTTGATTTACCATTGTCTTGGTAAACAACCCTATCTTTGGATGTTAAACGAGACGGGCGTGGGTCATCGTATGACCATGATAGCAATGTTGCCAAGTATCTTTAGCATTTTGAGGGACCAAGATCACTTGTTTTTAGGCAACCTTTGATAGCGTCATCGAGGGACTATGATCTTTTGTTTTGTTTGATTTTGCCAAGATACCTTGCATGCATACCATGACCATTTTAAGGCAACAAAGTGGGTGAAACCCTAAGGAGTGCTTGTGTGCAATGTGTGCCATTTTACATGCTTTTGTTTGTCTTGTATTAGGTCTTGTATTTGTTTGTTTTTGTCTTATCATGCAAAACCCTAGTTTTTACTAAACATGTATATAATGCGATAAATTGCTTAAAGTAAAGCTAGGCTATTACAACAATATTATGGAAAGGGGGATACAAGTTTTGAATGGGGGATATTGCTCAAAATAAAACCCTAAAAATTATTACAACCCAATTGAATATTTGCAATTTAAATAAATATACAAATATTAAAAATGCAATAAAAATGTAAATATGCAAAAAATGTTTTGTATTTGATTTTTGTATGAGAGAATAATATCATTTAAGTCCTAAAAAATAAGAGAAAAATAATATTGTTTTTGAAAGGGGTAAAACCCTAGTTTTTGATTAAAAGAAATATATATTCTATATTTATTTTATTTTATCCATTTATGTACAAGAAAAAAAAATTATTTACAAATATTAAAAATTAAAATACATGTGGAAATAATATTTTATGTTTTTGAATAATAAAAATAAAAATGTATGATATTTTTAAATATATTTACTATTTATTTAAGAAAATAAAGTTCTATTTATTTGAATAATCAATATTTTATGCAAAAAATAAGATAAGAAATAAAATAAAATGCAAAAAATTAAGAAAATATTTTTGGGATTTTTTAATGTTCAGAAAAAAAATAATAAAGTTAATAAACATAAAAATATGAGAAAATATGCAAAAATATAAAAATATGTAAAGGGGGGTGCAAATAGTAAATTGGGGGTATGGGAAGTAAAACAACAGGCCCAAGGCGCGCCAGGCCCAGGCCAGCTTTCGTCCCTGTCCTCCAGCCAACATCCTGCACGCGTTTTGCCTTCAACCTATAACTCTCTATTCTTTGCACAAAAACAAAAACTTATAACACAAAAAAAGTAGCTTATGATCTCACGATTCCAGTGATATAAAGTTTGTGACCTAACTCTAAAAGACCATGGAGAATTTCTGTAGCCCTAATTTCTGACCTAGTTTTTTCATGAACTTCAAGCTTCAAATTCTCACTACTCATTTAATATAAATGACAATTATGCATATGTACAGCTTCAGCAAGTTAAGGACTACATTTTTTCTTCACAAATCAAAGCTTGAGGATTCCTAAATAGAGAGATAGAGTTTTGAATAATACCTTGTTCAACTGAGTTTGGATATGGCAATGTGGGGGCTTTGAGTGAAGCCTGAAGATCGTGTGAGCTTCCTTGAAGTTCCCTCAACCTTTTCCAATGCTTAGTTGGTCTTGAGGATGCTTGAAACTCCCTGTAGAAGTCAACCTGCAACCTTCAAAAATGAAAATGGTGATGTCTGAAACAGGGCTCACAGTAACAGGACAAGGGCTTGGATAGTTTAGGTAGGATGTATGTAAAGTGTTTGAAGTCTTGAGAGGCAAAACGCACGAGCCAAAATGGAGTTGGCAAGGATTTTGTAGAAGCTACCCTATTTGGGCAGAAAAATGTATTTTCTGTGTTTGGGAAGGTTTGGGATGTTATTCACTCGGGTTCTAGCTTGCAACAAGTTTGTGAAGTTCTTTATAATGAGGCCAAGTCTTCTCTTTATCAGATGCACAAGTTCTCTTGACTTTTGCCACTTTTCTTGTATTTGAAGAAAATTGAAATGACTTAAGCCAAAATGCTGTACTTGCTAGTTCTAGGGCTGATAATAGTTGGTAAACATTGCTTGTGATCCATGGAAAATGCCTGTACTCAAGGAACAAGTCCAAGGCTCAAGGCTGATAAAGTTGGAAAAGCTAGCTTTATGAAAATGGCAATGTACACTTTTGGCCATTTATGGATTAATCTCTTGTACAATGCTCCAAAGGTGAAAACAAAAGCTTTAACCACCGAGTTAGCATTAAATTATGGAGTGTAGAAGGAGTTAGAACCTGTAATGAAAGGTACAAGCATGCTAGGATCTGATTTGCAACTTGAAGCATTGTAAACATGGCTTGAACAAAAGTGACAAATTGCCATTTTCTCTTCTTCGATTCTCCCTAACCATAAATGATCTTGGAGAGTTCTTGGACATTTTCGAAAGCTTGTAACATGCTCTACAATCCATCTTTTAAATGAAACTTGAGATACCTCTTGGAATTAGGTGAAAAGTTTCCATGAAGTTAGGTCAAAAACCTGCATAAAATAGGGCAAAATTTCACTAAGTTAAAAAGTTTATGGACCCCTATTCACAAAATCATAACTTGAGATCCAAGCATCATTTGGGAAAACTTTGTGAAGAAAAGTTGTAGTTTTCATGGAGGACTACAACTTTCATGTTGGAAGTGTTCTTTGAATCCAATTTCATCATGGTGAAAATGTTGGGAAAAGTTGGAAAAAAATAAGAAATTTTCCATACTTAGAAAAATTCTATGTTATGAAAAATTTCAAATTAAAACCCTAATTTGCAATTTTAGGTTTCTTGGTCAACAAGTTTCACATTTTGACATATCTTGATAAATTATGACCCTTGGAACTTGATTTTGACCAAAAAGTCAAAGTTTGACTTTTCAGTGTACAATTGATTTTTGATCAGTTGACTGAAAAATTCATCTGTCAATCCAATGCATTTGAGATCTTTTGAACCATGTGATTAGGTCAAGATGATGCCATTGAGTCCTTGAAATCATTCTTGAACCCAATTGGTCATTGGCTAGGTAAAAAATCAGAAATTGCCCTTTGTCAGTCAAAACTCTAATTTTGACCATTTTGCCCTTTTGATGATCTGATCAAATTTCTCGAGGAGTTGTGATCCAAACTTGATCAAATGGTTCATATGAGTCTAAAATATTGTTGTGGATCAAAAATTATGAAGTTTGTCTGTAAATTGGCTATGGTTGACTTTTTCCCCAATACAGCTGATTTTTAGGTCAACTGTCTAATTGACTGGGCAAAAATGTGATTCAAGGCTTGAAACTTGGTATGAGCAATCTTAGGGGTCCAAGATGGTATATGAAAGTCACATGAAGCATTGATGGTCCAAAAATCCTTATGCAAATTCAAACCCTAATTTCAGGTTATCAGTGCAAGATGATGTCTTGAGCTGAGCAAACCATAATCTGGTCTTGAGTCCAAGAAGTCTTGTGAGGAAAATCTTGATAAATGAGGGGGAAAATTTTAGGGTACAACAACTGCCCCTGTTAAATATTCTTGAACCTGAAGAGTTAGATTGGCGAGTTTTGCCGTTCGTGACTCGAAGGTAAAAGATGATTGGACACTAGAGTGCCCATAAATTTGCACTCGTCAAAGTATAGTTGAGGGAATGAGCTTAAAGATGCCATTTGGAGAGGTGGTAGATTCTTGTTGGAGATGGGATTGTGGATGCCATCCAAGAATGTTTGCTGAATTGTTAGTTGTAAGTCAAAAGAATGAGTATTCAGAATGGTGTCCGTATCTAGAACGTATCTGAGCTGTATCTGGAGACTGAAACTGAATGAGAAATGGAATGGCATCCGTGTATGGAGCGTATCCGAGCTGTGTCTGAATGAGACAGAATGGCTTCCGTGTCTGGAGCGTATCTAAGCTGGGGAAAATCAGAATAAGTGACAGAACAACCGCGTCTGGAGCGTATCTGGACTGTAACATGAAGTTGAGGTCTGAATAAGTAATAGAATGACTTCCGTGTCTGGAGTGTATCTGTACTGTGTCTGATAGTTGAAATCTGAATAAGTATCAGGATGGCATCCGTATCTGGAGCGTATCTGAACTGTATCTGAAATCTGAATAAGTGACAGAATGACTTCCGTGTCTGAAGTGTATCTGTATTGTATCATGATTGTATACTGTTAATGGTAGCCTGTTAATCTTATCCTGAAAAGGGTAAAACATTAGCTGAAACACAAAGTTATGTTGCATGAAATGTATGATGCAATATATGTGTTTTATCAATGTTTATGATATATGGATGTAATGTATGCGCATGTAAGCTGATTTGCTGTATTGCTGAGGAAAATAAATCCTTGACAGTTGGGGATAAAAAACCCTTTGGCTGCTGCCGGGGAAAATAAATCCTTGACTGCTGGAGATAAGAAATCCTGGGCGACTGTTGGGGATTAAAATCCTTGACAAATTATGTGGGGATATAAAGATCCTTCATGTCTTGAAGTTGGAGTATTGACAAAGATTTTGTTGTGAGAGTAATGCCAAACTGCTTGAGTAATTTTCTTGGGAAATCCAGAGAACTTTGATGACTTCTACTGGGGAATTACATAATGGGAATTCCTAATCTACTGAGGAATAGGAGAAACTCTGATGACTTCTACGGGGATTTAAGAATGTGAATCTTCATTCTGTTGAGGAGCAATGAAAACTTTGGCAACTTCACTAGGGAATTAAGAATGAGAATCTTCATTCTGATGAGGAGCAGTGAAAGCTCTGCGGGGAAGAAGGCTTACTGCTGGAGAGTAAGTTCAGGAGTTTTCGGTCGTCTGCCACTCTATTGGGAAGTTATCCTAGGTTGGGGAGAGACAAAAGTTAACTGTTATCTAATTGCTTTTCAGGTTTAAAGATAACTTGCTGGGGAGTTTTAGAGAAACTGAATGGTTTCCGCTGGGGATTGATAGTTAGAAGTTTTGGCTCGACTGGGGAAGAAGGTTTCATCTCCGCTGGGGATCTGTAATTCAAAGTTTTTACTCCGCTGGGGATTGGGAGTTTGAAATTTTAACTCTGATGGGGATCTAGATGATGTATTGTAGGGATTGCTCATGGAATAGCCTAAAGACGTTTTCCTATCCTTTCAGGCTGTCAGTAATTGTTCTCTTCCATCCTGTTTATTTGTAAACAGTAATTATGTTCAAATGCATATGTTCATTAACGAATCATTGGACGTTTTTGCACATAAAAACACAAGTGTAAAGAGAAAAGGACAAACAGTTTTCTGCACTTTTAAAGAGGTATCTTTGTATTTACTTTGAATAAGTATTTGTGTACAAAGGAGACAGACATCTTAGCAAGAGGATGATGCCATAAAAGTAAGAAAAATTTATACAAAGAAAAGATAACTATGTGTAAAAAAATCCCATGGGGTTCCCATTCTCCTATAGCCTTCGTAACTCCGAATATCTTGTCCATTCGTTGCTTCGTCCGAAGATGATTGGATTGATCAGAAGCTCAGAGTTTGTCAGTGAAGAGATTGTCCTTAAAGTGATCCGAAGAGACATAGTCATACGCTTTAATTCCCTAACTTTTGCCCGGAACGCCCTTTCGGGTTTTCGATCCACCAGGAAACCCTTTTTTGCCCAAGTCGCCCTTTCGGGTTTTCAACTTGTCGGGTCTACAATTTTTTTGTTTTATCCCTAATTTTTGCCTGAACCGCTCTTTCAGGTTTTCGATTCACCGGGATGCCCTTTTTTTGCCCAGGTGTGTCAACCTAGCGGGTCATTTATGCGTAGTATCTTTTGACTATGTCTACGTTCGCAGGGTGCGGCAGGTCGTCGGCGTCCATGGTGGTTAAAATCATTGCCCCACCAGAAAAGATGTTCTTGAATACAAATGGTCCTTCATAGGTAGGGGTCCATTTGCCCCTGGGATCACTTTGTGGCAAAATGATGCGCTTGATCACTAAATCCCCGACTTGATATACCTGGCACCTGACTTTCTTGTTGAAAGCCTTGATCATCCGTTTTTGATACGTCTGACCATGGCAAACAATAGTAAGTCTCTTCTCGTCAATTAAGTTTAACTGATCAAGTCGGGTCTGGATCTAATCGTCTTCACTCAAACCAGCATCCTTCATGATTCTCAAAGAGGGAATCTGAATCTCGATAGGCAAGACAACTTCCATGCCATAAACTAAAGAATAGGGTGTTTCCCCAATTGATGTGCACGCCGTGGTATGGTACCCGTGAAGAGAAAACGGTAGCATTTCATGCCAGTCCTTGTAGGTGACTGTCATCTTTTGTATGATCTTCTTGATATTTTTTTTCACAGCTTCGACAACACCGTTCATCTTTGGCCGATAGGGTGATAAATTGTGATGTTGAATCTTGAACTTCTCACACAGGGCGGTGATCATAGTATTTTTAAGGTTTGTACCGTTATCAGTGATGATCCTTTCTGGGATACCGTACCGACCGATAAGATTCTGCTTGATGAAGCGGGCAACAACATTCTTAGTAACGGATGCAAAGGAAGCTGCTTCGACCCACTTGGTGAAATAATCAATGGCCACCAGAATGAAACGATGTCCATTGGATGCTGTAGGCTTGATCTCTCCAATCATGTCGATTCCCCACATAGCGAATGTCCAAGGAGCTGTTAAGACATTTAGAGGAACTGGGGGCACGTGCACCTTATCTGCATATATTTGACATTTATGGAAGGTCCAAGAGTGTTGATAACAATCAGCTTCCATGGTAGACCAGTAATAGCCTGCCCTTAGAATCTTCTTAGCCATCGTATGCCCGCTAGAGTGAGTGCCAAAAGTACCTTCATGCAATTCAGCCATAATCCTTTCAGCTTCAAGCTTGTCCACACAACAGAGCAGAACAGAATCATGATTACGCTTGTACAGGATGCCATTACTTAAGAAGAACTTAGCCGAGAACCTCCTTAAGAACTTTTTGTCATTGACTGAAGCTCCTTCAGGGTATTCTTGCGCCTCGAGATACCTTTTGACTTCATGAAACCACGACTGGTCCACTACTTCTTCGGTATTAATCTCGTGACAATGTGCAGGTTCGTCCATTCGTTCAATGGTGATTTGGGGAGCCTCATTATCCCAATTAAGTTTAAACATGGATGACATTGTAGCTAGAGCATTTGCTAGCTGATTTTCTTCTCGCGGTAAGTGCTCGAAGGTAATCTGCTCGAAATGTGGTAACAATGTCAAGACATGTTATTTGTAAGGGATGAAGTTTGAATGCTTAGTATCCCACTCTCCTTTGATCTGAATGATGACCAAAGCTGAGTCCCCAAACACAATCAAAAATTTGATTCCCAAGTCTATGACAGCCTTGAGTCCAAAGATGCATGCTTCATACTCTGCCATGTTGTTCGTACAGTTGAAGCAAAGTCTGGCGGTGAAAGGAGTATGGCATCCTTCCGGAGATATAAGCACAGCACTGATACTGTTACAAAGCGCATTGGAGGCTCCATCAAAGTACAGAGTCCATCGGGATCCTTGTTCAGGTCCTTCATATGGTCTAAAATCCTCAATGTTGTCCAATGTCATGATGTCTTCGTCGGGGAAGTCGAACTTCATGGATTGGTAATCTTCTACAGCTTAATGAGCCAGATGATCGGCTAGCACACTCCTCTTTATAGCTTTCTGGGTCGTGTACTGTATATCGTATTCCGTTAGGATCATCTGCCATCTAGCTATTCTTCCAGATAGAGCAGGCTTCTCAAAGATGTACTTTATCGGATCCATATTAGATATCAGCAAAGTGGTATGAGTCAACATATACTGCCTTAGCCGGCGAGCAGCCCATACCAAAGCTCATCAAGTTTTCTCGAGCAATGAATATCTTATTTCAAAGTCGGTAAACTTTTTGCTAAGGTAATAAATGGCATGCTCTTTTCGGCCAGACTCGTCATGCTGCCCCAGTACGCACCCCATTGAGTTTTCCAAGATAGTCAGATACATGATTAGCGGTCTTCCTTCGACGGGTGGCATTAAGATAGGAGGTTCTAGCAAATACTATTTGATTTTATCGAAAGCAACTTGACTGTCATCATTTCATTTAACTACTTGATCTTTCTTCAAAAGCTTGAAGATTGGTTCACAAGTAGATGTTAGGTGAGAAATGAACCTAGCAATGTAGTTTAGACGTCCCAAGAAACCTCTGATCTCCTTCTCAGTGCGAGGAGCAGGCATTTCTTGTATAGCTTTGACTTTGGCGGGATCAACCTCGATGCCTTTGTTGCTGACAATGAAACCCAAGAGTTTACTGGACTGGACTCCGAATGTGCATTTGTTAGGGTTTAATCTTAGCTTGTACTCCTTCAACCTGACAAACAACTTTTGCAAGTGGTCAAGGTGTTCTTCTTCAGTTTGTGATCGGGATATCATGTCATCTACGTAGACCTCTATCTCATGATGTATCATATCATGAAATAAAGCTACCATGGCGCATTGATAGGTTGCCCCAGCATTCTTCAGTCCGAATGGCATCACTTTGTAGCAGAACGTACCCCACTGTGTCACAAATGTAGTTTTCTCCATGTCTTCAGGTGCCATTTTAATCTGGTTATAGCCTGAGAATCCATCCATGAAAGAAAATACTTTATGCTGAGCTGTATTATCAACCAGGATGTCGATGTGCGGAAGTGGAAAGTCATCTTTAGGGTTATCCCTGTTTAAATCTCTATAATACACGCACATTCTGACTTTGCCGTCCTTTTTAGGCACGGGCACAATGTTAGAAACCCATTGTGGATAGGAAGTAACAGCCAGAAATCCAGCATTGAACTGCTTCATAACTTCTTCTTTTATCTTCTCTGACATGTCCGGTCTCATGCGGCGGACTTTTTGTTTAATTGGTGGACAGTCTTCTCTTGTGGGTAGACGGTGTACCACAATGCCTGTATCAAGTCCCGACATGTATTCGTATGACCAGGCAAAGATCTCAACATACTCATGCAATAGCTGAATTAGGCGCTCCTTGACACTTAGCTCTAGATTGGCACCCACTCTGATTTCTTTCTTGTCTTCATCAGTACCCAAGTTGATTGTATCCAACAGCTCCTCATGAGGCAGAATAACTCTTTCCTCTTGTTGTAGAAGTCTGGCCAATTCCCCTGGCACCTCACAATCTTCCTCACCTTCGTATTCAGCTTGGTAGATCAGATCTTCAGAGTCACTGAAGGTTATAGTAGTATTGTTACCCATGGGTTCCGGAATGGAAGGGTACCTGTATTTGTGAGTGTGGGTGTGTGTAAGGGTATAGCCATCTTTAAACAACAAAATGTAAAAGAAATACAATGAGCACAAAAGGTTTATATATGAAAAGCGTCCATGATTCATTAAAATGACATATGAAATGAAGATAAAAACCCTTACAAATGGACCTATGTGACTCGGGTAAGACACAAGGTTGAAAAAGTAAGAATTGTTTGTGAATTATTACAGATCCAACAGAAATGGAAAAGATAAATTACTGCGGTATGAAAGTAATTGTAACAGAGTGTTTTGCTTCCCAGTTGCACAATCCTCCGCCAACAGTAGGAAAAATCCAGTCTTCCAAGCTGCCATTTTCTTCACTGTCCTCTAGTGCATTAACCCCTTGGTGGCTGATCTTCACAGGTGGCCCTCCGGCACAGGCGCGGCGCACGGCCTTCTGAGCAGTCGAGGTAAATCCCAGGCCAAACTTATCTGATTTGAAAGGAAAGTCGGAAAGCTGCCCCCAGATAGTGGATCCGCCTTCTTCCACTACTGCCCTTGCATCCTTTAGAGAAGACATTCGAGGTACATGTCTTGTGATCACAGGAGTTGAAGATACCGCTTTGGTCGCTGCTATTTCCTGATAGACTTCTTCAAAATGTTGGAAAGGGGTCTCTATGAATTTGCCGTCTAACTCCGCATAACAGAAGGAATTCAGATTACTAATCATATATTCCTCTTCACCATGGACAGTTATGATTTTCCCTTGGACAGGGTACTTCAGCATTTGATGCAAGGTGGAGGTGACTGCACCGGCATTGTGAATCCAGGGGCGTCCCAACAGGCAAGAGTAGGAAGGACGAATGTCCATCACATAGAATGTTGAATTGAACGTCTGGGTACCCACCTTGATCAGGATGTCCACCTCTCCATGGAACATCCTTTTCGAACCATCAAAAGCTCTCAGCACTATGTTGCTGGGTTTTAAAGTCAGCCCCTTGCAATCCAATTTATCAAGGGCTTTCTTCGGTAAGACGTTTAAAGATGATCCAGTATCAACCAAGACATGGGCTAGGGTTGTTCCTCTACACTCCACTGAGACATGTAATGCCTCGTTGTGTTTTCTCCATCTGGGTGTCAAGTCATCATCAGAGATACCCAGGCCATTATCAGCTGTTAAACTGGCCACACAGTCCTGGAACTGGTCAGCAGACGTCTCTTGTGCCACATGCGCTGTCTTCAGAAATTTTACCAGAGCTTTGGAATGTGCTTCAGAGCACAGCAGCAGGGCTAGCATAGAGATCTTGGAAGGGGTTTCCCCCAACTGTTCAACCACATCATAATCACTCTTCTTTATTATCCTCAAGATTTCTTCCATCTCCTTCTTGGATGTTTCAGTAATAGCTAGTGATTGAGCCTTCGTCCAGACAGGCTCCTCTTGAACGTTTTTTCCTTTATTCTCAGTAGTGGAAGTAGGGATATGAATTATGTTGTGTTTGTCGGTAAGTACACTTGCAGGTATAATCACTGGTGCAGAGGTAATCTTCGGAACGGCCACGGGTCCAGAGATTGCCTTTGGTGGCGCAATCTCTGGAGAGAAAATTCTTCCACTACGAGTAATTTTGCTTGTTCCAGCAATGTTACTGATGTCAAAATTGTCTTCTTCAGAGCTCTCGTCTTCGGCAGTCTGTTCAATCTGTTTGACACCATTGTAGTAGATTTCTCCACCATAGTTCCATGGTACCATTTTATCTGATTTGTATGAGGCTGGCCCGGGCATTGTCATCTTCAACGGAGTAGTCATAGGAGCGGATGTAATCCTAACGGGTTTTTTAGGAACCCTGGAAGGATTGACGTATATGGTTACTATTGAAACTTTTGGAACTGGAATGGGTGAAACAAGAGCTTTCTTAAACAAAATTTCCTAGTTATCAATCAAATGTTGGATACCTTTCTTCAACAGAGGACAATCGAATAAGGAGGACAGGCAAGTATGGCAATCTTTGTTACAACCTGGGAATACCCCAGCTTTCAACAAATTCAACTTGATGGTTAGGAGAGGAGTTAACAGTTCATCCACAGTAGAAACAAATAGATCTTCTTCCACAACACTGGAATTGTGTCCATGCCTAGGCATTGGAGCGGAGATAACATTTGGTTTTTCAGGAGCTTCAAATTCAACTTCCTTTGCATCAATCAGATCTTGAATCTTATTCTTCAAAGCCCAACAGTTGTTGGTGTCGTGCCCTGGACTTTCTGAATGGTAAGCGCACCTGGCATTCAGATGGTAGTGGGGAGATGCAGTATTGGGACTTTTAGGGGCCTCTTTCAACATGGCCAAATTCAACTTCAAAAGATGGGGTAGGACATGAGCAGGAGTCATGTTAATCTTGGTGAATTGCCTTACAGGCCTTTCCACCCTTTGCTGGTTATTCCTCGGCTGATCATTTCTCGGTTGGTTGTTTCTTGGCTGGTCTGATGCAGACTTTTGAATAATAACGGCCCCTACCGTTGAACGGCGCTCGGTTCTTCCCTGATTCCTCTGAGCATAGACAACAGATACTTCCTTCTTTCCAGTGAAGGGCTTCTTGGTAGCAGCAGAGGTAGACGCGTCCTTCTAAATTTTCCTGCTCCTTATACCGGCTTCTATCCTTTCGCCAGTCAAAATCAATTTTGTAAACCCTGCAGAGGAGCTTCCAATCAGGTGGTTAAAGAAAGGACCTGATAAAGTTCCCAAGAACATGTCTACTAGCTCCCTTTCAGATAATGGTGGTTGTACCCTTCCGGCTAAATCCCTCCACTTTTGGGCGTAGTCTTTGAAGCCCTCATTGGACACCATAGCCATACCCTGGAGTTGAGTACGGGTTGGTGCCAAGTCGGAGTTGTATTGATACTGTTTATAGAAGGCGGCTGCCAAGTCTTCCTAATTATGCACATCAGACCTCTCCAACTGGTAGAACCAATCAAGGTGTGTTCCTGACAAACTATCCTGGAAAAAGTGAACCCACAAGTCCTTATCTGCAGAGTGTGGTTGAATTTTCCTGACATAAGATCGAAGGTGCATCTTGGGACAAGACATCCCGTCGTACTTGGCAAATAAAGGTACTTTAAACTTAAGAGGGATTATTATTCCAGATACCAACCCTAACTCTTCAAAGTCCAACCCCGGTACTCTCTGTATCTCCATAGCAGCTAGACACTCTTCCAGATTTTTGTATTTGTCATCGGCCGAAGGGTATTGTTGCTCTGAGTAGTCCTCATCTTCCTCTTCTTCTGCTTCAAAATCAGATGGAACTGCAGTCTCCTTTCCTTTTCTTTCCCCTTACTCAGAGGTTGATGGAAATTCCAAGGTCCTTATGGCTTATCCTTCAAACCTTCTGCCCATGATAACCACACCGGCTCGCTTCTTCTTCTTTTTCTCTTTCTCTTTCTCTAGCAGAGTTTTGAGCTCCTCCTGCCCCTTGGCCAAGGTCAAGAGTAGCTGTTGAAATTGTGAATTCTGAGCTTGCAAGTCTTTAACCGTTTGTTCAAGATCCATGTTGCTGAAATAAACAATAGAAGGATGAGGAAACTTATTGTAAAGACCTGCTTATGCATATAATGAATGTATGTATTCATGTAATGCTTTCAAGGATTCGAAAATTCAAATTTGTGTTAAACAAAAAAGAAACACACGTCATATTAATAAGATAAAATTGTTAGTACATCAATGCCCCTTGGGCAAAATAATATAAAAATTCTAAGGTAAAAAGACGTTGCGCATCCTCTTTGGTGCAATGTAGGTGTTGAGAGTCTGCTCTTCGTGAAGTAGACGAGTGAGTTCCAAAACCATCTTCTCGCTTGCGTAGAATTGGGCTTCAAAAGTATCGCTTTGTTTCTTGAGCTGTATCCAACTCCTTTGTAGATCTTCGAGTGATGTTGGCATGTCAGGATGTAGGAGGGTGTATGGAACCTCTCCTTCCATAACAGGCTCTATAATCACAGGGAGAATGGAGGGGTAAGGCATCATAAGACTTTGGGCGTGGGTTCGTATCCACTTGAGGTAAGGCTCAAGAGGGATGGAATTCTTGTGTCCCAAGGTCTTACTGTCTACTTTGTTAGGCATCCTCCAAGCTCGAATAAACCTTTATCGAAGTTCTTGATCGTCGTTGTCGAAGTCGAAAACCAAGTCTGGAATCAGCATGTCATGTGGGCCATCCCTTCGGGCTTAACCAAACTGTCTCAGAGCCAAGCAGGGGTTGTAGGTGAAGCCTCCCCTAATTCCAAGTAGAGGTACATTAGGGAATTCCCCACAACGGTCGACGATGATAACATTCTCTTTAGATCGAGAACACCGATGAATGTCTGAATGTGTAAGAGTCATCAATCGTTGTGACCACCTCAAATTTTGCTCATTCTTCAAGACTGATTGGGGAAGATGAGAAATAAACCATCTTTCCAGTAGAGGAGTGCAACACATGATAACACCTCTTTTCCTCATTGTTCGAGTGTGAAAAGAGTGTAGGATATCCCCAAGCAATGTAGGCACCGGGTCGCGAGACATGAAGATTTTGACAGCACTCACATCTATGAGTTGGTCAGGGTTAGGGAACAAGACCATCCCATAGATGAGAAGAGATACAATCTCCTTAAAATCTTGTAAGTCCAAGGAGTTCCAGCAGCTTTGGGCCTTCTCAAACAAGAATTTTTCCAAGAAGCCTTTGACACCACTTCTAGTTTCCCAATGGGTTGTGACATCAGATGAGTGCAAGTGCAGGGATTGAGCAATCTCTTATGGCTTTGGATCTCTTTCCGTAACGTTGAAGGGTAGTTGATTTAGAATAGGAATCCTCAAGAGTTGAGAAAATTCCTCCAAAGTGGGCACAAGCTGGTAGTCAGGAAATGTGAAGCAGTAATGCAAAGGATCAAAGAACTGGAAGAGAACTTTCATCATGTCTTCCTCTGTGTTGGAAGTGACTAAGTTGAGAAGACGACCATGCCTCTCGGTGAATGGAGAGTTCTCAGTAATCCTTGAAGCTAGCTCCTTGAGTTGTGGAGGAATTCTTACAAGGTTGACTTGGATAGTTTTCCTGCGAAGTGAATCCATAACCTACAAAACAGAAACAAAGATGAATTTCCAAAATCCTTGAAATGGTTAGTGGATGCATATGATGCTTCATGTTGTCCATGATGTTATGCACAAGTATATATGTACAAGAAAATCACACAAGTTCCTAGTTTAGGCTTGCATGGGGTTTCATAGGTAAGTACCCTCTTGAAGTTTAGTTGGCTCAACCTGTCCTAGAAATAGTAACCGGGTTCTAAGGAGCTCAATATCACTGGATTGTTTCCTTGTTCATTGTTTCAATTCAACCTCTTTACTGGCGACCAAAATATTCCAAGGAACCCACCCTCAATGAGTGTAGTATCGAGTATCTACCAACTTCGGACTGCACCAAAGCCGGTCATCTCACTACATCCTAAAAGGCCAAGTTGGTCAAGTAAAGGTTCTAGACGTTCCTTAGTGCTTCATGACATCACTCAGCGGCCCCGTATTCTCTTTGATTGACTCAAAGGCTACCGGTACCCACAAATATGTCACACTAACATATCTATTGCTTAGACCGTGTCGGTATACCCCGCACAGTTTCCACAACGTATTTCTATTTACCTATTATGTTTCCTAAATATGGGTAGAGGATTCAAACCCAAACAATAGAACCAAAGTGTAAAGCAAACAAGGCAAAAAATTGTAAGCAAATAAAGGTGATCTAAACCCTAAGGTAACCCCACTTCTTAATTCCCCAGCAGAGTCGCCAGTTCTGTGATACGGTGGGAGAACTGACTTGAGGTTTTGCGTTTCGTCGCAAATGTTTCAGTTTAACAAGAGTCGCCACCGACTTTTATTTTATCTAAAAGGAAAGGTAAAAAGCACAGGAAAGACCTTTGAGATGTTTTCTTGAGTTCGGGGGGTAGATTATGAAAAGGGAAGGTGCTAGCAAACTTTTCATCCATGGTTTTCCATGGGCTCTTAGTTACTTGTTTAGATCACTTGCTTTACTTTGACAATTGTTTGAAATGGTGCTTTGTGTGGTTTTGAAAGTATCTTGAAAAGAGGCCTTTTGTTTAGGCAATCTTTGTAATGATTCTCATTCGTAAGAATGTATACAAAGATATTTGTCTTTTGAAAAATGTTTCAATGTTTTGAAAGTTGTTTGGAAATGTTTTGAAATGTGTGTGTTTGTTTGAAAATAGCAAGGATTGTTTTGCAAATTGATCAAGTAACTAGAAGCATTCTACCTACTCAAAAGTCTTTCTTGTACATTTTTATTCCTTTGACATTGTTGATTTACCATTGTCTTGGTAAACAATCCTATCTTTGGATGTTAAACGGGGCGGGCGTGGGTCATCGTATGAACATGATAGCAATGTTTACAAGTGTGGTACCCCAAAATTTTCCCTCTCATTTTATCAGCATTTCTCATCACAAGGCTCTTTGAACTCAAGATCAAGCTAGGGTTTGCTCTGCTCAAGACATCTCCTTGTACTGTTGACCTAAATTAGGGTTTGAGTTTGCACAGGGATTTTTGGACTTTCAATGCCCAAAGTGACTTTCATACTTCATGTTGGACTTACATGATTACCTCTACCAAGTTTCAAGTCTTGAATCAAATTTTTGATCAGTCAGTTGGACAGTTGACCTAGAAACAAACTGTATTAGGGAAAAAGTCAACTATGGCCAATTTACAGTCAAACCTCATAAATTTTGACCTACATCAATATTATAGACTCATATGAATCATTTTATCAAGTTTGGACCATAACTCCACAAGAAATTTGATCAGATCAGCAAAAGGGCAAAATGGTCATTTTTAGGGTTTTGATTGCACAAGAGCAATTTCTGATTTTTGACCTAGCCAATGGCAAATTGGGTTCAAAAATGGATTCAAGGACTCAATGACATCATCTTTACCTATTCACAAGGTTCAAAAGATCTCAAATGCATTGGATTTACAGATGAATTTTTCAATCAACTGATCAAAATTTGACTGTACACTGAAAAGTCAAACTTTGACTTTTTAGTCAAAATCAAGTGCCAAGGGTCATTTTTCATCAATATGTGTCAAAACATGAAACTTGTTCATCAAGAAACTCATTTTTTCAAATTAGGGTTTAAAGTTGAAAAATTTCATAACTTAGAATTTTTCTAAGTTATGAAATTTTCTTAATGTTTCCTAACTTTGCCCAACATTTTCACCATGATGCATTTGGATTCAAACAAAACTTCCAACATGAAAATTGTAGTCCTCCACAAAGTCTACAACTTTGATACACAAAGTTTTCCCAAAAGAAGCTTGGATATCAAGTTATAATTTTTGGAACAAGGGTCCATGAAACTTTTAACTTAGTGAAATTTTGCCCTAGTTTAGGCAGGATTTTGACCTATCTTCATGGCCATTTTTATCATAGTTCCACTTGGAATCTCAAATTGAATTTCAAATATGGATTGTAGAGCATGTTGCAAGCTTTCCAAAATGTCCAAGAAATCTCCAAACTCATTTGTGGTTAGGTAGAATCGAAGGCTTTAAGTTGGAAAAAACTCACTTTTCATCCATGGCATGTTCATTGTGATACAAGTTGCAAATTCAAATCAGCTTGCTTTGCACTAGATTACAGGCCTCAAAACCATTCCACACTAAATAATTAAGTGCAAAATCATTTGTCTAAGGCATTGTTTTGGTCATTATAGCATTTCACCTTGGATTAATCCTTAAATAGAAAAAGCAACATTACCATTTTTGCTTAAATCTTGCTTTATGTCAAAACTGATTTCTTGAGCATTGGTCCATATCTTATGCAGCAAATCAAATCCACAAATGAGAGAGGCCAAGAGCAGAGGGTGCAAGCATATGGATAGCCTGTACAGGCCTGTTTCACTTTACTTCACACACTTTGCTTCATAACCAAGAAATTTGTCCAAAACACAAGAACTTTAACATCAGCCAAAACTAACTTGTGCAAGCATTTGAGACATCTTTCTCACACCCCTTTGAGCCAGAAACACGACCCTTGGAGCCTTCAAACTTCCTATAGCATAAAACCACATCTCATTGGCAAAACAGGGCAGCATCTGCAACTTGAGTTCTATCTCACATTTTGTTCGTGCGTTTTTCCCCAAGTTGGTTCAAACACCTTCCATTCCATCCATCCAAGCTATCCCAAACCTTAAACACTAACTGTAACTCCATTTACAGGGTTTGCCATTTTCAATTTGAGCTTGTGCAGGTTGAGTTCTGTAGGCTTGTTCAAGTACATTCAAGGCAAGCTAGACATTGGAGAAGGTCAAGTGAAGTTCAAGCAAGCTCCCAGACATCTCAAGCCTTGTTGAAAAGCTCCACATTTCCATACACGAAGTCAGCTGAAACAGGTTTTTATCAACTTCCTATCTCTCTATTTAGGAACATTTAGACTTAGGTTTGTGAATAAGAAATGTAGTATTCATAGCCATGAAGCTGTACATATGCTCAATTTTCATTTTTATTAAGCATGCTAAGAGAATTTGGTCTATGAACATACTGAAAAAATTAGGTTAGATTTTAGGGCTAGAGAAATTCTCTCTGGTCTTTGAGAGTTAGGATTAGTTTTTTATATGGTTAGATTCGTCTTGAAAAGCTCTACAACTTTAATGTTATGTGTTTTTGCAATAGAGCTCGTATGCAGGATCTAGCAGTTGTACAGGGCGCGCGCGAAATTTTGGACAAAGGTTGAAGATGAAGTCTGGCTTGGGCTGGGCTTTGCTTCTTTTGATTCTGACACCCCCCTTTTGCTAAATACACCCCCTGGCCCATTTCTTCATATTTTTATGTTTTGTTATTTTATTTTCATTTCTGATTTTATTTTATTATTTCCAAACATAAAAAATACCCAAAAAAATATTTTATAATTTTTCACATTTATTTTGCATTTTATTTCTATTTTTTCTAACATAAAAAACAATTTATATATATATATATATATATATATATATATATATATATATATATATATATATATATATATATATATATATATATATATATATATTGAAAACTTAAAAATAATATAATTATACCTTTTATTTTTATTCTTTTATTTACATTCAAAAATATTATTCTAAATATATTTTTATCTTGTATATATTTTATTTTATTTTTTGTACATATTTAATATATATATACACCTTTATTTTATTTAATAGAAACTTTAGAATAAAAACATAAAAATACTATACTTTTATTTTTATTATTATGTATACTTAAAAAATACTTTTTCTAAATATATTTTATTTTTTGTATATACACTATTTTATTTTATTGTATATAAATAATATAGTCAATATATTCATATTCTTAAAAATTAGGGTTTTACCCTTAATAAAAAAAATAATAATCTTTTTATTTATTTCTTTCTTTTTACATTAAATATTTTTACATACATAAAAATAAACAAAAACCTTTTTTTTTTGCATATTCATATTATTTTGTATATTTATTTAATTTGTTTATTTAAATATTATTCATTTGTTATTTATGCCATTTAATTCAATTTGGATGTAATAGTAAAACTAGGGTTTTAATTTCTTGTCAAATATTCCCCATTCAAAATTGTATCTCCCTCCCCATAATCATGTTGTAATAGTGGTAGATTTATTTTACCCATTTTACGCTTTCAATTATGCCATGATTAGAGATTATGGTTTGTATGCAAAATTCCAAAATCAACAAGTAGCTTGACTAATACAAAGACAAAAATGCATGAAAATCAATACATTATACACACTTGCACCCCTAGGGGTTTCATCCACTCGTTGCCTTAAAAATGGGCCATGTTATGCATGTTGGGTACTTTGGCAAAACAAAAACAAAACAAAAGATTATAGTCCCTCGATGATGCTATCTTGGTTGCCTAAACAAAATGATCAAGTCCCTCAAAAATTTGCTAAAAATACCTAACACAATTGCTATCATGGTCTATACGATGATCCGCGTCTGTCTCGTTTAACATCCTAATACAAGGTTGTTTACCAAATGCAATGATAAAACAACACTGTCAAAAGGGTTAAAACATATAGGAAAGATCTTTGAGTAAAATAGGGTAGACAACTCTTAGTTACTTGATCAAAGCTTGCAAAACATCCTTGCTATTTTCAAACACACTTCACAACACAATTTCTAAATATTTCCCAAATTAAACTTTCAAACATTGAAATATTTTCAAAAGACAATACACCTTTGTATATATTCAAACAAGAATCATTACAAAGGTTGCCACAACGATGGCCTCTTTTCAAAACATCTTTCAAAACCACACACAAAGCACCATTTCAAACAATTGAAAAGCAAATGCAAGTGATCTAAACAAGTAACTAAGAGCCCATGGATAACCATGGATGAAAAGGGTGCTTGTACCTTCCCTTTTCATAATCTACTCCCCGAAACCAAGAAAACATCTCAAAGGTCTTTCCTGTGCTTTTTGACCTTTCCTTAGGATAAAATAAAAAGTCGGTGGCGATTCTTGCTAAACCGAAACATTTGCAAACACAAACGCAAAACCTCAAGTCAGTTCTCCCACCGTATCACACCAAGTATCTTTAGCATTTTGAGGGACCAAGATCACTTGTTTTTAGGCAACCTTTGATAGCGTCATCGAGGGACTATGATCTTTTGTTTTGTTTGATTTTTCCAAGATACCTTGCATGCATACCATGGCCATTTTTAAGGCAACAAAGTGGGTGAAACCCTAAGGAGTGCTTGTGTGCAATGTGTGCCGTTTTACATGCTTTTGTTTGTCTTGTATTAGGTCTTGTATTTGTTTGTTTTTGTCTTATCATGCAAAACCCTAGTTTTTACTAAACATGTATATAATGCGATAAATTGCGTAAAGTAAAGCTAGGCTATTACGACAATATTATGGGAAGGGGGATACAAGTTTTGAATGGGGGATATTGCTCAAAATAAAACCCTAAAAGTTATTACAACCCAATTGAATATTTGCAATTTAAATAAATTTACAAATATTAAAAATGCAATTAAAATGTAAATATGCAAAAAATGTTTTGTATTTGATTTTTGTATGAGAGAATAATATCATTTAAGTCCTAAAAAATATGAGAAAAATAATATTGTTTTTGAAAGGGGTAAAACCCTAGTTTTTGATTAAAAGAAATATATATTCTATATTTATTTTACTTTATCCATTTATGTACAAGAAAAAAAAATTATTTACAAATATTAAAAATTAAAATATATGTGGAAATAATATTTTATGTTTTTGAATAATAAAAATAAAAATGTATGATATTTTTAAATATATTTACTATTTATTTAAGAAAATAAAGTTCTATTTATTTGAATAATCAATATTTTATGCAAAAAATAAGATAAAAAATAAAATAAAATGCAAAAAATTAAGAAAATATTTTTGGGATTTTTTAATGTTCAGAAAAAAAAAATAAAGTTAATAAACATAAAAATATGAGAAAATATGCAAAAATATAAAAATATGCAAAGGGGGGTGCAAATAGTAAACTGGGGGTATGGGAAGTAAAACAACAGGCCCAAGGCGCACCAGGCCCAGGCCAGCCTTCGTCCCTGTCCTCCAGCCAACATTCTGCGTGCGTTTTGCCTTCAACCTGTAACTCTCTATTCTTTGCACAAAAACAAAAACTTATAACACAAAAAATGTAGCTTATGATATCACGATTCCAGTGATATAAAGTTTGTGACCTAACTCTAAAAGACCATGGAGAATTTCTGTAGCCCTAATTTCTGACCTGTGATCGGTGGAAATAGAACTGACTGTTTTTTTAAGCTAGTCTCGCGAACTGTCGCGGTAAGCAAGAGTCGCCACCGTCTTTTATGTTCTCCAACATGGAAAGGACAAAAGCACAGCAAAATTCCTTATTCGAGAATGTTTCTCGGTTCGGGAGGTAGATTTATAGAAAGGGAAGGTGTTAGCACCCTTTCTATCCGTGGTTATCCACGGGCTCTTAGGTACTTTCTCTTATGTTTTCAAAATTTGTTTGCTTTTCAAGTGTGTGTGGGTTTTGGAAAAGTTCGTTTGAAAACTTCTAGGTAACTCTTGTATCAGTCCTCAAGAGTGTATGAAGTATTGTTTGAAAACTTTTTGAAAGTGTAAGGTGTGAAAAGTATTTTGTTTGTTTTGAAAAGAGCAAGTACCCATGAGTCATCTACCTACCCTAAGGAATTAAGCTGTGTAAGAGTCCTTTAGATAGTGCTATCCCACCATTGAGAGGTAGGTAGCACCATCGTTGGAGTTGTTCGGGTCAATTCGATTATCGGGACAGTGTGGTCACCGAAGCAATGGTAGGACACCTTAGAAGTAACCCTAATGTCCTAGATCCTTTTTTATCCGAGGCAACTGTTTCGAGGCAACTGGATCTTTTGGACAGAAGGGCGACCTCTAAGACGTCCTATACTTGATGACCACGTTTCGAGGCAACGAGTGAAGCGTACCCTAGAAGTGGTATGTGCTTTGTGTGTTGTTTTTCAGTTAATTGTTTTTTGTACATGTTATTTGTGAGCTACGGATTAATTTTATTTACATACATTCTTTCATGCATTTAACAGTTAGGGGTGCGGAAAGTAAATTGCGGAAAGATAAATTCTACGCTATTACAAGGCGCAGGTCTATACATCGCCAAAAATACAAAGACCCGTTTTGGTAAATAAGTACGAGAAATTAAATAAAGCGGTAAACCTATTTACTATTACATTCTTGAAAGCAATTACATAATAATCAAAATGAAATAAATGCGCGCGAATAAAAATTAATCGGGAATGCCTTAAGGGTTTTGACCCTTTTAAGAAAAGAAATGAATTTTTTTGTCTTTTTTGTGATTAAATGAGATTAAAACTAATTGTTAAACTAATTAGTTAATTTATTAAAAGAAAATATTTTTGTGTTTTTATATTTTTTAATGAAATAAAATAAAAGGAAATAAAATTAAAATTTAATTAAAAACCTAATTCTAAACTTATTTTAATTATTAAGAAAAAAAGTTAAAGTTTCCTAATTAATAATTAATTCAATTTATTAGTATTCAATTACAAAAAATAAAATGAAATTAATAATAATAATAATAATGTTAGTTCTTTTTTGGATTTTTTTTATAAAATATTAATTATGTTAGTAGTTAATAAAAAGGAATAAGAAATAAAATAAAAAAAGAAAATGACAAAATAATAAAAATGGAGAGCAAACCCAAAGGGGGGTATGGGCCAGAATGGGGGGGTTTTTGATTGGAATTTGAGGCCCATCAAGAAGCCATCTTTGCTTGACTTTCTGGAATCCAGTGCTTGTAAGTTGACTGGGCGCATGGTGAGGACCACCTCCTGGCCTTCAGATCTATGAGAGAGGCCATTTGGCGCTTGGATCTGTGAGGTGTATGGTGCTCAACGTTTGGGAATCTGCACAAGAACGCATTAGAAAAAATGACATTTGAATTATGGGGGACCTGGGAATCGAACCCAGGTCCCAAAGATCACCAAGTAAATTGCCAACCACTACACCAATCTTGCGCGTTTGTTAGTAAAATGAGAACTAAACATTATATAAAAAGAATGCGTTATATGCTGGAAAATAAAAAAGAGCGCGCGTGATTTGAATTAACCAATCCCATGTTGACACGCCCTTCGTCTTCAACCTTTTCCTGTAAAATAAAGAGCAAGTAGCGGGGGTTTTAAACCCCCACAAAATGCCAACGCCAAAAATAACGATTAGGCACACAGGTCAAATAAAAAAGGCGCGAGGTATGCTTTGGATTCGTCTCATCATGCTGATTTCAACCATGTATGTTTGAGGGCTTAATTTTGCAGTATAAGAAAAACCCCAAATTAAAAGCCTTGGAACCCTAGCATCCGTCCATGGTGGTTTTCATTTTAAGGCACTATACTCAAATTAAATCATGTCAAAAGCTTCAGTACAATGTTAGAAAGACAAAGCAATATTCAAAATATGTTAATGATGCGTGCAAAATGAATTTAGATTATAAAAAAAATGATGAACCGTGTGACTGTGTAGCACGAGTTCTTGAGTGTGAGGGCTTGCTTGTGCTTGCAAAAGGTTCCTGGCAATGCTGGGAATGTGTTTGGATCAAAAGAAAGGTTTGAATCACGCTGGAATATGGATTTCAGTTTGTGATTTTTTTTCAAGTTTTTTGGATTTGCTTTGGCCGTTTGAGAGAGTTCTAGGTCGTGAATTGGATTGGAAAGGCTTGCATATGTATCCTTGAATGAGTATCAGTCACAATAAGGAGCTTTTAACCATTGCCATGAAGTTTTTGATTTCCTCTTTAACACCATTAAAGCACTTTCCATGTTTGTTCAAAATTTGAATTCCATGCTAATAATAGGCCTTGCACGAATTTGGTATGTGGATTATGGTGTATCAAAGTCATTCAAGCCACAAGATATCCCTTAATTAAATTTTTTTGATTTTTATTTGAATTTTAAAGATTTAAAATGAATTAAATCAAATAAAATTAAATAAAAATAGAAAAATTAATTTTTAATCTTGAAATAAATCATGGGACACGTGGGTGGCATGGCAAAGCTGAATCAAGTGGAAAAAGTGGGCCCTTTTTGTCAAAAAATGAAGTTTCATTGATAGTTGACTTTGGCCATTTCACAAATATTTCCCAACTTCTTCAATGCATATCTTGCTCAATTTTGATCATATGAACATGTTCTTGGACATTTTGGAAAGGTCTTGAAGTCCTCTAACCAATGCCGTTGGTCCCATGTAATTTGAATTTACCAATCTCAAGTTATGGTATTTGACTTAAAATGCCTTTTTGTTGACTTTTGAAAATGACCTATAATGTTTAAATTGATAACTTTTTGTGAGAGCATTTCTTGGACTTGGAATATGAAGATGAGTTGTAGGAAATGTCATTCCCTTCAAAATGAGCATTGGATGGGATTTTTCTGATGAACCATGAAAAAGTTATGGCTTGGTCAAGTTACAGTTGACTTTTCAACTGTCCAAAAATAGAAACTTTTGACACCTTGATGATTTTTGAGCCATTCTTGTGAATTCATGGTCAAGATTTGACCAAATGATGATTGTGGCTTCAAAATAATATGTTGACCAAAATTTTTGACTTTTGACTGCCAAATGACCATTTTGCCCCTACAGTTGATTGTGAGGCAATTAGGGTTTTTGACTGTGCAACTTGACCTTGTGAGCGTTGAAACTTGACATGTAGATGCTTGACAATGTATATGAGCATATGGGACTTGATTGAGCCCTTGAAAACCTCAACTTCCTTGCAAGAACCAAAACCCTAATTTGACTGGCTTAGGAGGGTGTTTGAACTGTGCAACCCTTGAGTAGGCTTGAGCAAATTGAGATGATGCTTGTCAAAACTTTGAAGAATATGGGAGGGAAAATTTTGGGGTACAACAGTTGCCCCTGTTCAATCTTCTTAGACCTGAGGATGTAGATTGGCTTGTGTGCCTTTCGTGATTCGAGGGTGGAAGATGATTGAACACTAGAGTGCCCAGAAATTTGCACTCACATAGTTGAGTATCAGCAGTATGATGGCGGGAATGGGCTTACAGATGCCATTTGGAAAGATGATAGATAGGAGGATGGACTTATAGATGCCATCTGGAAGTGTGACAGAACCTTGTCGGGAATGGGCTTATAAATGCCATTTGGAACTGTAATGGATAGTTGTGGAGATGGGCTTATAGATTCCATCTAGGTGTCGATCGCGTAAGAGATTCCTTAGCGAGAACTTGCGTACCTGAGAAAGATAATTTCCTGGCCTGTTACAGGTGTTGATCTTCACTCCGTCGTTCACAGACATGCCCTGGCTAGATACAGGTATCGAATATGGAACTTCAAAAGGTTGCTTAC
This sequence comes from Vicia faba, assembly GCA_948472305.1. Taxonomy (NCBI): domain Eukaryota; kingdom Viridiplantae; phylum Streptophyta; class Magnoliopsida; order Fabales; family Fabaceae; genus Vicia; species Vicia faba. The sequence continues at coordinate 1,280,550,845 of OX451738.1, forward strand.
AGACGTGCCCTGGCTGGATACAGGAGTCGAGTCTCTAAACTCTTCATGCAGACATGCCCTGGATGGATACAGGCGTCAAATCTACAATCAGTTACTCACAGATATGCCTTGGCTGGATACAGGTATCGAATCTTCAAACTCTTCAGATATGCCCTGGCTAGATACATGAATCGAATCTGGAATTAGTCATCTACAGATATGCCCTGGATGGATACAGGTATCAAATCTTTAAACTCTTCAGACGTGCCCTGGCTGGATACAGGAATCGAATCTGGAATTAGTCGTCAACAGATATGCCCTGGCTGGATACAAGAATCGAATCTTCAAACTCTTCAGACGTGCCCTGGCTGGATACAGGAATCGAGTCCGGAATTAGTCGTCAACAGATATGCCCTGGCTGGATACATGAATTGAATCTTCAAACTCTTCAGACGTGCCCTGGCTGGATACAAGAATCGAATCTGGAAATAGTCGTCAACAGATATGCCCTGGCTGGATACAGGAATCGAATCTTCAAACTCTTCAGACGTGCCCTGGCTGGATACAGGAATCGAATCTGGAATTAGTCGCTCACAGATATGCCCTGGCTAGATACAGGAATCGAATCTTCAAACTCTTCAGACGTGCCCTGGTTGGATACAGGAATCGAGTCCAGAATTAGTCGTCAACAGATATGCCCTGGCTGGATACAGGAATCGAATCTTCAAACTCTTCAGACGTGCCCTGGCTGGATACAGGAATCAAATCTGGAAATAGTCGTCAACAGATATGCCCTGGCTGGATACAGGAATCGAATCTTCAAACTCTTCAGACGTTCCCTGGCTGGATACAGGAATCGAATCTGGAATTAGTCGCTCACAGATATGCCCTGGCTAGATACATGTATCGAATCTGGAATTGCGACAGTTGATAGTAATTATCTTTGGATTTATCTTTTTCCTGAAAAGGCAAAACATCAGTTGTATGCAATGTCATGATATATGAATTGCATGATGTCATGATGTTCTCCAAAATAGACGAGATTGTGTGGTATGATGCGTATGTGCATGCATTGTGTATGTAAGCAGGATGTATGAAATGTGATATGTTTATGAATGTATTTTCGTCTAGGAAAATAAATCCTTGACGAATGCCGGGAAGCTGAATCCTGGGCTGATGTTGAAGAGTGAAGTTCTTTAATTCCGCTGGGGATGATGGTTGCAAGAATAAACCAGTAGGAGAAGATGACTCCGTTGGGGAATAAACTTGTTGGAGAGGTTACTCTGCGGAGAATTACTCTGTGGGAAGAGATACTTCGCTGAGGATTTGATGATAACTCCGCTGGGGAATAGGAAGAACTTCGTCGGGGACGATCTTTCCGTGGTTATTAGCTGAGGATAACCCAGTTATAAGCCCTGGTGGGGAATAACCTTTGAATAAAGCCGGGGAGATGCGTCCGTACTCTGTAGGGGATAAGCTTCCAGAATCTACTCGGGATAAGCTTCCTACTGGGGAGATTGATTCAACTCTCCTGGGGAGACTTTTTGAGACTATATTGGGGAATGGTTCCACTGGATGTCTTGTATTCCACCGGGGAACAATCTTAGATCGAGACTGCCGGGGATGCTTGTTTAGGAACATCTGCATACTCCGCTGGGGAATATTGAGATTTTCTGGGGATACCCAACTTCCTTAAGGCTGACTGTAGGCTAACTCTGCTTGGGGAGAGTGTTGCTGACTTGCTGGAGATATTGTGCCTTGTCAGGGCTTATGAGAGACCAACTCTGTTTGCGAAGAATTGTTGATTGGTCTTACTCTGCGGGGAGTGAAGGTATCTTGGTTACATTCTTCAGCCGAACTTACCTTGGTACCTTGGTGGACAGAGCAACTAGACCGCTTAGACAACTCATTATTGCCTCTGTTTCTGATGTCACATGTAATTAATCCTTTTTTTCGCATGCAAGTATTTATGAACTAGCAATTAGTGTCAAATGCATATATCAAAAATGAACATTGGACGTTCGTCGCAAGACAAAACAGAAAAAGGAAAAACAATTGGCAATTTGTATGAAAAGTGTATTTGTATTGATTTTTGAATTTGCCTGTAAATAGGCATTTTATTTACAAGAGGCTGACGTCCTAGTAAGAGAACACCGCCGAACAGAATAGAGTTTATACAATTTGTACAAAGGAAAACAAAACAGCCATGTGAAAGGAATAACCCCACAGGGTCCCAACTCTGCTATCGCCTTTATGTCTTCAAACGCCTCATCACTTTGCTGCTTAGTTGAAGATGAAGCTGATTGATTGATTCCGTCTGAACCTGATAGTTGATACCGGATTCTGGATGCAAGGTGATCCAATGAGACATAGTATTATGCTTTAATCCCTAACTTTTGCCTGGACTGCCCTTTCGGGTTTTCAGTCCACCGGGATACCCATTTTTGCCCAAGCCGCCTTTTCAGGTTTTCGACTTGCCGGGTGTACAGATTTTTTTCATTTCATCCCTTATTTTTGCCTGAACCCTTTTGGTTCGCCGGGAAGCCCTTATTTTTGCCTAGGTGTGTCAACCTAGCGGGTCTTTTGTTCATGCGTAGTATCTTTTTACTATGTCTGCATTGGCGGGGTGAGGAAGGTCGTCACCATCCATGGTGGTTAGAATCATGGCTCCTCCTGAGAAGACATGTTTAACCACAAATGGCCCTTCATACGTAGGAGTCCATTTACCCCTGGGATCACTTTAGGGAAGAATGATGCGCTTGATTACCAGGTCTCCGACTTGATACTCTTGTCGTCTGACTTTCTTGTTAAATGCCTTGATCATCCGTTTTTGGTACGTCTGACCATGACAAATAGCAGCGAGTCTCTTTTTGTCGATTAGATTTAATTGATCAAGTCGAGTCTGGATCCAATCATCTTCGTTCAAACCTGCATCCTTCATTATCCGGAGAGAGGGTATCTGGACTTCAATAGGCAAGACTGCCTCCATGCCATAGACCAAGGAAAAGAGAGTTGCCCCGGTTGACGTCCGTGCTGAGGTACGGTACCCATGAAGAGCAAACGGTAACATCTCGTGCCAATCTTTGTAGGTCATTGTCATCTTCTGCACAATCTTCTTGATATTCTTATTCGCTGCTTCTACATCCCCATTCATCTTCGGCCGGTAGGGAGAAGAGTTGTGGTGATGTATCTTGAATTGTGCGCAGAGCTCAGTGATCATCTTGTTATTAAGATTGGTACCATTGTCCATAATGATCCTCTCTGGTACACCGTATCGATAGATCAGGTTATGCCGAATGAATCGTGCCACGACGTTCTTAGTTACTGTAGCATAGGAAGCTGCTTCAACCCACTTCGTGAAGTAATCAATTGCAACCAGGATGAAGCGATGCCCGTTGGATGCTGTAGGTCTGATCTCGCCGATCATATCAATGTCCCACATTGCAAAAGGCCAAGGTGCTGTCAAGACGTTTAGAGGAACTGGAGGAACGTGCACCTTATCTGCATAGATCTGACATTTATGACATGTCCGAGAATGTTGGTAACAGTCAGCTTCCATTGTGGACCAGAAATATCCTGCCCGAAGGATCTTCTTTGCCATGGTATGTCCACTGGAATGTGTTCCGAAGGTACCTTCATGAAGCTCTGCCATGATCTTTTCTGCTTCAGTCTTATCCACACAACGCAGTAAGGTTGAATCATGGTTTCGCTTGTACAGAATGACGTTGCTGAGGAAGAACTTTGAAGCGAACCTTCTCAGAAACTTTTTGTCATTGATGGATGCACCTTCAGGGTATTCTTGAGCTTCCAAGTACCTCTTTACTTCATGATACCAAGGTTTCTCAGTTACCTCTTCAGCCTCAATATCACAGCAATGTGCAGGTTCATCTAACTTCCAGATAATGATTCGGGGAGCCTCGTTGTCCCATTTGACTTTGAACATGGAAGACATCGTAGCTAACGCGTCCGCCAACTGATTCTCCTCTCTTGGGAAGTGTTCAAAAGTTATCTCCGTGAAATGGGGGATCAATGTCAACACTAACTTCTTGTAAGGAATAAGGTTTGGGTGTTTCGTATCCCACTCGCCTTTGATCTGATTGATCACGAGAGTGGAATCTCCGAAGACACTTAGAAACTTGATCCTTAAGTCAATTGTAGCTTGAAGACCCATAATGCATGCCTCATACTCCGCCATGTTGTTGGTGCAATTGAAACATAGCCGGGCAGTAAGTGGAGTATGAGTGCCTTTGGGGGATATGACCACAGCTCCAATGCCGTTACCCAAAGTGTTTGAGGCTCCGTCAAAGTGCATAGACCATCGGGATCCTTCCTCAGGTCCTTCATCCGGTCCAGGTACTTCACAATCAGTCACTACCATGATATCCTCGTTTGGAAATTCAAAGTTCATAGATTGGTAGTCGTCCACTGCCTGGTGTGCCAAATGGTCTGCCACTACACTTCCCTTGATTGCTTTCTGAGTCGTGTACTGGATGTCGTATTCCGTCAAGATCATCTGCCATCTTGCTATTCTTCCGGACAAGGCGGGCTTTTCGAAGATATACTTGATTGGATCCATTTTTGAAATCAACAGAGTTGTGTGAGTCAACATATACTGTCTCAATCGGTGAGCAGCCCATACCAAAGCGCAACAAGTTTTCTCGAGCAGTGAGTATCGGGTCTCACAGTCGGTAAACTTTTTGCTAAGGTAATAAATGGAATGCTCTTTTTGGCCAGACTCGTCATGCTGCCCCAGCACACACCCCATTGAGTTGTCCAGTACTGTAAGTATAAGATTAGAGGTCTCCCTTCAACCGGTGGCATAAGAATGGGTGGTTCCTGGAGATACTCTTTGATTCTGTCGAAAGCGGCCTGACATTCATCGTTCCAACGTACTACTTGATCTTTCTTCAGCAGCTTGAAGATTGGTTCACAGGTAGCAGTTAGATGTGAGATGAATCGGGAAATATAGTTCAGCCGTCCTAGAAAGCCTCTAACTTCTTTCTCTGTCTTGGGAGCTGGCATCTCTTGTATGGCTTTCACCTTTGCAGGGTCCACTTGAATACCTTTGTCGCTCACGACGAAGCCTAGCAACTTTCCAGATCTTACCCCGAAGGTGCACTTGTTTGGGTTCAACCTCAGCTTATACAACTTCAGACGGTCAAATAGCTTCTGTAGATGGTCAAGGTGTTCCTCCTCAATTTGGGACCTTGCGATCATATCGTCGACATACACTTCGATCTCGTGGTGGATCATATCATGAAATAAAGCAACCATGGCACGTTGGTAGGTTGCCCCAGCATTTTTAAAGCCAAAAGGCATGACCTTGTAGCAAAAGGTGCCCCACTGAGTAACAAAAGTCGTCTTCTCCATGTCTTCAGGGGCCATCTTGATTTGATTATATCCGGAGAAACCGTCCATGAAGGAGAACACCTTGTGCTGAGCGGTATTGTCAACCAGAACGTCGATGTGAGGCAGAGGGAAGTCATCTTTAGGGATGGCCCTGTTCAAATCCCTGTAATCAACACACATTCTGACTTTACCATATTTCTTCGGCACTGGAACCACGTTGGCAACCCACTGAGGGTAAGAAGTTACTGCTAGAAACCCGGCATCAAATTGTTTCATTACTTCAGCCTTGATTTTCTCGGACATCTCTGGACGCATACGACGAACCTTCTGTTTTACCGGAGGACAATCTTCCTTGGTAGGCAGGTGATGAACCACAATGTCGGTATCCAACCCAGGCATGTCTTCGTAAGACCAGGAAAAGATTTCCACATAATCATGCAACATCTGAATCAACCGTTGTTTCACGCTGAGCCCCAGATTGGCACCAATCTTGACTTCCTTTCTGTCTGTCTCAGTACCCAGATTTACCGTTTCCACTGGCTCTTCATGTGGCCGAATGGCCCTCTCTTCCTGGAGTAGCAGTCTTGCAAGTTCGCCAGGCACTTCGCAATCATCTTCACCTTCGTCTTCGGCTAAGTTGATCGGATTTTCGAAGTCATAATTGGTAGTAGCAGAGTCGTTACCAGTGAGATCCAGAGTGGATTGGAACCTGTATAAGTGAGTGTGTGTAAATATAGCTGTTTTGCAATATATAAAGAAAGAAAGGGAGCGCAAGATTTGAAAATGTAAAAAACGTCCAATGCTTTTATTCATGATATATGGAAGTGACACACAAAATCCCTCACAAATGACGCCACGGTGCCCCGGGTAAGACACCGGGCCATAGAGTTTAGTAATATTGTTTGTTACAACTTTAAAACAAAAGAGTTCATTACTGTGTGACAAAAGTAATAGGTATAAAGTCCTTTGCAGTCCAGTTGCTAGGTCCAACGTTGGTCGTTGGGTAGATCCAGCTGTCAAATTCTGATTCGTCCGCCTCGTTCTCAATAGCATTCACTCTCGGGTTGGTGATGAATACGGGAGGTCTTCCGATCCTTGCCTTACGCACAGCCTTCTGAGCTTCTGCAGTGAAACCCAAGCCAAATTTGTCAGTCTTTGGAGTGAAATCAAGAAGTCTGCCCCAGTTTGCACACTCACCCTTCTCAATCACAGCCCGGGCATCCTTCAAAGAAGCCATCTTCAAAGGAGAGTCTTCTTCAGTCACTATCTCTGCTGCTGCCAACGTCTGAGGCACCTCTTCAAAGTGTTGAAAGGGGGTCTCAATGAACTCCCCATCCATTTCTACGTATCGGAACGAGTTGAGGTGGCTGACCATGTATTCCTCCTCCCCTTGCACCGTTATGATCCTCCCCCTGACCGGGTATTTGAGCTTCTGATGTAAAGTTGAAGTCACAGCCCCTGCCTTGTGAATCCAAGGACGACCCAGCAAACAAGAGTAGGACGGTCGGATATCCATCACATAGAACTTTTAATCAAAGACTTGTGAACCAACCCTGATTGGGATGTCAACCTCACCATGTACCATCCTTTTGGACCCGTCAAAGGCCCGGACAACAATGTTACTTGGTTTGAGCTCTAAACCCTCACAGTCCAACCTGTCTAGAGCTTTCTTAGGTAGCACGTTTAATGAAGAACTAGTGTCAACCAGCACATGAGCAAGAGTAGTGCCCCTGCATTCAATGGAGACATGCAGGGCATCATTATGGTTCTTCCCCTTGGCCGTCAGATCAGCGTCAGAGAAACCCAGACCATTATCAGCAGTTAAGTTGGCCACACAGTCGGTGAATTGATCAGCAGACGTTTCTTGTGGCATGTGAGCCGTCTTCAGGAAAGCAATCAGGGCCTTGGCATGGGCCTCTGAACACAGCAACAGTGATAGCATAGAGATTTTAGAGGGGGTGTGCCCCAGCTGTTCAACGACGTTGAAATCACTTTTCTTGATAATTTTGAGGATCTATTCCATCTCTTGCTTGGAAGCCTCAATAGTGGTCTTCGGTGCCTCCGTTCGGGCAGGCACATCAGTAGCAATCCCCTTACCCCGAGCGTCAGATGACTCGGCAGCAGGGGTAGAAACTTGATCAGGGGGGAAACAGGCACACTGGCAGGTGTGATGACAAGAGGCCTCTGAATGGCTGGAGGTGCAATGTCTGGTGAGAACAGTCTTCCACTACGAGTAACCTTAGCAGGCCCGGTGATGTTGGTGACACCGGTACTAGTATTGAACTCTTGTTTCACTCCCAGAACATAAACATCTGCCCCATAGTGCCACGGGACAGCTTTATCAGACTTGTAGGGGATGGGCCCCGGAACAGTAATGGTTATAGGAGCAATCTTGTGAACAAGCATAATTTTGATAGGCTTCTTTGAAGGAGCCTTGGAAGGGTTGTTGAAAATGGTGACAATTGAAACTTCTTCAACAGGGGCAGCAGGAACGACAATCTTCTTGAACAAGATCTCTTTACTATCCATCAGGTTTTGGATGCCCGACTTCAGCAAAGGACAACCGGCAGGTGAATTAGCACATAAACGACAACCTTTACTACATCCCGGAAATAAACCGGCTAGCAACAGGTTCCTCTTGACGGTTAACAGCATAGTAGCAACATCATCCACAGAAGCTACATACAGATCCTCCTCAACAGCATTCACTCCATGCTGGGGCATGGGAGCGGTCACAACATTTGGCCTTTCGGGCGCCTCGAACTGTATTTCCTTAGCATCAATAAGGTCCTGAACCATATTCCTTAGGGCCCAACAATCATCAGTAGAATGTCCCTGGCTATCAGAGTGATAAGCGCAATGGGCGTTGGGGTTGTACTTCGGAGATGCTGTGTTCACCACCTTCGGAGCTTCTTTGACAGTTACCAGGCTGGTTGACAGCAGTTGCGGCAGGATCTGAGAGAGAGTCATGCTGAGCCGAGTATACTGCCTTTTGGGCCTCTCAGCTCTTGGCTGGTTGTATTGCTGAGGAGCAGCAGGCTTTGAAATTACTACTGCGTTAACAGCTTGGCGGCGTTCTGGTTTGTTTTGCCTCCTTGGACCATACACAGCACTAGCTTCCTTCTTGAAGGGCTTCTTTTCAGTATTTGAAGAGGCACCCTTCTGTATCTTCCCCGATTTGATACCCGCTTCGATCCTCTCACCAGTCAGGATCAGGTTTGTAAACCCAACAGAGGAATTACCAATGAGATGGTTGAAGAATGGACTAGATAGGGTCCCCAAGAACATGTCCACTAGTTCACGATCCGTCAATGGTGGCTGCACCCTGCCAGCCAGGTCTCTCCATTTCTGTGCGTACTCCTTAAAACCTTCTCCCGATCCTAGCGACATACCCTGGAGTTGGGTACGCGTAGGAGCGAGGTCGGAATTGTACTGATACTGCTTATAAAAAGCAGTAGCCAAATCCTCACAGTTACGAATGTTGGTTCCATCCAGCTGATAGAACCATTCGAGATGAGTCCCTGAAAGACTCTCCTGGAAGAAATGGATCCATAAGTTCTTGTCTGCTGTGTAAGGCTGGATCTTCCTTACATAAGAGCGGAGGTGCAGTTTAGGGCAGGAAGCCCCGTCATACTTCACAAAGGCAGGTGCCTTGAACTTGTGTGGGATCACCACCCCAGAAGATAACCCTAAGTCTCCGAAATCCAACCCAGGCACACGTTGAATCTCCATAGCATTTAACCTGTCCTCCAACTGTTTGTACCGGTCCTCAGCAGGAGGGTACTGTTCATCATTGAAGTTTGTCTCAGTGTTAGAGACCACATGACTAGGAACCTCTCTCCCTTGGTGACTGCCTTCCCCCACAGATGGAGTAGTCCTCTCAGCTTCATTCTGTAGTGTATTCCCGAGTCTGCGTCCAGTGTTGAACAACACAGTCCTCTTCTTCTTCTTCTTCTTCTTCTTCTTCTTCTTCTTCAGGAGCAAAGCCTTCAGCTCTTGTTGTCCTTGGGCCAAGTTCATGACCATCTCCTAAAACTGGGCGTTCTGGGCCTGGAGGGCCTTGATAGCTTGCTCGGTAGTTGGTTCAGGATTCATGATGACCGAGTGCTGGAATAAACAGCGAAGAAGATTAAGCAACCTGTAGAAAAAGGGTACCTGCTATGCACATGATGCATGATATGCTATTTATGCAATGCATTCAAGGGTTCGAAAGTTCAAATTCGCTGTAGCAAAAAAGGAACACACTTTTTATTAGAAAATAATTTGTTCAGTACATCAGGGCCTCATGGGCAAAACATTACAAAATAATTAATCCCAAAAAGACACTGCGCATCCTCTTTGGAGCTATGTAAGTGTTGAGAGTCTTTTCCTCGTGGAGTAGGCGGGTGAGCTCCAAGACCTTCTTCTCACTGGCATGTAGACTGGCTTCAAGAGAATTCCGTTCTTCCTTGAGTTGGATCCAGCTTTTCTGCATTTCTTCCCAGGATGTAGGCATGTCAGGATGTTGAATGGTGTAGGGCACCTCTCCTTCCAAAACTGGCTCTTTGATCACGGGGAGAACATGAGGATATGGCATCACCAGCTTCTGGGAGCGGGCTCGAACCCCCTTGAGATAAGGCTCCAGGGGGATGGAGTTCTTGTGCCCCAGTGTCTTGCTATCTACTCTATTGGGCATCCTCCAAGCTCTGATAAATCTCTGGCGAAGTCCTTGTGCATCGTTGTCGAAGTCAAAAACTATGTCAGGAATCAACATATCATGAGGGCCATCCCTCCGAGCATATCCAAACTGCCTCAAAGCCAAACAGGGGTTGTAAGTAATACCTCCTCTGATTCCAAGTAAAGGAACATTAGGAAACTCCCCGCAACGATCAATGATAGTGACATTCTCTCTGGACCGAGAACACCAATGTATATCAACATGTGTAAGAGTCATCAATCATTGTGACCATCTCAAACCCCGCTCGTTCTTCAAAACTGATTGTGGAAGGTGCGAAATAAACCACCTTGCCAGGAGAGGAGTGCAGCACATGAGAACACCTCTTTTTCTCATGGTTCGAGTGTAACATGAGTGAAGGATGTCCCCAAGCAACGTAGGTATAGGATTCCTGGACATGAAGATCTTGACAGCATTGATATCTATAAGCTGATCTGGATTCGGGAACAACACCAACCCATAGACAAGGAGTGCCACAACTTCTTCAAAAGCTTGTAGGTCAAGGGAGTTCCAACATTCTTGTGCTTTCTCAAACAGGAACCTGGCCAAGAATCCTTTGATACCACTTCTGGTTTCCCAATGTCCCTTGATGTCAGATGGTTGTAGGCATAATGCTTTAGCAACCTCTTCAAGCTTTGGCTCCCCTTCTGTACCGTTGTAGGGTAGTTGACTAAGGATAGGAATCTTCAGAAGCTGGGAAAACTCTTCCAAAGTAGGCACCAATTGATAATCCGGGAAAGTAAAACAGTGGTGTAGAGGGTCGAAGAACTGGAACAACACTTTCACCATATCCTCTTCAATGTTGGTATTGACCAAGCTGATGAGTCTACCATGCCTTTCACTGAAGGAAGAGTTCTCGAGAATCCTGGATGTAAGTTCCTTAAGCTGATGAGGGACCCTTACAAGGTTGACCTGAATTGTCTTTCTGCGGATAGTTTCCATGCCCTACAAAACAAGAACAAAGATGAAGATTCGAACCCCTGAAGTGGTTAGTGGGTGCATATGATGTTGTATGATGTTATGATGCTATGATAAGAGCACACCACAAGTATTCACAAAAGTCAAACATGATAAGGCACACAAGTCACACCACAACCCTTAGAGTTTAGGCCAGTATGAATTTTGGGGTACTACCCTCTTGAAGTTGGTGGGCTCAAAACCTGTCCTATCAAAAGTAATCGGGTTCTAAGGAGCTCAGTATCATTGGGTTATTTTCTATGTTCATTGTTTTGATTTAGCCACTGAACTGGCGATCAAAATATTCCAAGAAAACAACCCTCAATGAGTGTAGTATCGAGTATCAACCAACTTCGGACTGCACCAAAGTCAGTTATCTCACTACCCCTAAAGAGGCCAGGATGGTTCAATTAAGGTTCCTAAGGTCAGTTGATGCTTCACGACACCACGCGGCGGCCCCGTACTCTCCTTGACTTGACTCAAGGGTTACCGATACTCACCAAAGTGCCACATCAACGTAGCAAACTTCTTCAACCGTGTCGGTATACCCCGCACAGTTCCCTCACAGTTTGTTGCTACTTTCTAAGAAGGTATCCCCCGGATCCGGATTAGGATCTATGAAACTCCCAAAACAGGCCCACAATATTAAAGCAAACAGACAAGCAATTGAAAACATAAGTGTGGTCTAATTCCTAAGGTACACCTCACTTTTATTTATCCCCAGCAGAGTCGCCAGTTCTGTGATTGGTGGAAATAGAACTGACTGTTTTTTTTAAGCTAGTCTCGCGAAATGTCGCGGTAAGCAAGAGTCGCCACCGTCTTTTATGTTCTCCAACATGGAAAGGACAAAAGCACATCAAAATTCCTTATTCGAGAATGTTTCTCGGTTCGGGAGGTAGATTTATAGAAAGGGAAGGTGTTAGCACCCTTTCTATCCGTGGTTATCCACGGGCTCTTAGGTACTTGCTCTTATGTTTTCAAAATTTGTTTGCTTTTCAAGTGTGTGTGGGTTTTGGAAAAGTTCGTTTGAAAACTTCTAGGTAACTCTTGTATCAGTCCTCAAGAGTGTATGAAGTATTGTTTGAAAACTTTTTGAAAGTGTAAGGTGTGAAAAGTATTTTGTTTGTTTTGAAAAGAGCAAGTACCCATGAGTCATCTACCTACCCTAAGGAATTAAGCTGTGTAAGAGTCCTTTAGATAGTGTTATCCCACCATTGAGAGGTAGGTAGCACCATCGTTGGAGTTGTTCGGGTCAATTCGATTATCGGGACAGTGTGGTCACCGAAGCAATGGTAGGACACCTTAGAAGTAACCCTAATGTCCTAGATCCTTTTTTATCCGAGGCAACTGTGTCGAGGCAACTGGATCTTTTGGACAGAAGGGCGACCTCTAAGACGTCCTATACTTGATGACCACGTTTTGAGGCAACAAGTGAAGCGTACCCTAGAAGTGTCATGTGCTTTGTGTGTTGTTTTTCAGTTAATTGTTTTTGTACATGTTATTTGTGAGCTACGGATTAATTTTATTTACATACATTCTTTCATGCATTTAACAGTTAGGGGTGCGGAAAGTAAATTGCGGAAAGATAAATTCTACGCTATTACAAGGCGCGGGTCTATACATCGCCAAAAATACAAAGACCCATTTTGGTAAATAAGTACGAGAAATTAAATAAAGCGGTAAACCTATTTACTATTACATTCTTGAAAGCAATTACATAATAATCAAAATGAAATAAATGCGCGCGAATAAAAATTAATCGGGAATGCCTTAAGGGTTTTGACCCTTTCAAGAAAAGAAATGAATTTTTTTGTCTTTTTTGTGATTAAATGAGATTAAAACTAATTGTTAAACTAATTAGTTAATTTATTAAAAGAAAATATTTTTGTGTTTTTATATTTTTTAATGAAATAAAATAAAAGGAAATAAAATTAAAAGTTAATTAAAAACCTAATTCTAAACTTATTTTAATTATTAAGAGAAAAAGTTAAAGTTGCCTAATTAATAATTAATTCAATTTATTAGTATTCAATTACAAAAAATAAAATGAAATTAATAATAATAATAATAATGTTAGTTCTTTTTTGGATTTTTTTTATAAAATATTAATTATGTTAGTAGTTAATAAAAAGGAATAAGAAATAAAATAAAAAAAGAAAATGACAAAATAATAAAAATGGAGAGCAAACCCAAAGGGGGGTATGGGCCAGAATGGGGGGGGGGGGGGTTTGATTGGAATTTGAGGCCCATCAAGAAGCCAGCTTTTCTTGACTTTCTAGAATCCAGTGCTTGTTAGTTGACTGGGCGCATGGTGAGGACCACCTCCTGGCCTTCAGATCTATGAGAGAGGCCACTTGGCGCTTGGATCTGTGAGGTGTATGGTGCTCAACGTTTGGGAATCTGCACAAGAACGCATTAGAAAAAATGACATTTGAATTATGGGGGACCTGGGAATCGAACCCAGGTCCCAAAAATCACCAAGTACATTGCCAACCACTACACCAATCCTGCGCGTTTGTTAGTAAAATTGAGAACTAAACATTATATAAAAAGAATGCGTTATATGCTGGAAAATAAAAAAGAGCGCGCGTGATTTGAATTAACCAATCCCATGTTGCCACGCCCTTCGTCTTCAACCTTTTCCTATAAAATAAAGAGCAAGTAGCGGGGGTTTTAAACCCCCACAAAATGCCAACGCCAAAAATAGCGATTAGGCACACAGGTCAAATAAAAAAGGCGCGAGGTATGCTTTGGATTCGTCTCATCATGCTGATTTCAACCATGTATGTTTGGGGGCTTAATTTTGCAGTATAAGAAAAGCCCCAAATTAAAAGCCTTGGAACCCTAGCATCCGTCCATGGTGGTTTTCATTTTAAGGCACTATACTCAAATTAAATCATGTCAAAAGCTTCAGTACAATGTTAGAAAGACAAAGCAATATTCAAAATATGTTAATGATGCGTCCAAAATGAATTTAGATTATAAAAAAAAATGATGAACCGTGTGACTGTGTAGCACGAGTTCTTGAGTGTGAGGGCTTGCTTGTGCTTGCAAAAGGTTCATGGCAATGCTGGGAATGTGTTTGGATCAAAAGAAAAGTTTGAATCACGCTGGAATATGGATTTCAGTTTGTGATTTTTTTCCAAGTTTTTTGGATTTGCTTTGGCCGTTTGAGAGAGCTCTAGGTCGTGAATTGGATTGGAAAGGCTTGCATATGTATCCTTGAATGAGTATCAGTCATAATAAGGAGCTTTTAACCATTGCCATGAAGTTTTTGATTTCCTCTTTAACACCATTAAAGCACTTGCCATGTTTGTTCAAAATTTGAATTCCATGCTAATAATAGGCCTTGCACGAATTTGGTATGTGGATTATGGTGTATCTAAGTCATTCAAGCCACAAGATATCCCTTAATTAAATTTTTTTGATTTTTATTTGAATTTTAAAGATTTAAAATGAATTAAATCAAATAAAATTAAATAAAAATTGAAAAATTAATTTTTAAACTTGAAATAAATCATGGGACACGTGGGTGGCATGGCAAAGCTGAATCAAGTGGAAAAAGTGGGCCCTTTTTGTCAAAAAATGAAGTTTCATGGATAGTTGACTTTGGCCATTTCACAAAAATTTCCCAACTTCTTCAATGCATATCTTGCTCAATTTTGATCATATGAACATGTTCTTGGATATTTTGGAAAGGTCTTGAAGTCCTCTAACCAATTCCTTTGGTACCATGTCATTTGGATTTACCAATCTCAAGTTATGGTCTTTGACTTAAAGTGCCTTTTTGTTGACTTTTGAAATTGACCTATAATGTAGAAATTGATAACTTTTTGTGAGAGAATTTCTTGGACTTGGAATGTGAATATGAGTTGTAGGAAATGTCATCCCCTTCAAAATGAGCATTGGATGGGATTTTTCTGATGAACCATGAAAAAGTTATGCCTTGGTCAAGTTACAATTGACTTTTCAGCTGTCCAAAAATAGAAACTTTTGACACCTTGATGATTTTTGAGCCATTCTTGTGAAATCATGGTCAAGATTTGACCAAATGATGATTGTGGCTTCAAAATAAGATGTTGACCAAAAATTTTGACTTTTGACTACCAAATGACCATTTTGCCCCTACAGTTGATTGTGAGGCAATTAGGGTTTTTGACTGTGCAACTTGACCTTGTGAGCCTTGAAACTTGACATGTAGATGCTTGAAAATTAATATGAGCATATGGGACTTGATTGAGCCCTTGAAAACCTCAACTTCCTTGCAAGAACCAAAACCCTAATTTGACTGGCTTAGGAGGGTGTTTGAACTGTGCAACCCTTGAGTATGCTTGAGCAAATTGAGATGATGCTTGTCAAAACTTTGAAGAATATGGGAGGGCAAATTTTGGGGTACAACATGACCTAATTTTTTCGTGAACTTCAAGCTTCAAATTCTTACTACTCAATTAATATAAATGATAACTATGCATATGTACAACTTCAGCAAGTTAAGTACTACATTTTTGCTTCACAAATCAAAGCTTGAGGATTCCTAAATAGAGAGATAGAGTTTTGAAAAATACCTTGTTCTGCTGAGTTTGGATATGGCAATGTGGGGGCTTTGAGTGAGGCCTGAAGATCGTGTGAGCTTCCTTGAAGTTCCCTCAAAAAACTATTCAGGTCAAACTTGTGAGAATCCCTCCTCAACTCAAGGAGCTTACTTCCAAGATCCCAGAGAATTCTCCCTTCAGTGGAAGACATGGATGACTTATCAACTTCGTCAACTCCAACATTGAAGAAGATATGGTGAAAGTTCTCTTTCAGTTCTTTGACCCCTTACACTGATGCTTTACATTTCCTGATTACCAACTAGTACCTACTTTGGAGGAATTTTCTCAACTCCTGAGGATCCCTATTCTCCATCAACTACCCTACAATGGTACGGAAAGAGAACCAAAGCCTGAAGATGTTGCTCAAGCCCTACACTTGCAACCATCTGATATCAAAGGACATTGGGAAACCAGAAGTGGTGTCAAGGGTTTCTTGGCAAAGTTCTGTTTGAGAAGGCACAAGACTGCTGGAATTTTCTAGATCTGCAAGCTTTTGAAGAGATTGTAGCACTCCTCATCTATGGGTTGTTCTTGTTTCCAAACCCTGACCAGCTTATAGATGTGAATGCTGTCAAGATTTTCATATCTTGGAATCCTGTGCCTACATTGCTTGGGGACATCCTACACTCATTTCACACACGAACAATGAGGAAAAGAGGTGTTCTCATGTGTTGTACTCCTCTTCTATCAAGGTGGTTTATTTCTCACCTTCCCCAATCAGTTTTGAAGAATGAGCAAGGTTTAAGGTGGTCACAACGGTTGATGACCCTCACACATTCTGATGTTCATTGGTGTTCTTGATCCAGAGAAAATGTCATCATCATTGATCGTTGTGAGGAATTCCCTAATGTCCCACTACTTGGCATTAGGGGAGGCATTACCTACAACCCCTATTTGGCTTTGAGACAATTTGGATATGCTCGAAGGGATGGCCCTCACAGCATGCTGACTCCTGACTTGGTTTTTGACTTCGACAACAACGTTCAAGGACTTCGACAAAGGTTTATCTGAGCTTGGAGGATGCCCAACAAAGTGGATAGTAAGACACTGGGACATAATAATTCCATCCCCCTTGAGCCTTATCTCAAGTGGGTACGAACCTGCACCCAGAGTCTTATAATGACTTACCCCCACATTCTCCCCGTGATCAAAGATCCTGTTATGGAAGGAGAGGTTCCATACACCCTCCTACATCCTGACATGCCAACATCATTGGAAGAATTGCAAAAGAGTTGGATACAACTCAAAGAAGAATGGAATACATTTGAAGCCAGCTTCTATGCCAGTGAGAAGACGGTTTTGGAACTTACCCGCCGACTTCACGAAGAGGAGACTCTTAACACCTACATCGCACCAAAGAGGATGCGCAATGTATTTTTACATTAAGAATTTTGTAATATTTTACCCATAGGGCATTTATGTACTAACAAATTTCTTCTTATTAATATGACATGTGTTCGTTTTGTTTGCAACAAATTTGAATTTTGAATCCTTGAATGCATTACATGAATAACATATCATTCATCATATGCATAAACAGGTCTTTACACCAGGTTTCCTTATCTTTCTGCTGTTTATTTCAGCAAGATGGATATAGAGCAGACGGTCAAAGATCTGCAAGCACAAAATTCGCAATTCTAACAACTCCTCATGACCTTAGCAAAGGGTCAAGAGGACCTTAAAGCACTGTTAGAGAAAGAGAAGGAAAAAGACAAAGAGAAAAAGAAGAAAAGGGCTGGTGTGGCCACTATGGGAAGAAGATTTGAGAACCAGGATAGAAGGGTCCTCGAGTTCCCCTCGACGTCTGACGAAGGGGTTGGTAAAGGTAAGAGAGTTGCAATGCCCTCCGAGTCTGAAGCTCAAGAGGAAGAAGAAGAAGAGGAGGAAGATTACTCTAAGCAGCAGTATCCTCCTGCGGGCGATAAGTATAAAAATCTGGAAGAACGGTTGGCGGCCATGGAAGTACAAAGGGTTCTCGGGCTGGATTTCGAAGAACTAGGGCTGGTTGCTGGGATCGTCATTCCCCCCAAGTTCATGGTGCCTACATTTTCCAAATACGATGCTTTGTCCTATCCGAAGATGTATCTGGGGTCCTACGTCAGAAAGATCCAACCTCACTCTTCTGATAAGGATCTGTGGGTCCACTTTTTTCAAGATAGTCTTTCGGGTACGCAATTGGACTGGTTCTATCAACTTGAGAGATCTGATGTTCATAACTGGGAGGATTTGGCTGCTGATTTCTATCGACAATATCAATATAACGTAGATTTAGCGCCTACTCGTACTCAACTACAGAGTATGAGTATGGTCTCTAATGATGGATTTAAGGAGTATGCCCAGAAGTGGCGGGATTTGGCTGGAAGGGTGCAACCACCATTGTCGGATATAGAGCTGGTTGATATGTTTTTGGGGACCCTGTCAGGTCTATTCTTTAATCACTTGATCGGGAGCTCATCTGTAGGGTTCACTGAATTAATTCTAACAAGGGAAAGGGTCGAAGCTAGCATTAAGAGTGGTAAAATTCAGAAGGATGCAACTGCTTCCACTGCTGTCAAGAAGACCTTCCCAACCAAGAAAGAAGCTTCTACCGTTTACTCCTAGAGAAATTAAGGAAGAACAGAGCGCCAACCAACGGTGGGGGTTGTGATGATTCAGAACTCTTCAACCGATCAACCTCGAAGCAGTCAACCTAGGGGTAACCAAAATAGGGTGGAAAGGCCATAACGACAATTCACTCGGATCAATATGACACCGGCTCAGGTCCTCCCTCATCTGTTAAAGTTAAACCTTACTAACTTGAAATAAGCGCCGAAAAACCCAAATACCTCTTCTCCCTATTATCATTCAAATGAAAAATGTGCATATCATTCGGATAGTGTGGGGCATGACACCAACAACTGTTGGGCCCTTAAAAACAAGATCCAAGATTTGATAAATGCCAATGAGGTAGAGTTTGATGCTCCCAAAAAACCTAATGTGATATCTGCTCCTATGCCAAAACATGGTCATAATGTCCATGCTATTGTAGAAGATCTTCATGTTATTGTTGTTGATGACTTAATGACTCCATTGCCGATGATCAAGATGAATCTGTTGAAAGCCGAGATTTTCCCGGGCTGTGAAAAAGATTGTTACTTTTGTTCAACCTTGCAATCCGACTATCCGCTGTTGAAATCCGGGATCCAACGCCTGATGGATACTCAAGAGATCCTCTTTCATAAAACTCATGTTGATACTATTACTCATGTTACTCCTGTTACTCCTGTTATTCCAATCAATGATATTTCTATAATCACCATTTTCGACAATCTTTCCAAGACCTGCAAAAGGCCTGTTAAGATTACACCTGATCCAAAGTTTGTACCGCTGAAGATTACCATGCTAGGGCCTATCCCATATAAGTCCAACAAGACGATATTGTGGAATTATGGAGGAGAGATCTTCTACCATGGTGTCAAGCAGATCGAATCAGCTGAAGAGAATTCCGATGAAGAAACTCCTGATGTAGGAAATATTGCGGGGACGAGTAAGATAACTCCTAGCAGAAGAATCTTCTCTCCGGAGATTGCTCCTCCAAGGGCAGTCTTTGGACCCTCAAGTGCTTCTGTGCCTATCAAGATATTTGTGCAAAGTCCAGTAATTGAAGAAATTGTTACTCCCGAAGTTGTGCCCTCTGCTGTTATTGCTGTTAAAGGTAAGGGAATCGAAGAAGCGCCCGTCAGGACGAGGGCTCAGACTTTGGTTATCCCCGTGACCACCCAAAAGGAAATGGAGGAAATCTTAAAAATAATTAAGAAGAGCGACTATGATGTCGTAGAGCAGCTGGGGCAAATCCCTTCAAAAATCTCTATGCTGGCTCTGTTACTTTGCTCCGAGGCTCATGCCAAAGCCTTGATCAAATTCCTGAAGACGGTGCACGTACCTCAAGAAACTTCCGCAGATTAGTTTCAAGAGTATGTAGCCATCCTTACAACCGACAATGGTATGGGCTTTTCTGATGCCGATCTAACGTCCAAGGGAAGAAAGCATAATGATGCGCTACATGTTTCGGTAGAGTGCAGGGGGACCACACTTGCTCATGTTCTGGTTGATACTGGGTCATCTTTAGATGTCCTACCAAAGAAAGCATTGGACAGGCTAGACTGTGAAGGTTTGACCTTAAAGACCAGTAATATCATTGTTAGAGCCTTCGACGGTTCTAAGCGGATGGTTCACGGAGAAGTGAACATCCCAATTAAGGTGGGTACATAAATTTTCAAATCTACTTTTTATGTGATGGACATCCGTCCTTCATATTCATGCTTGTTGGGAAGGCCATGGATCCACAACGCTGGGGCAGTCACTTCTTCTCTACACCAAATGCTCAAATACCCAGTCCAGGGTAAAATTATAACAGTTCATGGTGAGGATGAGTATATGATAAGCCACCTTAACTCTTTCCGCTACGTGGAGTTAGATGGTGAATTCATAGAAACACCTTTCCAACACTTTGAAGAGGTTTCTCCTGAAGTTGCGGTAGCCAAGACAATGACTGATGTGCCCGTTATTACCAAGCCTGTGTCCCGGATGTCATCCCTTAAAGATGCAGATGCTGTATCAAGGAAGGAGGAAGCACAATATGGGGTCAACTGCCAGATTTTCCTTACAAGACAGACAAGTTCAGATTGGGTTTCACTGCTGCTAGTCAGAAGGCTGTTCGTCGCTCCCGGGCTGGAGGACCACCCTTAAAGATCACTCATCATGGAGTTCATGCTTTAGAATATGATGATGAAGAGGGAAACTTTGAAGATTGGATCTTTCCAACCATTGAAGGAGGACTGAACAACTGGGAGGCGAAAGACTTCGTTCCCATTACTTTCATCAATCAGTAATTTATCTTTTGAACATTTCCTGTTTGGTCTGTAATAATTATTAAACAATTTGTACACTCTTTTCGCCTTATGCCTTGCCCGGGGCATATAGGTCCATTTGTAAGGGTTTTGATTCTTCATTTTCATATGCCATTTTTAATGAATCATGGACGTTTTCATCTATAAACTTTTGTGTTCATTTTCTTTCCTTTTACATTTTACTTTGTTTAAGGATGGTTATCCCTTACACACACCCACACTCACAAAATGCAGGTACCCATCCACTCCGGATTCCATGGGTGACTATTCTGCTTTGGCCTTCAGTGACTCTGAAGATTTGGTCAATCATGCCGAGTACGAAGGTGATGAAGACTGTGAAGTGCCTAGAGAGTTAGCTAGACTTTTGCAACAAGAAGAAAGGGCTATTCTGCCCCATGAAGAATTGTTAGAGACTATTAATTTGGGTACTGCCGAAGACAGAAAAGAGGTTAAAGTGGGTGCCAACCTGGAGCTAAGTGTCAAGGAGCGCTTAGTTCAGCTGTTGAATAAGTTTGTTGAGATCTTCACCTGGTCCTATGAAGATATATCGGGACTAGATACAGATATTGTGGTTCACTATCTCCCTACAAGAGAAGACTATCCACCAATCAAACAAAAAGTCCGCCGAATGAGGCCCGACATGTCTGAAAAGATCAAAGCTGAGGTGATGAAGCAGTTCAATGTTGGCTTTCTGGCTGTTACTTCCTATCCATAATGGGTTGCTAACATTGTGCCCATTCCTAAGAAGGACAACAAAGTCAGAATGTGTGTGGACTACAGAGACTTAAACAGGGATAGCCCTAAAGATGATTTTCCACTACCACACATTTACATTTTGGTTGACAACACAGCTCAACACAGGGTATTCTCTTTCATGGATAGATTTTCAGGGTACAACCAGATCAAAATGGCCCCCGAAGACATGGAGAAGACTACTTTTGTTACGCAGTGGGGTACCTTCTGCTATAAGGTGATGCCATTCGGAATGAAGAATATCGGGATGTTGTACCCCAAAATTTGCCCTCCCATATTCTTCAAGATTTGCCAAGTCAAAAGCTTCAAAATCTCCCCAAAGGTTGCACAGTTCAAGGGCCTCCTAACAGTCAAGAATTAGGGTTTTGGCTTTGACAAAGAAAATGAAGTTTCCAAGGGTCCAATCAAGTCCCACATACCTACAAACATGGGCAAGCATCTTCATGCCAAGTTTCAAGACTTACAGCACAAAATTACGCAGTCAAAAACCCTAATTGCACTACAGTCAACTGCAGGGGCAAAATGGTCATTTGACAGTCAAAAGTTCAAATTTTTGGTCAACATCTCATTTTTGAAGCCACAAACATCATTTGATCAATCCTTGATCATGATTCTCAAGGCTTGGCTCAAAAAGTCTCAAGATGCAAAAGTTTCCATATTTGGACAGTTGAAAAAGTCAACTGTAACTTGACCAAGGCATAACTTCCACATGGTTTATCAGAAAAATTCCATCCAAAGCTCATTTTGAAGAGAATCACATTTCCTACAACTCCTCTTCACACTTCAAGTCCAAGAAATGCTCTCACAAAAAGTTATCAATTTCAACATTATAGGTCATTTTCAAAAGTCAACAAAAAGGGACTTTAAGTCAAAGGCCATAACTTGAGATTGGTAAATCAAAATGACATGGGACCAAAGACATTGGTTAGAGGACTTCAAGACCTTTCCAAAATGTCCAAGAACATGAGCAAAGCTTAAAAATTGAGCAAGATATGCCTTGTGGAAGTTGGGAAAATTTTGGATATTTTGAAAAGTCAACTTTGCTTCAAATGTCTTAAATTTGCTAATGGGCCACATTTTCTTCCAAGATTGATCATCCAAAGCATATGCTCGACCATTTGGACCAAAAGGGATTTTTTTCATCATTTTTATTATTTATTTGAATTTTTAATTACAATTAATTCATTTAATTAATTAAAATGTGGAAAAAATACTAAACCAATGTAATCAAATCTTTTTGTGCAGAATAAACTCTCATTGGACACTCAAGATTCGTGCATAATCAAAAGTGGAAGGTTTTTCCATGATTGGAATCAAATATGCATGGAAAAGATTTGAAAATATATGGCATGAAAATCAAATATCTTTCCATCAATGCAAAGGGTTTTTGAATCAAAATCTTTACCCTAATCATTCCATACATAAGCCTAATGCAAACCCTAGTGCTAGAGACCAAGAGGCTGCGCCAGAAAACAAGAACAAAGTTTGCACTTTTTGTCAAAAATTCTAAAACTGAAAACGTGATTCCAAGGCTTTTCAAGACAAGAAAACCATCCTATTGCGTTCCTGAGGCGTCAAGGAACGTGTCTGAATCAAAATCATCAACTCTAACGCCCAGAATTGGTAACTAGAAGTCAGACTGTGTCATCGTTTTTGCATAATCGTATTTCATCATTCATGCCATGATTTTGAATTCTAATGCTTGTTTTGTGTTAATCTTATCATTCTGAAGCTAACTATATTGTTCAATTGAGTTTTGCTTGCCCATACGCGATTTCACCATGGAAGATTGTTAGGGTTACAAAACTGAAAAATTGGGGGGTTTACTTTTATGGAAAAATTGAGACCTGAGACCCATGCCATTAGAACCAGAAGATCATGGCCAATCGATTCCACACCTCGCGCCTAATTTATGAAGCAAGATGGCCTATTCGCTATTTTTCTGTTCATCATTTAGTGGGGGTTTAAAACCCCCGCAATGTTGTTTTATATTTTTCAGGCCAAACGCACAAACGGAGAAGACGATGACTTGTCTTCATACGATAGGTCCATTTAAATCTTTAGCGCGTTTTTTGAGTTAATGTTACTAACGTGTTTTATTATATACATTATTTATTGTCCACTAATGTTACAAAGCGCGCGTTTGGTACAGATGGTGAAGGCATTGACTCATAAGGCACTGGGACCTGGGTTCGATTCCCAGGTCCCCCACTTTATTCATATATTTTGTTCCAATTTAATCCTATGTAGTTCAAGCCTCAGCGTCCACCCTAAGCCCATAATCCAAGCGCGTCACATGGCCATTGAAGGCAATCCAAGGGTCTTGATTGGAAGAGTACCATGGGCATGAGTCAGAGGTGCCACACGCCAGCATGAAAGTCAACAAGGCCAAGGGTTATTGGGCCAGAATTACTAAATTATACCTCCAGTTTGGGGACAGAACCCCCCATGGTTTGCTTTTTTTATTCTTTTTCATATTTTGCTATTTTATTTGTTTTTGTTTAATTTTCATTTAAATCTTTAAATTAATTTATTTTCATAAAACATAAAAATAACAAAAAATCAGAAAGTCATAAAAATTTAAATATATTTCATTTAATGTCATTTTTTGTAAAAAAGGTCTTATTAATTAATTAGTTTTTATTCTAGGATTAATTTTAGCATTTTTCTTAATAAACTTAAAATTTGTAGAAATTAGGTTTTAATTACTTTTATCTTTTTCTTTTCTTTTCTTATTATTAATAATTAATTATTTATTTTTGTAAATAAAATTGCATTAATTAATTAGGTTTAATTTTAGGTTCAATTTTAATATTTTTCTTAATAAATAAAAATAATTAGAATTAGGGTTAATTAATTTCTCAATTTCATTTAATTCTCTTATTTAAAACCCCTAAATATAAAAAACTCCAAAAAAACTCTTTCCTTTTTATCTTAATTTAATTAATTTGTTAAATTGTAATTTAATTTCATCAAAAAGGGTCCAACGCCCTCGCTTTCGATTTTAATTCTCTTCGCATTTATTTCATTTCTTATAATTTTTATGTAATTCTCCCAAAGCCATGTAAATTCGATATTTATATTTCTCGCACTTTACTTTATTTTATGTCAAATCGGGTCCTGGATTAAATTTGGCGATGTGGACCTGCGCCTTTGTAATAGCGTAGGAACTTTTAATTCCGCACTTTTTAACTGTTAATAAATTTGCATGCAAGAATGAATGTTAAAATAAAAACAAAAGCGTAGATCACCCATGACATGAACAAGACAAAATATCTGAAAACGACACACGAATCACACACCACCCCTAGGGTACGCCTCACTGTTTCCTTGCCTCTCGAAAGGTGATCGTCGAGTAGAGGATGTTTTAGTAAGTCCTCATGATCCGGGAACCTGGCATGAGGGTAGCTTCTAAGGTATCTTCCTATTGCTCTGGTGATCACCATGTCCCGAACCTTCGAATTGACCCGAACACCTCCAACGGTGGTGCTACCTACCTCTCAATGGTGGGATGGCATTACTTTAAAGGACATTTACACAGACGAATTCCTTAGGGTAGGTAGACGACTCTAGATACTTGCTCTAATTTCAAAACAAATTCAAAAAATACTTTTCACACCGACACCTTTTCAAAAAGCTTTCGAAAGCATCTTTTCAAACACTCTTGAGGACTGATACAAGAGTCGAACTGAAATTTTCAAAGAAACTTTTTAAAACCCACAGTTGAAAAGCAAACAAACCATTTTGAAAACACAAATGAGCAAGTATCTAAGAGCCCATGGATAACCATGGATAGAAAGGGTGCTAACACCTTCCCTTTCTATAAATCTACCTCCCGAACCGAGAACGGTCTCTATAAGGAATTTTTCTGTGCTTTTGTCCTTTCCATTTGGAGAAAATAAAAGACGGTGGCGACTCTTGCTTCTGCGACATTTCGCGAACCAGCGTTAAACAGTCAGTTCCGGATCCACCGATCACAGAACTGGCGACTCTGCTGGGGAATACTTTAAAGTGAGGTGTACCTTAGGACTAAGATCACTTGTGTTTTCAATTGCTGTGTTTGCTTGCTTTAATTTGTGGGTTGTATGGGAGTTACATGGATCCTAACCCGGATCTGGGGATACCCTGTTTAGGTAGCATAAGCTGTGAGGGACCTGTCCGGCGTAGACCGACACGGGTGAAACAGTGGCTACGTTGGTGTGGCACCTTGGTCTGTACCGATATCCCTTGTGTTGCAACAAGGAGAATATGGGTCTTCTGAGGAGTCATCAAGCACCAACAGACCTTAGAACCTTAAATGACACAACTTGGCCATTAGAATAGTAGCAATATGCTACGCCCATTGAGGCTAAACTCTCGTGATGGTTCTGGCCGCAAGAAAAGATTGCGATGCTGGAGTTATGACCGATTGAGGGTAGTCAATGATATTGGGATCCTCTAAGAACCCGGTTACTTTGATAGGACAGGTATGAACCAACAAACTGAAAGAGGGTAATACCTAGACCTCACGCTGGCCTAAACTTTAAGGGCTTGTCTTGTGTGACTTGTGTGCCTTACCATGTTTGCCTTTGTATCTATTTGCGGTGTGCTTTATCATAACATCATAACATCATGAGCATTGCATGCATCCTGCATAAGGACTGACCATTTCAAAGACAAGAGGGTTTCACCTTTGCTCTGTTTTGTAGGACATCATGATGCCTGTGCGAAGGAATACTATCCGATTCAACTTTGTTCACCCACCTGAGTTGCTTGAAGAGTTGGTTAGCAGAATTCCAAATACCACTTCCTTCATTCAGAGGCATGGTTCTCTTCTCAGTTTAGTCACTGCGAAGCGGGATCAACAGTTGATGAGTGTCCTGACCCAGTTCTATGACCCTCTGTACCAGTGCTTCACCTTTCAAGACTTCCAGCTGGTCCCTACCCTGGAAGAGTTCTCTGATTTGCTCGGCATCCCTGTCTTGGATCAGACTCCTTACACTGGTTGGGAAAAGACCCTCAGGCTTGAGGAGGTTGCTGCAGCTCTTCCTTTGACCCATCAAGAAGTAATGGATAACTGGATGACTAGAAGCGGAGTTAAGGGTTTCTTGGCCAAGTTCCTGATTGGTAAAGCTAACAGTTTCTGGAATGATTTGGACTTTGGGGCATATGAAGACATCTTGGCTCTCTTAATCTATGGGTTAGTCTTGTTTCCTAATCCTGACAACTTCATCAATGTCACTGCCATAAGGATCTTTATGTCTCAGAACCCGGTGCCCACTCTCTTGGGTGACATCCTACAGCAGCTTTATGCTCGTACCGCCCGAAGACGAGGAACCCTATGGTGTTGTATCCCTTTGTTGGTGAGGTGGTTTATTTTGCACCTCCCTAAGTTCGTGCTGAAGAACCAAGAAGGAAGAGGTTGGGCTCATAGGTTAATGTCTCTCACTGATAAGGACATCATTTGGACTTTCAGAAGTTTGGATGAGATAGCTGTTATTGATCGTTGTGGGGAATACCCTAATGTTCCTTTGATTGGTACTCAAGGGGGAATCTCTTACAATCCATGTCTAGCGCTCCGTCAGTTTGGAAGAGCCAGAAGAGCAGGGCCTCATGAGATGTTGGTGCCTCACATCAGTTTTGAGTTTCAGGTGGATAGTGACGAGCTGCATCGTAGGTTCATCAAGGCTTGGGACAGAGTTCATAAAGCTAACCCACAAGAGTTAGGGCCAAAGACTTCTCTACCTATGGAAGCCTACTACAAATGGGTTCGCATCCGTGCTCAGAAGTTAGGTATGCCATACGAAGCTGTCAGACCCGTCATTCTTGAGTATCCTGACAAAGATGGTGCTCCTCCAACTGTCCTCCCTCCTCAGATACCTACTGATTATGAGACATTAAAGAGGTCTTGGTCGCAACTGCGAGAAGAGCGGGATTCTTACCGGGAAAAGTTCAACGAGCAGGAATTGAAGATCCAGAAGCTGACAAAGCAGTTGGAGAATGAGCGAGCTCTGAATGACTACATTCGTACTGAGAAGAGGAGACCATGGGATCAATGAAGAGCTCTGGATGTTTTTTTTACAGTTTTATTTCCCTTTTCAGTATTTCCTTTTATGTAACGCCTAAGGGCAACTTGTTGAACAATTTAAATTTTCAAAGTTGAATCTAATGAAGTGTGTTCCTTTTTGTTTACAAAGTTGATTCCCGATTATCTTTGAAAACATAAATCATACGCATTCTATTCATCATGTGCATAACAGGTTTTCTTCTTTTCAGGTTGCTTACTGTTCTTCGCTGTTTATTTCAGCATCATGAATCCTGACTCATCATCAACCGAGATGTCCATCAAGGCTCTTCAGGCGCAGAATGCGCAATTTCAGGAACTAATCATGGGTTTGGCTCAGGGCCAAGAAGAGCTGAAGGCTCTGCTCCTGAAGAAGGAGAAGAAGAAGAAAAAGAGAACTATTCTTTTCAACTCGGGCCGAAGGTTTGGCAACACTCTGCAGAATGAAGAGGCTGGTTCGTCTATAGGCAAGGGTAGTCCCCAAGGGGGAAAAGGTCCTAGTCCGGTAGTCTCTGACAACGAGACTGATTTTGATGAGGAACAGTATCCTCCGGCTGAAGACCGGTATAAGCAGTTGGAAGACAGATTGAATGCTATGGAGATCCAACAAGTGCCTGGGCTGGATTTCAGAGATTTGGGTTTATCTACTGGTGTGATTATTCCTCATAAGTTCAAAGCACCATCCTTTACCAAGTATGACGGGGCGTCTTGTCCCAAGCTACACCTCAGGTCTTATGTGCGGAAGATTCAGCCGTACTCAGTAGACAAGAACTTGTGGATCCACTTCTTCCAGGAGAGTCTTTCAGGGACTCATCTCGAATGGTTCTATCAGCTGGATGGGACCAAAGTTCGTAACTGGGAGGAGTTGGCTACTGCTTTTTATAAGAAGTATCAATATAATGCCGACCTTGCCCTTACACGTACCCAACTCCAGGGTATGTCGCTAGGGTCAAGTGAAGGTTTCAAAGAGTACGCACAGAAGTGGAGGGATCTGGCTGGCAGGGTGCAGCCTTCGTTAACAGACCGTGAGTTGGTAGACATGTTCTTGGGGACCCTATCTGGGCCATTTTTCAATCATCTTATCGGGAATTCATCTGCGGGGTTCACTGATCTTATTCTGACTGGAGAGAGAATAGAGGCCGGAATGAAGTCTGGTAAAATTCAGAAGGGTGCATCTGCAAGTTCTGAAAAGAAGCCTTTCAAGAAGGAGGCCAGTGCTGTATATGGGTCTAGAAGACAAGAGAAACCTGAGCGCCGCCAATCTGCCAACGCGGTGATGATTGCTAAGCCTGCTGCCGCTCCTCGGCAAACCAATCCTCAAAGGGCTGAAAGACCCCGGAGAGAGTTTACCTGTTTGAGTATGACTTTGTCGCAAATCTTGCCGCAGTTGCTGTCCACCAATCTAGTGACTGTCAGAGAGGCCCCAAAGGTTGTGAATACGGCTTCTCCCAAATACAATCCAAATGCCTGTTGTGCTTATCACTCCGATAGCCCGGGGCATTCCACTGATGACTGTTGGGCTTTAAGGAATAAGGTACAAGACCTTATTGACGCAAAAGAGATACAGTTTGAAGCGCCTGAGAGGCCAAATGTGGTGACTGCTCCTATGCCCCAGCATGGAGTAAATGCTGTTGATGAAGATGTATACGCCGTTTCTGTGAATGATGTAGCTACTCCCTTAATGACTGTCAAGAGGAACCTACTGCTGGCCGGTTTATTTCCGGGTTGTAGTGAGGGTTGCCTTTTCTGTGTTGTTTCCCTTACTGGTTGTCCTTTACTGAAGTTGGGCATCCAAAGCCTAATGGACAGCAAAGAGATTCTGTTCAAGAAGTCTGCTGTTCAGTTTGTTCCGGTAGAAGAAGTTTATGTTGTTACAATCTTTAATAATCCCATCAAGGCTCTCCCAAGGAAGCCTGTTCAAATCATGACTGTCGCACCTGTTGTTATTACTGTTCCGGGGCCTCTCCCCTACGAATCTGATAAGGCTGTCCCCTGGCACTATGGGGCAGACGTGTATGTCCATGGAATCAAGCAAGAGTTCAACACTGGCACCAGCATCAGTAATATCACTGGTCCAGCAAAGGTTACCCACAGTGGCAGGCTCTTCTCGCCTGACATTGCACCACCAGCTATTCGAAGACCCCTCACTATAACACCTGCAAGTATACCTGTTCTCGTTTCCGATCAAGTTGTTTCCCCTACTGCCGAGTCATCCAATGCTCGGAGTAAAGGGATTGAAGAAGAGCCTGCCCGAATGGAGGCACCAAGACCTGTAAATGCTGAGGCCTCCCAACAAGAAATGGAGGAAATCCTGAAAATAATTAAGAAGAGTGACTTTAATGTTGTAGAGCAGCTGGGGAATACACCCTCCAAGATCTCAATGCTCTCCTTATTACTGTGCTCAGAGGCCCATGCTAAGGCCTTGATTTCATTTCTCAAGACGGCCCATGTGCCACAGGAGACATCTGCAGTCCAGTTCACTGATTGCGTAGCAAATCTGACAGCGGACAATGGTTTGGGTTTCTCAGATGCTGACCTTACTGCTAAGGGAAGGGACCACAATGATGCCCTGCATGTCTCTATTGAATGCAGGGGCACTACTCTTGCGCACGTGTTGGTGGACACTGGTTCTTCCTTGAATGTGCTACCCAAGAAGGCCTTGGACCGTTTGGATTGTGAAGGCCTGGAGCTGAAACCGAGCAACATCATCGTCAGAGCCTTTGACGGTTCTAAGAGGATGGTTCATGGAGAGGTAGACATTCCTATCCGGGTGGGTTCTCAGGTGTTCGACTCTACTTTCTATGTGATGGATATTCGTCCATCGTATTCTTGTCTACTGGGTCGACCTTGGATCCACAAAGCTGGGGCAGTGACCTCTACCTTGCACCAGAAGCTAAAATATCCCGTCAGGGGAAAGATTATCACTGTGCAGGGAGAGGAGGAGTATATGGTGAGCCATTTGAATTCCTTCAGGTATATTGAGATGGACGGGGAGTTTATTGAAACCCCCTTTCAGCATTTCGAAGAGGTACCTCCAACTTTAGCAGCAGCAGAAACAATGGTCGAAGAGGATGTTCCTTTGAAGATGGCTTCCTTGAGGGATGTCCGGGCTGTGGTCCAGAAAGGTGAATGTGCTAGCTGGGGCAGGCTCCCTGATTTTACGCATAAAACTGACAAGTTTGGACTGGGTTTTACTGCAGAGGGTCAGAAGGCTGTGCGCAAGGCAAAGACCAGAAGATCTCTTGTGCTCATTACCAATCCAAGAGTGAATGCTGTGGGAGATGAAGATGAAGTAGGAGAGTCAGAGTTCAATAGCTGGATCTACCCGACGACTGATGGCGGATTGACCAATTGGATTGCCAAGGATCATACTCCTGTTACTTTTGTTACGCAGTAAGAAACTTCTTTGTTTTGTTATTTGTAATAAACAATTAAAACTCTATGGCCCGGTGTCTTACCCGAGGCACCGTGGTTTCATTTGTGAGGGCATATAAATTGTCATTTCATATATCATGAATAAAGATCTTGGACGTTTCCTCGCATTTCAAATCTTATGTTCCTTTCCTTTCTTTCCTTCCTTTATATATTTTAAAACAACTGTATTTACACACACTCACTCATACAGGTTCCAATCCACTCTGGATCTCACTGGTAACGACTCTGCTACCGCCAGTTATGACTTCGAAAATCCGATCAACTTAGCCGAAGACGAAGGTGAAGATGATTGCGAAGTGCCTGGCGAGCTTGCAAGACTGTTACTCCAGGAAGAGAGGGCAATTCAACCACACGAAGAGCCAGTGGAAACAATAAATCTGGGTACTGAGGCAGACAGAAAGGAGGTAAAGATTGGTGCCAACCTAGAGCTCAGCGTGAAGCAACGGTTGACTCAGATGCTACACGATTATATGGAGATCTTTGCTTGGTCCTACGAAGACATGCCCGGTTTGGATACCGATATTGTGGTCCATCACTTGCCTACTAAGGAAGACTGCCCTCCGGTTAAGCAAAAGGTCCGCCGTATGCGTCCAGAGATGTCTGAGAAGATCAAAGCCGAGGTTATGAAACAGTTTGATGCCGGGTTTCTTGCAGTCACTTCTTACCCTCAGTGGGTTGCTAATGTGGTGCCGGTACCAAAAAAAGATGGAAAGGTCAGAATGTGTGTCGATTACAGGGATCTGAACAGGGCTAGCCCCAAGGATGACTTCCCCCTACCTCACATTGATGTCCTTGTTGACAATACAGCTCAACACAAGGTGTTCTCTTTCATGGATGGTTTTTCAGGGTATAATCAGATCAAAATGGCTCCTGAAGACATGGAAAAGACTACCTTTGTTACCCAGTGGGGCACCTTCTGCTATAAGGTCATGCCTTTCGGACTGAAGAACGCTGGGGCAACCTACCAACGCGCCATGGTTGCTTTATTTCATGACATGATCCATCATGAGATAGAAGTGTATGTTGACGACATGATTGCAAGGTCTCAGACTGAGGAAGAGCACCTAGATCATCTGCATAAATTGTTTGACCGTTTGAAGTTGTACAAGCTAAGGTTGAACCCGAACAAGTGCACCTTCGGGGTAAGATCCGGAAAGTTGCTAGGCTTCGTTGTAAGTGATAAGGGTATTCAAGTGGACCCTGCCAAGGTTAAGGCTATTCAAGAGATGCCAGTTCCTAAGACAGAGAAAGAGGTCAGAGGCTTTCTAGGACGCCTGAATTACATTGCTCGGTTCATCTCACACCTGACTGCTACCTGTGAGCCAATCTTCACGCTGCTGAAGAAAGATCAGGTAGTACGTTGGAATGATGAATGTCAGGCTACTTTTGACAGAATCAAAGAGTATCTCCAAGAACCACCCATCCTTATGCCACCAGTTGAAGGGAGACCTCTGATACTATACCTGACAGTACTTGACAACTCAATGGGGTGTGTGCTGGGGCAGCATGACGAGTTTGGCCGAAAAGAGCATGCCATTTATTACCTTAGCAAAAAGTTTACCGACTGTGAGACCCGTTACTCACTGCTCGAGAAAACTTGCTGCGCTTTGGTATGGGCTGCTCGCCGGCTGAGACAGTATATGCTGACTCACACTACCTTGTTGATTTCAAAGATGGATCCTATAAAGTACATATTTGAAAAGCCTGCTCTGTCTGGGAGAATAGCAAGATGGCAAATGATCTTGACAGAATACGACATTCAATACACAACCCAGAAAGCCATCAAAGGTAGTGTATTGGCAGACCACTTGGCACATCAGGCAGTAGACGACTATCAGTCAATGAACTTCGAGTTTCCGGACGAGAGCATCATGATAGTGACTGATTGTGAAGTACCTGGACCGGATGAAGGACCTGAGGAAGGATCCAGATGGTCTATGCACTTTGACGGAGCCTACAATGCTTTGGGTAACGGTATCGGCGCTGTAATCATATCCCCTCAAGGCACTCATACTCCACTCACTGCCCAGCTATGTTTCAACTGCACCAACAACATGGCGGAGTATGAGGCATGCATTATGGGTCTTCAAGCTTCGATCGACTTAAGGATCAAGTTTCTGAGTGTCTCCGGAGATTCCACTCTCGTGATCAATCAGATCAAAGGAGAGTGGGATACGAAACATCCGAATCTTATTCCTTACAGAGAATGTGTGTTGACGTTGATCCCCCACTTCACAAAGATAACCTTTGAACACTTTCCGAGAGAGGAGAATCAGCTGGCGGACGCGTTAGCTACAATGTCTTCTATGTTCAAGGTCAAATGGGACAATGAGGCTCCCCGGATCATCATCTGGAAACTGGACGAACCGGCATACTGTTGTGATCTTGAGACTGAATTGGTGACTGAGAAGCCTTGGTACCATGAGGTGAAAAGATATTTAGAAGCTCAGGAATATCCTGAAGGTGCATCTGGCAACGATAAGAAGTTTCTGAGAAGGTTCGCAGCGAAGTTCTTCCTTAGCAACGGCATCCTGTATAAGCGAAACCATGATTCGACCTTACTGCGTTGTGTGGACAAGACTGAAGCAGAAAGGATCATGGAAGAGCTACATGAAGGGACCTTTGGTACACACTCCAGTGGACACACTATGGCAAAGAAGATCCTTCGGGCAGGGTATTTCTGGTCCACCATGGAAGCTGACTGCTACCAACATTCTCGGACATGCCATAAATGCCAGATATATGCAGACAAGGTGCATGTTCCTCCAGTTCCTCTAAATGTTCTGACTGCGCCTTGGCCGTTTGCAATGTGGGGCATAGACATGATCGGTGAGATTAAACCTATGGCATCTAACGGGCATCGCTTCATCCTGGTAGCGATTGATTACTTCACGAAGTGGGTTGAAGCAGCTTCCTACGCTACGGTAACCAAGACTGTTGTAGCACGGTTCATTCGGCATAATCTGACCTGTCGATACGGCGTCCCAGAAAGAATTATTACAGACAACGGTACCAATCTCAATAACAAGATGATCACTGAGCTCTGCGAGCAGTTTAAGATACAGCACCATAACTCTTCTCCTTACAGACCGAAGATGAATGGGGCTGTAGAAGCAGCAAATAAGAACATTAAGAAAATCGTGCAGAAGATGACAGTGACTTATAAAGATTGGCACGAGATGTTACCGTTCGCTCTACATGGGTACCGCACCTCAGTTAGGACGTCAACCGGGGCAACTCCTTTCTCCTTGGTCTACGGTATGGAGGCAGTCTTACCAATCGAAGTGCAAATACCCTTTCTCCGGATAATGAAGGATGCAGATCCGAACGAAGATGATTGTATCCAGACACGACTTGATCAGTTAAACCTTATTGATGAAAAGAGACTTGCGGCTATCTGTCATGGTCAGACGTATCAGAAACGAATGATCAGGGCATTTAACAAAAAGGTCAGACCACAAGAGTATCAAGTTGGGGATCTGGTAATCAAGTGAATCATCCTTCCTCAGAGTGATCCAAGGGGCAAATGGACCCCTACGTATGAAGGGCCATTTGTGGTTAAACATGTGTTCTCAGGAGGAGCCATGATTCTAACCAACATGGATGGTGACGACCTTCCTCACCCCGCTAATGCAGACATAGTAAAAAGATACTACGCATGAAAAAAGACCCGCTAGGCTGACATGCCTAGGCAAAAATTAGGGCTTCCCGGCGAACCAAAAGGGTTCGGGAAAAATGAAGGGATGAAATGAAAAATCTGTACACCCGGCAAGTCGAAAACCTGAAAAGGAGGCTTGGGCAAAAATGGGTATCCCGGTGGACTGAAAACCCGAAAGGGTGGTCCATGCAAAAGTTAGGGATAAAGCGTAATACTATGTCTCATTGGATCACTTTGCATCCAGAATCCGGTATCTATATCAAGTTCAGACGGCATTGATCAATCAGCTTCATCTTCAACCACGGTCATCAAGTGATGAGACGCTCGAAGATATAAGGGCGATAGCAGAGTTGGAACCCAGTGGATCATTCATTTCACACAGCTGTTTTATTTCTGTACAAATTGTATAAACTCTCTTGTTCGGCGGTGTTCTCTTACTAGGACGTCAGCCTCTTGTACATAAACGCCTATTTTACAGGCAAATTCAAAAATCAATACAAACATACTTTTCAGTTAAAATTGCCAATTGTTTTTCCTTTTCTGTTTTGTTTTGCGAAGAACGTCCAAGGTTCAATTTGTGATATATGCATTGACAATAATTTGCTAACTCATGAATATTTGCATACGAAACAAAGGATTAATTACAGGTAACATTAGAAATAGGGGCAATAAAGAGTTGTCTAAGCAATCTAATTGTTCTATCCTCCAAGGTACCAAGGTAGGTTCAGCTGAAGAACATAACCAGTACATCCCAATTCCCCAGAGAGTGAGCCAGCAAGTCAATACACTCTCCTCAAGCGAAGCTACTATCAGCCTTAAGGAAGTTGGGTATCCTCCAGCAGATCTCAACATTCCCAGCAATATACAGTTATTCTTAACAAGCATCCCCGGCAATCTGGGTCTAAAGATTGTTCCCCGGCGGAATATCCAACATTTAATGGAGTCACTTCCCCGATACAATTCAAATCTTCCCCCAGTAGAGTCCAATCTGGTTCCCCAGGAAAGTTGGAATTCATCTCCCCAAGCAGTAAGCTTATCCCCAGTAAATTCTTGAAGCTTATCCTCGCAGAGCACGAACGCGTCTCCCGGCTTTGTTCAAAGAGTTATTTCCCTACCAGGATATAACTGGGTTATCCTCAGCCAAAAGCCACGGAAAGATCGTCCTCGGCGAAGTCTTCTTACCCCCAGCGAAGTCTATTAACACTTCCAATACAACAAGGGTATCCCCAGCAAGTTATTATCAACAACTCAACAGAGTACCTCTCTCCCCACAGAGTATTGCTTCCCAGCAAGATTGCTAGGGTATCTTTTCTCCCCGCAGAGTAATCCATTCGCCAAGTTCATTCCCCAACGGAGTTATCTTCTCCTACCGGTATTCTTGCAACTATCCTCCCCAGCGGAAGCAAATATTCTTTTCTCCAACATCAGCCTAGGAGTGACTTCCCGGCACCCGTCAAGGATTTATTTTCCTGAGACGAAAACATACATAAACATCGCACTTCCATACATTATAGCATGCATATACGCATCATATTTTGCAACCTCATTTATGTTGAGGACATCATTGCTTGATCATATCACGCATTGCATATGACTGACCTTTACCTTTCAGGAAAGATCCAGTTGAGTTCTCAGCTATGTTCAAGGTCTTCTCTGGTTCAGTCAGATCGACCCTAAGATCTCCCTGTTTCTT
The DNA here is from genome assembly GCA_948472305.1 of Vicia faba. Taxonomy (NCBI): domain Eukaryota; kingdom Viridiplantae; phylum Streptophyta; class Magnoliopsida; order Fabales; family Fabaceae; genus Vicia; species Vicia faba. Next base: position 1,280,586,907 of record OX451738.1, read on the forward strand.
ATCCAGTTGAAGATTTCAAGACCTAGACCGGTTCAGTTAAATCGACCCTAAGATTTTTCTGTTTCTTATCCAGTCAAAGGCCTTCTCTGGTTCAGTCAGATCGACCCTAAGATCTCCCTGTTTCTTATCCAGTTGAAGATTTCAAGACCTAGACCGGTTCAGTTAAATCGACCCTAAGATTTTTCTGTTTCTTATCCAGTCAAAGGCCTTCTCTGGTTCAGTCAGATCGACCCTAAGATCTCCCTGTTTCTTATCCAGTTGAAGATTTCAAGACCTAGACCAGTTCAGTTAAATCGACCCTAAGATTTTTCTGTTTCTTATCCAGTCAAAGGCCTTCTCTGGTTCAGTCAGATCGACCCTAAGATCTCCCTGTTTCTTATCCAGTTGAAGATTTCAAGACCTAGACCGGTTCAGTTAAATCGACCCTAAGATTTTCCTGTTTCTTATCCAGTCAAAGGCCTTCTCTAGTCCAGTTAAATCGACCCCTAACAGATTTTCCTGATAAAGACTCAGTAGAAGATATCCAAGATTCTCTCAGCGTTACTGTCGAGGTTGAAGTCGCCCAAGATTCTCTCAGCGTTCCTGTTGAGGTAGTAATCGTCCAAGGTTCTCTCAGCGTTCCTGTTGAGGTAGTAATCGTCCCCAGGTTCTCTCAGCGTTCCTGTTGAGGTAGTAATCGTCCCCAGGTTCTCTCAGCGTTCCTGTTGAGGTAGTAACCATCCCTGGTTCATTCATCACCTTTTGAAGATCCAGATCCAGCTCCTTTAACCAGTCAGGACACATCTATACAAAGAACTTGAAGACCAGCTCCTGTAACAGGCCAGGTAATCATTTTTCTTTTTCAGGTACGCAAGTCCTCGCTAAGGAATCTCTTACGCGATCGACATCCAGATGGCATCTATAAGCCCATCCACCTTCCATCATCTCTTAGCATGGCATCTATAAGCCCATCATCCTACCCATCAATCTCCAAATGGAATCTATAAGCCCATTCCCATCATCACACTACTATGTGAGCGCAAATTTCTGGGCACTCTAGCGTTCAATCATCTTCCACCTTCGGATTACGAAAGGCACATCAGCCAATCTGCATCCTCAGGTTTAAGAAGATTGAACAGGGGCAACTGTTGTACCCCAAAATTTGCCCTCCCATATTCTTCAAGATTTGCCAAGTCAAAACTTCAAAATCTCCCCAAAGGTTGCACAGTTCAAGGGCCTCATAACAGTCAAGAATTAGGGTTTTGGCTTTGACAAAGAAAATGAAGTTTCCAAGGGTCCAATCAAGTCCCACATACCTACAAACATGGGCAAGCATCTTCATGCCAAGTTTCAAGACTTACAGCACAAAATTACGCAGTCAAAAACCCTAATTGCACTACAGTCAACTGTAGGGGCAAAATGGTCATTTGACAGTCAAAAGTTCAAATTTTTGGTCAACATCTCATTTTTGAAGCCACAAACATCATTTGATCAATCCTTGATCATGATTCTCAAGGCTTGGCTCAAAAAGTCTCAAGATGCAAAAGTTTCCATATTTGGACAATTGAAAAAGTCAACTGTAACTTGACCAAGGCATAACTTCCACATGGTTTATCAGAAAAATTCCATCCAAAGCTCATTTTTAAGAGAATCACATTTCCTACAACTCCTCTTCACACTTCAAGTCCAAGAAATGCTCTCACAAAAAGTTATCAATTTCAACATTATAGGTCATTTTCAAAAGTCAACAAAAAGGGACTTTAAGTCAAAGGCCATAACTTGAGATTGGTAAATCAAAATGACATGGGACCAAAGACATTGGTTATAGGACTTCAAGACCTTTCCAAAATGTCCAAGAACATGAGCAAAGCTAAAAAATTGAGCAAGATATGCCTTGTGGAAGTTGGGGAATTTTTGGATATTTTGAAAAGTCAACTTTGCTTCAAATGTCTTAAAATTGCTAATGGGCCACATTTTCTTCCAAGATTGATCATCCAAAGCATATGCTCGACCATTTGGCCCAAAAGGGATTTTTTTCATCATTTTTATTATTTATTTGAATTTTTAATTACAATTAATTCATTTAATTAATTAAAATGTGGAAAAAAATACTAAACCAATGTAATCAAATCTTTTTGTGCAGAATAAACTCTCATTGGACACTCAAGATTCGTGCATAATCAAAAGTGGAAGGTTTTGCCATGATTGGAATCAAATATGCATGGAAAAGATTTGAAAATATATGCCATGAAAATCAAATATCTTTCCATCAATGCAAAGGGTTTTTGGATCAAAATCTTTACCCTAATCATTCCATACATAAGCCTAATGCAAACCCTAGTGCTAGAGACCAAGAGGCTGCGCCAGAAAACAAGAACAAAGTTTGCACTTTTTGTCAAAAATTCTAAAACTGAAAACGTGATTCCAAGGCTTTTCAAGACAAGAAAACCATCCTATTGCGTTCCTGAGGCGTCAAGGAACGTGTCTGAATCAAAATCATCAACTCTAACGCCCAGAATTGGTAACTAGAAGTCAGACTGTGTCATCGTTTTTGCATAATCGTATTTCATCATTCATGCCATGATTTTGAATTCTAATGCTTGTTTTGTGTTAATCTTATCATTCTGAAGCTAACTATATTGTTCAATTGAGTTTTGCATGCCCATACGCGATTTCACCATGGAAGATTGTTAGGGTTACAAAACTGAAAAATTGGGGGTTTACTTTTATGGAAAAATTGAGACCTGAGACCCATGCCATTAGAACCAGAAGATCATGGCCAATCGATTCCACACCTCGCGCCTAATTTATGAAGCAAGATGGCCTATTCGCTATTTTTCTGTTCATCATTTAGTGGGGGTTTAAAACCCCCGCAATGTTGTTTTATATTTTTCAGGCCAAACGCACAAACGGAGAAGACGATGACTTGTCTTCATACGATAGGTCCATTTAAATCTTTAGCGCGTTTTTTGAGTTAATGTTACTAACGTGTTTTATTATATACATTATTTATTGTTCACTAATGTTACAAAGCGCGCGTTTGGTACAGATGGTGAAGGCATTGACTCATAAGGCACTGGGACCTGGGTTCGATTCCCAGGTCCCCCACTTTATTCATATATTTTGTTCCAATTTAATCCTATGCAGTTCAAGCCTCAGCGTCCACCCTAAGCCCATAATCCAAGCGCGCCACATGGCCATTGAAGGCAATCCAAGGGTCTTGATTGGAAGAGTACCATGGGCATGAGTCAGAGGTGCCACACGCCAGCATGAAAGTCAACAAGGCCAAGGGTTATTGGGCCAGAATTACTAAATTATACCTCCAGTTTGGGGACAGAACCCCCCATGGTTTGCTTTTTTTATTCTTTTTCATATTTTGCTATTTTATTTGTTTTTGTTTAATTTTTATTTAAATCTTTAAATTAATTTATTTTCATAAAACATAAAAATAACAAAAAATCAGAAAGTCATAAAAATTTAAATATATTTCATTTAATGTCATTTTTTGTAAAAAAGGTCTTATTAATTAATTAGTTTTTATTCTAGGATTAATTTTAGCATTTTTCTTAATAAACTTAAAATTTGTAGAAATTAGGTTTTAATTACTTTTATCTTTTTCTTTTCTTTTCTTATTATTAATAATTAATTATTTATTTTTGTAAATAAAATTGCATTAATTAATTAGGTTTAGTTTTAGGTTCAATTTTAATATTTTTCTTAATAAATAAAAATAGTTAGAATTAGGGTTAATTAATTTCTCAATTTCATTTAATTCTCTTATTTAAAACCCCTAAATATAAAAAACTCCAAAAAAACTCTTTCCTTTTTATCTTAATTTAATTAATTTGTTAAATTGTAATTTAATTTCATCAAAAAGGATCCAACGCCCTCGCTTTCGATTTTAATTCTCTTCGCATTTATTTCCTTTCTTATAATTTTTATGTAATTCTCCCAAAGCCATGTAAATTCGATATTTATATTTCTCGCACTTTACTTTATTTTATGTCAAATCGGGTCCTGGATTAAATTTGGCGGTGTGGACCCGCGCCTTTGTAATAGCGTAGGAACTTTTAATTCCGCACTTTTTAACTGTTAATAAATTTGCATGCAAGAATGAATGTTAAAATAATAACAAAAGCGTAGATCACCCATGACATGAACAAGACAAAATATCTGAAAACGACACACGAATCACACACCACCCCTAGGGTACGCCTCACTGTTGCCTTGCCTCTCGAAAGGTGATCGTCGAGTAGAGGATGTTTTAGTAAGTCCTCATGATCCGGGAACCTGGCATGAGGGTAGCTTCTAAGGTATCTTCCTATTGCTCTGGTGATCACCATGTCCCGAACCTTCGAATTGACCCGAACACCTCCAACGATGGTGCTACCTACCTCTCAATGGTGGGATGGCATTACTTTAAAGGACATTTACACAGACGAATTCCTTAGGGTAGGTAGACGACTCTAGATACTTGCTCTAATTTTAAAACAAATTCAAAAAATACTTTTCACACCGACACCTTTTCAAAAAGCTTTCGAAAGCATCTTTTCAAACACTCTTGAGGACTGATACAAGAGTCGAACTGAAATTTTCAAAGAAACTTTTTAAAACCCACAGTTGAAAAGCAAACAAACCATTTTGAAAACATAAATGAGCAAGTATCTAAGAGCCCATGGATAACCATGGATAGAAAGGGTGCTAACACCTTCCCTTTCTATAAATCTACCTCCCGAACCGAGAACAGTCTCTATAAGGAATTTTTCTGTGCTTTTGTCCTTTCCATTTGGAGAAAATAAAAGACGGTGGCGACTTTTGCTTCCGCGACATTTCGCGAACCAGCGTTAAACAGTCAGTTCCGGATCCACCGATCACACGGGGCAACCTATCAGCGAGCCATGGTAACTTTATTTCATGACATGATACATCATGAGATTGAAGTCTACGTAGACGATATCATAGCCCGTTCACAGACAAAAGAAGAACACCTCGACCATCTGTAAAAGCTATTTGTCAGATTGAAGGAATATAAGCTCAGACTGAACCATAGCAAGTGCACTTTCGGAGTTAGGTCCGGTAAACCCTTGGGATTCATCGTCAGCAACAAAGGCATTAAGGTTGATCCTGTAAAGTCAAAGCTATACGAGAAATGCCTGCCCCCCGCAATGAAAAGGAAGTCAGAGGTTTCTTGGGACGTCTAAACTACATTGCAAGGTTCATTTCTCACCTAACATCTACCTGTGAACCAATCTTCAAGCTGTTGAAGAAAGATCAGGTGGTTGAATGGAATGATGATTGTCAAGTTGCTTTCGATAAGATCAAGGAGTATTTGTTGGAACCTCCTATCTTGATGCCACCCGTCGAAGGAAGGTCGTTAATCATGTATCTAACCATTTTGGATAACTCAATGGGGTGCGTACTGGGCCAACATGATGAGTCTGGTTGAAAAGAGCATGCCATTTATTACCTTAGCAAAAAGTTTACCGACTGTGGGACTCGCTACTCACTGCTCGAGAAAACTTGATGCGCTTTGGTATGGGCTGCTCGCCGACTAAGACAGTATATGTTGACACATACCACTTTGCTAATTTCCAAAATGGATCCGATCAAGTACATCTTCGAGAAGCCTGCTTTATCGGGAAGAATCGCTAGATGGCAGATGATCCTGACTGAGTATGATATCCAGTACACAACCCAAAAAGCTATAAAGGGGAGTGTACTAGCTGACCATCTAGCTCATCAAGTTGTCGAAGATTACCAATCTATGAGATTCGACTTCCCCGACGAGGACATTATGACATTGGACAACATTAAAGGTAACGGACCGTATGACGGACCTGAACAAGGATTGTAATGGAACCTGTACTTTGATGGTGCTTCAAATGCACTTGGCAACGGTATCGGCGCCGTACTTATTTCTCTAGAAGTTTTCCATACACCTTTCACTGCTAGACTCTGCTTCAGCTGCACTAACAACATGGCCGAGTATGAAGCTTGTATCTTTGGTCTCAAAGCTGCGATTGACCTAGGAATCAAATCTTTGGTTGTATTTGGGGACTCAGCTTTGGTTATCAGTCAAATCAAAGGAGAGTGGGACACTAAACATCCTAATCTTATCCCATACAAAGAACATGTCCTGACATTGTTACCTCATTTCGAGCAGATTACCTTCGAACATTTTCCGCGAGAAGAAAATCAGCCAGCGGATGTTCTAGCTACAATGTCTTCCATGTTTAAACTCAATTGGGATAATGAGGCTCCCCAAATCACCATCGAGCAAATGGACGAACCTGCACACTGTCATGAGATTAATACCGAAGAAGTAGTGGAACAACCTTGGTTTCATGAAATCAAAAGGTATCTCAAGACTCGAGAATATCCTGAAGGAGCTTCAGTCAACAATAAAAAGTTCTTAAGGATATTTGCTGCCAAATTCTTCCTAAGCAATGGTATCCTATACAAGCGCAACCATGATTGTGTTTTGCTTCATTGTGTGGACAAGTTGAAGCTGAGCTGATCATGACTGAACTGCATAGTGGCACATTTGGCACCCATTTGAGCGAACATACGATGGCTAAGAAGATTCTAAGGGCAGGCTACTACTGGTCTACCATGGAAGCTGACTGTCATCAATATTCCCGTACTTGTCACAAATGCCAAGTCTATGCTGACAAGGTACATATTCCTCTAGTTCCTCTCAACGTTCTAACAGCTCCTTGGCCATTCGCGATGTGGGGAATCGACATGATTTGAGAGATCAAGCCTACGACATCCAATTGACATCGCTTCATCCTGGTGGCTATTGATTACTTTACCAAGTGGGTCGAAGCAGCTTCCTTCGTCTCCGTTACAAAGAATGTGGTTACCCGCTTCATCAAGCAGAACCTCATATGTCGGTATGGTATCCCCGACAGGATCATCATGGACAACAATACAAACCTGAATAACACTGTGATCACCGCTCTGTGCGAGCAGTTCAAAATTCAACATCACAATTCATCTCCTTATCGGCCAAAGATGAACGGTGATGTTGAAGCTGCGAACAAAAATATCAAGAAGATCATTCAAAAGATGACAGTCACCTACAAGGACTGGCATGAGATATTACCGTTTGCTCTACATGGATATCGTACCACTGCACGTACTTCAACTGGGGCAACCCCCTTTTCTTTGGCATATGGCATGGAAGCTGTTTTACCTATGGAGGTTCAGATTCCTTCCTTGAGAATTATGAAGGATGTTGGTTTAAGTGAAGACGATTGGATTCAGACCCAGCTTGATCAACTTAACTTAATCGACGAGAAGCGACTTACTGCTGTTTGTCATGGTAAGACGTATCCAAAACGGATGATCAAGGCTTTCAACAAGAAAGTCAGTCGTTAGGTGTATCAAGTCGGAGATCTTGTAATCAAGCGGATCATCTTGCCGCAAAGTGATCCCAGGGGCAAGTGGACTCCTACTTACGAAGGACCATTTGTGATCAAAAACATCTTTTCTGGTGGGGTAATGATCTTGACCACCATGGACGGCGATGACCTGCCGCACCCTGCAAACACAGACATAGTCAAAAGATACTACGCATAAACGACCCGACAAGTTAAAAACCCGAAAGGGCGACTTGGGAAAAAATGGGCATCTCGGTGAATCGAAAACCCAAAAGGGCGGTTCAGGTAAAAATTAGGGATAAATAAAAAAATCTGTACACCCGGCAAGTTGAAAACCCGAAAGGGCGACTTGGGTAAAAAAGGGTTTCCCGGTGGACTGAAAACACGAAAGGGCGGTCCAGGCAAAAGTTAGGGAATTAAAGCGTATGACTATGTCTCGTCGGATCACTTTAAGGACAATCTCTTCACGGACAAGCTCCAGGCTTCTGATCAATCCAATCATATGCGAACGAAGAAACGAATGGACAAGATACTTAGAGTTATGAAGGCTATAACAGAATGGGAACCCCATGGAATTGTTACACATAGCCATCTTTCTTTGTATAAGTTTTTCTCATTTTTTATGACAACATCCTCTTACTAGGATGTCTGTCTCCTTTGTATAAAATACTTACACAAAGTTAATACAAAGATACTTCGAAGTGCAGAAATTTGTTTGCCTTTTATTTCTTTTTACACATGTGTTTTTATTTCAAAACGTCCAATGATTTATTAAATGAGCATATGCATTTGAATATAATCACTGCTTAAAAATATAACGAAATGAGAAAGGATAATTACTGATAGGTCGAAAGTATAGGAAAATGTCTTTAGGATGTTCCAGAGGAAATCCCCTGCAATACATCACCCCAATCCTCAACAAAGCTAAAACCTTGAAATACATATCCCCAACGGAGTTAAGTTTCAAAATCGCCATCAAAGCTAAGTTTCTAAACTCCTGATCCCCAACGGAGTTCTCCTCAAACAACAAAACAAGAATCCCCAGTAGATTGGCATACAACCCAAACTCCTGATTTCCCCAGCAGGATAAGCATTCTCCCCACAGAGTTATTTCCCAGCAGAACGGAGATTCTTGTTCTCATTTCTCCAGTTGAAGCCTCCCAAATTTTAATTCCCCAATAGAGATCGTCAGAGTTTTCCTTATTCCCCGGGAAAGTCATGAAGGATTCTCAATTCCTCGCGGAAGTTTTCAAAATTATTGTTAATCCCCACAAGTCACCAAGGATTTTCAATCCCCAATAGTGGTATAAGGATTTCTCATTCTCAACAATTAAAGATTTTGAATCTCTAACAGCAGTCAAGGATTTATTTTCCCCGGCAGCAGTCAAGGATTTCATTATCTCCAGTTATCAAGGATATATTTTCCTCATCAAGACAGCTAATCAGCTTACATGCGCATACATTACATTCATATATCATAAACATTGATGAAGCACACTTTATTGCATCATACATATCATGCAACATAATTTTGTGTTTTGGCTAACATTTTACCCTTTTCAGGATAAGATTAAAAGCTACCTTTAACAAATGTTCAAGGATTTCAGATACAATACAGATACACCCCAGACACGACGGTCATTCTACTACTCATTCAGACTTCAGCAATCAGATACAGACTAGATATGCTCCAGACACGGAAGCCATTCTATTTCTCATACAGATTCAACTATCAACTTCAGGATCAGATGCACTCCAGACACGGAAGTCATTCTGTCAGCTGTCCGGATCCCAGTTACAGTACGGATACATTCCAGACACGGAAGTCATTATGCTACTCATACATATCTCAACTTCAGATACAGTCCAGATACGCTCCAGACACGGTTCCCATTATGTCACTCATTCAAACCTATTCCCCAGCCCAGAGATACTCCAGACACGGATGTCTTTCTGTCGCCTATCCAGATTTCAGATACAATACAAATACACTCCAGACACGGAAGTCATTCTGATATTCATTCAAAAATCAAATACAGTTACAGCTCGGATTCTCTCTAGACACGGACGCCATTCCTTTGCTCATACGAATCCAATCTCCGGATACAACTTAGATACGTTCCAGATGCGGATACCATTCTGATGATCATTCTCCTGACTTTCAACAAACAAGTCTTGGATGGCATCTTTTAAGTCCATCTCCAGCAAGATTCTATCATCTCCAAATGGCATCTTTAAGCCCATTCCCTCAGTTACATTTTGACGAGTGCAAATTTACGGGCACTCTAGTGTCCAATCCTCTTTTACCTTCGGTCACGAAAGGCCAAACTCGCCAATCTAACTCTTCAAGTTCAAGAAGATTGAACAGGGGAAAATGTTTTACCCCAAAATTTTCCCTCTCATTTTATCAGCATTTCTCATCACAAGGCTCTTTGAACTCAAGATCAAGCTAGGGTTTGCTCTGCTCAAGATATCTCCTTGTACTGTTGACCTAAATTAGGGTTTGAGTTTGCACAGGGATTTTTGGACTTTCAATGCTCAAAGTGACTTTCATACTTCATGTTGGACTTACAAGATTACATCTACCAAGTTTCAAGTCTTGAATCAAAGTTTTGATCAGTCAGTTGGACAGTTGACCTAGAAACCAACTGTATTGGGGAAAAAGTCAACTATGGCCAATTTACATTCAAACCTTATAAATTTTGACCCACATCAACATTATAGACTCATATGAATCATTTGATCAAGTTTGGACCACAACTCCACAAGAAATTTGATCAGATCACCAAAAGGGCAAAATGGTCATTTTTAGGGTTTTGACTGCACAAGAGCAATTTCTGATTTTTGACCTAGCCAATGGCAAATTGGGTTCAAACATGGATTCAAGGACTCAATGGCATCATCTTGACCTATTCACAAGGTTCAAAAGATCTCAAATGCATTGGATTTACAAATGAATTTTTTAGTCAACTGATCAAAATTTGATTGTACACTGAAAAGTCAAACTTTGACTTTTTAGTCAAAATCAAGTGCCAAGGGTCATTTTTCATCAAGATGTGTCAAAACATGAAACTTGTTCATCAAGAAACCCATTTTTGCAAATTAGGGTTTAAAGTTGAAAATTTTCATAACTTAGAATTTTTCTAAGTTATGAAATTTTCTTAATTTTTCCTAACTTTGGCCAACATTTTCACCATGATGCATTTGGATTCAAACAAAACTTCAAACATGAAAGTTGTAGTCCTCCACAAAGTCTACAACTTTGATACACAAAGTTTTCCCAAAAGAAGCTTGGATCTCAAGTTATGAATTTTGGAACAAGGGTCCCTAAAACTTTTAACTTAGTGAAATTTTGCCCTAGTTTAGGCAGGATTTTAACCTATCTTCATGGCCATTTTTCACATAGTTCCACTTGGAATCTTAAATTTCATTTCAAATATGGATTGTATATCATGTTTCAAGTTTTCCAAAATGTCAAAGAACTCTCCAAACTCATTTGTGGTTAGGGAGAATCGAAGGCTTGAAGTTGGCAAAAACTCACTTTTCATCCATGGCATGTTCATTGTGATACAAGTTGCAAATTCAAATCAGCTTGCTTTTCACTAGATTAAAGGCCTCAAAACCATTCCACACTCAATAATTAAGTGCAAAACCATTGGTCTAAGGCATTGTTTTGGTCATTAGAGCATTTCACCTTGGATTAATCCTTAAATAGAAAAAGCAACATTACCATTTTTACTTAAATCTTGCTTTATGTCAAAACTGATTTCTTGAGCATTGGTCCATATCTTATGCAGCAAATCAAATCCACAAATGAGAGGGGCCAAGAGCATAGGGTGCAAGCATATGGATAGCCTGTACAGGCCTGTTTCACTTCACTTCACTTCACACACTTTGCTTCATAACCAAGAAATTTGTCCAAAACACAAGAACTTGAACATCAGCCAAAACTAACTTGTGCAAGCATTTGAGACATCTTTCTCACACCCCTTTGAGCCAGAAACACGACCCTTGGAGCCTTCAAACTTCCCATAGCACAAAATCACATCTCATTGGCAAAACAGGGCAACATCTACAACTTGAGTTCTATCTCACATTTTGCTCGTGCGTTTTGCCCCAAGTTGGTTCAAACACCTTCCATTCCATCCATCCAAGCTATCCCAAACCTTAAACACTAACTGTAACTCCATTTACAGGGTTTGCCATTTTCAATTTGAGCTTATGCAGGTTGAGTTCTGTAGGCTTGTTCAAGTACATTCAAGGCAAGCTAGACATTAGAGAAGGTCAAGTGAAGTTCAAGCAAGCTCCCAGACATCTCAAGCCTTGTTGAAAAGCTCCACATTTCCATACACGAAGTCAGCTGAAACAGGTTTTTATCAACTTCCTATCTCTCTATTTAGGAACATTTAGACTTAGGTTTGTGAATAAGAAATGTAGTATTCATAGCCATGAAGCTGTACATATGCTCAGTTTTCATTTTTATTAAGCATGCTAAGAGAATTTGGTCCATGAACATACTGAAAAAATTAGGTTAGATTTTAGGGCCAGAGAAATTCTCTCTGGTCTTTGAGAGTTAGGATTAGTTTTTTATATGGTTAGATTCGTCTTGAAAAGCTCTACAACTTTGATGTTATGTGTTTTTGCAATAGAGTTCGTATGCAGGATCTAGCAGTTGTACAAGGCGCGCGCGAAATCTTGGACAAAGGTTGAAGATGAAGTCTGGCTTGGGCTGGGCTTTGCTTCTTTTGATTTTGACACCCCCCTTTTGCTGAATACACCCCCTGGCCCATTTCTTCATATTTTTATATTTTGTTATTTTATTTTCATTTCTGATTTTATTTTATTATTTCCAAACATAAAAAATACCCAAAAAAAATATTTTATAATTTTTCACATTTATTTTTCATTTTATTTCTATTTTTTCTAACATAAAAAACAATTTAATATATATATATATATATATATATATATATATATATATATATATATATATATATATATATATATATATATTTTTATTGAAAACTTGAAAATAATATAATTATACCTTTTATTTTTATTCTTTTATTTACATTCAAAAATATTATTCTAAATATATTTTTATCTTGTATATATTTTACTTTATTTTTTGTACATATATATATATATATATATATATATATATATATATATATATATATATATATATATATATATATATATATATATATATATATATATATATATATATATATATATATATATATATATATATATATATATATATATATATATATATATATACCTTTATTTTATTTAATAGAAACTTTAGAATAAAAACATAAAAATACTATACTTTTATTTTTATTATTATGTATACTTAAAAAATACTTTTTCTAAATATATTTTATTTTTTGTATATACACTATTTTATTTTATTGTATATAAATAATATAGTCAATATATTTATATTCTTAAAAATTAGGGTTTTACCCTTAATAAAAAAAATAATAATCATTTTATTTATTTCTTTCTACATTAAATATTTTTACATACATAAAAATAAACAAAAACCTTTTTTTGCATATTTATATTATTTTGTATATTTATTTAATTTGTTTATTTAAATATTATTCATTTTTTATTTATGCCATTTGATTCAATTTGGATGTAATAGTAAAACTAGGGTTTTAATTTTTTGTCAAATATTCACCATTCAAAATTATACCCCCTCCCCATAATCATGTTGTAATAGTGGTAGATTTATTTTACGCTTTCAATTATGCCATGATTAGAGATTAGGGTTTGTATGCAAAATTCCAAAATCAACAAGTAGCTTGACTAATACAAAGACAAAAATGCATGAAAATCAATACATAATACACACTTGCACCCCTAGGGTTTTCATCCACTTATTGCCTTAAAAATGGGCCATGTTATGCATGTTGGGTACTTTGGCAAAACAAAAACAAAACAAAAGATCATATTCCCTCGATGACGCTATCTTGGTTGCCTAAACAAAATGATCAAGTCCCTCAAAAATTTGCTAAAAATACCTAACACAATTGCTATCATGGTCTATACGATGACCCGCGCCTGTCCTGTTTAACATCCTAATACAAGGTTGTTTACCAAATGCAATGGTAAAACAACACTCTCAAAAGGGTTAAAAACATATAGGAAAGATCTTTGAGTAAAATAGGGTAGACAACTCTTAGTTACTTGATCAAAGCTTACAAAACATCCTTGCTATTTTCAAACACACTTCACAACACAATTTCAAAATATTTCCAAAATCAAACTTTCAAACATTGAAATCTTTTCAAAAGACAATACACCTTTGTATATATTCAAACAAGAAACATTACAAAGGTTGCCACAACGATGTCCTCTTTTCAAAACATCTTTCAAAACCACACACAAAGCACCATTTCAAACAATTGAAAAGCAAAAGCAAGTGATCTAAACAAGTAACTAAGAGCCCATGGATAACCATGGATGAAAAGGGTGCTTGTACCTTCCCTTTTCATAATCTACTCCCTGAACCTAAGAAAACATCTCAAAGGTCTTTCCTGTGCTTTTTGACCTTTCCTTAGGATAAAATAAAAAGTCGGTGGCGACTCTTGCTAAACCGAAACATTTGCGAACACAAACGCAAAACCTCAAGTCAGCTCTCCCACCGTATCACACCAAGTATATTTAGCATTTTGAGGGACCAAGATCACTTGTTTTTAGGCAACCTTTGATAGCGTCATCGAGGGACTATGATCTTTTGTTTTGTTTGATTTTGCCAAGATACCTTGCATGCATACCATGGCCATTTTTAAGGCAACAAAGTGGGTGAAACCCTAAGGAGTGCTTGTATGCAATGTGTGCCGTTTTACATGCTTTTGTTTGTCTTGTATTAGGTCTTGTATTTGTTTGTTTTTGTCTTATCATGCAAAACCCAAGTTTTTACTAAACATGTATATAATGCGATAAATTGCGTAAAGTAAAGCTAGGCTATTACGACAATATTATGGGAAGGGGGATACAAGTTTTGAATGGGGGATATTGCTCAAAATAAAACCCTAAAAATTATTACAACCCAATTGAATATTTGCAATTTAAATAAATATACAAATATTAAAAATGCAATAAAAATGTAAATATGCAAAAAAATGTCTTGTATTTGATTTTTGTATGAGAGAATAATATCATTTAAGTCCTAAAAAATAAGATAAAAATAATATTGTTTTTGAAAGGGGTAAAACCCTAGTTTTTGATTAAAAGAAATATATATTCTATATTTATTTTATTTTATCCATTTATGTACAAGAAAAAAAAATTATTTACAAATATTAGAAATTAAAATATATGTGGAAATAATATTTTATGTTTTTGAATAACAAAAATAAAAATGTATGATATTTTTAAATATATTTACTATTTATTTAAGAAAATTAAGTTCTATTTATTTGAATAATCAATACTTTATGCAAAAAATAAGATAAAAAATAAAATAAAATGCAAAAAATTAAGAAAATATTTTTGGGATTTTTTAATGTTTAGAAAAAAAAATAAAGTTAATAAACATAAAAATATGAGAAAATGTGCAAAAATATAAAAATATGCAAAGGGGGTGCAAATAGTAAACTGGGGGTATGGGAAGTAAAACAACAGGCCCAAGGCGCACCAGGCCCAGGCCAGCCTTCGTCCCTGTTCTCCAGCCAACATCTTGCGCGCGTTTTTTCTTCAACCTGTAACTCTCTATTCTTTGCACAAAAACAAAAACTTATAACACAAAAAATGTAGCTTATGATCTCACGATTCCAGTGATATAAAGTTTGTGACCTAACTCTAAAAGACCATGGAGAATTTCTATAGTCCTAATTACTGACCTAATTTTTTCATGAACTTCAAGCTTCAAATTCTCACTACTCAATTAATATAAATGATAAATATGCATATGTACAGCTTCAACAAGTTAAGGACTACATTTTTGCTTCACAAATCAAAGCCTGAGGATTCCTAAATAAAGAGATAGAGTTTTGAAAAATACCTTGTTCTGCTGAGTTTGGATATGGCAATGTGGGGGCTTTGAGTGAGGCCTGAAGATCGTGTGAGCTTCCTTGAAGTTCCCTCAACCTTTTCCAATGCTTAGCTGGTCTTGAGGATGCTTGAAACTCCCTATAGAAGTCAACCTGCAACCTTCAAAAATGAAAATGGTGATGTTTGAAAAAGGGCTCACAGTAACAGGACAAGGGCTTGGATAGTTTAGGTAGGATATATGTAAAGTGTTTGAAGTCTTGAGAGGCAAAACGCACGAGCCAAAATGGAGTTGGCAAGGATTTTGCAGAAGCTGCCCTGTTTGGGCAAAAAAATGTGTTTTCTGTGTTTGGGAAGGTTTGGGATGTTGTGCACTTGGGTTATAGCTTGTAACAAGTTTGTGAAGTTCTTTAGAATGAGGCAAAGTCTTCTCTTTATCAGATGCACAAGTTCTCTTGACCTTTGCCACTTTTCTTGTATTTGAAGAAAATTGAAATGACTTAAGCCAAAATGTTATACTTGCTAGTTCTAGGGCTGATAATAGTTGGTAAACATTGCTTGTGATCCCTGGAAAATGCCTGTACTCAAGGAACAAGTCCAAGGCTCAAGGCTGATAAAGTTAGAAAAGCTAGCTTTATGAAAATGGCAATGTACACTTTTGGCCATTTATGGATTAATCTCTTATACAATGCTCCAAAGGTGAAAACAAAAGCTTTAACCACTGAGTTAGCATTAAATTATGGAGTGTAGAAGGATTTAGGACCTGTAATGCAAGGTACAAGCATGCTAGGATCTGATTTGCAACTTGAAGCATTGTAAACATGGCTTGAACAAAAGTGACAAATTGCCATTTTCTCTTCTTCGATTCTCCCTAACCATAAATGATCTTGGAGAGTTCTTGGACATTTTGGAAAGCTTGTAACATGATCTACAATCCATCTTTGAAATTAAACTTGATATACCTCTTGAAACTAGGTGAAAAGTTGCCGTGAAGTTAGGTTAAAAACCTGCCTAAAATAGGGCAAAATTTCACTAAGTTAAAAAGTTTATGGACCCCTATTCACAAAATCATAACTTAAGATCCAAGAATTATTTGGGAAAACTTTGTGAAGCAAAGTTGTATATTTCATGGAGGACTAAAACTTTCATGTTGGATGTTTTCTTTGAGTCCAATTGCATCATGGTGAAAAATTTGGGAAAAGTTGGGAAAAAATAAGAAATTATCCTTACTTAGAAAAATTCTAAGTTATGAAAAATTTCAAATTAAAACCCTAATTTACAATTTTAGGTTTCTTGGTCAAAACGTTTCACATTTTGACATATCTTGATGAATTATGACCCTTGGCACTTGATTTTGACCAAAAAGTCAAAGTTTGACTTTTTAGTGTACAATTGATTTTTGATCAGTTGACTGGAAAATTCATCTGTCAATCCAATGCATTTGAGATCTTTTGAACCATGTGATTAGGTCAAGATTATGCCATTGAGTCCTTTAAATCATGCTTGAACCCAATTGGTCATTGGCTAGGTCAAAAATCAGAAATTGCTCTTTCTCAATCAAAACCCTAATTTTGACCATTTTGCCCTTTTGATGATCTGATCAAATTTCTTGAGGAGTTGTGATTCAAACTTGATCAAATGGTTCATATGAGTATAAGATGTTGTTGTGTATCAAAAATTATGAAGTTTGACTGTAAATTGGCTATGGTTGACTTTTTCCCCAATACAGCTGATTTTTAGGTCAACTGTCCAATTGACTGGGCAAAAATGTGATTCAAGGCTTGAAACTTGGTATGAGCAATCTTAGGGGTCCAAGATGGTATATGAAAGTCACATGAAGCATTGATGGTCCAAAAATACTTATGCAAATTCAAACCCTAATTTCAGGTTATCAGTGCAAGATGATGTCTTGAGCTGAGCAAACCCAAATCTAGTCTTGAGTCCAAGAAGTCTTGTGAGGAAAATCTTGATAAATGAGGGAAAATTTTGGGGTACAACAACATGCATATGCGCATCATACAACACAATCTCATTTATTTTTAGAACATCATTGCTCGATACATGTCATGCATCATGACATTACATACGACTAACTCTTTACATTTCAGGAAATTCTCACAAAGTTCAAGCTATGAAGCCCGGATCCGACCAGATAATATCTTGATTCCTCCATCATATTATGAAGCCCGGAGAACGACCGGATAACAATATCAGAATACCATGAAGCCTGGACTCGACCAGATAGTGGTATCTTTTAAACAAGCTATGAAGCCCGGATTCGATCGGATAATAGCTTAATCCCCAGTAAGTTATTGTGAAGCCTAGATTACGACCAGATAGAAATACAAGACCATGAATCCTGGATTCGACCAGATAGTGGCATATCATAAACACAAGCCGTGAAGCCCGGATTCGACCGGATAACAGCTCAACAAGTTTTTGTGAAGCCTAGATTACGACCAGATAACAATGCAAGTTTCTGTGAAGCCTGGATTACGACCAGATAGCAGCCAAGAATACTACGAAGCCTGGATTCAACCAGATAATGGTATAGTACATCATGAAGCCTGGATTACGACCAGATAGCGGTAAAGAACACTGAAGCCTGTGATTACGACCAGATAATAGTAAGGGACACTGTGAAGCTTGGATTTCGACCAAATAACAGTTCACCCGACCAATTACTATGAAGCCCGAAGTCGACCGAATATTAGTAGGCCTTAAAATCAAATGGAAGCTCGAATGTGACTGGATAACCACTTGATTTTCTTCTGAAGCCTGGATTTCGACCTGATAAAAAGTGAGGTATTGTGAAGACTGGATTCGACCAGATAACAGTACAAGACACCATGAAGCCTGGAATCGACCAGATAATGGTATGAAACATCGTGAAGCCTGGATTACGACCAGATAGCGGTACAAGACATTGTGAATCTTGGATTTCGACCAAATAGCAATTATACCTGGACAATTACTAAGAAGCCCGGAGTCGACCAGATATTAATGTGCCCTAAATTCAAGTTGAAGCCTGGATCACGATCGGATAACAACTTAATTCCTTCTGAATCCTGGATCACGACCAGATAAGAATCGAGAAATTGCGAAGCCTGGATTACGACCGGATAGCAAGTTTAATCTCATCTCCCCAGAAAGTCACTGTAAAGCCTAGATTACGACCAGATATCAGTCGATCTTATCACTATGAAGCCTGGATTATGACCAGATAATAGTTCATCTTCATCTCCTTGATCGAGATACTATTCCCCAGTATAATAACGGACGAACGAAGCTCTTAAAATTCAACTTTTCTCAAGACAGAAAACAGCATTCCCCAGCGTAGTCTTCCCCAACAACAGGTATACACGCTCTCGCTAAGGAATCTCTTATGCAATCGACACTTCTTCCGATGGCATCTTTAAGCCCATCTTCCAACTTCCAAATGGCATCTATAAGCCCATTCCCGACATCATAAGATAAATACTACTTCATGCGAGTGCAAATTTCTAGGCACTCTAGTGTTCAATCATCTTCCACCTTCGGATCACGAAAGGCAGACAAGCCAATCTACATCCTTAGGTTTAAGAAGATTGAACAGGGGCAGCTGTTGTACCCCAAAATTTTCCCTCCCATATTTCTCAAAACATTTCAAGAAAGACCCTCAAGTTGCTCAAGGAAGTCCAAAGGTTGACCAGACAAGCTCCCTCCTAAGGCAGTCTACCTCAAATTAGGGTTTCATGTTGCATCAAGATAATTGAGTCCAAGGGATCCCAAATGCTAACCATTGTCCTAATATGTTCTCAATATCATTCATGTCAAGTTTCAAGCCTTGCAGAGGAAATTTGCTCAGTCAATTGCTCAAAGGCTTGAAAATCGACTATGCTAGGGCAAAAGTCAACTGTGGCCCACATACAGTCAAACTTCAAGATTTTTGGTCAACATCCTCATTTTTAAGTATTATTCATCATTTGATCAAGGTTTGATCATGATTCATAAAGGATTGCTCACAATTCATTAAAACCCAAAAGTTGCTAAATTAGGGTTTTGTAGGAAAAGTCAACTCAACTTTTACCAAGCATAACTTTCTCATACTTTATGAGAAATGACCCATCCAAAGCTCATTTTGAATAGGATGAAATTACCTATAATTCATCTTCACCTCCGAAGTTCAAAATATGCACTCACAAGAAGTTATGAATTTGGACATTATAGGTCATTTTGAAAAGTCAACAAAAACACCTTTTTTTGTCAAAGCTTCATACATGAACATGGAATACCAAATTAAGGTGAGACCAAAAGGTTTGCTTAGGGTACATCTCAATATTTCTAAAAAGTCCAATAACACCTTCAAAGAGTCAAAATTGAGGAAGTTATGCATTGGTGAAGTTGACCTTTTTTTGCAAAATTGCCAAAAGTCAAATATGCTCACAAATGCATTTTTTGCTAAATGGGCCCAACCTTTTAAGCTTGCACCACCTTTCCAACATGGTCCACGACCCAAGGAAGCAACCACATCTTATTTTCTCAATTTATTTATTTTATTATGGTTTTTATTTATTAAAAATCATTTTAAATCAAATAAATAATAAAAAATACCAAGATTTGTTTTGAAGATCTGATTTTGATGAAGATCAAATAAAATAAGTTGGCCTAATCAATGAAATTCGAATTAAGGCAAAAGGGCATGATTTGCATGGTTATGGAAAGATTTAATATGGCTTAAAGATCAAATATTCCATTCATGAATTCTCAAGATCATGGCCAAAAATTATTAACCTAATATGATTCACTACTTATGCTGAAGATCATTGAACCCTAAAAACAGGAATTTTCGTGCAGAGCTGCCTCCAAGAACGAGAGCAAAACTTCAAAATTCCAAAGAAAAGTGTGAGACGGATATCCTTCTATAGGCCAATTCAAGGTGTGCTGAAGCTTCCAATCGCTTGCTGGCAGTCTCCTGGAGCTAACCCAATCATTTGCAAGGCTTGAAATGCCCAGAATCGTCCTACATCACTCATATGGTTTGCCTTCAAATTCAAAATCATTTTCAATGTTTCGCGGATCCTAAACACATTCTAATCATATATTCTTGTTCATCTTCTTGTTTGCAAGCTATTAGTACTGTTTAATTTCATTTACAACGCAGGAATCGCCATATGCCATAGCTAGGGTTTGCGAGCTCATTTTGGGGTTTCTTAACCTAGGCAAAATTGGGCCATGATTAGGGTACCATGATGCTCGTGAGATTGAGACGAGTGGATTGGTACCATCACCATTAATTTATTGTGCTTGTACATGATTTTTTAGATGCACAGGTTTATACCTACGATGAACGTCCGTTGGTAAAAGTCTTTTTTCTAAGACAATGGATCCTTGGAGAAGAAGATGTCGTGGCAAGAAACCATTCGCCCGTTTGAAAATTCGCGCGTTTGGATTTAGTGTTTTGTTGTTTTCTCATATTATGTTTTGTGTTTTTTATATGAACAACTAACAAAGCCAACCCAGTTGGTTGGAAGCGCGCCTTTGATGCACACGTCCTGGGTTCGATCCCAAGCGTGTGCATTTTGTTATTTTCTTACATATTTCAGGCAGATCCAGCGCATCTCTCATCCTGATGCCTACCATGCGCCTCAACGTCCAGCCACTGGATGCACTCTCACCCAGATCCAACGCTTAGCACAAAGAGACCCATGATACGCCTTGGTCAACATGCAGTAGGGGATCCCAGAAGTCAAACATGGGTCATTTGGTTTGGGCCCAGAATTGCTAAAGACACCTCTCTAAATTGCTGATTGCAGGCCCATATTCTTTTCCTTTTCCTTTATAATTTCTTTTATTTATTTAATTATTTTTACTAACACCAAATTAATTCTTTTTTCATAAAAAACATAAAATCAATTTTCATCCAATCAGATTTAGAATTTATTTTTTATACAAAAATTAATTTAATTAGTTTATTTAATTTTAGGGTAACTTTAATTATTTTGTAAATAAATTAAAACAAGTTAGAAAATTAGGGTTTTAATAATTTAATTCCTATTTTATTTTTCTTAAAAAAATAACCAAAAATATAAAAATAGGCCATGTAAATTATTTTCTTTAATTAATTTAATTACTAATTAGATTTGTATTCAATTTAAAAGCCTTATTCTTTTCCTTAAAAAATAATCAAAAACAACAAAAATAATTTTTCTTTTAATTAGGATAGACGGGGTCAAAACCCTAATTTCCCTTTGTTCTCTATTCGTCGCGCGTTTATTTATTTTTACAATATTGATGTAATTGCTCATGGGATGTAATAGATTAATTAGGACTTTTTTCGTTCATTTATCGTTTTTTTACGGGTTGTTTTTGGCTATGTAATTAATACCCGAAGCCTTGTAATAGTGTAGTGTGATACGGTGGGAGAACTGACTTGAGGGTTTTGCATTTTATCGCAAATATTGCGGTTAGCAAGAGTCGCCACCGACTTTTCTTTTATCCAAAAGGAAAGGCTGAAAAGAACAAGAAAGACCTTTGAGATGTTTTCTTGAGTTCGGGGGGGGTAGATTATGAAAAGGGAAGGTATTAGCACCCTTTTCATCCATGGTTTTCCATGGGCTCTTAGTTATTCGCTTAGATCACTTGCTTTGGTTTGTTTGAAATGGTGTTTGATGTGGTTTTGAAAGTATTTTGTAAAAGAGGCCATTTGTTTAGGCAATCTTTGTAATGATTCTCGTTTGTAAGAATGTATACAAAAATGTTTGTCTTTTGAAAATGTTTTCAATGTTTGTAAGATGTTTTTGAAATGTGTGTGTGTTTGTTTTTGAAAATAGCAAGGATTGTTTAAAATGGAGCAAGTAACTTAGAAGCTATCTACCTACTCAAATGTCTTTCTTATGTATTTTCTATTCCTTTGACATTGTTGACTTACCATTGATTTGGTAAACAACCCTATCTTTGGATGTAAACGGGACGGGCGTGGGTCATCGTATAACCATGATAACAATGTTGCAAAGTATCTTAGCATTTTTGAGGGACCAAGATCATTTTGTTTAGGCAACTTTTGAATAGCTTCATCGAGGGGCTATGATCTTATATTTGTTTTGTTTTGATTTTTCCAAGATACTTCGGATGCGTAACATGGCCATTTTATTTTAGGCAACCAAGTGGGAGAAACCCTAAGGGTGCTTGTGTGCAAATTGTATCATTTTTCATGCTTTTGATTTTGTCTTGTATTTAGGGTTTTCTATTTTTTTGTTTTTATCTTGCCATACACACTTATTTACTAGCAATATATGACAAGCAAGTAAAAAGCGAAAAGTAAAATCTAAGCTATTACATCACTTTAGGGGGATGGGGGTACAATTTAGCAATGGGGGTGAAGTAGGAATTAAAATATTACAACCATATCGAATGATAATAAAAAGAATGTGAAAACAGTGCAAAATAAAGGAAAAATGCACTTTTGAACTGCTATGTATCGACCCATGCTGTTATGCATCGACACATAGCTTCTCCTTGCCCCTGTAAAGTGAAATCTGTTCAGTATGGGTTGACACGTAATGGGATGTGTCGACTCATGCATCTTCTTGTATCAACGCGAAAAGCGTATGTATTGACTCATAGGCTTTTCCAGTTTCTGTAAAGTGAAATCTGTTCAGTATGAGTCGACACATAATGGGATGTATCGACTCATACACCTTTTTGCATCAACGCGAAATGCGTATGTGTCGACTCATAGTCCTTTCCAGTTTCTGTTTTGTGACCTGAACTCAGTATGGGTCGATGCATGAGGGTCATGTGTCGACTCATACCCTGTACTTTCACTAAGATGAGTCGAAACATGCGGATATGTGTCGATACATGCTATATCTTCCTGCCTTAAACATAGGTTTTACTGATTGTACAGGTTAGTTTATGTCATATAATGGATAAGTATGAACCATAAATGATTGAATAAGCCTAAACAAGATACAAATGACTAGTTCTGAAAGGTACTAAAGTACTACATCTTGTCTTTAAAATAAACGAATCCTTTAATGATGTATGGAGAGATATCAAGTCAATGATACTTACCTCTGAGCTGCACTGACTGTTTAAATCTGAATGCTTTTTTTTCAAATGTTATGAAGACCTCAATGAATCTCCAGGAAGCTGCTCCAGACTGTTGAAATTGAGTTAGACTGTGCTGTGATGTTTTTGGTGTTTTGAAGGTGAAGATGATAGCACTACAGGGATCATTTTTGTGATGTTTTGGACCAACTTTGTATATGATGAGTTGTTTGGTTTAAAGGAGAGTTTGTATGGTGGAGTGATGGATTAGGTTTTCTGTTTTGAACAAGAGTAGACTTGGTTTTGAAAATGAATCAAGGTTGCACAAAATATTATTTTTCTGCTCAACAAAACTCTCTATTCTTTCTCTCTAAAACTTTTTCACTTCCAAAAACCAACCCCTTGTCTTGCAAATGTTTCTTCTATTTATAGAGAAGGTTTGAGACTTGAGAAACTCAGACTTTTTTTGAAAAATCCCCTGTTATGCCTTTTTTTTAAATTCATAATGACAAGTTTCTTCATGATGAAGAAATGAGTGAATTAAGGAACTTAGCCATGCTTTGCAGGTCTTGTGGATTGCTTCTGATGTTGAGAGATTTTTCTGTCATCTTTGGAACAGATTTCAAGCTTTGAAAGAAGATAGTGGTTGGAAAAGTGAAACTTTATGCAAATGGAAATGTTGCTTTCGCATTTCTAACCATAAATGGTATCAAGACTTGGACAAAGCTTCAAATGCTTGTGTAATACACTTAGGATTTGTGTAATTGTTTGATTATGCATGGATTTGGAGAGAACATATCCTGAAAAGAGATATTTTGTAGCTTTGGTTGGAATTTTAGTCAAGTGTTCATCACAAATTCTGCTTTGTAATTCAAGAATGAAGCCCCAACTTCATCTCTTCGATCCTCTCAGCTCAAGAATGATATCGACGAGTTCTTGGACTTTTTGGAAAGATTGGAACATCCCCTACAACTTTCATGTTTGCCATTTTGACAAAATCATCTTGGAACTATGTGAAAAAACGCCAAGAAGTTGGGATAAAATCCTGCATAAAATTTGTTGAAAATTTCTCTAAGTGTTAAATGAAAATGTCACGACTTCATGAATTTATAACTTGAGATCCAAGAATATTTAGGAGAAGTTGTGTAAAGAAATGTTGTATATATCATAGAGATCTACAACTTACATGTTGGAAGCTTCTCTTGAATCATCTTGCATCAAGGTGAAAAGTTGGCATGAAGAAATGAGATTATCACGTATAAAAACACTTAGAAAAATTTCTAAGTCTTGAAGGGTTTGAAATTTCACATTGACTTTTGACTTTCTCGATTTCTTGATGATCAAGTTTCATATTTTTGAATGTCTTGATGAAATTTGATCCTTGGAATGTAATGTTGACCAAAAAGTCAAAGTTTGACTTTCTAGTATGCAATTGACCATTTTGCCCTTTTGTCAATTCCAAGCCTAAATTGATGTATCAGTGCTGTAAACTTGATGTCATAGAAGATCTTGTGAGAAAATCCTTGAGAAATGAGAGGGCAAATTTTGGGGTACAACAGCTGCCCCTGTTCAATCTTCTTAAACATGAAGAGTTAGATTGGCGAGTTTTGCCATTCGTGACTCGAAGGTGAGAGAATGATTGGACACTAGAGTGCCCATAAATTTGCACTCGGTGACGCGCGATTGAAGGAATGGGTTTAAATATGCCATTTGGAGAGGTGATAGAATCTTGTTGGAGATGGGCTTGTAGATTCCATCCAAGAATGCTTGTTGAATTGTAATTTGTAAATTGGAAGAATGAGTATCAGAATTGCGTCCATGTCTGGAATGTATTTGAGCTGTATCTGAATGAGTATCAGGATGGCATCCGTATCTGGAGTGTATATGAACTGTATCTAGAAGTTGAATCTGAATGAGTATCAGGATGGCATCCGTATCTGGTGCGTATCTGAACTGTATCTGAAAGTTGTCTTTGAATGAGTAACAGGATGACATCCGTATCTGGAGCGTATCTGAACTGTATCTGTAAGCTGTTTTTGAATGAGTAACAGGATGGCATCCGTATCTGGAGCATATCTGAACTGTATCTGAAAGCTGTTTTTGAATGAGTATCAGGATGGCATCCGTATCTGGTGCGTATCTGAACTGTATCAAAAGGTTGTCTTTGAATGAGTATCAGGATGGCATCCGTATCTGGTGCATATCTGAACTGTATCAAAAGGTTGAAACTGAATGAGTAACAGAAAGGCATCCGTATCTGGTGCGTATCTGAACTGTATCATGATTGCATATCGTCAATGGTAACTGTTTAATCTTATCCTGAAAAGGGTAAAATGTTGGTTAAAATACAAAGTTATGTTGCATGAAGTGTATGATGCAATATATGTGTTTTATCAATGTTTATGATATGTGGATGTAATGTATGTGCATGTAAGCTGATTCGCTGAGGAAAATAAATCCTTGACTGCTGCTTAGGATATGCAGATTCTTCATGTCTTGAAGTTGGAGTAATTGACAAAAATTCTGTTGCGGGCAATGCCATATACTGCTTGAGTAATCTGCTTGGGGAATCTAGAGAATTTTGATGACTTCTACTGGGGACTTAACAATGGGAATCTTCGTTCTGTTGGGGAACAATGAAAACTCTGGGGAAAAAGCTTATTCTTATTTGGAAAAAGTTCAGGAGTTTCGGTCATCTGCCACTCTACTGGGGAATTATCCTAGGTTAGGGAGAAACAGAAGTTAGCCGTTATCCGGTTGATTTTCAGGTTTCAAGACAACTTGCTGGGGAACTTGGAGAAACTGGATGGTTTCCACCGGGGATTAATAGTTTTGAAGTTTCAGCTCCGCTGGGGATCTTGATGACGTACTGTAGGGATTGTTCATGGAATAGCCTAAAGATGTTTTCCTATTCTTTCGACCTGTCAGTAATTGTCCTTTTTCATTTCGTTTATTTGTAAACAGTAATTATGTTCAAATGCATATGTTCATTAACGAATCATTGGTCGTTTTTTGCAAATAAAACACAAGTGTAAAAGAAAAGGACAAATAGTTTTATGTACTTTAAAGAGATATCTTTGTATTCACTTTGAATAAGTATTTTGTACAAAGGAGACAGACATCCTAGTAAGAGGATGGTGTCATTAAAAATAAGAAAAATTTATACAAAGAAAGATAGCTATGTGTGATAATCCCATGAGGTTCCCATTCTGCTATAGCCTCCGTATCTCTGAATATCTTGTCTATTTGTTGCTTCGTCCGATGATGATTGAATTGTTCAGATCTCCGAGTTTGTCAGTGAAGAGATTATACTCAAAGTGATTTGACGAGACATATGCTTTAATTCCCTAACTTTTGCCTGGACCGCCCTTTCGGGTTTTCAATCCACCGGGAAACCCTTTTTTGCCCAAGTCGCCCTTTCGGGTTTTCAACTTGCCGGGTGTATAATTTTTTTTAATTTTATCCCTAATTTTTTCCCGAACCTTTTTGGTTCGCCGGGATGCCCTTGTTTTGCCTAGGTGTGTCAACCTAGCGGGTCTTTTATGCGTAGTATCTTTTGACTATGTCTGCGTTCGCAGGGTGTGGCAGGTCGTCACTGTCCATGGTGGTTAAGATCATTACCCCACCAGAGAAGATGTTCTTGATTACAAATGGTCCTTCATAGGTAGGAGTCCATTTGCCCCTTGGATCACTTTGTGGCAAGATGATGCGCTTGATCACTAGATCTCCAACTTGATATACCTGGCGTCTGACTTTCTTGTTGAATGCCTTGATCATCCGTTTTTGATACATCTGACCATGGCAAACAGTAGTAAGTCTCTTTTCATCAATTAAGTTCAGTTGATCAAGCCGGGTCTGGATCCAATCGTCTTCACTCAAACCTGCATCTTTCATAATTCTCAAAGAGGGGATTTGAACCTCAATAGGCAAGACAGCCTCCATGCCTTAAACTAAGGAATAAGGTGTTTCCCCAGTTGATGTGCGAGCCGTGGTACGGTACCCGTGGAGAGCAAATGGTAGCATCTCATGCCAGTCCTTATAGGTGACTATCATTTTCTGTATGATATTTTTAATGTTTTTATTAGCAGCTTCAACTGCACCATTCATCTTTGGCCGATAGGGGGATGAATTGTGATGTTGAATCTTGAACTGCTCGCACAAGGCGGTGATCATAGTATTGTTAAGGTTCGTACCGTTATCAGTGATGATCCTTTCTGGGATACCATACCGGAAAATAAGATTCTGCTTGATGAAGCGGGTAACAACATTCTTAGTAACGAATGTGAAGGAAGCTGCTTCGACCCACTTTGTGAAATAGTCAATGGCCACTAGAATGAAGAGGTGTCCATTGGAGGCTGTAGGCTTAATCTCCCCAATCATATCGATTCCCCACATAGCAAAGGGCCAAGGAGCTGTTAAGACATTTAGAGGAACCGGAGGCACGTGCACCTTATCTTCATAGATTTGACACTTATGACAGGTTCGGGAGTGTTGATAGCAGTTTACTTCCATGGTAGACCAATAATAGCCTGCCCATAGGATTTTCTTCGCCATCGTATGCCCACTAGAGTGAGTACCAAAGGTGCCTTCATGTAATTCGGCCATGATCTCTTCATCTTCAATCTTATCCACACAACAGAGCATAATAGAATCATGACTACGTTTGTACAGGATGTCATTGCTCAGGAAAAACTTAGCAGAGAATCTCCTTAAGAAATTTTTATCATTGATTGAAGCTCCTTCTGGATATTCTTGAGCCTCGAGATACCTTTTGACTTCATGAAACCAAGGCTGGTCCACTACTTCTTCAGTATTAATCTCGTGACAGTGTGCTGGTTCGTCCATTCGTTCAATGGTGATCTGGGGAGCCTCGCTATCCCAATTAAGTTTAAACATAGATGACATTGTGGCTAGAGCATCTGCTAGCTTATTTTCTTCTCGTAGGAAATGCTCGAAGGTAATCTGCTAGAAATGTGGTAACAATGTCAAAACATGTTCTTTGTAAGGGATAAGGTTTGGATGCTTAGTGTCCCATTCTCCTTTGATCTGACTGATGACCAAAGCCTAATCTCTAAACACATTTAAAGATTTGATTCCCAGGTCTATGGCAGCCCTGAGACCAAAGATGCATGCTTCGTATTCCGCCATGTTGTTCGTACAGTTGAAGCAAAGTCTGGCAGTAAAAGGAGTATGACATCCTTCCGGAGATATGAGTACAACTCCGATACCATTACCAAGTGCATTGGATGCCCCATCAAAGAACAGGGTCCATCGGGATCCTTGTTTAGGTCCGTCATATGGTCTGATTTCTTCGCAATTGTCTAATGTCATGATGTCTTCGTCCGGGAATTCAAACTTCATGGACTGATAAGCTTGATGAGCAAGATGATCAGCTAGCTCGCTGCCCTTTATAGATTTTTGGGTAGTGTACTATATGTCATATTCTGTTAGGATCATCTGCCATCTAGCTATCCTCCCAGACAGAGCAGGCTTCTCAAAGATGTACTTTATCGGATCCATCTTAGATATCAGCAAAGTGGTATGGGTCAACATATACTGTCTTAGCCGGCGAGCAGCCCATACCAGAGCGCATCAAGTTTTCTCGAGCAGTGAATATCTGGTTTCACAGTCGGTAAACTTTTTGCTCAGGTAGTAAATAACGTGCTCTTTTCGGCCAGAATCGTCATGCTGCCCCAATACACACCCCATTGAGCTCTCTAAAACGGTCAGATACATGATTAGTGTTCTTCCCTCGACTGGTGGCATCAAGACAGGAGGCTCTTGTAAATACTCTTTGATTTTGTCAAAAGCAATCTGACACTCATCATTCCATTTGACTACTTGATCTTTCTTCAACAGTTTGAAGATTGGTTCACAAGTAGATGTTAGGTGAGAAATGAATCTGGCAATATAGTTCAGGCGTCCCAAGAATCCTCTGACTTCCTTCTCAGTACAAGGAGCAGGAATTTCTTGTATCGCTTTAACCTTGGCAGGATCAACCTCGATGCCTTTGTTGCTGACAATGAAACCTAAGAGTTTATCGGACCGGACTCCGAATGTGCACTTGTTTGGATTCAATCTTAACTTGTACTCCTTCAACCTTACAAACAACTTTTACAAGTGATCGAGGTGCTCCTCTTTAGTTTGTGATTGGGCTATCATGTCATCTACGTAGACCTCTATCTCATGATGTATCATATCATTAAACAAAGCTACCATGGCGCGTTGATAGGTTACCCCGGCGTTCTTCAGTCCGAATGGCATCACTTTGTAGCAGAACGTGCCCCACTATGTGACAAACGTAGTTTTCTCCATGTCCTCAGGTGCTACTTTGATCTGGTTATAGCCTGAGAATCCGTCCATGAAGGGAAATACTTTGTGCTGGGCCGTATTATCAACCAGGATGTCGATGTGTGGAAGTGGAAAATCATCTTTAGGGCTGGCCCTGTTTAAATCTCTATAATCCACGCACATTCTTACTTTGTCGTCCTTTTTAGGCACAGTAACAATGTTGGAAACCCATTGAGGATAGGAAGTAACAGCCTGTTGGCTCCTAAATTCGACACCCACATTCTATTATTATATAGATCATTAATTGAGTCAGAAGAGTTTCCGACACAAGAAGGCTTCGACCAAATGATCACGTCGAAGGCTCATCAAGGAATGACAAGGTACTTAGAGAAATTCCTTTAAGTTGGAATCTTGTTGTCTTCGACGTCAAAGGAGCAACCTCTCGACCAAGGTCCCTGATGCCCAAGATCGAACGATTTGAATTCTGAATTGTTGGAGGGAAAACGGTTCCCAGCAGTTACCAAGCGCAACGTGTCGTGCACGTAGGCGTCGAAGGTTGTGAGCATGCCATGTGGAGTCATCATGAAGCGGTGTGACTGCCCAGCGGTTACTTAGTTTTTTTAGTATAAATACTAAGTATTTTACAAAGTTAGGTGTGTTCATCATTGTATACAAGTCACTCATTTAGATTCAAGTACCCAACGTGAGAGATAGAATCATTGAGAATGTATGTGTGAAACACCATTTACCTTAATCAAAGTCTTTTATATTCAAGCAATTTATCACTTTCACTCATTTACTTCCGTTGAAGTCATTTACTTAATAACTTTAATGCTTTTATTTACTTTATCAAGCTTTTCTCCATGCAATTTATTTAAAGTACCTTTACTTTACTTGCATTAATCACCATTAGGATTAATCGAAACTCTTTACTTTAAAGCATTTAAACTCCAAGAATCAACCATGTCTTAGGATCAATCTAATCGATCCTGCGAGTCACCAAATAAGTAACCTTTTGGAGGATCAGCGGTTGTTTACCATTTTTCACGGTAAACAAATTGGCACACCTAGTGGGACCTTGTGTTGATTCTTTCACGTTTAATCGTCTTATATAAACTATCCTTCTTTTTCGAGAGTATTGCATGTTATTGAGAAGTGGTAGAATATACACCAACGAAACCAATACTAGGAGAAGAGTTAGTGAAATGGCGAATCCGCCAAACAATGGAGAAATCCCACAAACAAACGTGGGAGAAACGGTTATCCCAACCGTAAGTGAAGCGGTAACCGTTGGTTCAACGCCAGCAGTAATGATCACACAAACGGGGCCATTACCTCCATTTACAGGCCCCAAAATACCCTTGGGAACTCCCCCACCTAGGGGAAACCAAGGAACAAGACCATATGTTCCCCTAGGTTTTTCGACAGTTGGGTTAAATCGAGAACCACCCTATGGCATGCCAACCTCTGAATTGGCAAGCCTGATGAACACTACGCCCACCTTTTCAGATCCTTTAGTGAGTGCCTCTTCGCCACTCCAAGGCTCTGGAGTTGGTATGGCGAACAGGGGTAGGAACCAACTCTTAGGAGGAACGTCCCACGTAATGTCTGCCCTTACGAATGCCTCGACAGCAGTCTTGAGGCAGCAAATGGATGAAAGCAACCACGACATGGTTCAAATGTTGGCACAAACTTTAAGTACAGTGCTAAATCCTCTAATATAGAATACCACCCAGTCGAATCAGCAAATGACAGCGCAAATGTCGCGCCTGGCTAATTTTTTTGGGGTACCCCAACAAATTCGACAGCCCCAAAGGGCACAGGTAAGGGGAAACCAAGGCATTCTAGAGGAAGAAACCACTATTAACCAAGTCCAATAGCCTGTCGAAGAGAACCATAGGGTACAACTGGAACAACCCGGGGTTGAAGAGCCGAGAGTCGTAGCCCCAGAAATAAGGATGGTTAATAGAAACCAAAACGCTGACGAAGTAGTTCAGCAGATCCAATACCAGAATGTTGGTTTGGAAAATAACTTGACAACCATGATTGAAAGAATCATGATGCAAAACGGGATGAATACGGGCTTCCGTAGGCCCAACTTCACATCCCCCTTGTCGGAATATGTGTTGCAAACGGACTTGCCTCCTAGATGCAAAGTCCCTAAGTTCACTAAGTTTTCATGGGACACGACAGAATCCACTGTCGAACATGTGGCAAGATATTTAATCGAAGCGGGAGAAATCTCAAACAATGAGAACCTAAGGATTAAGTATTTCCCGAGTTCCCTAACAAAGAATGTGTTTACCTGGTTCACAACTCTCCCTCCCAATTCGATCCACCATTGGACTCAGTTGGAGAGATTGTTCCATGAGCAATTCTACATGGGACAAACCAAGATAAGCCTGAAAGAGTTAGCCAGTGTAAAGAGGAGATTCACTGAGCCTATAGACGAATACTTAAATAGGTTTAGATTGCTCAAGGAAACATGCTTTACGCAAGTACCAGAGCACGAGTTAGTCGAAATAGCCGCAGGAGGTCTAGATTACTCCATTAGGAAGAAATTAGACACTCAGTATCTGAGCGACATGGCCCAATTGGCCGATAGGGTTCGACAGGTGGAACGCCTTAAAGCTGAAAAAGCCAGGGCGATGAAAACTCATAAAAGAGAAAAGATAGCATATGTCGAAATGGACGAAGAAGATCCAGAAACATTCGACGAACTTTTAGCCGTCGAAGAAAGTGAGGTCGATTTGGCTGAGTTAAAATAAGGGCCACCATACTCTTGCAAATTACTAGTCCCCTCAAGTGAAAAAAACCCCACTAGGTCTGAAAAGGCCAATGATAGGTTCCCTAAAAAGACTTACAGTTTCGATATTACGAAATGTGATGAAATTTTTGATTTACTTGTAAAAGATGGCCAAATGATAATACCCCCAGGGGTAAAAGTGCCTCCTCTTGATCAAAGAAAGAAAAGAAGCTATTGTAAATATCATAACTTTCTGGTCCATAAAACATCTCAATGTTTTCTTTTTAGGGATCTCGTGCAAAATGCTATCGAAGAAGGGAGGTTGAAGTTCGTCGATAAGGCCCCCATGAATGTGGATTCGAACCCTTTACAGGCGGAGGCCCATTATGCTGAACCTTCAGAGGTCAATGTGATCGAAGCTTCCAGGAGTCAGGTGAAAAGGCCAGGGATAACTATGGTTGAAGTCACCAAAGATCACATCAATATGCCAATATTTGGCATTTTTTCTGGGAACCTTTCTAGAAAAACAATCGAGGCAGTCCAAAAGGCCGCTGAGGGCCCAAAACTGGAAAAAGGCGGAGTCTCAAAATCTGGGACTAAACCCACTTCCTACTTGGATGCGGTGCAAGGCCAGGTGTGATTGGTGGATCTGGAACTGACTGTTTAACGCTGGTTCGCGAAATGTCACGGAAGCAAGAGTCGCCATCGTCTTTTATTTTCTCCAACATGGACAGGACAAAAGCACAGCAAAATTCCTTATGAGATAGTTTCTCGGTTCGGGAGGTAGATTTATAGAAAGGGAAGGTGTTAGCACCCTTTCTATCCATGGTTATCCATGGGCTCTTAGATACTTGCTCATTTGTGTTTTCAAAAGTGTTTGCTTTTCAAGTGTGCGTGGGTTTTGAAAAAAGTTTCGTTTAAAGATTTTAGATCGACTCTTGTATCAGTCCTCAAGAGTGTTTGAAAAATTGTTTTGAAAGCTTTTTGGAAGTGTCGGTGTGAAAAGAGTTTTGATTTGTTTTTGAATAGAGCAAGTATCTACGAGTCATCTACCTACCCTAAGGAATTAGGCTGTGTAAAGGTCCTTAAGGTAGTGCCATCCCACCATTGAGAGGTAGGTAGCACCACCGTTGGAGGTGTTCGGGTCAATTCGTTTGTAGGGACAGTGTGGTCACCAGAGCAATAGTAGGACACCTTAGAAGCTTCCCTTATGCCATTGATCCTTTTTAATTCCGAGGCAACCGTTTTGAGGCAACTGGATCATGTCATGGACATAAGGACTTACTAAAACGTCCTATACTTGACGACCACGTTTCGAGGGCAAGGCAACAGTGAGGCGTACCCTAAGAGTGGTGTGTGAATTTGTGTGTTATTTTCATGTTATGTTTTATCTTGTACATGTATTATGGTGATCTACGCTTGTTTTTAATTTAAGCCATACATTCTTTCATGCAATTATAATTTAAAAGTGCGGAAATTTAAATGCGGAAAGTAAAATCCTACGCTATTACAAGGCGCGGGTCTATACATCGCCAAATTACAAAGACCCGTTTTTGATAAAGATGCGGAAAGTAAAGACGGAAAGATAAACCTAATTACTATTACATGGCTTGAGCAGTTACATAATAATCAACAAGAAAAATAATGCGCGAAATAGAAATTGGAACGTCCGAGGGTTTTGTCCCTTTGCTTGAAATTAAATTAAATTAAAGTCTAATTATTATTTAATTAAAGAAAGGTGTTTTTTTGTGTTTTTTGTATTTAATTAATATTAAACCTAGAACTAATTATTTAAATAAAAGAAAAAAGAATTTTTGGTTTTTTAATGTCTTTAATGAAAAATAAAAATAAAATAAAATAAAGTCAAAAGTTAGTAAAACCTAATTCTAATTTATTTTATTTATTATGAAAAAGCCAAAATTAATCATAATTAAACTAAATTAATTTGTTAGAATTTATTTACAAAAAATAATTAATAGTGAAATTACTACATAATAATAATACTAAAAATGTTAGTTTTCTGAATTTTATTATGAAAAAAATGTTAATTGGTTAGTGACTAATAAAAAGAATAACGATTAATTAATTAAAGAAAAATAATAAAAATAGAGAGAGTGTTTAGGAGTATACGAGCCTGATTGGAGAGGTGAAACAGCTATTGGCGTCATGTGTAAACTGTTTTGTTTTGGCCATTTGTGTTTTGGCTTTTGGCCATTTGTGTTCTGGCTTTTGGCCATTTGTGTTCTGGCCTCAACGTTCCTTAACCTTCTCAGGATGTCTGTCTCGCCATGTATTGGTGTCATCATGCATAAGTTGTTCTACTTTGGCCATTTGGCTTTTGGCTTTTGGCCATTTGTGTTTTGGCCTCAACGTTCCTTAATGAATCTGCATGGGATCCTGTCTAAATCTGCAGTGTTGAATCTCATGAACACATTAAATAAAATCATAAAATGCAAATAAAGTCAATATATGAAGAAATTTAATGTTTAGGCACAATATGGCATGTATGAATGATTATACCCTTTTGATCATGGAGATCAAATCAATCTTACCCTTACTGGAAAATTAGTGACCTGAATGCTTTTATGCCCTTTGGATCATGGAGATCAAGCCAGCCTTATCCTTACTGAAGAAGTAGTGAGGTGTTGGTTTGTAACTGTGATGGCTTGTTTGTAGTGAGAGATGGATTTGTAATAAGGATTTCAAGGTTTTGGGTTCTTGAAAGAATTTGATATTCTAACAGTGTTGTGGCAAGGTTTTTTCTCTCTTTTTTCTTTCCTCCTCCGGTTTGTGTGAAAAGAAGGTGATTATATAATGGAAATTAGGGTATAGAAAATGGGCTTTGAATGTGCAATTGGGCCTCCAATGTTCACTTGAGTTCGTCACTTTCCAGGCTAAATCGCAGGGACTTAAGTGCAATTTTTGAAGTTGAAATGTGAAAACAAAATGTAGCCGACATCGATAACTAACTCCTATCCGAAAATCGGCTCAATCGGATAAACGGTGAATTAGTTATGAATTTTTGAAGTTTCAGCTCAGACAAACTTATTTTGGGCTCCAGTGTCGACTCTGACACGTTCTTCAATAAAAAACTGGTATTGATCGGAGTATAATCCGGTCTCGACTTTTGAAACAAAGTTGTAGATCTATGAGTCAGGGACCTTGTGTAAAAATATGAGCCCAATCCGATAAAAATTGACCGAGTTATGAATTTTCGAAGTTTCGGCCCAGATGAAATAATATTCAGCATTCAGGATTTTCAGCGTGTCATGCACTCTGAGCAAAAAACGAAGGCCTTTTGAATACCGTTTGAACTCAATACCTTCTGTGAAAATGTAGCCAACTCAATTTGTGAAATTTTTGCGCCGGAACCAGCTCGATACGATGAAAATCGACCAAGTTATGATTTTCTGAACATGACGCAAATAAACTTATGTCACAAATTTTCTGTATGAAAATACTTGACAAATCCACATTTTTGAAGACCTTCTGATCGAAATTGGCTTCCATCCGTGAGAAATGAAAACGTAGATAATGTCAAGACGGAATTTTGGCCACCGGAAGGGGTTCAAAACGAGTCACGATCTTCAAGTTATGAATTTTTTAGCGCGTAAAAACTGCACTTTCAGCACACTTTTTCACCATATTTTTTCAAAAAAACTCGCACATTCGGATACCTTCTTTAAAGAATTGACTCTTGAGCCGAACCTGAATTTGAGAATATGTTATCAGAGATATCTTGGCGAAAGAATACCTGAATATGACGCGCCGGGTTGGACTTGTGAATTTTTCTTGAAATATTTTGAGAAATATGGGAGGGCAAATTTTGGGGTACAACAGTTGCCCCTGTTCAATCTTCTTAAACCTGAGGATGTAGATTGGCTTGCGTGCCTTTCGTGATCCGAAGGTGGAAGATGATTGAACACTAAAGTGCCCAGAAATTTGCGCTCACATAGAGTGTGTTAGCAGTATGATGTAGGAAATGGGCTTACAGATGCCATGTTGAGAGATGATGGATAGGAGGACGGACTTATAGATGCCATCTAGAGACTGTTGGTAAGTGGAGAGATGGGCTTATAGATGCCATCGGGAGGTTGTCGATCGCGTAAGAGATTCCTTAGCGAGAACTTGCGTACCTGAGAGAAAAATAATTACCTGGCCTGTTACAGGAGTTGATCTTTAAACCCTTTATGTAGATGTGCCCTGGTTGGATACAGGAATCGAATCTTTAAACTCTTCAGACGTGCCCTGGCAAGATACAGGAATCGAGTCCGGAGAATACAGTCGTCAACAGATACACCCTGGCAGGATACAGGAATCGGATCTTCGAACTCTTCAGACGTGCCCTGGCCGGATACAGGAATCGAGTCTGGTAATGTTAGAAAGGTTGGTGAGTTGTCTCTACTGACAGGTTATTTCCATGGACGGGTGGTCTTTAACGACGAGTGTCTATAACGACGAGTGTCTATAACGACGAGTGTCTATAACGACGAGTGTCTATAACGACGAGTGTCTATAACGACGAATGTCTATGACGACGAGTGTCTATAACGACGAGTGTCTATAACGACGAGTGTCTATAACGACGAGTGTCTATAACGACGAGTGTCTATAACGACGAGTGTCTATGACGACGAGTGTCTATGACGACGAGTGTCTATAACGACGAGTGTCTATGACGACGAGTGTCTATGACGACGAGTGTCTATAACGACGAGTGTCTATGACGACGAGTGTCTATAACGACGAGTGTCTATGACGACGAGTGTCTATGACGACGAGTTTCTATCACGACGAGTGTCTATAACGACGAGTGTCTATAACGACGAGTGTCTATAACGACGAGTGTCTATAACGACGAGTGTCTATAACGACGAGTGTCTATGACGACGAGTGTCTATAACGACGAGTGTCTATGACGACGAGTGTCTATGACGACGAGTGTCTATGACGACGAGTGTCTATAATGACGAGTGTCTATGACGAGGAGTGTCTATAACGACGAGTGTCTATAACGACGAGTGTCTATGACGACGAGTGTCTATGACGACGAGTGTCTATAACGACAGGTGGAAGTAATTTTAACTGGACTTGTCTTCTTTTTACTGGATTTGTCTACTTTGACTGAATTTGTCTTTTTTGACATAGCTGGTCATTTAACCGTATCCTTCCTGAATGGTAAAGGTCAGTCATATGCAATGCATGGTACGGATCAAGCGGTGATATTCTCAGCATAAATGAGATTATGTGATATGATGCATGCATGCTATAATGTATGAAGATGCGATGTTTATGAATGTATTCACGTCTAGGAAAATAAATCCTTGACGGATGCCGGGAGCTTGTTGAATCCTGGGCTGATGTTGCAAGAATACCGGTAGGAGAAGATGACTCCGTTGGGGAATAAACTTGGCAAATAAATTACTTTGCGGGGAGTGAACTCTGTGGGGAAAGAGAGGTACTTCGCTGAGGTTTGATGATAACTCCGCTGGGGATACCATTGACACGTTACGTTGAGGGAATTGATGAACTCCGCTGGGGGATAGGAAGACTTCGTCGGGGACGATCTTTCCGTGACAATGGTTGAGGATAACCCAGTTATATCCTGGTGGGGAAATAACCTTTGAATAAAGTCCGGGGAGACGCATTTGTGCTCTGCAGGGGATAAGCTTCCAGAATCTACTGGGGATAAGCTTCCTGCTGGGGAGATGGATTCCACTTTCCTGGGGAAACCTTTGGACTGGGCTTTCCTGGGGAAATTTTTTGAGATGTACTGGGGAAGTGGCTCCACTGAATGTCTGTATACCGCCGGGGAACAATCTTAGATCGAGACTGCCGGGGATGCTTGTTAAGAATGTTTGTATATTGCGTTGGGGAATGTTGAGATCTACTGGGGATACCCAACTTCCTTGCGGCTGACAGGATAACCCTGCTTGGGGAGAGAATTGTTAAATCCTGGCTCACTCTCTGGGGAATTAAAGCATCTTGATTGTTCTTCAGTCGAACCTATCTTAGTACCTTGGTGGACAGAGTAACTAGATCGCTTAGACAACTCATTACTGCCCCTGTTTCTGATGTTAGAAGATACCTGTGGAGGTGCTTGACGGCTGCCGATTGACAAATCTTCTGGTAGGCAAGTGACGAGATGACGGGACATAGTCGTACGCTTTTGATCCCTAACTTTTGCATGGACCGCCCTTTCGGGTTTTCAGTCCACCGGGATACCCATTTTTGCCCAAGCCGCCTTTTCAGATTTTCGACTTGCCGGGTGTACAGATTTTTTTCATTTTCATCCCTTATTTTTGCCCGAACCCTTTTGGTTCGCCGGGAAGCCCTTATTTTTGCCTAGGTGTGTCAACCTAGCGGGTCTTTGATTATGCGCAGTATTTTTTCCGACTATGTCCACGCTCTCAGGATGTAGGGAGGTGCCCCTGTTGTAGCGTTGTGTCGCCATACCAGAAGATCTTCGTTTGATCGTCCAATGCCCCAAGTGATTTAGACGGAGATTTGCCCCAGGCTATTTGGCATTTGAGAGATTCTTCGAATCTTGACTTAATTGCCCCAGATGATGGACAATAATCACGTCTGCCCCTTGATTGGAAGTGCTTTTGTTCACTAGGTATTCATCGTGCGAATTTCCCTGTTGTTCAAACAAATAGTCATATGCAAACAATGTTATATCAAAAATGCAAAGCTTATGTCTGTCTTGAAGATTTTGAAAATGGATTCTTTTTCATAAAACAAGTGAATGTTTGTAAAACGTGATGTCAACTCCGTATTTACCGTAGGCCTTAAGGAGTCAGGATACCTTTCGTAACAGTATGCTTTCGAACTAACCCATGCTTCAGCTAGGACTTTTAAGGGTTATAACGTGGCCTGGTTCACGGTTTAAGAAATAAAGGATAAAGGCTCAAAGTATTTGTACCCACCCGCTCTTCATGATGTTCTTCAAACCTAAACTCAGCTGATCGTGCGTTAGACCTTGTTTGAGTCTTTGTCCTGATATACCAGTGATGGTTCGGATGTTGACAATTTATTTTGAATAGGCAGTCATCATTTTTTTTTGTTGAGGGTTTGTAGAGCCTCTTTCTTTTTTGATTTTGTTTATCCCTGTCTTTTTGCCTGAACTGTTTCTTTTGTGATTACAGTCAGCGGGATGCCCCAGTTTGTAAGTCCCCTTCATAGGTTTTGACTTACTGGGCTTTTTATTTTGAGAAGTAATGACTGTCTGTCTTTATGATTGTTCAGAACCGTCATTGTCTTTCTTTTGTAAGAACTCCTTTGGTGCTATTTGTTGTGCACTTGGATCAACTGAGAGAACTACCCTGCCCCAGGTTATGATTAAGGGTTTTAATTTTTGAAAAGAAAAACTCCTACTTCTTTGGCTCAAAGGGGTTGATGAGGGATTATCTTCCTTATAACTCCCGTGTTTAGGAATTGAAACAATGCATGTACCTCATCAGCGGGGTCTGTTCAAAAGCATACTATAGATTGTGGTATCGTTCTCGTCATCCTCCCTCAAGAGGCTTAGGATTATTAATTGAGAGTTGACATCAAAAAATGAAGGCAGTTTGAATATAGCGAATGCGAATATATTGCTTCAAAACAGACATATGCGATGCATTAATGAAATAACAACGTTTAACATGAATAAATGTTTGAACAATCAAAAGAAAATTACAACGTGAAAATTCTAATAGACAAAAAGTCTTCTCATTTCAGGGCTTGTTACTTCAAATGGTGAATCCTGTAGGGCTGGTAGAAGCCCTCATCCTGACCCACTTGAGTGAAATCCACTACTCCTTCATTAATCAGATCCTGGACCTTGTTCTTCAGAGCCCAGCAGTCGGCAGTGTCATGTCCAGGACTATCAGAGTGGTATGCACATCTTTTGTTGGGATGATAGTTAGGAGCAGAGATGTTGGGATTCCGGGGAGGAGCTCTTAGTGTAATCAGATTCAGTCTCAACAGGTGTTGTAAGGCTTGGGACAGCGACGTGTTGAGCTGGGTGAATTGCCTTCTGGGCTTGCTCTGATCAACCCGTTGCTCTGGGCGAGGTTGTGGTTGGGCCTGTGAAGTGGTAGCAATTTGGAGAGGTCTATTCTTCACCATACCAGACCCTTGTCCTCTCGGAAGCTGATCAAAGACCCGGTCCCTGACTTGGACTGATTGCTTCATGTCTGATCTGTCTTGGTGGAGCTGACTGATCATGGTCCTCAACTCTTCTTGCTCCCGAGCTAAACCTTGGATGAGAGCCCTTTGCCCCAGCATCTGGGTTTTCATTGTATCTACCTCAGCTTTCAGACGTTTCAGCCGTTCGTCTTTGTCATCTTCGGGACTTTTCATGGCCAAATTCCCCGTGAGGAGTGTCCTAGACTCTTCTTGCCCCTTGGATAGGCTTAAGAAGATCTCCCTGAACTGAGTCTCTTGAGCATGAAGATTCTGGTTATCTTGTTGGCAAGCCATTGCTGAAATAAACAGCGGAGAAGGTAAGTGACCTGTAACAAGGGTACCTGTAATGCAATGATATGTATGATATGCATGTAATGTTTTCAAGGACCTCGCGGGGTAAACAAGGAAATTGTTAGAGTTGGAAACTGGTAACTTGATTGAAGGAACTTCATGTTATTGAGAGTCCTTCTTCAAGAGTCAAGGCTCACCATATCGAGTGGGTCATAGCCCCTGACAACCTTGGCTAGAGGAAAATAAATCCCCTTTGCCCCTTGCCAGACATGTTGGTTCATCATGACCTGCATCACAAGCCCTTGAGATCCTTGAAATGGGTTAGTCCTTATGCAGGATGCATGCAATGGTATGATGTTATGCTATGCATGGGGTAATGTAGGTAAACCCTGTTATGAGTCCCAATTAAGGACTATAAACAAAACCTGCAAGAAACTTAAGTGTCAGATAACAAGCATGCAAGTAGTCAAGTATGAAAGCACACAAGTCACACCACAACCCTTAGAGTTTAGGCCAGCATGGGGTCTAGGTATTACCCTCTTGAAGTTGGTGGGCTCAACCTGTCCTATCAGAAGTAATCGGGTTCTAAGGGTCCCAATATCATTGGATTGCTTTCATTGTTCATCGTTTCGATTTAGCCACTGAACTGGCGACCGAAATATTCCAAGAAAACAACCCTCAATTGAGTGTAGTATCGAGTATCAACCAACCTCGGACTGCACCAAAGTCAGTTATCTCACTACCCTAAAGAGGCCAAGATGGTTCAATTAAGGTTCCTAAGGTTAGTTGATGCTTCACGACACCATGCGGCGGCCCCGTACTCTCCTTGACTGGACTCAAGGGTTACCGGTACACACCAAAGTGCCACATCAACGTAGCAGACTGCTTCAACCATGTCGGTATACCCCGCACAGTTCCCTCACAGCCTTGTTGCTACTTTCTAAGAA
This sequence comes from Vicia faba, assembly GCA_948472305.1. Lineage (NCBI taxonomy): Eukaryota > Viridiplantae > Streptophyta > Magnoliopsida > Fabales > Fabaceae > Vicia > Vicia faba. The sequence goes on from OX451738.1 coordinate 1,280,628,756, forward strand.
GGTATCCCCAGATCTGGGTTAGGATCAATAGAACTCCCAAGACAGTACCCACAATAATAAAGCAAACAATTCAGACAATTGAAAACACAACTGATCTTAGTTCTAAGGTAAACCTCACTTTTAAAGTGTCCCCAGCAGAGTCGCCAGTTCTGTGATCGGTGGATCTGGAACTGACTGTTTAACGCTGGTTCGCGAAATGTCGGGGAAGCAAGAGTCGCCACCGTCTTTTATTTTCTCCAACATGGACAGGACAAAAGCACAGCAAAATTCCTTATGAGACAGTTTCTCGGTTCGGGAAGTAGATTTATAGAAAGGGAAGGTGTTAGCACCCTTTCTATCCATGGTTATCCATGGGCTCTTAGATACTTGCTCATTTGTGTTTTCAAAAGTGTTTGCTTTTCAAGTGTGCGTGGGTTTTGAAAAAAGTTTCGTTTAAAGATTTTAGATCGACTCTTGTATCAGTCCTCAAGAGTGTTTGAAAAATTGTTTTGAAAGCTTTTTGGAAGTGTCGGTGTGAAAAGAGTTTTGATTTGTTTTTGAATAGAGCAAGTATCTACGAGTCATCTACCTACCCTAAGGAATTAGGTTGTGTAAAGGTCCTTAAGGTAGTGTCATCCCACCATTGAGAGGTAGGTAGCACCACCGTTGGAGGTGTTCGGGTCAATTCGTTTGTAGGGACAGTGTGGTCACCAGAGCAATAGTAGGACACCTTAGAAGCTTCCCTTATGCCATTGATCCTTTTTAATTCCGAGGCAACCGTTTCGAGGCAACTGGATCATGTCATGGACATAAGGACTTACTAAAACGTCCTATACTTGACGACCACGTTTCGAGGGCAAGGCAACAGTGAGGCGTACCCTAAGAGTGGTGTGTGAATTTGTGTGTTATTTTCATGTTATGTTTTATCTTGTACATGTATCATGGTGATCTACGCTTGTTTTTAATTTAGGCCATACATTCTTTCATGCAATTATAATTTAAAAGTGCAGAAATTTAAATGCGGAAAGTAAAATCCTACGCTATTACAAGGCGCGGGTCTATACATCACCAAATTACAAAGACCCGTTTTTGATAAAGATGCGGAAAGTAAAGACGGAAAGATAAACCTAATTACTATTACATGGCTTGAGAAGTTACATAATAATCAACAAGAAAAATAATGCGCGAAATAGAAATTGGAACGTCCGAGGGTTTTGTCCCTTTGCTTGAAATTAAATTAAATTAAAGTCTAATTATTATTTAATTAAAGAAAGGTATTTTTTTTGTGTTTTTTGTATTTAATTAATATTAAACCTAGAACTAATTATTTAAATAAAAGAAAAAAATATTTTTGGTTTTTTAATGTCTTTAATGAAAAATAAAAATAAAATAAAATAAAGTCAAAAGTTAGTAAAACTTAATTCTAATTTATTTTATTTATTATGAAAAAGCCAAAATTAAACCTAATTAAACTAAATTAATTTGTTAGAATTTATTTACAAAAAATAATTAATAGTGAAATTACTACATAATAATAATACTAAAAATGTTAGTTTTCTGAATTTTATTATGAAAAAAATGTTAATTGGTTAGTGATTAATAAAAAGAATAACGATTAATTAATTAAAGAAAAATAATAAAAATAGAGAGAGAGTTTAGGAGTATACGAGCCTGATTGGAGGGGTGAAACAGCTATTGGCGTCATGTGTAAACTGTTTTGTTTTGGCCATTTGTGTTTTGGCTTTTGGCCATTTGTGTTCTGGCTTTTGGCCATTTGTGTTCTGGCCTCAACGTTCCTTAACCTTCTCAGGATGTCTGTCTCGCCATGTATTGGTGTCATCATGCATAAGTTGTTCTACTTTGGCCATTTGGTTTTTGGCTTTTGGCTTTTGGCCATTTGTGTTTTGACCTCAACGTTCCTTAATGAACCTGTATGGGATCCTGTCTAAATCTGCAGTGTTGAATCTCATGAACACATTAAATAAAATCATAAAATGCAAATAAAGCCAATATATGAAGAAATTTAATGTTTAGGCACAATATGGCATGTATGAATGATTATACCCTTTTGATCATGGAGATCAAATCAATCTTACTCTTACTAGAAAATTAGTGACCTGAATGCTTTTATGCCCTTTGGATCATGGAGATCAAGCCAGCCTTATCCTTACTGAAGAAGTAGTGAGGTGTTGGTTTGTAACTGTGATGGCTTTTTTGTAGTGAGAGATGGATTTGTAATAAGGATTTCAAGGTTTTAGGGTTCTTGAAAGAATTTGATATTCTAACAGTGTTGTGGCAAGGTTTTTTTTCTCTTTTTTCTTTCCTCCTCCGGTTTGTGTGAAAAGAAGGTGATTATATAATGGAAATTAGGGTAAAGAAAATGGGCTTTGAATGTGCAATTGGGCCTCCAATGTTCACTTGAGTTCGTCACTTTCCAGGCTAAATCGCAGGGACTTAAGTGCAATTTTTGAAGTTGAAATGTGAAAACAAAATGTAGCCGACATCGATAACTAACTCCTATCCGAAAATCGGCTCAATCGGATAAACGGTGAATTAGTTATGAATTTTTGAAGTTTCAGCTCAGACAAACTTATTTTGGGCTCCAGTGTCGACTCTGACACGTTCTTCAATAAAAAACTGGTATTGATCGGAGCATAATCCGGTCTCGACTTTTGAAACAAAGTTGTAGATCTATGAGTCAGGGACCTTGTGTAAAAATATGAACCCAATCCAATAAAAATTGACCGAGTTATGAATTTTCGAAGTTTCGGCCCAGATGAAATAATATTCAGCATTCAGGATTTTCAGCGTGTCATGCACTCTGAGCAAAAAACGAAGGCCTTTTGAATACCGTTTGAACTCAATACCTTCTGTGAAAATGTAGCCAACTCAATTTGTGAAATTTTGGCGCCGGAACCAGCTCGATACGATGAAAATCGACCAAGTTATGATTTTCTGAACATGACACAAATAAACTTATGTCACAAATTTTCTGTATGAAAATACTTGATAAATCCACATTTTTGAAGACCTTCTGATCGAAATTGGCTTCCATCCGTGAGAGATGAAAACGTAGATAATGTCAAGACGGAATTTTGGCCACCGGAACGGGTTCAAAACGAGTCACGATCTTCAAGTTATGAATTTTTTAGCGCGTAAAAACTGCACTTTCAGCACACTTTTTCACCATATTTCTTCAAGAAAACTCGCACATTCGGATACCTTCTTTAAAGAATTGACTCTTGAGCCGAACCTGAATTTGAGAATATGTTATCAGAGATATCTTGGCAAAAGAATACCTGAATATGACGCACCGGGTTGGACTTGTGAATTTTTCTTAAAATATTTTGAGAAATATGGGAGGGCAAATTTTGGGGTACAACACCAGGCAAAAGACTTGGAGGCTCAAATGAAGCAAATGACTCTTGCTACTAAAGACAACATGAATGTCAACATGGTCGAGATTTCTGAATCAAAAGTCTCAGAGGAAGCCATCAGGCAAGAGCAAGCAAACAGGACAACGTTCCCCTTCGAGAACGAAAATCTGACAGAATTCTTGCAACAATGCCAGAAGAAGAAATCAGAGGTAATGCTGTGTCCTTGATGCAACTCTATTTTTGACAAGAAAGCTGCTGAACACATCGAAGGTATGAGAGCAGCAAACAAGAAATGGAGCAGAAATGCCCAGAAAAGTGCAAGCTTTAATGTTCGACACGATCCTAGAAGAACCTATCAAAAGGGTTCAAGTCAGGAAAAGAGGCCACTAACTTTCAGGCCTCCAACCAATGTGCTAGTCGATACATGGCTAAAAACATCGGTTCGAAAGAGACCCAACGAAGAAAGGTGGCACCCCTTTGAAGTGCCAAGAGGTTCATCTTTGATACTCAGGAAGGAACCTCATCCAGGTGACACCAAAGTTGCTCAAGTATCGAGTAATTACAAGGGAAAGAACCCAATGTCTCGATCCCAGTGGAGAAGATACCAAAGGCGGCGCAAGGCTGAGAGAGAGGCTGTCAAAGAACCAAAGTCAGAGTCGAGTTCAAATGTCCCCCAGTGAAAGCAAAGAAAGCCTTTGGAGAGGGAACCAGTAACCAATAGATTGGTATGGCCTGACCAAAATGAAGCTGGTGACAGAGAGGGCTCTGAGTCCGACGACACATTAGACATCATGGTAAATGTAGTTTTGGTCTTGCCAAGAGAATTGAACCGCCAAGTGGAGGTCGAATCAAATGATTGGGAAGTCGAACAAGAGATTGCCAAGCATAGGCCAGTATGCTACTTTGTCATGGGTAATGGCTGCACTGAAGAGCAAAATGGTTTCTTCGAACCACCAACTGAGGCGATGAAGAGTCACCTCAAGCCTTTATTCATAAGGGAAAAGCTCGAAGAGGCCACTGTAAACAAGATCTTGGTGGACTTTGGGGCGACTATCAACATAATCCCCCACTTCATGCTAAGAAAAGTAGGCAAGAATGATGAAGACATTAAGCCTCATAATATGGTCCTGTCGAACTACGAAGGTGGAATAGGGACCACCATGGGTGTGATTCAACTGGACCTCAAAGTGGGATCCATCCTTCGACCAACCATGTTCATGGTCATATCGGCGAAACCAAATTACAACCTATTATTAGGCCGAGAATGGATACATGGTGTCGGAGAAGTACCATCATCGATGCACCAAAGTTTGATATTATGGCGTCCTGATGGGATTGTTGAGAATGTAGAAGCAGATCAGAGCTACTACTTAGGCAAAGTTAATCACCTTGGGAGAGCTGACTTTGACAAAAATTTGGCTCACATTGGGCCATGTCCAACACCTGATTTCGACATGGCGTCAGCGCCAAATGCTTTTTGTTCCTTGTACCTGCATCCTGATCATGGGTTTCAATGGGATAAAGAAGACTTGTCCCACATTGATTTCAGTGGGCCAACTGACATCCATCCAACTGGTTGGGGAAGCGAATTCAGTGATAATGACTGAGTCACAAGTGTTACAATGAATTTCGGCTTACGTGGCCGAAACAAGAATGATAGCGGCTCTTGAAGCCGAAGTAAAATATATGGCCAGCAGGGCCAATGACCAGGAGCCACCAGATATAGGTCCTGGAAAAGATTTCGACCCAAAACCTCCCGATATCATGACAGAGGAAATGCAGGAACAGAGGCTCGATGCCATCTACGACGATGAGTCTTTGGGTTTCGAAAAGGACCCCCTGGCGAACAACATCAAAATGTTAGCACATGACCCTTTAGAAGAAATCGATTTAGGCGAAGGGTTAGATAAAAGACCCACTTACATCAGCGCCAAAATAGACCCAGAGCACAGGGTTGAAGTGATCCAATTACTGAAGGAGTTCAAGGACTGCTTTGCATGGGATTACAACGAAATGCCTGGACTCGACAGAGGATTGGTAGAACTCCAGTTGCTAATCAAATCTGGAAAAAAGCTTGTCAAACAGACTCCAAGACGCTTCGCTCCAGAAATACTGTCGAAGATCAAAACGGAAGTCGAAAGACTGCTGAAGTGAAAATTCATACGAACTACGAGGTATGTTGAATGGATTGCAAACATTGTGCCAGTAATTAAGAAAAATGGTACGTTGAGGGTGTGCATAGATTTCAGAGATCTGAATGCTGCAACACCCAAAGATGAATATCCTATGCCTGTGGCAGAAAGGCTTGTCGATTCTGCCGCTGGCCACGAGTACCTGAGCATGCTCGACGGTTACTTAGGATACAATCAAATTTTCATTGCTGAAGAAGATGTGTCGAAAACAGCTTTTCGATGCCCTGGGGCCTTAGGCACTTACGAATGGGTAGTAATGCCCTTTGGCCTAAAGAACGCTGGGGCAACATATCAGCGAGCAATGAATTCTATCTTCCATGATTTTATTAACACTTTCATGCAAGTATATATTGACGATATTGTTGTAAAATCTGTTTCTAGGAACAACCATATAGACCACCTTCGATAATCATTTGAAAGAATGAGAAAGCATGGTCTGAAAATGAACCCTTTGAAGTGTGCGTTCTGTATGAAAGCTGGAGATTTCTTGGGCTTCGTCGTCCACAAGAAAGGAATCAAAATCAACCAGAACAAAACGAAGGCAATCTTGGAAGCGAAAGCGCCAACGAACAAGAAGGAATTGCAATCTCTGTTGGGCAAGATAAACTTCTTGAGGAGATTTATATCCAACCTAAGTGGAAAAGCGCAAGCCTTCTCACCCTTACTTCGATTGAATAAGGAAAGATTCGAGTGGGGGCAAGAGCAGCAAGACGCCTTCGACAAGATCAAAGGGTACCTCACCAAGCCACCTATTTTGGTGCCTCCTTGTAGCAATAGGAGTATGAGATTGTACATAGCTGCATCCGACAAAACTTTGGGAAGCATGTTAGCCCAAGAAGATGAAAATGGAGTCGAAAGACCCATTTACTACCTTAGCAGAGTTTTGAACGATGCAGAAACTAGATATAGCGAAGTTGAAAAATTATGTCTATGTCTCTATTTCTCTTGTATAAAGCTCAAACAATATATAAAACCAGTTGATGTGTATGTTTCGTCCCATTTTGATGTTTTCAAATACATGTTGTCGAAACCCATCTTGCACAGTCGAATTGGCAAATGGGCGTTAGCATTAACTGAGTATTCATTGACCTTTATGCCTCTTAAGGCAGTGAAAGGACAAGTGGTAGCAGACTTTATAGTCTACCACTCACTTCAGGTTGAAAATATAAATTACTTGGAGATAGAACCCTGGAAATTTTACTTCGATGGTTCCAGCCATAGAGATGGGACGGGAGTAGGGGTCTTAATTATTTCTCCAGAGAAAATTCCAACAACATTCAAGTACAAGATAGAAGGTACTTGTTCGAACAATGAGGCTGAATACGAAGCTCTAATTATTGGCCTTGAAATATTGTTGGAATTAGGGGCAACTCGAGTCGAAATAATGGGAGACTCAGAGTTAGTCATTAAGCAAGTCACAAAAGAGTACAAATGTATAAGGGAAAATCTCATTATGTACTTTGTGATAGCAAATCGTTTATTGAAAAAATTCGAAGTGGTTAATATTCGACACATACCTAGATTGGAAAACCAAGTAGCCAATGATTTGGCACAAATTGCATCTGGGTATAAGATTTCAAAAACGAGATTACAAAGAGCAATCGAAGTCCGAGGGAAAATAACGACAACCAGTTTGTCTCTAACTGATTTGGAATCAACAAGACTAGGATATGCCAATCAAAGGAATTTCGAAATTATGTTCATAGACAATTTATCGGAGCAAGACTGGAGGAAACCCATTGTGGATTACCTACAAAATCCAGCAGCTTCGACAGAACGGAAAATAAAATATAGGGCGTTAAGTTACGTACTCATGGGGAATGAGTTGTTCAAAAAGACGCCTGAAGGGGTATTATTAAAATGCTTACGCGAAACCTAAGCGTACATATCCCTTTCGACTACGCATACTGGAGCATGTGGAGCTCACCAAGTAGTTCATAAGATGAAATGGTTGTTGTTTCGACACGGACTATATTGGCCTACTATCTTGAAAGATTGCGTCGAGTTCGCGAAGGGTTGTCAGGATTGCCAAGTCCACACTGGTATCCAACATGTACCAGCAAACGAGCTTCATTCAATAGTGAAGCATTGGCCTTTTAGAGGATGGGCGTTGGATCTTATTGGAGAGATTCGACCAGCATCATCAAAGAGCCAGAAATATATACTGGTAGGCATTGATTATTTCACTAAATGGATCGAAGCTATCCCTTTAGTCAACGCAGACCAAGAAAATGTCATTCAGTTTATTCAAAAGAACATTATCTACAGATTTGGAATCCCTGAGACTATAACAACTGATCAAGGGTCAGTGTTCACTGGTCGAAAGATGCAGGAATTCGCTCAAGAAACAGGTTTCAGACTCCTAACATCAACACCTTATTACGCGCAGGCAAATGGTCAAGTCGAAGCGGCGAATAAAATAGTGATTGGCCTGATCAAAAAGCATGTGGGAAAGAAGCCAAAAAATTGGCACAAAACGTTAGACCAGATCTTGTGGGCCTGTCGAACGTCCCCAAAGGAAGCCACATGTACAACACCATATCGGCTAACTTATGGTCATGACGCAGTACTGCCATCAGAAATTTGTCTTCAATCAGCAAGGGTTCAAAGACATCAAGATATCCCCTCTGAGGTTTATTGGGATATGATGTTAGATGAATTGGTAGATTTAGACGAAGAAAGACTACAAGCTCTCGACCTACTGAGAATTCAGAAGAAAAGAGTGGAAGACTCTTACAATAAGAAAGTAAAACCTAAGGCATTCACGCCTGAAGAACTAGTTTAGAAGGTAATTCTTCCTATGGATTGAAGAGATCGAAGCTTGGGAAAATGGTCACCCAAGTGGGAAGGACCCCTCAAAATCATTCAAACTTTTTCTGGTGGAGCTTATGAGGTTAAAGAGTTAAGCGAGGATAAAAGACTCTTGAGAGTAAACGACAAATATTTGAAAAAATATAAACCTATGCTTCAAGAGATCAAAATAAATAAGAATTTAATGACTAAGTTAACCATAAGGCCAAAATGGAAAATGATTTTGATTAACCAAAATGGCTACATTGTATTACAAAAATTATAGTACGTGGTCAATGAAATACAGAGCAAATTAGAAAGGGACAGAGGATTTGAGACGAAGATATTTGGCTCGCTGTAACTCCAGTCGTTTGTTACACAAGGCATTCGCCTGAGAAATTTTGGCAATCTGGTCATCTAGGGCTTGGGCCCTTTCAGCGAACTCTAGGCCTCGAGCAACTTCATCTTGGCTCTCTGCGTCTGAAACGGTCGAAAGGAGTTCCTCTTTGTGCTTAGTGTTAACGTTTAACCTGGCTTCCAACTCCTCGATCTGCACCCGTATAGAGGCGTTATCCTAATCTATAGCTTCGATTTCCTGTTGCTTGGACGTCTTCTGTTTCGACAATTCTGCAATTCGAGAAGTCGATTCAGCTACTTCAGTCCAAGCAGAAGAACTCTTGCCATGCAACATTTCGAGTTGGCTGTTGAACCCCCTTCGACGATTATAATCCGCAGAGACTTGGTCAATAATGGAGTATAACTCCAAGATGAAGCTGGAAATCTCTGGAGAAACAGCAAGCAAATCGACTGCACCCAAGATAGCCCCCAAACAAGACTGGGCAGTAGGATCCCCCTCCAAAGCCTTCATTAGATCCCTCTTGAAGAATTGAGCCTTAACTTTCTTTAAGACATCATCGAGAGGAGAAGTCGAAGTAGACTTCCCTGATGCAGTAGAAGCATCATGACTGGGGTCAGATGAATTTTCCCTGCTCTCGACAATGGCGTTCAGATAGCCAATTGGATCACTTTGCTTTAAGAGGGCTAAGTCCTCTTTAGATCTGGGCTTTGTCGAGGTAACCTTTTCTGTGGCATTGGTGGCTTGGGGATGAGCATTTTCAGCAGCATCGACGTCAACATGACCCTCTTCATCATGTTGCTCTTCTGTCTCATTGACCACTTGAGTTTCCTCCTGGTGATGCTCCTCAGGGACATCCTCTGTTGCAGCAAGGAACTCATCATCCACCAGTTCCTCTTCGCGTTGTCTGCTATGGTCAGCAGAGTCCTGCGGCTCCAAAGTTTGATTCACTTCGTTAGCAGAACTAACGAAAGAAGAAGGATTGAAGGTGGGTTCTCCTGTGCTGTTTACGAAGGTATCAGAACCTTCGACCAGATGCCCAGCTGGCGCTGAAGTTCCAGCCGTTTCCTAAAAATAGAAAAGGAAAAATATTCTGATTAGAGAGATGTACAATTGAAGGTGATCATCGACACTTAAGTTAAAAGTGGTCGGAGGCGTTACTTGTACAGGAACCTCAGCCCCAGGGCTGGAGTTATCGCTTTCAACAGGATTACTGAGCAAGACGTTTAGCTCCTCCTCCGTGGGCTCTTTGATGATCACAGGGGGTGGCCTGGGTTTATTCCCTGTGAGTTTAGTTCTCATCACAGTCGAGATTCAGGGGCAGGGGAAGCCTTTTTCAGCTTTCTCCGTTTGAGAGGAACAGGAGGAGATTCCTCCTCGTCGCCACTCGAAGATTCGACCGTTAATATAGGTCGCTTCTTAGGCGCAGGTTCCTGAAAATCCCAAATGGAGTCGATTTAAAACACAGCGTCGGGAACAAGAATGTTTAAAACCAAAGAAGGAAACAAGAGAAATTTTTGTTACCTGTGCTGGAGGTTTTGTAAAGGGACCTCCACCCTGATGGTTGTCTGTGGCTTTCTTAGCCACAGGTTTTCGAACAACTGAAAGAAGAAACGTTCACAAGTTATATATGGCAGATATAAGTTGAAATGAAAAGACAAATATAATTTGAAGGAACGTACATTTCTTTATTTTATCAAGAACCAGGACGAAGGACTTCTTGAGTTCGTCAGCAAAGTCCTTCTCGTCGAGGAACTCTTCGACGTAATATCTCTTCCACCAATCTTCAAAAGCTGGTGAATAAAGGAAGTTGAGTTGGTAGTCGAACAATGATAGTACGGTCCGACCAACGTACCTACTAATATGCCTAGTAGCGGCTTCTTCAGAGTAGTCAGTAGAAAAGAACAACAATGATTTCTCCCGAGTATAAATTGGAGAAGGAAGCGATTGGATAATGCCAATTGTCGAGAGACAAGATTTGGTTGGTAGGCAATCAGGCTCAGCTGATTCTTTGAACTCTTGAAGCGCAATGGCATTATCCTTGGAGTGAGAAACGCTTCCCACATTATTGCATGCTCTTCCAAGTGAGGATCCTATGATGATTTGGGATGGGGCCTGGTAAACCATCCTGGACCACACTTTCGAACGGAGAAAGGGGCCATGGTCGAGGTAAATTCCTTCCTCCATGCAAACATCTGAATGAAGTTTGCGAAGGTTTTTTGTAGTTCCAGCCCATCCTCAGTAGGAGTCAATAAGGCAAGCCTGGTGCCTTTGACGCGCCTTCTAGCTATCTCAGGAGCCTGTTCGTTTATTTGAGGCTTCTGGGGAAGAAACGACTCGAAAGTGGCATTCAACCAGAGTTGAAGTAGCCAGAAGGGACCAGCAAGTAGCAGGCTGGCTCTATTCTCGATTACTTTCAATTGAGCAACTCCACTGCTTATTGACTCATACAAATTTGCCAATATTAATTCGGCCAAACAGATGTTTTGGCCGTGATGAAGCTGAGTAGCGAGGGTGACCATTTTCTTCGTCACCTGCAGAGATTTCGTGTAGAACACGAAGCGCGACAGCCATAGGGCTAGAAACGCGATGTGCTCCACATCAGTCACCACAGTTGTTGATTTGTCGTGGTAATGGTTGGTGTAGGTGGTGTAGGTGGGTTTGGTAGCAGAAAACCCAATCTGGTCTTCAGACATTTCCTCTGGGTCGAAGTAGTCCCCAGTTGGTCGAAGACCAGTAATGGCGGCCACATCGAAGAGTGTGGGCATAACCATTCCACAAGGCAAGTGGAAGGTATAATGAGTGTAGTCCCAAAACAGCAATGAAGCTACCAGCATGTCAGGGCTGTAGTTAAGGCCAGTTTTGGACAACATGACCAGGTCATAGATGCCCATACTTTTCCAAATCGAATCCTGGCACCTCTCCATCTTAAGGAGCCAAGCGGCGTATTCCAGTGTCAGACTAGGGCTAGAGCGAAAAGCCCTAACCCCCCTGTTAAAAAACCGAAGATCTATCTTCTCCTTCGCAGGATCTTCAGTATCATCTTTTGCTTTCTTTGAACACCCAACAGGTTTGAGTTCTGCATGCACAGGGAAGAAACCCTCATTTTTTATGGGGTCATTGATGCTTGTTAAAAGAGGGCCTAACATGGCAAAAACCTGGTTGGAATATCCAACAGGAATCAGCAGTTGAGAGCCATAAGTTTCACGTTCAGCCTCACCCATGGGTTCAGGAACCCTTCGCATTCCCATAGAATTGACTATCGGAGCGGTTGAGAAGATTTTTGGTCGAGCAGTTTTTGAGGGAGTGATAGTTCTTGGGGTATGGGGAACACGAGTACGTGAAGCCATTTTTTGGTTTGAGATGAGAGTAGATGAAGATGAAGATTATTGGGATTGGAAAGGAAGAAGCAAAGGTTTGTTTGCAGAAAACTTTGTTCGATTGAAGGTTTGGATGCAAGAAAGCGTAAAGAGTATAACTGAGGTACTTGGTGCTATTTATAGTGAGTGAAAAATCACAGGGCTCGAGGTCCATTAATGCCACATACAAGAGTGGGGCACGTGGCACGCAGTGGGCATTGTAACCGTTCTGAAAAATGGAAACATTACAGCGTGCTTCCTCGATTTCAGTAAATAGTCATGATGACGGCATATGAAAGGTAAACGTGTGTGCAAAACGCCTTACTGAAGTGACGTCTTGGGAAAAGGTGAAATGATGAATTTTTGAGTTTGTCAGTTGGTTGGTAGATGAAAAGCACACAAACTGATTTGTGGCTGAGAGTGAAGGACAGGTGTCGAATGGAATATCAAAGAATGCCTTTTTCTTTGGAGTGTCGAAATAAGACATTCTTGGGGGGCAATTTGTTGGCTCCTAAATTCGAAACCCATATTCTATTATTATATAGATAATTAATTAAGTCAGAAGAGTTTCCAACACAAGAAGGCTTCGACCAGCTGATCACGTCGAAGGCTCATCAAGGAATGACAAGGTACTTAGAGAAATTCCTTTAAGTTGGAATCTTGTTGTCTTCGACGTCAAAGGAGCAACCTCTCGACCAAGGTCACTGATGCCCAAGATCGAACGGTTTGAATTCTGAATTGTTGGAGGGAAAACGGTTCCCAACAGTTACCAAGCGCAACGTGTCATGCACGTAGGCGTCGAAGGTTGTGAGCATGCCATGTGGAGTCATCATGAAGCGGTGTGACTGCCTAGCGGTTACTTAGTTTTTTTAGTATAAATACTAAGTATTTTACAAAGTCAGGTGTGTTCATCATTGTATACAAGTCACTCATTTAGATTCAAGTACCCATCGTGAGAGAAAGAATCATTGAGAATGTATGTGTGAAACACCATTTATCTTAATCAAAGTCTTTTATATTCAAGCAATTTATCACTTTCACTCATTTACTTCCGTTGAAGTCATTTACTTAATAACTTTAATGCTTTTATTTACTTTATCAAGCTTTTCTCCATGCAATTTATTTAAAGTACCTTTACTTTACTTGCATTAATCACCATTAGGATTAATCGAAACTCTTTACTTCAAAGCATTTAAACTCCAAGAATCAACCATGTCTTAGGATCAATATGATCGATCCTGCGAGTCACCAAATAAGTAACCTTTTAGAGGATCAACGGTTGTTTACCATTTTTCACGGTAAACACAGCCAGAAATCCAACATTGAACTGTTTCATGACTTCCGCTTTGATCTTCTCTAACATGGCAGGTCTCATGCGGCGGACTTTTTATTTCACTGGTGGACAGTCTTCTCTTGTGGGTAGATGATGTACCACGATGTCTGTATCGAGTCTCAGCATGTCTTCGTATGACCAGGCAAAGATCTCAACATAATCATGCAACAACTAAATTAGGTGCTCCTTGACACTCAACTCTAGATTGGCACCCACTTTGATTTCCTTTTTATCTTCCTCGGTACCCAAATTGATTGTATCTAACAGCTCCTCATGAGGCTGAATAGCTCTTTCCTCTTGTTGTAGTAGTCTAGCCAATTCCCCTGGCACCTCACAATCTTCCTCACCTTTGTATTCGGCTTGGTAGATTAGATCTTCAGAGTCACTGAAGGCTATAGCAGTATCGTTACCCATAGGATCCGGAATGGAGGGGTACCTACATTTGTGAGTGTGGGTGTGTGTAACAGTATATCCATCTTAAAACAATAAAATGTAAAAGAAAGACAATGAGCACAAAAGATTTGTATGTGGAAAAGTGTCCATTATTCATTGATTGTCATATGAAGATGAAATAAAAACCCTTACAAATGGACCATTGTGCCTTGGGTAAGACACAAGGTTTTTAAAGTGCGAATTGTTCATGAATATTACAAGTCCAACAGAAATGTAAAAGATAAATTACTGAGATATGAAAGTTATTGGGACAAAGTCTATGGCTTCCCAGTTACGAAGTCCTCCATTGACAGTAGGAAATATCCAATCTTCCAAGCTGCCATCCTCTTCATTGTCTTCTACTGCATTAACCCCTTGGTTGCTAATCTTCACAGGTGGCCCCCCAGCATGGGCACGGCGCACAACCTTCTGAGCAGTTAAAGTAAACCCTAAGCCAAACTTGTCTGATTTGTACGAAATGTCTGGAAGCTGCCCCCAGATGGTGCATCCACCCTCCTCTATTACTACCTTTGCGTCCTTTAGATATGACATCCTAAGTGGAGGTCTTGTGATCTTGGGAATCGAGGATAATTCCTTGGTTGCCGCTACTTCTTGAGAGACCTCTTCAAAATGTTGGAAAGGGGTTTCAAGGAACTCGCCATCCAACTCCACATATCAGAAAGAATTCAGATGACTAATCATGTACTCCTCCTCCCCGTGGACAATTATGATCTTTCCTTGGTCCGGGTACTTCAGCATCTAATGCAATGTGGAGGTGACAAAACCGGCATTATGGATCCAAGGCCGTCCCAACAGACAGGAATAAGAGGGACGAATGTCCATGACATAGAAGGTTGAATTTAAAGTTTGAGTTCCCACCTTTATCAGGATGTCCACCTCCCCATGGACCATTGTTGTACCCCAAAATTTTCCCTCTCATTTTATCAAGATTTCCCCTCACAAGACTCTTTGGACTCCAGACAGGACTAGGGTTTGCTCAGCTCAAGACATCTCCTTGCACTGATGACCTGAAATTAGGGTTTGAGTTTGCACAAGGATTTTTGGACTTCCGATGTTCAATGTGACTTTCATGCTTCATGTTGGACCCCTAAGATTGCTCATACCAAGTTTCAAGCCTTGAATCAATTTATTGCCCAGTCAATTGGACAGTTGACCTAAAAATTAGTTGTATTGGGGGAAAAGTCAACTGTGGCCAATTTACAGTCAAACCTCATAATTTTTTATTCACATCAACATTATAGACTCATATTAACCTTTTGATCAAGTTTGGACCATAACTCCTCAAGAAATTTGATCAGATCACCAAAAGGGCAAAATGGTAATTTTTAGGGTTTTGACTGTAGAAGGGGCAATTTCTTTTTTTTCACCTAGCCAATGGCAAATTGGGTTCAAGCATGGTTTCAAGGACTCAATGGAATCACTTTGACCTAATCACAAGGTTTAAAAGATCTCAATTGCATTGGATTGACAGATGAATTTTCCAGTCAACTGATCAAAAATCAACTATACACTGAAAAGTCAAACTTTGACTTTTTGGTCAAAATCAAGTGCCAAGGGTCATTTTTCATCAATATGTGTCAAAACATGAAACTTGTTCACCAAGAAACTTAATTTTCAAAATTAGGGTTTAAAATGGAAAATTTTCATAACTTAGAAATTTTCTAAGTTATGAAAATTTCTTATTTTTTCCCACCTTTGCCCAACTTTTTCACCATGATGAAATTGGATTCAAACAAAACTTCCAACATGAAAGTTGTAGTACTACACAAATTCTACAACTTTTATTCACAAAGTTTTCCCAAAAGATGCTTGGATCTCAAGTTATGATTTTGTGAACAAGGGTCCATGAAACTTTTAACTTAGTGAAAATTTGCCCTAGTTTAGGCAGGGTTTTGACCTATCTTCATGGAAAATTTTCACCTAGTTCCAAGTGTAATCTCAAAATTCATTTCAAATATGGATTGTAGATCATGTTACAAGCTTTCCAAAATGTCAAAGAACTCTCCAAGATCAATTGTGGTTAGGGAGAATCGAAAGTTTGAAAATGGCAAATTATCACTTTTGGCCAAGGCATTTTGCACATTGCTACAACTTGCAAATCTATCCAAACCTTGCTTGTACTTGTTTTACAGGTCTTAAACCCTTCCACACTCATAAATTAAATGCAAACACATTGGATTATGGCATTGTTCTGACCTATGAAGCATTATACAAAGGTTTAATCTAAAAATGGCAAAAAGGCAACATTGCCACTTTGATAAAGCATGCTTTATGTCAAGTTGTTTATCTTGAGCCATGGACCAAGCCTTTTGCTGCAAACAAAGTTCACTAAGATCAGGAAATTGGTACCAACTATGTGCAGGCTTTGAGGCCTTAGCATTGTCAACTCACCTTTTACTTCAAAAACAAGCAAGTGTGCAAAAACTCCACAACTTTGTAATATGATAAGAACAAAGCTTGTGCACATTTCAAACAAGTTCAGCACAATATACCAAGCCTAATACACGAGTTACAAGCCTCTCAAACACCCTCAAGCACAAAATCACAAGTTCTTGCAAAAATAGGGCAGGTTCTACAGATTCACCTCCAAAACAAAATCCACTCGTGCGTTTTGTCCCAAACCACTTCCAACACACTCCATAAAACATACTTAAGCTGTCCAGACCATTCTCAAGCAACTGTAACCTGGTTTTCACACTTCACCATTTTTACTTTGAAGCTTTGCAGGTTGAGTTCTACAAGCATATTCAGGCAAGTTCAAAGCAAGCCAAGTATTGGGGAAGGTTAAGGGAACATCAAGCAAGTTCAAAAGTCCTTCAGGCCTCACTAAAAGTTGCTACATTTCCATACTCGAGTTTGACTGAAACAGGCATTTTCCAACTTTTTATCTCCTTATTTAGGCATCATTAAGCTTAGGTTTGTGAAGCAAAAATGTAGTCCTCATTGTCCTTGAGCTATACATATGCATAGAATTCATTTATGTTAACTGAGCTAGGAGTATTTGATAGTTGAACTTACTGAAAAAATTAGGTTATAAATTAGGGGCACTGAAATTCTCCCTGGTTTCTTAGAGTTAGATCAAGTTTTTTATATGGTTAGAATCGTGGTTTAAAGCTCTATAATTTTCATGTTATGAGTTTTTGATTTCAAGCAAAGAATAGAGAGAACAGGTTTGAAGTTGCAGGCACGCGTATTTTTGTTCAGATGTTAGAGATGAAGTGGAATCTGGGCTGGGCCTGGCTTTGGCTGACTATTTGCACCCCCATGCTTGCTTTCTGCACCACTTGGCCCATTTGATTTATTTTTGCATATTTTTCTTTTCTATTTTTATTTTCTGACTGTATTATTTTTTCTTGAACATTTAAAATCACAAAAATTATTTTCTTTATTTTTGGCATTTTATTATATTTTTATTTTTATTTTTATTTGCATAATAAATAATTATTAGGTTAATATTACTTTATTTTCTTAATTAAAACTTGTAAATAATACAAAAATATCATATATTTTTATTTTTATTATTTATACACTTAAATAGTATTTTCTCACACATTTTAATTTTTTAATAATGTTGCATATATTTTTATTTATTTTCTTGTACACATAAATGAATAAATAATATAATATATTTTCTTAAAACAAAAATTAGGGTTTCCACCCTTTCCAAAAATAACCATTAATATTTTTCTTATTTTTTGAGACATTAAATAAACTTATTTTTACATACATAAAAATAAATACAAAAACATTTTGCATATTTATATTTATTTGCATATTTAAATAATTGTCCATTTATTTATTTGTGCAATATTTCAATTTGGTTGTAATAATAGTTTTAGGGTTTATTTTTGAAGAATATCCCCTTATTCAAACTTGTACCCCTCCCCATAATAAAGTTGTAATAGTCTTAGATTTATTTTTATGCATTTTATCGCTTTCAAATGCATGATAGTAAGATTAGGGTTTGTATGATAACCAAAAAACCAAAACAAATAGCTTGACCAAACACAAGACAAAAATGTATGAAAATGACAACACAATGCACACAAGCACTCCTAGGGTTTCATCCACTTGTTGCCTTAAAAATGGCCATGGTATGCATGCTAGGTATCTTGGCAAAACAAAACAAAAACAAAAAGATTATAGTCCCTCGATGACGCTATCTTGGTTGCCTAAATAAAAATGACCTAGTCCCTCAAAAACTTGCTAAATATACTTGGCAATATTTTTATCATGGTCATACGATGACCCACGCCCGTGCCGTTTAACATCCAAACACAAGGTTGTTTACCAAATACAATGGTACAACAACAATGTCAAAGGGTTAAAAATATGTAGGAAAGATATTTGAGTAGGGTAGACAACTCCTAGTTACTTGATCAAACTTGCAAACCATCCTTGCTAATTTCAAAAAACACACACACAATTTCAAAACATTTCCCAAAACAAACTTTCAAACATTGAAACATTTTTTAAAAGACAAACACCTTTGTATATACTAAAACAAGAATCATTACAAAGGTTGCCTAAACATAGGCCTCTTTTCAAAATATTTTCAAAACCACACACAAAGCACCATTTCAAACAATTGAAAAGCAAAAGCAAGTGATCTAAACAAGTAACTAAGAGCCCATGGAAAACCATGGATGAAAAGGGTGCTAGCACCTTTCCTTTTCATAATCTACCCCTCGAACCCAAGAAAACATCTCAAAGGTCTTTCCTGTGCTTTTTGACCTTTCCTTAGGATAAAATAAAAAGTCGGTGGCGACTCTTGCTAAACCGAAACATTTGCGAACACAAACGCAAAACCTCAAGTCAGTTCTCCCACCGTATCACAGAACTGGCGACTCTACTGGGGACATTAAATTTTAAAAGTGGGGTTACCTTAGGGTTTAGATCACCTCTACATGCTTACCTTGTTTGCTTTGATTTCTTTACATTTGGTTCTATTGTTTGGGTTTGAATCCTCTACCCGGATTTGGGAAACATTCATAGGTAAATAACAATACGTTGTGGAAACCGTGCGGGGTATACTGACATGGTTGAAGCAATAACTATATTAGTGCGACATATTTGTGGGTACCGGTAGCCTCTGAGTCAATCAAAGAGAATACGGGGCCGCTGAGTGATGTCATGAAGCACTAATGGACTTTTAGAACCTTTACTTGACCATCTTGGCCTTTTTAGGGGTGGTGAGATGATCGGCTTTGGTGCAGTCCGAAGTTGGTAGATACTCGATACTACACTCATTAAGGGTTGTTTTCTTGGAATATTTCGGTCGCCAGTAAAGTGGCTAAACAGAAACAATGAACACAGAAAATAATCCAGTGATATTGAGCTCCTTAGAACCCGGTTACTATTTATAGGACAGGTTAAGCCAACTAAACTTCAAGAGGGTACTTACCTATGAAGCCCCATGCAAGCCTAAAACTAGGAACTTGTGTGATTTATTTGTACATATACTTGTGCATACATCATGAGCATCATGAAGCATCATGTGCATCCACTAACCATTTCAAGGATTTGGATCTTCATCTTTGTTCCTGTTTTGTAGGTAATGGATTCACTCCGTCGGAAAACTATTCAGGTCAACCTTGTGAGAATTCCTCCTCAACTCAAGGAGCTTGCTTCCAAGATTCCAGATAATTCTCCATTCACTGAAAGACATGGTATACTTCTCAACTTGGTCAACTCCATCATAGAGGAAGACATGGTGAAAGTTCTCTTCCAGTTCTTTGACCCCCTACACCACTGCTTCACATTTCCTGACTACTAGTTAGTGCCTACTTTGGAGGAATTTTCTCAACTCTTGAGGATTCCTATTCTCAATCAACTACCCTACAACGGTACGGAAAGAGATCTAAAACCTGAAGATGTTGCTCAAGCCCTACACTTGCAACCATCTGATGTCAAAGGTCATTGGGAAACTAGAAGTGGTGTCAAGGGTTTCTTGGTAAAGTTCATGTTTGAGAAGGCCCAAGACTGTTGGAATTCTCTAGACCTGCAAGCTTTTGAGGACATCGTGGCTCTTCTCATCTATGAGTTGGCCTTGTTCGCAAACCCTGACCAGCTTATAGATGTCAATGTTGTCAAAATCTTCATGGCCCGCAACCTGGTGCTTACATTGCTTGGGGATATCCTCCACTCATTTCACACACGAACAATGAGGATAAGAGGTGTTCTCATGTGTTGTACTCCTATACTGGAAAGATGGTTTATTTCTCATCTTCCCCAATCAGTCTTGAAGAATGAGCAAGGCTTAAGGTGGTCACAACGGCTGATGACTCTTACCCATTTAGATATTTATTGGTGTTCTCGATCAAAAGAGAATGTCATTATCATCGACCGTTGAAGGGAATTTCCTAATGTCCCTTTACTTGGCATTAGGGGAGGCATCACCTACAACCCCTGCTTGGCTCTGATACAATTTGGGTATGCCCGAAGGGATGGCCCTCATGACATGCTGATTCTAGACTTGGTTTTTGACTTCGACAACGACGATCAAGGACTTCGACAAAGGTTCATCCGAGCTTGGAGGATGTCCAACAAGGTGGACAATAAGACCTTGGGACACAAGAATTCCACCCCCCTTGAGCCTTACCTCAAGTGGGTACGAACCCGCGCCCAAAGTCTTGTGATGCCTTACCCCTACATTCTTCTTGTGATCAAAGAGCCTGTTATGGAAGGAGAAGTTCCATACACCCTCCTACATCCTGACATGCCGACATCACTAGAAGATTTGCAAAGGAGTTGGATACAGCTCAAGGGAGAACGCGATACTTTTGAAGCCTAATTCTACGCTAG
The DNA here is from genome assembly GCA_948472305.1 of Vicia faba. NCBI lineage: Eukaryota > Viridiplantae > Streptophyta > Magnoliopsida > Fabales > Fabaceae > Vicia > Vicia faba. The sequence goes on from OX451738.1 coordinate 1,280,649,398, forward strand.
TGAGAAGAAGGTTTTGGAACTTACTCGTCAACTTCACGAAGAGAAGACTCTCAACACCTATATTGCACCAAAGAGGATGCGCAACGTCTTTTTACATTAGAATTTTGTATTATTTTGCCCATGGGGCATTGATGTACAAACAAATTCTATCTTATTAATATGACCTGTGTTCCTTTTTGTTTACAACAAATTTGAATTTCTGAATCCTTGAATGCATTACATGAATACATATCATTCATCATATGCATAAACAGGTCTTCACACCAGGTTTCCTTATCTCTCTGTTGTTTATTTCAGCAAGATGGATATAGAGCAGACGGTCAAAGATTTGTTGCAAGCGCAGAATTCACAGTTCCAACAGCTACTCGTGACCTTGGCAAAGGGTCAGGAGGAGCTCAAAACCTTGCTAGAGAAGGAAAAGGAGAAAAAGAAGAAGAAGAGGGTTGGTGTGGCTACCCTAGGCAGAAGATTTGAAGGTGAAACCAGAAGAGTCCTATATTTCCCATCAACATCTGAAGAGGGTGAAGGAAAGGGTAAAGGAGTTGCAGTGCCATCTGAATCTGAGGCTGAAGAAAAGGAGGATGAAGACTATTCTGAACAACAATATCCTCCTGCAGACGACAAATACAAGAATCTGGAAGAACGTCTGGCAGCTATGGAGGTACAGAGGGTGCCTGGGCTAGATTTCGAAGAGTTAGGGTTGGTTTCTGGGATTGTTATTCCCCCCAAGTTTAAAGTGCCTCTTTTTGCTAAGTACGGTGGTGTGTCTTGCCCAAAGATGCACCTACAGTCTTACGTCAGGAAGATTCAACCTCTTTCTTCTGACAAGGACTTGTGGGTCCACTTTTTTCAGGATAGTTTGTCGGGGACGCAATTGGATTGGTTCTATCAGCTAGAGAGGTCTGACGTGCATAATTGGGAGGATTTGGCTGCTGCCTTCTACAGACAATATCAATATAATGCGAACTTAGCTCCAACCCGTACTCAATTACAGAGTATGGGCATGGTCTCAAATGAAGGTTTCAAAGAGTATGCCCAGAAATGGAGAGACTTGGCTGGTAGGGTGCATCCACCTTTATCTGAAAGAGAGCTTGTTGATATGTTCTTGGGCACACTGTCAGGTCCTTTCTTCAATCACCTGATTGGAAGTTCGTCTGCGGGTTTCACCGAGTTGATTCTAACTGGTGAGAGAGTTGAAGCCGGAATCAAGAGCGGTAAAATTCAAAAGGATGCATCTGTTATCGCTGCCATCAAGAAGACTTTTCCAGCAAAGAAGAAAGTCTCAACTGTCTACTCCCAAAGAGGTCAAGGAAGAGTTAAGTGCCGGACAGCGGTGGGGGCCGTAATGATTCAGAAGTCTGCAGCTGATCAACCCAGAAACAATCAACCTAGAACCAACCAGCAAAGGGTAGAAAGGCCTGCACGGAAATACACCCGGATAAACATGACTCCTGCTCAGGTTCTACCCCATATCTTGAAGTTAAATCTTGCCAGTTTGAGAGAGGCCCCGAAGAATCCGAATACATCGTCACCACACTACCATCCCAATGCCAAGTGTGCTTATCATTCATACAGCCTGGGGCACGACACCAACAGTTATTGGGCCCTCAAGAATAAGATTCAGGATTTGATAGACGCTAAAGAAGTTGAATTTGACGCCCCTGAAAAGCCGAATGTGATCTCTGCTCCAATGCCAAAACATGGTCACAATGCCCATGTTATTGAAGAGGATCTTTATGTTGCTACTGTTGATGATTTGATGACTTTGTTACCGATAATCAAGTTGAATTTGTTGAAGGCTGGGATTTTCCCAGGTTGTGAAGAAGATTACTGCCTTTGTTCATGCTTACCAACCGACTGTCCATTGTTGAAGTTAGGAATCCAACGCCTAATGGATAATCAAGAAATCCTTTTTGAGAAGACTCTTGTTACACCGACTCCTGTCAATGATATTTCAATAATTACCATATCCGCCAATCTTTCCAAGGTCTCCAAAAGACCTGTTAAGATTACATCTGATCCGAAGATTGCACCTTTGAAGATAACCATGTCAGGGCCCATCCCTACAAGTCCAACAAATAAATACCGTGGAACTATGGTGGAGAGATCTTCTACCACAGTATTAAACAAATTGGATCAACTGAAGAAAGTTCTGATGAAGAGAGTTCTGACATTGGAAACATTGCTGGAATGAGTAAAATCACTCGCAGCGGAAGAATTTTCTCTCCGGAGATTTCTCCTCCAAGGGCAGTCTTCGGACCCTCAAATTCTCCTAAGGTTACCCCTGTGCCAGTCAACATATCTGCGAGAACTCCAGTTATTGAAGAAGTTGTAACTCCTATGGTTGTACCCTCTGCTACTGCCGATGATAGAGGGAAAGGGATCCAAGAAGAGCCTGTCAGGATGAGGGCTCAACCATTGGTCATCCCTGAGACCTCTCAAAAAGAAATGGAAGAGATTTTGAAAATAATCAAGAAAAGCAATTATAATGTTGTGGAACAACTGGGGCAAACCCCCTCAAAGATCTCTATGTTGGCCCTGCTGCTTTGTTCAGAAGCTCATGCTAAAGCTTTGATCCAGTTTTTAAAGATGGCCCATGTGCCCCAGGAAACCTCCGCGGATCAGTTCCAGGAATGTGTATCTATCCTAACAACTGACAATGGTCTAGGATTCTCCGATGCCGATTTAACATCTAAAGGGAGAAAACATAATGAAGCTCTGCATGTCTCTGTGGAATGCAGAGGGACTACTGTAGCACACGTCCTGGTAGACACTGGTTCTTTGCTGAATGTCTTGCCGAAGAAGGCCTTGGATAGGTTAGACTGTGCAGGCTTAACCCTGAAACCCAGCAACATCATTGCCAGAGCCTTTGATGGTTCTAAAAGGATTATCCATGGGGAGGTGGACATCCCGATTAAAGTGGGAACTGAAACCTTCAACTCCACATTCTATGTGATGGACATCCGTCCTTCCTATTCTTGCTTGCTGGGAAGACCCTGGATTCATCATGCTGGAGTCGTCACTTCTACTCTACATCAAAAGCTCAAGTACCCTAACCAAGGGAAAATTGTAACTGTGCACGGCGAAGAGGAATATATGATAAGCCATCTTAATTCTTTCCGCTATGTAGAATTAGATGGAGAGTTCATAAAGACCCCTTTCCAACACTTCGAGGAAGTTTTTGAAGAGATGGTGGCGACCAAGACAATGTCTTCTGTACCCATGATTACCAAACCTGTATCTCGAATGTCATCTCTCAAAGATGCAAAGGCTGTGATTGAAGAAGGAGGAAGTACAATCTGGGGGCAGCTTCCCGATTTTCCTTTCAAATCTGATAAATTCGGCTTGGGTTTCACTACTTCTGCTCAAAAGGCTGTACGCCACTCCCGGGCTGGGGAACCACCAGTGAAGATCAACCATCATGGAGTCAATGCTTCGAAGGATGGTGAAGAGGAGAGCAACCTAGAAGACTGGATTTTCCATACTGTTGACGAAGGACTGAACAACTGGGAGGCAAAAGACTTTGTTCCCATTACTTTCATAAATCAGTAATTTATCTTTCAAACATTTCTGTTGGTTTGTAATAATTCTTGAACAATTCGTATACTTTTAACCTTGTGCCTTACCCGAGGTACATAGGTCTATTTGTAAGTGTGATACAGTGGGAGAACTGACTTGAGGTTTTGCGTTTGTTTTCGCAAATGTTTCGGTTTAGCAAGAGTCGCCACCGACTTTTTATTTTATCCTAAGGAAAGGTTAAAAAGCACAGGAAAAACCTTTGAGATATTTTCTTGGGTTCAGGGAGTAGATTATAGAAAGAGAAGGTATTAGCACCCTTTCTATCCATGGTTATCCATGGGCTCTTAGTTACTTGCTTAGATCACTTGCGTTGCATTTTCAATTGTTTGAAATGGTGCTTTCAATTGTTTGAAATGGTGCTTTGTGTGTGCGGTTTTGAAAATGTTTTGAAAAAGATGCCTTGTCTAGGCAAACCTTTGTAACAATTCTTTACTTGAATGTTTTACAAAAGGTGTTTGTCTTTTTGAAAAGATGTTTCAAGGTTTTGAAAGTTTGTTTGGAAATTGTGTTGTGAGGTGTATTTTGAAAAATGGAAAGGATTTGTTTTGCAAGTTGGTCAAGTAACCAAGAACTATCTACCCTAAATTTCTCAAAGATCTTTCCTATGTTTTAACCCTTTTAACAGTATTGTTCCACCATTGTATTTGGTGGACAATCTTGTGTTAGGATGTTAACGGGACGGGTGCGGTTCATCGTTTAGACCATGAATGCAATAGTGCCAAGTGTCTTTGGCAATTTTTCTCTAAGGGACTTGATCATTTTTTAGGCAACTTGAGAAAGCGTCATCGAGGGACTATGATCATTTGAATTGTTTTTGTTTTGCCAAAGAAACTCAACATGCAAACATGGCCCATTTTTGAAGGCAACAAGTGGAGTAACCCTAAGGGTGCAAGTGTGATTGGTGTTGTCCATTTTCATGCTTTTTTGTCTCCGTATTAGTCAAACTATTTGTTGGTTGATTTGCATACAAACCCTAAGTCTATCATGGAATAATTTGAAAGCTTTTAAATGCGGAAATTTAAAGTCCTAAATTACTACAACATGATTATGGGGATGGGGGTACAAATGTTTGAATGGAGGGATATTTAGCAAGAAATTAAATCTAAAAACTATTACATCCATATTGAATATACAAATCATTTAATTGTACAATAATTAAATAAATACAATAAATATGCAAAATGTATTATGCACAAAAATGGTTTTTTTATGTATGTAAAAGTATTTTTTCAATGTAAAATATAAACAAAAATAAAAAGGTTAATTTTTGATATTTTTATGGTTTTAGGGCTAGACCCTAATTTTTGAATAAATAGCAATTATTTATTAATTATATACAATATTTATATATTAATTTATACAAAAAATAAAAAAAGAAGTATATTGTAAAAAAAGGTATTTTTTAATGTCATATATTAATAAAATAAAAAATGTATTATTTTCATATTTATCCTAAATATTCTAATAAATATACAAGTATTTATATCATATATTTTAATATACTAAATATATACAAGAATAAAAATATTAATTATTTACAAAAATGGTATATTTTAGAAAATGTTTTCAAAATGTAAATAAAAAATAATGACTGAAAATATATATATTTTGTATTATTTTTTAATATTTTAATTAAAAAGAAATATATTTGTTTATATATATATGCCAAATAAATGCCAAATAAATGCAAAAATGGGTGGAAAAAATATTTTTAATGTTTTTTATGTTTTGACAAAAAATAATAAGTCAGAAGAAAAAATAAAAAGTCAAAAATAATGGATATTTCACACAATGGGCCAGGGGGGTGCAAAATGAGAAAAGAGGTGCAAAAAGCAAAACTGACTCAGGCCCAGCCCAAGCCAGTCATCTTCAACCTCCAGCTTTGTTTGAACAAGCCAGAACGCGCGCTTCCTAACTCCTGATTCATGGACTTTCATGCAAAACTCATAACACCAATAATGTAGAGCATCAAGAGACGAATTCATACATATAAAAAACTTGACCTAACTCTAAGAAACGAGGGAGAATTTCTTCATCCCCAATTTCTGACCTAAGTTTTTTTCAATGTTCATGGCCAAAATTCTCACAGCACGTATAATATAAATGAAAAGTAAATACATGGATGGTTTCAGGGCTATGAGTAGAACATGTTTTCTTCACAAACCTAAGCCTAATCATGCCTGGATAGAGAGATAGAAGTTCATATTTTTACCTGTTCAGCTTGAGTCGTGTACAGCAATGGAGGTATCTTCAATGGAGTTTGAACTTTGGTACAGCTTGCCTGAAGTCCATGGATGCTTCTCCTATGCTTAGCTTGCTTTGAATCTCTCTGAATCAAGCTATGGAAGTCCACCTGCAAAACTGAAACTGAAAATGGCAAGTGATGTTAGGGATGTTACAGTTTGGATTTAATGCTTGGGATAGTTTATATGGATAATATAGAATGTGTTTGAACTGGTTTTGGTCAAGATGCACGAGTGGAATGGACTAGGGAAGTCAATCTGCAGCAGGGACTCTGTTTTGCAGAAAAACTGTGCTTTTGGATATGAGGATGGATTGAGGGTGGTTTGGTCGTGCTTTAGGTCAGTTAGGGAGTATGAAGGATGAGAACAAAGTTTGCTTAGGTTGGTGTTTTCAGGAATGAGAGCTTTTTGTTGTTTTGCCAAGTTTCTTCTACTTGAAGCAAAAAAATGCAAGTTTCAAAACAGGCATGTCTAATGCCCTAAACTATGCTGCACCACTTCTTCTTGATCAGAGGGATTTGTGTACAAATGCTAGCTTCAAAGATCTGGCCCATGCCTCTTGGATTTTGAATTTGACATAAAGTGCATCTTTTCAAAAATGGCAAATATGCTTTTTCCATTTAAAGATAAATCTTGCATGTAATGACCAAATGAACAAAATAACATCTTGGCACAATGGTTAGGCATTTAACTATGGTGTGTGAGACTGGTTTTGAGGCCTGCAAGCTAGCTTGTACAAGATGACTTGACAAATGCCAAGGTATGAACATGCATTTGGTTATGAACAAAAGTGACTTTTGCCCAACTTTGCCAATTCGATTCTCCCTAACCACAAGGGTGTTTGAGAAGTTCTTGGACAATTTGGAAAGCTTGGAATGTGTAATACAATCCATCTTTGTAATGCAAATTGAAATTCCAAGTGTAAGGATGTGAAAAATGGCCATGAAGTTGGACAAAAATCCTGCCTATAATAGGTCAAAATTTTTCTAAGTTAAGAATGTTTTGCACCCTTGTTCCAAAAATCATAACTTGATCTACAAGCTTCTTTTGAGGAAACTTTGTGAATCAAAGTTATAGATTTTGCAATGGACTACAACTTTCATGTTTTGAGTTTTGTTTGAATCTAGATGTACCTTGATGAAAAAATGGGACAAAGTTAGGAAAAAATAAGGAAGTTTCATAACTTAGAAAAATTCTAAGTTATGAAATTTTCTCATTCTAAACCCTAATTTGCAATTTTGGGTTTCTTGATGAACAAGTTTCATAATTTGACATGTCTTGATGAAAAATAAATCTTGACACCTGATTTTGACCAAAAAGTCAAAGTTTGACTTTTCAGTATACAGTCAAATTTTGATCAGTTGACTGGAAAATTCATCTGTCAATCTTGTGCATTTGAGATCTTTTGAACTTGTTGAATGTGTCAAGACAATGTCATTGAGTCCCTGAGTCCATATATGAGCTTGGTTTGCCATTGGTTAGGTCAAACAGTCAAAAATTGCCTTTGTGCAGTCAAAACCCTAAAAATGACCATTTTGCCCTTTTGGTGATCTGATCAAATTTCTTGTGGAATTGTGATCCAAACTTGACCAAATGGTTCATATGAGTTCATTATGTTGATGTGGGTCAAAAATTATGAAGTTTGACTGGCCACAGTTGACTTTTTCCCCAATACAGCTGATTTCTAGGTCAACTGTCCAATTGACTGGGCAAAGGTTGGAATCAAGGCTTGAAACTTGGTATAGATAAACTTGTAGGTCCAACATGAAGTATGAAAGTCACTTTGGGCATTTTAGGTCAAAACATCTTTGTGCAAACTCAAACCCTAATTTGGGTCAACAATGCAAGGAGGAGTCTTGAGCAGAGCAAACCCTAACTTGATCTTGAGCTCCAAGGGTCTTGTGGTGAGAAAATGTTGATGAAATGAGAGGGAAAATTTTGGGGTACAATAGTTGCCCCTGATCAATCTTCTTGCACCTGAAGAGTTAGATTGGCAGGTTTGCCTTTCGCGTCTTGAAGGTAAAAGGAGATTGGACACTAGAGTGCCCTTAAATTTGCACTCGTCAAGACAATGGGTGCGGGAATGGGCTTAGAGATGCCATTTGGAGATGGGCTTAAAGATGCCATCTGGAAATTGTTGGTAGGAGGATGGGCTTAGAGATGCCATCTGGAAATTTTTGTTGAACTGTATGTCATTGGTGAATGGGTGAGTATCAGAAAGGTATCCATGTTTTGGAACATCTCTGAACCGGGGGTCTGAATAAGCAATAGATTGACATCCGTATCTGGAAGCATCCGTAAACTATTTTCAAAAGTTGCATCCGAACAAGCGATAGATTAACATCCGTGTTTGGAGAATCCGTAAACTGTTTTTAGAAGTCTTGAATCTAAACAAGCGATAGGTTAACATCCGTATCTAGAGAACCCGTAAACTGTTTTCAGAGGTCTTGGAGATGAATAAGCCATAGATCAGCATCCATGTTGGGAAGCGTCCGTAAACTGTTTTCAAAAGTTGAGTCTGAACAAGCGATAGATTAACATCCGCGTTTGGAGAATCCGTAAACTGTTTTCAGAGGTCGAAGAATCTGAATAAGCGATAGGTTAACATCCGTGTCTGGAGAACCCGTAAACTGTTTTCAGAAGTCTTGAAGTTGAATAAGCAATAGAGCAGCATCCATGTTGGGAAGCGTCCGTAAACTGTTTTCAAAAGTTGAGTCTGAACAAGCGATAGATTAACATCCGTGTTTGGAGAATCTGTAAACTGTTTTCAGAAGCCTTGAAGTTGAATAAGCGATAGAGCAGCATCCATGTTGGGAAGCGTCCGTAAACTATTTTCAAAAGTTGAGTCTGAACAAGCGATAGATTAACATCCGTGTTTGGAGAATCCGTAAACTGTTTTCAGAAGCCTTGAAGTTGAATAAGCGATAGAGCAGCATCCATGTTGGGAAGCGTCCGTAAACTGTTTTCAAAAGTTGAGTCTGAATAAGCGATAGATTAACATCCGTGTTTGGAGAATCCGTAAACTGTTTTCAGAAGTCTTGAGTTGGAGAAGGAACCAGTGTAGTGTTTCCTATTGATGAGTCCGTGTAAAACTGCATCTGACATTGTTAATGATAGCCTTTTATTCTTATCCTGAAAAGGACAAAATGTTAGCTAAACACAAAGTTATGTTGCATGGAATGTATGATGCAATATATGTTATATCAATGTTTATGATATGAATGTGATGAATGCGCATGTAAGCTGATGAACTGTCTTGCTGAGGATAGATGAATCCTGAATAGCTGGAGATAATAGAATCTTGACTGCTACCAGGGAAAGTGAGTCCTTGACTGCTGCAGGGGATTGCAAGAATTTTTTATTGCTGAGGATGAGACATCCTTGTTGGCTACTGACTGCTTAGGGAACAAGATCTTCAATTGTTGAGGGATCTTAGGACCACTGCTGGGGATTGGAACTCCTAGGTGACTTATAGGGAATGAGAATTCTGATGATCTCTACTGGGGAGTTCAGAACCTGGTAGACTTATGCTGGAGAAGTAAGACTGAGAATCTTCAGTCTGGCGGGAAGTATCTCCGTGGGGAGAAGGTTCACTAGTCTGGTTCTGCTGGGGATTGATAGTTGGAAGTTTTAGCTCCGCTGGGGATTGGTAGTTTTGACTTCAACTGGGGATAGGATTTTCAGATTTTTAAGGCTCCGCTGGGGATATTGAAACTTAACTCTGAGGGGAATTGAGTTCTGGAAGGCTCTCCGGCTGGGGAAATCAGTTTTGAGAAAGCTTTCGTTCTACTGAGGATTCTGAAGCTTAACTCTGTTTGGGGAATTAAGTTCTGGAATTTTGACTTTGTTGAGGAATTTGGAGTTTAGTTTCGATGGGGATTCCTTCTGAAAGGGCATCAAGATACCTATCTGTACCTTCGACCTATCAGTAATCATCTTTTCTTGGTTTGTAAGGAAAATGATTATGTTCAAATGCATATGCCTATTTAACAAAACATCGGACGTTTCTGAAATAAAACATAAGTGTGGCAAAAAGAGGACAAAGCAAATTTCTGTATTTGGAAAAGTATTTGTATTAACTTTTTATGAGTATCTTTGTACACGGGAGACAGACATCCTAGTAAGAGAATGTTGTCGTAAAAATTGAAAAATTTATACAAAAGAAAGATGGCTATGTGAAACAATTCCATGGGATTCCCATTCTGCTATAGCCTTCACAACTCTGAATATTTGTCCATTCACTGCTTTGTCCGCCGATGACTGGATTGATCAGAAGCTTGGAGCTGGTTGATGAAGAGATTATCCTTAAAGTGATCCGACGAGACATAGTCATACGCTTTAATTCCCTAACTTTTGCCTGAATCTCCCTTTCGGGTTTTCGATCCACCGGGAAACCCTTTTTTGCCAAAGCCGCCCTTTCGGGTTTTCAACTTGCCGGGTGTACAGATTTTTTTGTTTTATCCCAAATTTTTGCCTGAACCGCCCTTTCGGGTTTTCGGTTCACCGGGATACCCATTTTTGCCCAAGCTGCCCTTTCGGGTTTTCTACTTGTCGGGTTGTTTTATGCGTAGTATCTTTTGACTATGTCTGCGTTCGCAGGGTGTGGCAAATCATCGCCGTCCATGGTGGTCAGAATCATTGCACCACCAAAAAATATGCTCTTGATCACAAATGGTCCTTCGTATGTAGGAGTCCATTTGCCCCTGGGATTACTTTGCAGCAAGATAATCCGCTTGATTACGAGATCTCCGACTTGATATACTTGACGTCTGACTTTTTTGTTGAAGGCCTTGATCATCCGTGTTTGGTACGTCTGACCATGGAAAACAGCAGTGAGTCGCTTCTCGTCGATCAGATTGAGTTGATCAAGTCGGGTCTGAATCCAATCATCTTCACTCAAACCAGAGTCTTTCATAATCCTTAAAGAAGGAATCTGAACTTCCATGGGCAGGACAGCTTCCATGCCATATACCAAAGAAAATGGGGTTGCCCCTGTTGAAGTACGTGTCGTGGTACGGTATCCATGCAGAGCAAACGGTAGCATCTCATGCCAGTCCTTGTAGGTGACTGTCATTTTCTGAATGATCTTCTTAATGTTTTTGTTCGCAGCTTCAACAGCAACGTTCATCTTCGGCCGGTAGGGAGATGAATTGTGATGATAAATCTTGAATTGTTCGCATAGAGCGGTGATCATAGTATTATTCAGATTTGTACCGTTGTCTGTGATGATCCTGTCGGGGACACCATACCGGCTTATGAGATTTTGCTTGATGAAGAGGGAAACCACATTTTTTTATGACGGAGGCAAAAGAAGCTGCTTCGACCCACTTGGTGAAATAGTCAATGGAGACCAGGATGAAGCGATGTCCATTGGACGCCATGGGCTTGATCTCTCCAATCATGTCAATGCCCCACATTGTGAATGGCCAAGGAGCTGTCAGAACATTGAGAGGAACAGGAGGAATATGAATCTTGTCATCGTAGACTTGACATTTATGGCAAGTACGGGAATGTTGATGGCAATCTGCTTCCATGGTAGACCAGTAATAGCCTGCCCTTAGAATCTTCTTAGCCATCGTATGCCCACTCAAGTGGGTGCCAAATGTAATGCTGTGTACCTCAGTCATGATTAACTCTGCTTCAGCTTTATCCACACATCGGAGTAAAACACAATCATGGCTGCATTTATAGAGGATGCCATTGCTCAGGAAGAACTTGGCAGCAAATTTCCTTAGGAACTTCTTGTCATTTATGGAAGCTCCTTCGGGATATTCTCTAGTCTGGAGATACCTTTTGATTTCGTGAAACCAAGGTTGTTCCACTACTTCTTCGGTATTAATCTCATGACAATGCGCAGGTTAATCCATTCGCTTGATGGTGATTTGGGGAGCCTCGTTATCCCAGTTGAGTTTAAACATGGAAGACATCGTTGCCAGAGCATCTGCTAGCTGATTCTCTTCTCACGGGAAATGCTCGAAGGTGATTTTCTCGAAATGAGGCAACAATGTCAGGACATGTTCTTTGTATGGGATAAGATTAGGATGTTTGGTATCCCACTCTCCTTTGATTTGACTGATAACTAAACCCGAGTCCCCAAATACGATCAAAGATTTGATCCCCAGGTCAATAGCAGCCTGGAGACCAAAAATGCAAGCTTCATATTCAGCCATGTTGTTGGTACAGCTGAAGCAAAGTCGGGTCGTGAAAGGTGTGTGGCAACCTTCCGGGGAAATGAGTACCGCACCGATACCGTTTCCAAGTGCATTTGAAGCACCATCAAAGTACAGGGTCCATCGGGATCCATTTTCAGGTCCGTCATACGGTCCGTTACCTTCAATGTTGTCCAAATTCATGATATCCTCGTCCGGGAAGTCGAATCTTATGGACTGATAATCTTCGATAGCTTGATGAGCTAGATGGTCAGCTAGTACACTCCCTTTTATAGTTTTTTGGGTAGTATACTGGATGTCATACTCAGTCAGGATCATCTGCCATCTAGCGATTCTTCCAGATAAAGCGGGCTTCTCGAAGATATACTTGATAGGATCCATTTTGGAAATCAACAGAGTGGTATGAGTCAACATATACTGCCTTAGTCGGCGAGCAGCCCATACCAAAGTGCAGCAAGTTTTCTCGAGCAGTGAGTAGCGAGTCTCACAGTCGGTAAACTTTTTGCTAAGGTAATAAATGGCATGCTCTTTTCGACCAGACTCGTCATGCTGGCCCAGTACGCACCCCATTGAGTTATCCAACACGGTCAGATACATGATCAACGGTCTTCCTTCGACGGGCGACATCAGAATAGGAGGTTCTAGCAAATACTCCTTGATCTTATCAAAAGTAGCTTGGCAATCGTCGTTCCATTCGACTACCTTATCTTTCTTCAATAGTTTGAAGATTGGCTCACAGGTAGACGTCAGATGAGAGATGAATCTGGCAATATAGTTCAAGCGCCCCAAGAATCCTCTAACCTCCTTTTCAGTACGGGGAGCAGGCATTTCTTGTATCGCTTTTACTTTCGCTGGATCGACCTCAATGCCCTTGTTGCTGACAATAAACCCTAGAAGTTTACCATACCTAACTCCAAAAGTGCACTTACTTGGATTCAGCCTGAGTTTGTACTCTTTCAACCTGGAAAACAGCTTTTGCAAATGTTCAAGGTGTTCCTCCTCTGTTTGTGATCGAGCTATCATATCGTCTACGTAAACTTCGATCTCATGATGTTTCATATCATGAAATAAAGCTACCATGGCGCGTTGATAAGTTGCCCCTGCGTTCTTCAGTCCGAACGGCATCACCTTGTAGCAGAAGGTACCCCATTGTGTAACAAAGGTTGTTTTCTCCATGTCCTCGGGGGCCATTTTGATCTGGTTGTAGCCCGAGAATCCGTCCATGAAGGAAAACACCTTGTGCTGAGCTGTGTTGTCAATCAAAATGTCGATATGCGGTAGCGGAAAATCATCTTTGGGGCTAGCCCTGTTCAAATCCCAGTAGTCCACACACATTCTGACCTTGCCATCTTTTTTAGGAACTGGCACGATGTTAGCAAACCATTGTGGATAGGATGTAACAACTAGAAAGCCAGCGTTGAATTGCTTCATTACTTCCGCTTTAATATTTTCAGACATGTCGGGCCTCATTCGGCGGACTTTTTGCTTGATCGGTGGACAATCCTCTCTTGTAGGGAGACGGTGAACCACGATATCTGTGTCTAAACCAGGCATGTCTTCATAAGACCAGGCGAAGATTTCAATGTATTCATTCAACAACTGTATCAAGCACTCCTTGACACTTGGTTCTAGATTGGCACCCACTTGTACTTCTTTTCTGTCTTCCTCCGTTCCTAAGTTGACTGTTTCCAACAACTCTTCATGAGGCAAGATGACCCTCTCTTCTTGTTGTAGAAGTCTGGCTAGCTCTCCTGGTACTTCACAATCTTCGTCATCTTCATACTCAGCCTGATTGACCAAATCTTCAGAGTTATTGAAGGACATAGCAGAATAGTCACCCATAGAATCCAGAGTGGATGGGTACCTGCATTTGTGAGTGTGGGTGTGTGTAAGGGATAGCCATCCTTAAACAAACAAAATTGCAAAAGGAAAAGAAAATGAACACAACAGTTTATAAATGAAAAACGTCCAATGAATCATTAAACATGGCATATGGATATGAAGAGAATCAAAACCCTTACAAACTGACCTACATGCCCCGGGTAAGGCATGAAGTGAAAAAGTAGTGTGCAAATTGTTTAAAAGTAATTATTACAGACCAACAGGAAATGTTCGAAAGATAAGTTACTGATTAATGAAAGTAATTGGGACGAAGTCTTTCGCCTCCCAGTTGTGTAGTCCCCCTTTGATGGTTGGGAAGATCCAATCTTCAATGTTCCCATCTTCGTCTTCGTCTTCCAAAGCATTGATTCCATGAGGAGAAATCTTGATGGGTGTTCTTTCGATTTTTGAGTGACGCATAGCTTTCTGCCCCGCAGCGGTAAATCCCAACCCAAACTTGTCCGTTTTGTGAGGAATGTCAGGCAACTGTCCACATGTTGAGCCATTTCCTTCCTTCATTGCAGCCTTTGCGTCTTTCAGAGATGCCATCCTGGCCACCTGCTTGGGCACCTCAGCTACTGTCTTTGCTACTGCAACCTCGGGAGCAATTTCCTCAAAGTGTTGGAACTGTGTTTCAATGAATTCTCCCTGCACTTCCACATACCGAAAGGAGTTTAGATTACTAATCATATACTCCTCTTCACCGTGTACAATTATGATCTTTCCCTTGACAGGGTATTTCAGCATCTGATGTAGGGAGGAAGTGACTGCGCCAGCATTATGTATCCATGGTCTCCCTAGCAAGCAAGAGTATGACGGACGGATGTCCATCACATAGAAAGTTGAGTGGAATACTTCAGTGCCCACCTTGATGGGAATGTCGACCTCCCCATGCACCATTCTTTTAGACCCGTCAAAGGCCCTGACAATGATATTACTTAGTTTCAGCTCCAAGCCTTCACAATCTAATCGATCTAGAGCTTTCTTAGGCAGCATGTTCAGAGAAGAACCAGTGTCGACCAAAACATGGGCCAGAGTAGTTCCTCAGCATTCTACTGACACATGCAATGCGTCATTGTACTTTCTTCCTTTCGGAGTCAGGTCAGCATCAGAGAAACCCAGGTCGTTGTCTGCGGTAAGGCTGGCTACACAATCCTGGAATTGATTGGCTGAGGTTTCCTGGGGCACATGGGCTGTCTTTAGAAATCTTATCAATGCTTTGGCGTGAGCCTCCGAACAAAGCAGCAATGCTAACATGGAGATCTTCGAGGGAGTTTGCCCCAGTTGCTCTACCACATCATAATCACTTTTCTTTATTATTTTCAGAATCTCCTCCATTTCTTTCTTAGAGGTTTCGGGGATGACCAATGGATGAGCCCTCGTCCTGACGAGCTCATCTTGGATCCCTTTTCCCTTATCAGCAGAAGTAGGAGGGACAACCACAGGAGTAACAGCTTCTTCAATTAACAGAGTTCTTGCATAAAGTTTTATCGGTGCAGGAGTAACTTTGGCAGCAGTTGATGGTCCAAAGATTGCCTTTGGAGGGGCAATCTCTGGAGAAAATATTCTTCCACTTCGGGTAATCTTGCTCGTACCGGCAATGTTTCCAATGTCGACATCTTCTTCGTCAGAGCTCTCTTCAGTTATCTCAACTTGTTTAACACCATGGTAGTAGATTTCTCCACCATAATTCCATGGTATTGATTTGTCAGAAATGTAGGGGACAGGCCCAGGCATGGTTATTTTCAGAGGAACAAACTTCGTAGCGGATGTAATCTTAACAGGCTTTTTAGGGACCTTGGAAAGATTGGTGGAAATGGTGATTATTGAAACATCTTTGATAGGGGTTGGAGTAGCAGGAATATTTTCGAAAAGAATTTGTTGACTGTCCATTAGGCCTTGGATGCCTATCTTCAGCAATGGACAGTCGATTGGTAGGGAGGAACAACAGTAGCAGTCTTCTTTACATCCTGGGAAAATCCCAGCCTTCAACAGATTCAATTTGATTGTCAACAGTGGAGTCATCAGATCATCAACAGCAGAAACATACAAATCTTCTTCAATAGCATGGACATTGCAACCATGCTTCGGCATTGGAGCAGATATTACATTCGGTTTCTCCAGAGCATCGAATTCAACCTCTTTTGCATCTATAAAGTCTTGAATTTTATGCTTAAGCGCCCAACAATCGTTGGTGTCGTGCCTGATGCTGTTAGAATGATAGGCACATTTAGCATTGGGGTGATAATGTGGGGAAGATGTGTTCACATTTTTTGGTGCCTCTTTGATAGTGGTGAGATTTAGCTTCAACAAATGGGGAAGAACTTGTGCGGGCGTCATATTTATGCGAGTGAACTGCCGTTGTGGCTGTTCCACCCGTTGCTGATTTGGTCTAGACTGATTGTTACGAGGCTGATCATTTGATGAATTTTGGATCATCACGGCCCCCACAGTCGGCCGACGCTTAGTTCTTCCTGATCTTTTCTGAGAGTATATAACAGCTGCCTCCTTCTTGGCCGGAAATGACTTCTTAACAGTTGTAGATGCAGAGGCATCCCTTTGAATCTTCCCATTCTTAATACCAGCTTTCACTCGTTCGCCCGTCAGAATCAATTCAGTAAACCCTGCGGAAGAGCTCCTGATCAAATGGTTGAAGAACGGGCCAGATAGGGTCCCCAAGAACATATCAACTAGTTCTCTATCAAAAAGAGGTGGCTGCACTCTTTCGGCCAAGTCGCGCCATTTCTGGGCGTATTCTTTGAATCCCTCATTTGAGGCCATTCCCATACTTTGTAGCTGAGTACGGGTGGGCGCCAAGTCAGCGTTATATTGATACTGGCGATAAAAGGCAGCTGCCAAGTCTTCCCAGTTATGCACTTCTGACCTCTCAAGCTGGTAAAACCAGTCTAGCTGTGTACCAGACAAACTGTCCTGAAAGAAGTGTACCCAAAGATTTCTGTCGGATGTATGAGGTTGAATTCTTCTGACATATGACCTCAGGTGCATCTTCGAGAAAGACAGCCCGTCATATTTTGCAAAAATTGGCACCTTAAACTTTGGAGGGATCACAATTCCAGCAATCAATCCCAATTCTTCAAAATCTAACCCAGGAACCCTTTGCAGCTCCATAGCTGCCAGTCTATCCTCCAGGTTTTTGTATTTTTCGTCCGCTGGAGGGTATTGTTGCTCTGAGTAGTCTTCATCTTCCTCAACCTCTTCCTCTTCAACTTCAGACTCGGAAGGTAGTGCAGCTCCTTTTCCCGTACTGGTTCCCTCATCAGATGCGGAGGGGAATTCAAGAACTCTCCTAGCTTCATTCTCAAATCTTCTTCCCAGTGTAGCTACCCCGACTCTTTTCTTCTTCTTTTTTCCTTTTTCTTGCTCTTTATTCCCAAGTAGTGCTTTTAGATCCTCCTGACCCTTTGCCAAGGTCATTAGGAGCTGTTGAAACTATGAGTTTTGTGACTGCAGATCTTTGACCGTCTGTTCGAGATCCATCTTACTGAAATAAACAGCAGAAAGATAAGGAAACCTGGTGTGTAGACCTGTTTATGAATATGATGAATGATATGTTTATTCATGCAATGCACTCAAGGATTTAGAAATTCAAAATTTGTTGCAAACAAAAAGAACACACGTCATATTAATAAGAAGAAATTTTGTCAGTACATAAATGCCCCATGGGCCAAATATTACAAAAACTTCTTAAGGTAAAAAGACGTTGTGCATCCTCTTTGGTGCGATGTAAGTGTTGAGGGTCTCCTCCTCGTGAAGTCGGCGGGTAAGCTCCAAAACCTTCTTCTCGCTGGCATAGAAGCTGGCTTCAAAAGTATTTCGCTCTTCCTTGAGTTGGATCCAACTCTTCTGCATTTCCTCCCATGATATTGGCATGTCAGGGTGTAGGATGGTGTAGGGAACCTCTCCTTCCTTAACAGGCTCTTTAATCAAAGGGAGAATATGAGGGTAAGGCATCATAAGACTCTGGGCTCGGGTCCTTACCCACTTGAGATAAGGCTCAAGAGGGATGAAATTCTTGTGCCCCAGTGTCTTGCTATCTACCTTGTTAGGCATCCTCCAAGCTCTGATGAATCTTTGGCGAATCTCTTCAAAGGCTTGTAGATCCAAATAATTCTAACACTCTTGTGCCTTCTCAAACAAGAATTTTGCCAAGAAGCCCTTGACACCACTTCTAGTCTCCCAATGCCCCTTGATGTCAGATGGTTGCAAGTGTAGTGCTTGAGCAACATCTTCAGGCTTTGGTTCTTTTTCCGTACCGTTGAAAGGTAGTTGATTAAGAATAGGAATTCTCAGGAGTTGAGAAAACTCCTCCAAAGTAGGCACCAATTGGTAGTCGGGGAATGTGAAACAGTGGTGAAGGGGGTCAAAGAACTGGAACAACACTTTCACCATGTCTTCTTCAATGCTGTTGTTGACTAGGCTGAGCAGTCTACCATGTTTTTCACTGAAGAGAGAGCTTTCTGGTATTCTGGATGTAAGTTCCTTGAGTTGAGGAGGGATTCTCACAAGGTTGACTTGGATGGTTTTCCTGCGAAGAGTTTCCATGACCTACAAAACAAGAACAAAGATGAAGATCCAAACCCTTGAAATGGTTAGTGGATGCATATGATGCTTTATGATGTTCATGATGTATGCACAAACATATGTACAAGAAAATCACACAAAACCCTAGTTTCAGGCTTGCATGAGGTTTCATAGGTAAGTACCCTCTTGAGTGTAGTTGGCTTAAAAACCTGTCCTATAAATAGTAACCGGGTTCTAAGGAGCTCAATATCATTGGATTGTTTTCCATGTTCATTGTTTTGGTTTAGCCACTTAACTAGCGACCAAAATATTCCAAGAAAACAACCCTCAATGAGTGTAGTATCGAGTATCTACCAACTTCAGACTGCACCAAAGCCGGTCATCTCACTACCCCTAATAAAAGGCCAAGATGGTCAAGTAAGGTTCTAGGTCATTAGTGCTTAGTGACATCACTCAGCGGCCCCGTACTCTCCTTGATTGAACTCAAGGGTTACCGGTACTCACAAATATGTCGCACTAATATAGCTATTGCTTCAACCGTGTCGGTATACCCCGCACAGTTTCCACAACGTATTTCTATCTATGAATGTTTCCCCAAATCCGGGTGTAGGATTTCAAGCCCAAACAAGAGAACCAAGATGTAAAGCAATCAAAGCAAACAATTAGTCATGCAAAAGGGTGATCTAAGACCTAAGGTTACTCCACTTTTAAATTTTTCCCCAGCAGAGTCGCCAGTTCTGTGATACGGTGGGAGAACTGACTTGAGGTTTTGCGTTTGTTTTCGCAAATGTTTCGGTTTAGCAAGAGTCGCCACCGACTTTTTATTTTATCCTAAGGAAAGGTTAAAAAGCACAGGAAAAACATTTGAGATGTTTTCTTGGGTACGAGGAGTAGATTATAGAAAGGGAAGGTATTAGCACCCTTTCTATCCATGGTTATCCATGGGCTCTTAGTTACTTGCTTAGATCACTTGCCTTGCATTTTCAATTGTTTGAAATGGTGCTTTCAATTGTTTGAAATGGTGCTTTGTGTGTGAGGTTTTGAAAATGTTTTGAAAAAGATGCCTTGTCTAGGCAAACCTTTGTAACAATTCTTTACTTGAATGTTTTACAAAAGGTGTTTGTCTTTTTGAAAAGATGTTTCAAGGTTTTGAAAGTTTGTTTGGAAATTATGTTGTGAGGTGTATTTTGAAAAATGGCAAGGATTTGTTTTGCAAGTTGGTCAAGTAACCAAGAACTATCTACCCTAAATTTCTCAAAGACCTTTCCTATGTTTTAACCCTTTTAACAGTATTGTTCCACCATTGTATTTGGTGGACAATCTTGTGTTAGGATGTTAACGGGACGGGCGCGGGTCATCGTTTAGACCATGAATGCAATAGTGCCAAGTGTCTTTGGCAATTTTTCTCTAAGGGACTTGATCATTTTTTAGGCAACTTGAGAAAGCGTCATCGAGGGACTATGATCATTTGAATTGTTTTTGTTTTGCCAAAGAAACTCAACATGCAAACATGACCCATTTTTTAAGGCAACAAGTGGAGTAACCCTAAGGGTGCAAGTGTGATTGGTGTTGTCCATTTTCATGCTTTTTTGTCTTTGTATTAGTCAAACTATTTGTTGGTTGATTTGCATACGAAACCTAAGTCTATCATGGCATAATTTGAAAGCTTTTAAATGCGGAAATTTAAAGTCCTAAATTATTACAACATGATTATGGGGATGGGGGTACAAATGTTTGAATAGAGGGATATTTAGCAAGAAATTAAATCTAAAAACTATTACATCCATATTGAATATACAAATCATTTAATTGTACAATAATTAAATAAATACAATAAATATGCAAAATGTATTATGCACAAAAATGGTTTTTTTATGTATGTAAAAGTATTTTTTCAATGTAAAATATAAACAAAAATAAAAAGGTTAATTTTTGATATTTTTATGGTTTTAGGGCAAAACCCTAATTTTTGAATAAATAGCAATTATTTATTAATTATATACAATATTTATATATTAATTTATACAAAAAATAAAAAAAAGAAGTATATTGTAAAAAAGGTATTTTTTAATGTCATATATTAATAAAATAAAAAATGTATTATTTTCATATTTATCCTAAATATTCTAATAAATATACAAGTATTTATATCATATATTTTAATATAGTAAATATATACAAGAATAAAAATATTAATTATTTACAAAAATGGTATATTTTAGAAAATATTTTCAAAATGTAAATAAAAAATAATGACTGAAAATATATATATTTTGTATTATTTTTTAATATTTTAAATAAAAAGAAATATATTTGTTTATATATATATATGCTAAATAAAACAAATAAATGCCAAATAAATGCAAAAATGGATGGAAAAATATTTTTAATGTTTTTTATGTTTTGACAAAAAATAATAAGTCAGAAGAAAAAATAAAAAGTCAAAAATAATGGATATTTCACACAATGGGCCAGGGGGGTGCAAAATGAGAAAAGAGGTGCAAAAAGCAAAACTGACTCAGGCCCAGCCCAAGCCAGTCATCTTCAACCTCCAGCTTTGTTTGAACAAGCCAGAACGCGCGCTTCCTAACTCCTGATTCCTGGAGTTTCATGCAAAACTCATAACACCAATAATGTAGAGCATCAAGAGACGAATTCATACATATAAAAAACTTGACCTAACTCTAAGAAACGAGGGAGAATTTCTTCATCCCCAATTTCTGACCTAAGTTTTTTTCAATGTTCATGGCCAAAATTCTCACAGCACGTATAATATAAATGAAAAGTAAATACATGGATGGTTTCAGGGCTATGAGTAGAACATGTTTTCTTCACAAACCTAAGCCTAATCATGCCTGGATAGAGAGATAGAAGTTCATATTTTTACCTGTTCAGCTTGAGTCGCATACAGCAATGGAGGTATCTTCAATGGAGTTTGAACTTTGGTACAGCTTGCCTGAAGTCCAGGGATGTTTCTCCTATGCTTAGCTTGCTTTGAATCTCTCTGAATCAAGCTATGGAAGTCCACCTGCAAAACTGAAAACTGAAAATGGAAAGTGATGTTAGGGATGTTACATTTTGGATTTAATGCTTGGGATAGTTTATGTGGATAATATAGAATGTGTTTGAACTGGTTTTGGTCAAGATGCACGAGTGGAATGGACTAGGGAAGTCAATCTGCAGCAGGGACTCTGTTTTGCAGAAAAACTGTGCTTTTGGATATGAGGATGTATTGAGGGTGGTTTGGTCGTGCTTTAGGTCAGTTAGGGAGTATGAAGGATGAGAACAAAGTTTGCTTAGGTTGGTGTTTTCAGGAATGAGAACTTTTTGTTGTTTTGCCAAGTTTCTTCTACTTGAAGCAAAAAAATGCAAGTTTCAAAACAGGCCTGTCTAATGCCCTAAACTATGCTGCACCACTTCTTCTTGATCAGAGGGATTTGTGTACAAATGCTAGCTTCAAAGATCTGGCCCATGCCTCTTGGATTTTGAATTTGACATAAAGTGCATCTTTTCAAAAATGGCAAATATGCTTTTTCCATTTAAAGATAAATCTTGCATGTAATGACCAAATGAACAAAATAACATCTTGGCACAATGGTTAGGCATTTAATTATGGTGTGTGAGACTGGTTTTGAGGCCTGCAAGCTAGCTTGTACAAGCTGACTTAAAAAATGCCAAGGTATGAACATGCATTTGGTTATGAACAAAAGTGACTTTTGCCTAACTTTGCCAATTCGATTCTCCCTAACCACAAGGGTGTTTGAGAAGTTCTTGGACAATTTGGAAAGCTTGGAGTGTGTAATACAATCCATCTTTGTAATGCAAATTGAAATTCCAAGTGTAAGCATGTGAAAAATGGCCATGAAGTTGGACAAAAATCCTGCCTATAATAGGTCAAAAATTTTCTAAGTTAAGAATGTTTTGCACCCTTGTTCCAAAAATCATAACTTGATCTACAAGCTTCTTTTGAGGAAACTTTGTGAATAAAAGTTGTAGATTTTGCAATGGACTACAACTTTCATGTTTTGAGTTTTGTTTGAATCCAGATGTACCTTGATGAAAAAATGGGACAAAGTTAGGAAAAAATAAGGAAGTTTCATAACTTAGAAAAATTCTAAGTTATGAAATTTTCTCATTCTAAACCCTAATTTGCAATTTTGGGTTTCTTGATGAACAAGTTTCATAATTTGACATGTCTTGATGAAAAATGAATCTTGACACCTGATTTTGACCAAAAAGTCAAAGTTTGACTTTTCAGTATACAGTCAAATTTTGATCAGTTGACTGGAAAATTCATTTGTCAATCTTGTGCATTTGAGATATTTTGAACTTGTTGAATGTGTCAAGACAATGCCATTGAGTCCCTGAGTCCATATATGAGCTTGGTTTGCCATTGGTTAGGTCAAACAGTCAAAAATTGCCTTTGTGCAGTCAAAACCCTAAAAATGACCATTTTGCCCTTTTGGTGATCTGATCAAATTTCTTGTGGAATTGTGATCCAAACTTGACCAAATGGTTCATATGAGTTCATTATGTTGATGTGGGTCAAAAATTATGAAGTTTGACTGTCAATTGGCCACAATTGACTTTTTCCCCAATACAATTGATTTCTAGGTCAACTGTCCAATTGACTGGGCAAAGGTTGGAATCAAGGCTTGAAACTTGGTATAGATTAACTTGTAGGTCCAACATGAAGTATGAAAGTCACTTTGGGCATTTTAGGTCAAAACATCTTTGTGCAAACTCAAACCCTAATTTGGGTCAACAATGCAAGGAGGAGTCTTAAGCAGAGCAAACCCTAACTTGATCTTGAGCTCCAGGGGTCTTGTGGTGAGAAAATGTTGATGAAATGAGAGGGAAAATTTTGGGGTATAACAGTAAGGGTTTGATTTTTCATCTTCATATGCCATTTTAATGAATCATGGACGTTTTCACATATAAACTTTTGTGTTCATTGTCTTTCTTTTTACATTTTATTTGTTTAAAGGTGGCTATCCCTTACACACACCCACACTCACAAATGCATGTACCCTTTCATTCCAGATTCCATGGGTAACAATTCTGGTATGGCCTTCAGTGACTCTAAAGATCTGATCTACCATTTCGAATACGAAGGTGATGAAGACTGTGAAGTGCCGGGAGAATTGGCTAGACTTCTACAACAGGAAGAAAGGGCTATTCTACGTCATGAGGAGTTGTTAGAGACAATCAACTTGGGAACTGAGGAAGACAGAAAAGAAGTCAGAATGGGTGCTAACCTAGAGCCAAGAGTCAAGGAGCGCTTAGTTCAACTGTTGAATGAATATGTTGAGATCTTCTCCTGGTCATGTGAATACATGTCGGGACTTGATACAGATATTGTGGTACACCGTCTCCCCACAAGAGAAGATTGTCCACCAATTAAACAGAAAGTCCGCCGAATGAGGCTCGATATGTCTGAAAAGATCAAAGCTGAAGTGATGAAGCAGTTCAATACTGGGTTTCTTGTTGTTAATTCCTATCCACAATGGGTTGCTAACATTGTGCCCGTGCCTAAGAAGGACGGCAAAGTCAGAATGTGCATGGATTACAGAGACTTAAACAGGGCTAGCCCTAAAGATGACTTTCCACTACCGCACATTGACATATTGGTTTACAACACAACTCAACATAAGGTATTTTCTTTCATGGAAGGATTCTCAGGCTATAACCATATCAAAATGGCCCCTGAAGACATGGAGAAAACACTTTTGTTACACAGTGGGGTACCTTCTACTATAAAGTGATGCCATTCGGACTGAAGAATGCTGGTGCAACCTATCAGTGCACCATGGTAGCTTTGTTTCATGATATGATACATCATGAGATTGAAGTCTATGTAGACGACATGATAACCTGATCACAGACAGAAGAAGAACACCTCAACCATCTGCAAAAGATGTTTGTTAGGTTGAAGGAGTACAAGCTCAGACTGAACCCTAACAAGTGCACTTTCGGAGTCAGGTCCAGTAAACTCTTGGGTTTCATTGTCAGCAACAAAGGCATCAAGGTTGATCCTGCCAAAGTCAAAGCTATACAAGAAATGCCTGCCCATCACACTGAGAAGGAGGTCAGAGGTTTCTTGGGACGCCTAAACTACATTACAAGGTTCATTTCTCACCTGACATCTACCTGTGAGCCAATCTTCAAGCTGTTGAAGAAAGATCAGGTGGTTAAATGGAATGATGACTGTCAAGTTGCTTTCGATAAAATCAAGGAGTATTTGCTAGAACCTCCTATCTCGATGCCTCCCGTTGAAGGAAGACCGCTAATCATGTATCTGACTGTTTTGGATAATTCAATGGGGTGCGTACTAGGCCAACATGACGAGTCTGGCCGAAAAGAGTATGCCATTTATTACCTTAGCAAAAAGTTTACCGATTGTGAGACCCGATACTCACTGTTGCACCCCAAAATTTGCCCTCCCATATTCATCAAGAAATTGCCAAGTCAAGGTCACAAAATTCCCCAAGGGTTGTGCAGCTCAATTGTCTCCTATACAGTCAAAACTAGGGTTTGAGTTCTGGTCAAGCAAATGAACTTTCCAAAGGCCCAATCAAGTCTCATATGCCCACAAACATGGTCAAGCATCCTCATGCAAAGTTTCAAGGCATTCAGCTCAAAATTGCACAGTCAAAACCCTAGATTGCACTACAGTCAACTGTAGGGGCAAAATGGTCATTTGACAGTCAAAAGTTCAAATTTTTGGTCAACACATCATTTTGAAGCCACAAACATCATTTGATCAATGCTTGATCATGATTCTCAAAATTTGGCTCAAAAATCATCAAAGATGCAAAAGTTGCTATATTTGGACAGCTGAAAAAGTCAACTGAAATTGACCAGGGCATAACTTTCACATGGATTATCAGAAAAATTCCATCCAAAGCTCATTTTGAAGAGAAAGACATTTCCTACAATTCATCCTCATGTTCCAAGTCCAAGAAATGCTCTCACAAAAAGTTATCAATTTCAACATTATAGGTCATTTTCAAAAGTCAACAAAAAGTGACTTTAAGTCAAAGGCCATAACTTGAGATTGGTAAATCAAAATGACATGGGACCAAAGGCATTGGTTAAAGGACTCAAAGACCTTTCTAAAATGTCCAAGAACAGGTGAAAAGCTTAAAAATTGACCAAGTTATGCCTTGTGGAAGTTGGGAAATTTTTGGAAATTTTTGAAAGTCAACATTGATGCAAAAGGCCTAAAAATGCAAATGGGCCTATTTTCCTTCCAAATTTCTTCATGCCAAGCCTATGCACGACCATTAGGCCCAAAGGGAAGTATTCTCATATTTTTTAACTATTTATTTGAATTAATATTAATTTATATTCATTTAAATGATTTTAATTCATGAAAAATATAAATCTTAACCTAAAAAATCTTTTTATGCACATTATAATGTCAATATTTCGTGCTTAATGGATTATGGCAAGTTTTGATAAGATTTGATCAGATTTGAACCAAGTTGCACATGAAAAAGATTGGAAAAGATTTTCAAAAATCAAATATTGAAATCCATGAATGCTTGAGATTTTGTTCAATCTTTTGACCTAAAACCATTCCATACAAGTACTACATCACAACCCTAATGCAAGAGGACTGAAGCTGCGCCCAAAGAAGCCATAGCACTATTGAAATTTTTCACAAAAAGCTCAATTCTGAAATCTATCCTAGAGACAGATTCAAGCCTCCATTCCTTTGGCAATAGCTTCCTTGTGAATTCTTGATCGTACTCCAATCACAAACAACAACAAAAGCTCAAAGAATTAGGGTACAGAACTCACGAAAGTCCATGGAAATTTCAAAATCGTATTCTCCATTCTAGGCATCTTTACTGCATTTTAATCACATATTCATGCTCCTTGTCAAGTTTTGAAACTAACCACTATATTCAATTTGATTTTTGCATCGTATGTAGAATTTCACCATGTTTGAAAATTAGGGTTTGCAGGTTCTCGATTTGGGGTTTTTATAACCAGGCAAAATCAGGCCATCCCAACACCACCATTGTAACCAGTGCATTTGGACGAACAAATTAAGATAGTCGCGCCTAATTTATATGGGGACATGACCTAATCGCTATTTTTTCGAAAACGGCTTTAGACCACGCCACGGAAACCGTTGCCATAGGGTTTTATTTGCAGGGAAGGTGGAGGGGACGAAGACGTGTTGAAGCGTGATACGTCCATTCAAAACAGCGCGCGCTTTTCCAGGCCACCAACGCGCTTGCTTTTTCTTATTTGTTTGTTAATATATGTTAAATATAAATTGCATGGTTCAGTGGCAGGTGGAAGGCATTGGCAAGGCATGAGACCTGGGTTCGATTCCCAGGTCTTCAACAAATTCACATTATTTTTCCTTTGGTCATCACGTGCAGTCATTATCTTAAGGTTCACCATGCACATTCAGTAATCAGCATGCACGCGTCCATCTCGTTCCAATCAAGGGCCAGGATTCTGAAGAACATGCTAGGCATAAGTCAACGTGCCATACAAGATCCGAGAAAGTCAGCGAACTCAGAATCAAATGGGCCTGATTTACTAGGCCTGAACCTCCAAAATTGGGTTTACCCCCCCCCTGGTTTGCATTAGTTTCTAATTTTCTCTTATGTTTTATTTTATTTTCAATTATTTGCTCATTTGTTTTATTATCTTAAATTAACTAATTATTTTTTACAAAAAATATAAAAACCTCAAAAATACAGAAAAGACCTCAAAAATATAATTTTTTATTATTATTATTTTCATAGATAAATTAGAATGTAAATTGTTTAGTTTAATTAGGTTTTAATATTAATTTCTTTTTAATAAAAATCCAAAAACATGTAGAACTAGGTTAATCGATAGTTTTAATGTCTTTTAATTTTTATTTCTCACAATAATTATTATTTTATTTATTTTATATTTTATAATTAAAATTGTACACAATAAATTTTAGGTTTAATTTAGATCTTAATTTAATTTTTTCATAATAAACTAAAAAACAATAGAATTAGGGTTTGCCTTATAGTTTAATTTCCATTAACTCTTTTTTCCTTTAACAAATAAAAAATACTAGAATTAGGATTTGTCTTTTAATTTAATTTCAATTAATTTCTTTTCCTTATTAAATCTAAAAAACAAAAATATCATTCTCATTTAATTTTAATTTTTTAAGTCCTTATTAATTTTAATTATTTGCAAAAAGGGGTCCAACGCCCTAATTTCGTTTCAATTATTTAATTTGCGCATTTATCTTATGTCGTTTAATTATAATTATGTATTTGTCCCTAAGCCATGTAATTTACTTTTCGCACTTTATTTCTTCGCATTATTTATTTTTTCGCTAAATCGGGTCCGGTTTAATTTTTGGCGATGTGGACCCGCGCCTTTGTAATAGTTTAGATTTATCTCCTCGCAAAATATTTAACTGTTAACGAATGCATGCAAGAATGAATGGATTTAAAATAAAATCAATGCGTAGATCACAACCAAACATGACAAGATAAATATCTGAAAACGACACACGATTCGCACACACCACCCCTAGGGTACGCCTCACTGTTGCCTTGCCTCGAAAGGTGGTCGTCGAGTAGAGGGCGTCTTAGTAAGTCCTCATGATCCGGGAACCTGGCATGAGGGTAGCTTCTAAGGTGTCTTCCCATTGCTCTGGTGATCACCATGTCCCGAACCTCGAATTGACCCGAACACCTCCAATGGTGGTGCTACCTACCTCTCAATGGTGGGATGGCATTACTTTTAAGGACTCTTACACAGACGAATTCCTTAGGGTAGGTAGGTTCTCGTAGGTACTTGCTCTAATCTCAAAAATACTTTTCACATCACACAAAAGCTTTCAAAACAAAAACTTTTCAAACACTCTGACGTATGAGTCGATCTGAAACCTTTTTCAAAAGAAACTTTTTAACCCACATTGAAAAGCAAACACACAAATTGAAAACACATTGAGCAAGTACCTAAGAGCCCATGGATAACCATGGATAGAAAGGGTGCTAACACCTTCCCTTTCTATAACCTACCTCCCGAACCGAGAGCAATCTCTTTAAGGAATTTTTCTGTGCTTTTGTCCTTTCCATTTGGAGAAAATAAAAGACGGTGGCGACTCTTGCTTCCGCGACATTTCGCGAACCAGCGTTAAACAGTCAGTTCCAGATCCACCGATCACAGAACTGGCGACTCTGCTGGGGATATTAATTTAAAGTGGGGTGTACCTTAGGATTAAGATCACTGTGTTTTCAATTGCTTTGACTTGTGTGCTTTAAATTGTGGGACTGTCTTGGGAGTTCTATAGATCCTAACCCGGATCTGGGGATACCCTGTTTAGGTAGCATAAGCTGTGAGGGACCTGTCCGGCGTAGACCGACACAGGTGAAGCAGTGGCTACGTTGGTGTGACACCTTAGTCTGTACCGATATCCCTTGTGTCGCAACGAGGAGAATATGGGTCTTCCAAGGAGTCATTAAGCACCAACAGACCTTAGAACCTTAAATGACACAACTTGGCCAATAGAACAGTAGCAGTATGCTACGCCCATTGAGACTAAACTCTCGTGATGGTTCTGGCCGCAAGAAAAGATTGCGATGCTGGAGTTATGACCGATTGAGGGTAGTCAATGATATTGGGATCCTCTAAGAACCCGGTTACTTTTGATTAGGACAGGTATGAACCAACAAACTGAAAGAGGGTAATACCTAGACCTCATGCTGGCCTAAACTCTAAGGGCTCTTTTGTGTGACTTGTGTGCCTTCGTACTTGCCTATTTGCATGCTTGTTATCTGACCCTTGATATCTTGCAGGTTTTGTTCATAGTCCTTAATTGGGACTTATAACAGGGTGTACTAACCACTTGCAGGTCTTGTTTATAGTCCTTAACTAGGACCCATGACAAGGTTTACCAAATTTCTTGCAGGTTCTGTTTGTAGTCCTTAATCAGGGCTCATAACAAGTATACTAAGTCTCTTGCAGGGTTTGTTTGTAGTCCTTAATTAGGGCTCATAACAAAGTATACTGAATCTCTTGCAGGGTTGTTTATAGTCCTTAATTGGGGCTCATAACGGGGCTTACCTACATCACCCCATGCATAGCATGACATCATACCATTGCATACATCCTAACCCATTTCAAGGATCTCAAGGGCTTGTGATGCAGGTCATGATGAACCAACTGCCCAGCAAGGGGCAAAGAGGATTTATTTTCCTCTAGCTAAGGTTGTCAGGGGCTACGACCCACTGGATATGGTGAGCCTTTGACCCTCGATGAAGGACTCTCAACAACATGAAGTACCTTCAATCAAGTTACCGGTTTTCAAATTCTAATAAATTTTGTCTACCCCGCGAGGTCCTTGAAATCATTGCATGCATATCATACATCTCATTGCATTGCAGGTATCCCTTTGACAGGTTGCTTACCCTTCTTCGCTGTTTATTTCAGCCGATCATCATGAATCCTGAATCATCAACTGAGCAGTCCATCAAGGCCCTTCAGGCTCAGAATGCCCAATTCCAAGAGCTGATCATGACTCTGGCCCAGGGGCAACAAGACCTGAAGACTCTGCTCTCGAAAAAGAAGAAGAAGAGGACTGTGTTGTTCAACCCTAGGCGCAGATCTGGGAATACACCGCAAATTGAAACTGAGAGGACAACTCCATCTGTGGGGGAAGGTAGTCATCAGGAGGAAAGGGTTCCTAGTCCGGTAGTCTCCGACAACGAGACAGATTTTGATGAAGAACAATACCCTCCTGCTGATGACAGATATAAGCAACTGGAGGACAGAATGAAAGCTATGGAGGTTCAACAGGTACCTGGGCTGGATTTCGGAGATCTGGGTTTGTCAACTGGTGTGGTTATTCCTCGGAAGTTCAAAGTACCACCCTTCTCTAAGTATGACGGGGCGTCTTGTCCCAAGCTGCACTTAAGGTCCTATGTTCGGAAGATTCAACCCTATACGGTGGACAAGAATTTATGGATCCACTTCTTCCAGGAGAGTCTTTCAGGGACTCATCTCGAATGGTTCTATCAGCTGGATGGGACCAAAATTCGTAACTGGGAGGAGTTGGCAACTGCTTTCTATAAGCAGTACCAGTATAATGCCGACCTTGCTCCTACGCGTACCCAACTCCAGGGTATGTCGTTAGGGTCAAGTGAAGGTTTTAAAGAATATGCGCAGAAATGGAGGGATCTTGCTGGAAGGGTACAGCCACCTCTGACTGATCGGGAACTTATGGATATGTTCTTGGGGACCCTGTCTGGTCCATTCTACAACCATCTGATTGGGAATTCGTCTGCTGGATTCACAGATCTTATCTTGACTGGAGAGCGAATAGAAGCTGGTATCAGGTTGGGGAAGATTCAAGAGGCTGCACCTTCTGATAAAAAGCCTCACCAGGGGAAGAAAGAATCCAATGCTGTGCACGGTAAAAAGAGCCGTCATGAGACCGGGGCAATCCAGATCTCCAGCCCTGGACCTGCTCAACAAGGACAGGGGCAGCAGCGCAAAGAGAAACGGCAGTACACCAAACTCAACATGTCGTTGGATCAAGCACTGCAACAAATGTTGAAGGCAGGGTTGATCACCTTAAGGGCTCCCCTTCGGAATCCGAACACTGCTGCACCCAACTATCACCCCAACGATAGGTGCGCATATCATTCAGATAGCCCGGGGCATACTACAGACAACTGCTGGCCTCTCAAGAACAAGATCCAAGATATGATCGACGCTGGAGAGATTCAGTTTGAAGTGCCTGAGACTCCGAACATAATCACTGCTCCATTGCCCAATCATTAAAGATCTTTTGTTTATTTGAATTTTTGAGTTGTATTTTTCTTTGCTTATACAAACAATAAATGTCATAGCAAACTCTGTTATTCTATTAATGCATCGCATATGTCTGTTTCGGAAATTAATACAATTATTTTCATTATGTTCAAATATCTTTTCATATTTTTTCTGATGTCAACTCTTGGTTAATAATTCTGAGCCTCTCGAGGGAGGATGACGAAAACGATACCACGATCATTACAGTATGCTTTTGAACAGACCCCGCTGATGAGGTACAGGCATTGTTTCAAATCCTAAACACTGGAGTTATAAGGAAGATAATCCCTCGTCAACCCATCTGAGCCAAAGAAGTAGGAGTTTTTCTCTTCGAAATTTAAAACCCTTAATCATAACCTGGGGCAGGGTAGTCTCTCAGTTGATACAAGTGCATAACAAATGGCACCAAAGAAGTCCTTACAAAACGAAGAAAAACAGTGATGGTTCCAAATAATCAATAAAGAAAGGCAGTCATTATCTCAAAAAATGAAAAACCCATTAAGTCAGAACCCATGAAGGAGACTTACAAAACTGGGGCATCCCGCTGACTGTAATTCCAAAAAAGGAAAACAGTTCAGGCAAAAAAAGAAAGGGATAACAAAAATCAGACAAAAAAAAAGAGGTCTTATAAACCCTCAACGAAAAAGGAATGACTGCCTATTCAGAATAAATCATCAATATCTGAACCATCACCGAAAAATCAGAGCAAAGACTCAAACAAGGTCTAACGTATGATCAACTGAGTTTAGGTTTGGAGAACATCACGAAGAGCGGGTGGGTACAAATAATTTGAGCCTTTATCCTTTGTTTCTTAAACCATGAACCAGGCCACGTTATAACCCTTAAAAGTCCTAGCTGAAGCATAGGTTAGTTCGAAAGCATACTGTTACGAAAGGTATCCTGACTCCTTAAGGCCTACGGTACAATATGGAGTTGACATCACGTTTTACAAACAATCACTTGTTTTATGAAAAGAATGCATTTTCAAAATCTTCAAGACAGACATAAGCTTTGCATTTTTAACATAACTTTGTTGGCATATGACTTTTTGTTTGAACAGCAGGGAAATTCGCACAATGAAAGTCTAATGAACAAGAGTATCTCCAATCAAGGGGCATGGCATGACTATTGTCCATCATCTGGGGCAGTTAAGTCAAGATTCGGAGAATCTCTCAAAGACCAAATAGCCTGGGGCAAATCTTCGCCTGAGTCACCTGGGGCATTCCAGCAACAAATCTTGCACGATCAGACACTTTCTGGTAATATGGCAACACTTCTAACAGGGGCAACTCCCTGCATTCTAAGAGCGTGGACATAGTCGAAAAGATACTACGCAAAATCAAAGACCCGCTAGGTTGACATACCTAGGCAAAAATAAGGGCTTCCCGGCGAACCAAAAGGGTTCGGGCAAAATGAAGGGATGAAATGAAAAAACTATGTACACCCGGCAAGTCGAAAACCTGAAGAGGCGGCTTGGGCAAAAATGGGTATCCCGGTGGACTGAAAACCCGAAAGGGCGGTCCAAGCAAAAGTTAGGGATCAAAGCGTACGACTATGTCCCGGCATCTCGCCACTCGCCTACCAGAAGATTTGTCAGAAACAGGGGCAATAAAGGTTGGTCGGAGCGGTCTGACTGTTCTATCCTCCAAAGCATCAGGGTAGGTCCTGTTGAAGAACGTAACCAATACAGTTCAATACCTCCCCCAGGAGAGTCCAACCCAGCTTCCCCAGGAAAGTTGGAATCTATCTCCCCAAACAGTTAAGCTTATCCCCAGTAGATTCTGGAAGCTTATCCTCGCAAGAGCACGAACGCGTCTTCCGGCTTTATTTAAAGAGTTATTTCCTTAACAAGATATAACTGGGTTATCCTCAGCCAAAAGCCACGGAAAGAGCGTCATCGACAGAATCTTCTTATCCCCAGCGAAGTCCATTCATACTTCCAATACAACAAGGGTATCCTCAGCAAACTACTATCAACAATCAGCAAAAGCATCTCCCCACAGAGTATTTCTTCCCAGCATGGTCGCTAGAATATCTTTTCCTCCCCGCAGAATCCTCCATTCGCCAAGTACATCCCTCAACGGAGTCATCTTCTCCTACCGGTATACTTGCAGCTGTCCTCCCCAGCGGAAGCAAAGCTATTTTTCAACATCAGCCCAGGATGCGACTTCCCGGCACCCGTCAAGGATTTATTTTCCCTAGACAAAAACATACATTCATAAAACGTCACATCTTCGTACATTATAGCATGCATATGCATCATATGGCACGAATCTCATAGATTTTGAAGACATACAGTTCATGCATCATGATTTTGCATACAATTATGTTTTGCCTTTCAGGAAAAAGATCAATACAAAAATGATTATTATCAACTAATGCAATTCTTTCTAGATATAGTTTCAGATGTAAACCCAGCGATGGTGACGTTCTGATACTGCTTCCAGAAATCCTTCTCGATATAGTTTCGGATGTAAACCCAGCGATGGTGACGTTCTGATACTGCTTCCAGAAATCCTTCTCGATATAGTTTCAGATGTAAACCCAGCGATGGTGACGTTCTGATACTGCTTCCAGAAATCCTTCTCGATATAGTTTCGGATGTAAACCCAGCGATGGTGACGTTCTGATACTGCTTCAAGATTTCCTTCTCGATATAGTTTCAGATGTAAGCCCAGCGATGGTGACGTTCTGATACTGCTTCAAGAAATCCTTCTCGATATAGTTTCGGATATGACCCAGCGATGGTGACGTTCTGATACTGCTTCAAGAATTCCTTCTCGATATAGTTTCAGATGTAAGCCCAGCGATGGTGACGTTCTGATACTGCTTCAAGAATTCCTTCTCGATATAGTTTCAGATGTAAGCCCAGCGATGGTGACGTTCTGATGCTGCTTCAAGAATTCCTTCTCGATATAGTTTCAGATGTAAGCCCAGCGATGGTGACGTTCTGATGCTGCTTCAAGAATTCCTTCTCGATATAGTTTCAGATGTAAGCCCAGCGATGGTGACGTTCTGATACTGCTTCAAGAAATCCTTCTCGATATAGTTTCAGATGTAAACCCAGCGATGGTGACGTTCTGATACTGCTTCAAGAAATCCTTCTCGATATAGTTTCAGATGTAAACCCAGCGATGGTGACGTTCTGATGCTGCTTCAAGATTTCCTTCTCGATATAGTTTCGGATGTAAACCCAGCGATGGTGACGTTCTGATACTTCTTCCAGATTCCCCTCTAGATATAGTTTCAGATATGATCCAGATATGGTGACATTCTGATGCTGCTTCCAAAAGGTTTCCCAGATGGTTCCCTCTCCGACGTTGTGTGAGGTAGTAATCCCTTTTTCAGATGTTTCCCTCTCCGACGTTGAGTGAGGTGATCATTCCTTTCAGATTATAATTGCCTATGGTTCCCTTCCTGACATTGCAAAGATGGTAATTCTCGCCAAGATTTTCTCAACGAGCGTTGTTGAAGTTAAAGTCATCCAAGGTCCTCTTACCATTCGTGCTAAGGCTGTAACCATCCCTGGTTCATTCATCAGCGTTTGAAGCTCCAGATTCAGCTCCTGTAACCAGTCAGGACACATCGATACCCAGCATCTAAAATCAACTCCTGCAACGTGTCAGGTACTCATTTGTTCTTTTGCAGGTATGCAGGTTCTAGCGAAGGAATCTCTTACGCAATCAACATCCAGATGGCATCTATAAGCCCATCACCCTATCCAGCAATCACCAAATGGCATCCATAAGCCCATTCCCCCCATCACTGCTACTATGTGAGCGCAAATTTCTAGGGCACTCTAGTGTCCAATCATCTTCTACCCTCGGATTACGAAAGGCACGTCAGCCAATCTGCATCCTCAGGTCTAAGAAGATTGAACAGGGGCAACTGTTGCACCCCAAAATTTGCCCTCCCATATTCATCAAGAAATTGCCAAGTCAAGGTCACAAAATTCCCCAAGGGTTGTGCAGCTCAATTGTCTCCTATACAGTCAAAACTAGGGTTTGAGTTCTGGTCAAGCAAATGAACTTTCCAAAGGCCCAATCAAGTCTCATATGCCCACAAACATGGTCAAGCATCCTCATGCAAAGTTTCAAGGCATTCAGCTCAAAATTGCACAGTCAAAACCCTAGATTGCACTACAGTCAACTGTAGGGGCAAAATGGTCATTTGACAGTCAAAAGTTCAAATTTTTGGTCAACACATCATTTTGAAGCCACAAACATCATTTGATCAATGCTTGATCATGATTCTCAAAATTTGGCTCAAAAATCATCAAAGATGCAAAAGTTGCTATATTTGGACAGCTGAAAAAGTCAACTGAAATTGACCAGGGCATAACTTTCACATGGATTATCAGAAAAATTCCATCCAAAGCTCATTTTGAAGAGAAAGACATTTCCTACAATTCATCCTCATGTTCCAAGTCCAAGAAATGCTCTCACAAAAAGTTATCAATTTCAACATTATAGGTCATTTTCAAAAGTCAACAAAAAGTGACTTTAAGTCAAAGGCCATAACTTGAGATTGGTAAATCAAAATGACATGGGACCAAAGGCATTGGTTAAAGGACTCAAAGACCTTTCTAAAATGTCCAAGAACAGGTGAAAAGCTTAAAAATTGACCAAGTTATGCCTTGTGGAAGTTGGGAAATTTTTGGAAATTTTTGAAAGTCAACATTGATGCAAAAGGCCTAAAAATGCAAATGGGCCTATTTTCCTTCCAAATTTCTTCATGCCAAGCCTATGCACGACCATTAGGCCCAAAGGGAAGTATTCTCATATTTTTTAACTATTTATTTGAATTAATATTAATTTATATTCATTTAAATGATTTTAATTCATGAAAAATATAAATCTTAACCTAAAAAATCTTTTTATGCACATTATAATGTCAATATTTCGTGCTTAATGGATTATGGCAAGTTTTGATAAGATTTGATCAGATTTGAACCAAGTTGCACATGAAAAAGATTGGAAAAGATTTTCAAAAATCAAATATTGAAATCCATGAATGCTTGAGATTTTGTTCAATCTTTTGACCTAAAACCATTCCATACAAGTACTACATCACAACCCTAATGCAAGAGGACTGAAGCTGCGCCCAAAGAAGCCATAGCACTATTGAAATTTTTCACAAAAAGCTCAATTCTGAAATCTATCCTAGAGACAGATTCAAGCCTCCATTCCTTTGGCAATAGCTTCCTTGTGAATTCTTGATCGTACTCCAATCACAAACAACAACAAAAGCTCAAAGAATTAGGGTACAGAACTCACGAAAGTCCATGGAAATTTCAAAATCGTATTCTCCATTCTAGGCATCTTTACTGCATTTTAATCACATATTCATGCTCCTTGTCAAGTTTTGAAACTAACCACTATATTCAATTTGATTTTTGCATCGTATGTAGAATTTCACCATGTTTGAAAATTAGGGTTTGCAGGTTCTCGATTTGGGGTTTTTATAACCAGGCAAAATCAGGCCATCCCAACACCACCATTGTAACCAGTGCATTTGGACGAACAAATTAAGATAGTCGCGCCTAATTTATATGGGGACATGACCTAATCGCTATTTTTTCGAAAACGGCTTTAGACCACGCCACGGAAACCGTTGCCATAGGGTTTTATTTGCAGGGAAGGTGGAGGGGACGAAGACGTGTTGAAGCGTGATACGTCCATTCAAAACAGCGCGCGCTTTTCCAGGCCACCAACGCGCTTGCTTTTTCTTATTTGTTTGTTAATATATGTTAAATATAAATTGCATGGTTCAGTGGCAGGTGGAAGGCATTGGCAAGGCATGAGACCTGGGTTCGATTCCCAGGTCTTCAACAAATTCACATTATTTTTCCTTTGGTCATCACGTGCAGTCATTATCTTAAGGTTCACCATGCACATTCAGTAATCAGCATGCACGCGTCCATCTCGTTCCAATCAAGGGCCAGGATTCTAAAGAACATGCTAGGCATAAGTCAACGTGCCATACAAGATCCGAGAAAGTCAGCGAACTCAGAATCAAATGGGCCTGATTTACTAGGCCTGAACCTCCAAAATTGGGTTTACCCCCCCCCCTGGTTTGCATTAGTTTCTAATTTTCTCTTATGTTTTATTTTATTTTCAATTATTTGCTCATTTGTTTTATTATCTTAAATTAACTAATTATTTTTTACAAAAAATATAAAAACCTCAAAAATACAGAAAAGACCTCAAAAATATAATTTTTTATTATTATTATTTTCATAGATAAATTAGAATGTAAATTGTTTAGTTTAATTAGGTTTTAATATTAATTTCTTTTTAATAAAAATCCAAAAACATGTAGAACTAGGTTAATCGATAGTTTTAATGTCTTTTAATTTTTATTTCTCACAATAATTATTATTTTATTTATTTTATATTTTATAATTAAAATTGTACACAATAAATTTTAGGTTTAATTTAGATCTTAATTTAATTTTTTCATAATAAACTAAAAAACAATAGAATTAGGGTTTGCCTTATAGTTTAATTTCCATTAACTCTTTTTTCCTTTAACAAATAAAAAATACTAGAATTAGGATTTGTCTTTTAATTTAATTTCAATTAATTTCTTTTCCTTATTAAATCTAAAAAACAAAAATATCATTCTCATTTAATTTTAATTTTTTAAGTCCTTATTAATTTTAATTATTTGCAAAAAGGGGTCCAACGCCCTAATTTCGTTTCAATTATTTAATTTGCGCATTTATCTTATGTCGTTTAATTATAATTATGTATTTGTCCCTAAGCCATGTAATTTACTTTTCGCACTTTATTTCTTCGCATTATTTATTTTTTCGCTAAATCGGGTCCGGTTTAATTTTTGGCGATGTGGACCCGCGCCTTTGTAATAGTTTAGATTTATCTCCTCGCAAAATATTTAACTGTTAACGAATGCATGCAAGAATGAATGGATTTAAAATAAAATCAATGCGTAGATCACAACCAAACATGACAAGATAAATATCTGAAAACGACACACGATTCGCACACACCACCCCTAGGGTACGCCTCACTGTTGCCTTGCCTCGAAAGGTGGTCGTCGAGTAGAGGGCGTCTTAGTAAGTCCTCATGATCCGGGAACCTGGCATGAGGGTAGCTTCTAAGGTGTCTTCCCATTGCTCTGGTGATCACCATGTCCCGAACCTCGAATTGACCCGAACACCTCCAATGGTGGTGCTACCTACCTCTCAATGGTGGGATGGCATTACTTTTAAGGACTCTTACACAGACGAATTCCTTAGGGTAGGTAGGTTCTCGTAGGTACTTGCTCTAATCTCAAAAATACTTTTCACATCACACAAAAGCTTTCAAAACAAAAACTTTTCAAACACTCTGACGTATGAGTCGATCTGAAACCTTTTTCAAAAGAAACTTTTTAACCCACATTGAAAAGCAAACACACAAATTGAAAACACATTGAGCAAGTACCTAAGAGCCCATGGATAACCATGGATAGAAAGGGTGCTAACACCTTCCCTTTCTATAACCTACCTCCCGAACCGAGAGCAATCTCTTTAAGGAATTTTTCTGTGCTTTTGTCCTTTCCATTTGGAGAAAATAAAAGACGGTGGCGACTCTTGCTTCCGCGACATTTCGCGAACCAGCGTTAAACAGTCAGTTCCAGATCCACCGATCACACTCACTGTTCGAGAAAACTTGTTGCGCTTTGGTATGGGCTGCTCGCCGGCTAAGGCAGTATATGTTGACACATACCACTCTGCTGATATCTAAGATGGATCCGATCAAGTGCATCTTTGAGAAGCCTGCTTTATCTGGAAGGATAGTTAGATGGCAGATGATCCTGACCGAATACGATATCCAGTACACAACCCAAAAAGCTATAAAGGGGAGTGTGCTAGCTGACCATCTAGCTCATTAAGCTGTCGAAGATTACCAATCCATGAGGTTCGACTTCTCCGACGAGGATATCATGACATTGGACAACATTGAAGAGAATAGACTGTATGACGAACCTGAACAAGGATCCAGATGGACCCTGTGTTGTACCCCAAAATTTGCCCTCCCATATTTCTCAAAACATTTCAAGAAAAATTCACAAGTCCAACCCGGCGAGTCATATTCAGGTGTTCTTTCACCAAGATATCTCTGATAACGTATTCTCGAATTCAGGTTCGGCTCAAGAGTCAATTCTTTAAAGAAGGTATCCGAATGTGCGAGTTTTCTTGAAGAAATATGGTGAAAAAGTGTGCTGAAAGTGCAGTTTTTACGCGCTAAAAAATTCATAACTTGAAGATCGTGACTCGTTTTGAACCCGTTCTGGTGGCCAAAATTCCGTCTTGACATTATCTACGTTTTCATCTCTCACGGCTAGAAGCTAATTTCGATCAGAAGGTCTTCAAAAATATGGATTTATCAAGTATTTTCATACAGAAAATTTGTAACAAAAGTTTATTTGCGTCATGTTCAGAAAATCATAACTTGGTCGATTTTCATCGTATCGAGCTGGTTCCGGCGCCAAAATTTCACAAATTGAGTTGGCTACATTTTCACAGAAGGTATTGAGTTCAAACAGTATTCAAAAGGCCTTCGTTTTTTGCTCAGAGTGCGTGACACGCTGAAAATCCTGAATGCTGAATATTATTTCATGTGGGCCGAAACTTCGAAAATTCATAACTCGGTCAATTTTTATCGGATTGGGCTCATATTTTTACACAAGGTCCCTAACTCATAGATCTACAACTTTGCTTCAAAAGTCGAGACCGGATTATGCTCTGATCAATACCAGTTTTTTATTGAAGAACGTGTCAGAGTCGACACTGGAGCCCAAAATAAGTTTGTCTGAGCTGAAACTTCAAAAATTCATAACTAATTCACCGTTTATCCGATTGAGCCGATTTTCGGACAGGAGTTAGTTATCGATGTCGGATACATTTTGTTTTCACATTTCAACTTCAAAAATTTCACTTAAGTCCCTGCAATTTAGCCTGGAAAGTGACGAACTCAAGTGAACATTGGAGGCCCAATTGCACATTCAAAGCCCATTTTCTTTACCCTAATTTCCATTATATAATCACCTTCTTTTCACACAAACCAGAGGAGAAAAAGAGAAGAAAAAACCTTGCCACAACACTGTTAGAATATCAAATTCTTTCAAGAACCCTAAAACCTTGAAATCCTTATTACAAATCTCTCTCTCACTACAAACAAGCCATCACAGTTACAAACCAACACCTCACTACTTCTTCAGTAAGGATAAGGCTGACTTGATCTCCATGATCCAAAGGGCATAAAAGCATTCAGGTCACTAATCTTCCAGTAAGGGTAAGATTGATTTGATCTCCATGATCAAAAGGGTATAATCATTCATACATGCCATATTGTGCCTAAACATTAAATTTCTTCATATATTGGCTTTATTTGCATTTTATGATTTTATTTAATGTGTTCGTGAGATTCAACACTGCAGATTTAGACAGGATCCCATGCAGGTTCATTAAGGAACGTTGAGGCCAAAACACAAATGGCCAAAAACCAAAGACCAAAATACAAATGGCCAAAAGCCAAAAGCCAAAAGCCAAATGGCCAAAAGAATAACTTATGCATGACACCAATACATGGCGAGACAGACATCCTGAGAAGGTTAAGGAACGTTGAGGCCAGAACACAAATGGCCAAAAGTCAGAACACAAATGGCCAAGAGGCAAAACACAAATGGCCAAAACAAAACAGTTTACACATGACGCCAATAGCTGTTTCACCCCTCCAATCAGGCTCGTATACTCCTAAACTCTCTCTCTATTTTTTATTATTTTCCTTTAATTAATCGTTATTCTTTTTATTAATCACTAACCAATTAACATTTTTTTCATAATAAAATTCAGAAAACTAACATTTTTAGTATTATTATTATTTAGTAATTTCACTATTAATTATTTTTTGTAAATAAATTTTAACCATTAATTTAGTAAATTAGGTTTTAAAACTTTAACGTTTTTCTTAATAAATTAAAATATGTAGAAATTAGGGTTT
This sequence comes from Vicia faba, assembly GCA_948472305.1. Lineage (NCBI taxonomy): Eukaryota > Viridiplantae > Streptophyta > Magnoliopsida > Fabales > Fabaceae > Vicia > Vicia faba. The sequence continues at coordinate 1,280,690,657 of OX451738.1, forward strand.
CTAACCTTTTTTATCTTTTTTTAATAAATAATTTTCTCATCATTATTATTATTATTAATTACTACTTTTGTAAATAAATATGTAAAATAATTAATTAGTGTAAATTAGGTCAAACTTTAATATTTTTCATTAATAATTAAAAACAACTTAGAATTAGGGTTTCTCTTCAATTTTAATTTCTTTATCTCATAAATACCAAAAACTTAAAAAAACATGTCTTTTCTTTAAATTAATAATTAATTAACTTTTAATTCCAATTTAATTTCAAAAGGGTCCAACGCCCTCGAACGTTCAATTTCAATGTCTTTCGCGCATTTATTTTATTTTCTTATGAATATTATGTAATTGCTCAAGCCATGTAATAGTAATTAGGAATTTATTTACTTTTCGCATTTTTATTAAAACGGGTCTTTGTTAATTTGGCGATGTATAGACCCGCGCCTTGTAATAGCGTAAGATTTTATTTTTCCGCATTTAAATTTCCGCACTCTTAAAACTGCTAAACTTTGCATGAAAGAATGTATGGCTTAAATTAAAAACAAGCGTAGATCACCATGATACATGTACAAGATAAATGCTAAACTGAAAACAATACACAAATTCACACACCACTCTTAAGGTACGCCTCACTGTTGCCTTGCCCTCGAAACGTGGTCGTCGAGTATAGGACGTTTTAGTAAGTCCTTATGTCCGTTGATCCATATGCCTCAAAACAAGTTGCCTCGGAAAAGTTGCCTCGAATTAAAAAGGATCAATGGCATAAGGGTAGCTTCTAAGGTGTCCTACTATTGCTCTAGTGACCACACTGTCCCTACAAACGAATTGACCCGAACACCTCCAACGGTGGTGCTACCTACCTCTCAATGGTGGGATGGCACTACCTTAAGGACATTTACACAGCCTAATTCCTTAGAGTAGGTAGATGACTCATAGATACTTGCTCAATTCAAAAAAACAATCAAAACTCTTTTCACACCGACACTTTCAAAAAGCTTTCAAAATAATTTTTCAAACACTCTTGAGGACTGATACAAGAGTCGATCTGAAATCTTTCAAAGGAAACTTTTTCAAACTCACTCACAATTGAAAAGCAAACATTTTGAAAACACAAATGAGCAAGTATCTAAGAGCCCATGGATAACCATGGATAGAAAGGGTGCTAACACCTTCCCTTTCTATAAATCTACCTCCCGAACCGAGAAACTATCTCATAAGGAATTTTGCTGTGCTTTTGTCCTGTCCATGTTGGAGAAAATAAAAGACGGTGGCGACTCTTGCTTCCGCGACATTTCGCGAACCAACGTTAAACAGTCAGTTCGAGATCCACCGATCACACCCTGCACTTTGATGGTGCCTCCATTTCACTTGGAAACGGTATCGGCGCAGTACTTATCTCTCCACAAGGTTGCCATACACCTTTCACTGCTAGACTCTGCTTTAACTGCACCAACAACATGGGCGAGTATGAAGCTTGTATCTTTGGTCTCAAGGCTGCAATAGACTTGGGAATCAAATCTTTGGTTGTGTTTGGAGACTCAACTTTGGTCATCAGTCAAATAAAAGGAGAGTGGGATACTAAACATCCAAACCTCATCCCTTACAAAGAACATGTCTTGACATTGTTACCACATTTCGAGCAGATTACCTTCGAGCACTTCCCGCGAGAATAAAATCAGCTAGCAGATGCTCTAGCTACAATGTCATCCATGTTTAAACTTAACTGGGATAATGAGGCTCCCCAAATCACCATTGAGCGGATGGACGAACCTGCACATTGTCACGAGATTAATACCGAAGAAGTAGTGGACCGACCTTGGTTTCACGAAGTCAAAAGGTATCTCGAGGCATAGGAATACCCTGAAGGAGCTTCAGTCAATGACAAAAAGTTCTTGAGGTGATTCTCTGCCAAGTTCTTCCTGAGCAATGGTATCCTATACAAGCGCAATCATGATTGCATCCTGCTCCATTGTCTGGACAAAGTTGAAGCTGAGCAGATTATGGCTGAACTGCATAATGGTACCTTCGGCACCCACTCAAGCGGGCATACGATGGCTAAGAAGATTCTAAGGGCAGGCTATTACTGGTCTACCATGGAAGCTGACTGCCATCAACATTCCCGTACTTGTCACAAATGTCAAATCTATGCGAACAAGGTACATATACCTCCCGTTCCTCTCAATGTCTTAACAGCTCCTTGGCCATTCGCAATGTAGGGAATCGACATGATTGGAGAGATCAAGCCTACAACATGTAATGGACACCGCTTCATTCTGGTGGCCATTGATTACTTCACCAAATGGGTCGAAGCAGCTTACTTCGCGTCCGTTACAAAGAATGTGGTTGCCCACTTCATCAAGCAGAACCTCATTTGCCGGTATGGTATCCCCGACAGGATCATCACTGACAATGGTACAAACCTGAACAATACTATGATCACCGCCTTGTGAGAGCAGTTCTAGATTCAACATCATAATTCATCTCCCTATCGGCCAAAGATAAACGGTGTTGTCGAAGCCGCGAACAAAAATATCAAGAAGATCATGCAAAAGATGACATTCACCTACAAGGACTGGCATGAGATGTTACCGTTTTCTCTCCAAGGGTACCGTACCACGGCACAAACATCAACTGGGGTAACACCCTTTTCTTTGGTATACGGCATGGAAGTTGTTTTGCTCATCGAGGTTCAGATTCCCTCCTTGAGGATCATGAAGGATGCTGGTTTGAGTGAAGACGATTGGATTCAGACCCGGTTTGATCAACTTAACTTGATTGATGAAAAGAGACTTACTGTTGTTTGTCATGGTCAGGCGTATCAAAAACGGATGATCAAGGCATTCAACAAAAAAGTCAGACGACAAGTGTATCAAGTCGGAGATCTTGTAATCAAGCGGATCATCTTGCCGCAAAGTGATCCCAGGGGCAAATGGACTCCTACCTATGAAGGACCATTTGTTATCAAGAACATCTTTTCTGGTGGGGCAATGATTTTAACCACCATGGATGGCGATGACTTGCTGCACCATGCGAACACAGACATAGTCAAAAGATACTACGCATAAATGACCCGGCAAGTTGAAAACTCGAAAGGGCGACTTGGGCAAAAAAGGGCATCCCGGTGAATCGAAAACCCGAAAGGGCGGTTCAGGCAAAATTTAGGGATAAATAAAAAAATCTGTACACCCGACAAGTTGAAAACCCGAAAGGGCGACTTGGGCAAAAAAGGGTTTCCCGGTGGATCGAAAACCCGAAAGGGAGGTCCAGGAAAAAGTTAGGGAATTAAAGCGTATGACTATGTCTCGTCGGATCACTTTAAGGACAATCTCTTCACAGACAAGCTCCTGGCTTCTGATCAATTCAATCATCTTCGGACCAAGCAACGAATGGACAAGATATTCAGAGTTACGAAGGCTATAGCAGAATGGGAACCCCATGGTTTTTTTTTACACATATACATCTTTCTTTGTATAAATTTTTCTCATTTTTATGACAACATTCTCTTACTAGGATGTCTGTCTCCTTTATACAAAATACTTACACAAAGTTAATACAAAGATACTTCAAAGTGCAGAAAAACTATTTGCCTTTTCCTTCTTTTTACACTTGTGTTTCATTTGAAAACATCCAATGATTTATTAAATGAGCATATGCATTTGAATATAATCACTGTTTACAAAAAAACAAAATGTGGAAGAATAATTACTGACAGGTTGAAAGTATAGGAAGACGTCTTTAGGCTATTCCAGGAGAAATCCCCTGCAGTATATCATCTAGATCCCCCAGTGGAGCTAAAACCTTGAAATACATATCCCCAGCGGAGCTAATTTCAAAACCCTTAATTCCCACCAGAGTTAAGTTTTCAAACTACCGATCCCCAGCGGAGCAAAACTTTGAAACACGGACCCTCAGCGAAGATGAAACCTTCTTCCCCAACGGAGTCAAATTTCCAACTATCAATCTATAACAAAAACCATTCAGTTTTCCCCAGATTCCCCAACAAGTTGCCTTAAAGTCTGAGAGCCCACCAGATAACAGTTGACTTTTGTCTTATCCCCAACCTAGGATAAATCCCCAGTAGATTGGCATATAACCCAAACTCCTGAAGTTTTTCCAAACAGGAATAAGCTTTTTCCCCAGAGTCCTGAACTTACTCTCCAGCAGGATAGCTACTCCCCAGCAGTATAGCTACTCCCCACAGAGTTTTTACTCCCCAATAGAATGAAGATTCTCATTCTTGATTCCCCAGTGAAGTTGCCCAAGTCTTCATTACTCCCCAGCATGAATTTGTCAGAATTTTTAATCCCCTGCAGATCGAAGATTCTCATTCTTGGCTCCTCAGCATGAAGTCCCCAAGGATTCAAATTCCCCAGGAGATCGAAGATTCTCATTCTCAGTTCCCCGTAGAAGTCGTTAGAGCCTTCTTTATTCTCCAGTAGACCAAGGTTTTCCTTTGTTTGATCCCCGGTAGAGATCGCCAGAGTTTTCCCTAGTCCCCAGCCGAGTAAGGATTCCCTTTGTGTAATCTCAAGCCATAGTCATCAAAGTTCTCAGATTCCCCAAGCAGGTTTCTCAAACAACACTTGGCATTTATTCTCACAACAGAATGTTTATCAACTCCAAAGACTTGAAGGATCCCTATATCCCCAGGAAAGTCGTGAAGGATTCTCACATCCCCACAGAAGTTGTCAAAGTTTTTGATAATCCCCGCGAGTTGCCAAGGATTTTTATATCCCCAACAATGGTCCAAGGATGTCTCATCCTCAACAATAAAAGATTTTGAGTCTCCAACAGCGGTCAAGGATTTACTTTCCTCAGCAGCAGTCAAGGATTTTTTATCTCCAACCATCAAGGATTTATTTTCCTCAGCAAGACAGCTAATCAGCTTACATGCACATACATTACATTCATATATCATAAACATTGATAAAACACATTTATTGCATCATACATTTCATACAACATAACTTTTTGTTTCAACTAACATTTTACCCTTTTCATGATAAGATTAACAACTATCTTTAACAAATATTCACAGAATTCAGAAAACAGCTTAAAGATGCTCTAGACACGGATGCTATTCTATTTGCTTATTCAAATTCAAAGCTCAGAAAACAACTTAGAGATGCTCCAGACACAAATGCTATTCTATTGCTTATTCAAATTCAAAGCTCAGAAAATAGCTTAGAGATGCTCCAGACACGGATGCTATTCTATTTGCTTATTCAAATTCAAAGCTCAGAAAACAACTTAGAGATGCTCCAGACACGGATGCTATTATATTGCTTATTCAAATTCAAAGCTCAGAAAACAACTTAGAGATGCTCCAGACACGGATGTTATTCTATTGCTTATTCAAATTCAAAGCTCATAAAACAGCTTAGAGGTTCTCTAGAAACGGATGCTATTCTATTTCTTATTCAGATACAGCTCAGAGATGCTCCAGACACGGATGTTATTCTGTCGCTTATTCAAATACAAGACGCAGATACGTTCCAGATATGGATACCATTCTGATGTTCATTCTCCTGATTTTCAACAAACAGTCTTGGATGGCATCTTTAAGCCCATCTCCAACAAGATTCACACTTCCAAATGGCATATTTTAAGCCCATTCCTTCAACTATACCTTGACGAGTGCAAATTTACGGGCACTCTAGTGTCCAATCATCTTTTACCTTCGAGTCACGAACGACAAACTCGCCAATATAACTCTCCAGGTTCAAGAAGATTGAACAGCGGCAGCTGTTGTACCCTAAAATTTTCCCTCTCATTTTATCAAGATATCCCCTCACAAGACTCTTTGGACTCCAGACAGGACTAGGGTTTGCTCAGCTCAAGACATCTCCTTGCACTGATGACCTGAAATTAGGGTTTGAGTTTGCACAAGGATTTTTGGACTTCCAATGCTCAATGTGACTTTCATGCTTCATGTTGGACCTCTAAGATTTCTCATACCAAGTTTCAAGCCTTGAATCAATTTTTTGCCCAGTCAATTGGACAGTTGACCTAAAAATTAGTTGTATTGGGGGAAAAGTCAAATGTGGCCAATTTACAGTCAAACTTCATAATTTTTGATTCACATCAACATTATAGACTCATATGAACCATTTGATCAAGTTTAGACCACAACTCCTCAAGAAATTTGATCAGATCACCAAAAGGGCAAAATGGTCATTTTTAGGGTTTTGATTGTAGAAGGGGCAATTTCTGGTTTTTCACCTAGCCAATGGAAAATTGGGTTCAAGCAAGGTTTCAAGGTCTCAATGGCATCACCTTGACCTAATCACAAGGTTCAAAAGATCTCAATTGCATTGGATTGACAGATGAATTTTCCAATCAACTGATCAAAAATCAATTATACACTGAAAAGTCAAACTTTGACTTTTTGGTCAAAATCAAGTGTCAAGGGTCATTTTTCATCAATATGTGTCAAAACTTGAAACTTGTTCACCAAGAAACTAAATTTTCAAAATTAGGGTTTGAAATGGAAAATTTTCATAACTTAGAAATTTTCTAAGTTATGAAAATTTCTTATTTTTTCCCAACTTTGCCCAACTTTTTCACCATGATGCAATTGGATTCAAACAAAACTTCCAACATAAAAGTTGTAGTCCTCCAAAAAATCTATAACTTTGATTTACAAAGTTTTCCCAAAAGATGCTTGGATCTCAAGTTATGATTTTGTGAACAAGGGTCCACGAAAATTTTAACTTAGTGAAATTTTGCCCTAGTTTAGGCAGGATTTTAACCTATCTTCATGGCAATTTTTAACCTAGTTCCAAGTGGAATATAAAAATTCATTTCAAATATGGATTATAGATCATGTTAAAATATTTCCAAAATGTCCAAGAACTCTCCAAGATCATTTGTGGTTAGGGAGAATCGAAAGTTTGAAAATGGAAAATTATCACTTTTGGTCAAGGCATTTTGCACATTGCTACAACTTGCAAATCTGTCCAAACCTTGCTTGTACTTGTTTTAAAGGTCTTAAACCCTTCCACACTCATAAATTAAATGCAAACACATTGGATTATGGCATTGTTCTGACCTATGAAGCATTATACAAAGGTTTAATCTAAAAATGGCAAAAAGGCAACATTGCCACTTTGATAAAGCATGCTTTATGTCAAGTTGTTTATCTTGAGCCATGGACCAAGCCTTTTGCTGCAAACAAAGTTCACTAATATCAGGCAATTGGTACCAACTATGTGCAGGCTTTGAGCTAGCCTGTACAGGCCTTAGCATTGTCAACTCACCTTTTACTTCAAAAACAAGCAAGTGTGCAAAAACTCCACAACTTTGTAATCTGATAAGAACAAAGCTTGTGCACATTTCAAACAAGTTCAGCACAATATACCAAGCCTAATACACGAGTTACAAGCCTCTCAAACACCCTCAAGCACAAAATCACAAGTTCTTGCAAAAATAGGGCAGGTTCTGCAGATTCACCTCCAAAACAAAATCCACTCGTGCGTTTTGTCCCAAACCACTTCCAACACACTCCATACAACATACCTAAGCTGTCCAGACCATTCTCAAGAAACTGTAACCTGGTTTTCACACTTCACCATTTTTACTTTGAAGCTTTACAGGTTGAGCTCTACAAGCATATTCAGGAAAGTTCAAAGCAAGCCAAGCATTGGGGAAGGTTAAGGGAACATCAAGCAAGCTCAAAAGTCCTTCAGGCCTCACCAAAAGTTGCTACATTTCCATACTCGAGTTTGACTGAAACAGGTATTTTCCAACTTTCTATCTCCTTATTTAGGCATCATTAGTTTGTGAAGCAAAAATGTAGTCCTCATTGTCCTTGAGTTGTACATATGCATAGAATTCATTTATGTTAACTGAGCTAGGAGTATTTGATAGTTGAACTTACTGAAAAAATTAGGTTATAAATTAGGGGCACTGAAATTCTCCCTGGTTTCTTAGAGTTAGATCAAGTTTTTTATATGGTTAGAATCGTGGTTTAAAGCTCTATAATTTTCATGTTATGAGTTTTTGATTTCAAGCAAAGAATAGAGAGAACAGGTTTGAAGTTGCAGACGTGCGTATTTTTGTTCAGAGGTTAGAGATGAAGTGGAATCTGGGCTGGGCCTGGCTTTGGCTGACTATTTGCACCCCCATGCTTGCTTTCTGCACCCCTTGGCCCATTTGATTTATTTTTGCATATTTTTCTTTTCTATTTTTATTTTCTAACTTTATTATTTTTTCTTGAACATTTAAAATCACAAAAATTATTTTCTTTATTTTTGGCATTTTATTATATTTTTATTTTTATTTTTATTTGCATAATAAATAATTATTAGGTTAATATTACTTTATTTTCTTAATTAAAACTTGTAAATAATACAAAAATATTATATATTTTTATGTTTATTATTTATACACTTAAATAATATTTTCTCACACATTTTAATTTTTTAATAATGTTGTATATATTTTTATTTATTTTCTTGTACACATAAATGAATAAATAATATAATATATTTTCTTAAAACAAAAATTAGGGTTTCCACCCTTTCCAAAAATAACCATTAATATTTTTCTTATTTTTTGAGACATTAAATAAACTTACTTTTACATACATAAAAATAAATACAAAAACATTTTGCATATTTATATTTATTTGGATATTTAAATAATTGTCCATTTATTTATTTGTGCAATATTTCAATTTGGTTGTAATAATAGTTTTAGGGTTTATTTTTGAGAAATATCCCCTTATTCAAACTTGTACCCCCCTCCCCATAATAATGTTGTAATAGTCTTAGATTTATTTTTACGCATTTTATCGCTTTCAAATGTATGATAGTAAGATTAGGGTTTGTATGATAACCAAAAAATCAAAACAAATAGCTTGACTAAACACAAGACAAAAATGCATGAAAATGACAACACAATGCACACAAGCACTCCTAGGGTTTCATCCACTTGCTGCCTTAAAAATGGTCATGGTATGCATGCTAGGTATCTTGGCAAAACAAAACAAAAACAAAAACATCATAGTCCCTCGATGACGCTATCTTGGTTGCCTAAACAAAAATGATCTAGTCCCTCAAAACTTGCTAAAGATACTTGGCAATATTGTTATCATGGTCATACGATGGCCCATGCCCGTCCCGTTTAACATCCAAATACAAGGTTGTTTACCAAATACAATGGCACAACAACAATGTCAAAGGGTTAAAAATGTGTAGGAAAGATCTTTGAGTAGGGTAGACAACTCCTAGTTACTTGATCAAACTTGTAAACCATCCTTGCTAATTTCTAAAAACACACACATAATTTCAAAACATTTCCCAAAACAAACTTTCAAACATTGAAACATTTTTAAAAAGACAAACACCTTTGTATATACTCAAACAACAATCATTACAAAGGTTGCCTAAACATAGGCCTCTTTTCAAAATATTTTCAAAACCACACACAAAGCACCATTTCAAACAATTGAAAAGAAAAAGCAAGTGATCTAAACAAGTAACTAAGAGCCCATGGAAAACCATGGATGAAAAGGGTGCTAGCACCTTCCCTTTTCATAATCTACCCCCCCCCCCCCCCCCCCCCGAACCCAAGAAAACATCTCAAAGGTCTTTCCTGTGCTTTTTGAGCTTTCCTTTGGATAAAATAAAAAGTCGGTGGCGACTCTTGCTAAACCGAAACATTTGCGAACACAAACGCAAAACCTCAAGCCAGTTCTTCCACCGTATCACAACCATCCTCTTCGAGCTATCAAATGCTCTCACAATTATGTTACTGGGTTTCAACGTCAGCCCTTTGCAATCCAATCTGTCAAGAGCTTTCTTTGGTAAGACTTTCAAAGATGAACTAGTGTCTACCAAGACATGGGCTAGGGTTGTTCCTCTACACTCCACTGAGACATGTAATGCCTCGTTGTGTTTTCTCCCTTTGGGTTTCAAGTCAGCATCAGAGAAGCCTAGGCCATTATCAGCTGTCAAATTGGCCATACAATCTTGGAATTGGTCAGCAGACGTCTCTTATGGCACATGAGCCGTCTTTAGAAATTTTACCAGAGATTTCGCATGTGCCTCAAAGCACAGAAGCAACACTAGCATGGAGATTTTGGAAGAGGTTTACCCCAACTGTTCAACCACATCATAATCACTTTTCTTTATTATCCTCAGGATTTCTTCCATCTCCTTCTTGGATGTTTCGGGGATAGCTAGTGATTGAGCCTTCGTCCAGACAGGCTCTTCTTGAATGCTTTTTCTTTTATTCTCAGTAGTGGAAGCATTGGTAGGGATAGGGATTGTGTTGTCTTTGTCGATAAGTACGCTTGCAGGTATAATCACTAGTACAGAGGTAATCTTCGGAACGGCCACGGGTCCAAAAACTGCCTTTGGAGGGGAAATCTCTGGAGATAAGATTCTCCCACTATGGGTAATCTTGCTAGTTATGCAAATATTGCTAATGTCAGAATTTTCTTCTTCGGCAGTCAGTTCATCTTGTTTGATACCATGGTAGTAGATTTCTCCACCATAGTTCCATGGTACTGTTTTATCTGACTTGTACGGGACCGGCCCAGGCATTGTGATCTTAAGTGGAGTAGTCTTTGGAGCAGGTGTAATCCTAACGGGCCTTTTAAGGACCCTGGAAGGATTGGCGTAGATGGTTATGATAGAAATGTCTTTAACAGGAACGGGTAAAACGGGAGCATTCTCAAACAGAATTTCTTGGTTATCAATCAAGCGTTGGATACCTGTCTTCAATAGAGGGAAATCGGCGGGTGAGGATAAGCAATGATGGAAGTCTTCCTTACATCCTGGGAATACACCAGCTTTTAACAAATTCATCTTAATGATCGGGAGCGGAGTCAAAAGTCCATCCACTGTGGCAACAAATAAATCTTCCTCGACAGCATTGGCATTGTGACCATGCCTAGGCATCAGAGCGGAAATAACATTTGGTTTCTCAGGTGCATCAAACTCAACCTCCTTCGCATCTATCAGGTCTTGAATCTTATTCTTTAATGCCCAACAGTTGTTGGTGTCGTGTCCTAGACTTTCAGAATGGTATGCGCATCTGGTATTCGGTTAATAATGAGGGGATGCAGTATTAGGATTCTTCGGGGCCTCTTTTAAAGTTGCTAGATTCAATTTCAGAAGATGTGGCAGAACCTGGGCTAGAGTCATGTTAATCCTGGTGAATTGTCGGACTGGCCTTTCCACCCTTTGCTGGTTATTTCTAGGCTGGTCTGATGCAGGCTTTGGAATCATAACGGCCCCCACCGTTGGTCGGCGTTCAGTTCTTCCTTGATTCCTATGTGAATAAACAGCAAATATTTCCTTCTTCCCAGGGAAAGGTTTCCTCACAGCTGTAGAGGCAGACGCATCTTTCTGAATCTTCCCACTTCTGATACCAGCTTCCACCCTCTCACTAGTTAAAATCAATTCAGTAAACCCTGAAGAGGAACTTCCAATCATATGATTGAAGAAAGGGTCTGATAGAGTTCCCAAGAACATGTCCACCAACTCCCTTTCAGACAGAGGGGGTGCACTCTTCCGGCTAGATCTCTCCACTTTTGCGCGTAATCTTTGAAGCCCTCATTTGAAACCATAGCCATACTCTTAAGTTGAGTACGGGCAGGCGCCAAATCGGCGTTGTACTAGTATTGTTTATAGAAAGTTGCGGCCAGGTCTTCCCAATTGTGGATGTCAGCTCTTTCCAATTGGTAAAACCAATCGAGTTGCGTTCCTGATAAACTGTCTTGGAAAAAGTGAACCCACAAGTCGTTATCAGTAGAATGTGGCTGAATCTTCCTGACATATGATCGGAGGTGCATTTTAGGACAAGACACCCCATCATACTTGGTAAATAATGGCACTTTAAACTTTGGCGGGATCACAATTCCTGACACCAGCCCCAGTTCTTCAAAATCTAGACCCGGTACCCTCTGTATTTCCATAGCGGTTAAACGCTCTTCCAGGTGTTTGTATTTATCATCAGCCGGAGGGTATTGCTGTTCAGAGTACTCCTCCTCTTCCTCCTCTTCTTCAGAGTCGGACAGAACTGCCGTTTCTTTTCCTTTTCTTTCCCCTTCATCAGATGTTGCTGGAAAATTTAAGGTCCTTCTGGCTTGTCCCTGAAACCTTCTTCCCATGATCACCACACCAGCTGGCTTATTCTCTTTCTTCTTTTTCTCTTTCTCTTTCTCTAGAAGAGTCTTCATCTCCTCTTGCCCCTTGGCTAAGGTCATGAGTGTGATACGGTGGCCAGAACCGGGACGTGTTTCCCTTTTTTAAGGAATGCTGGTTTGTGTTTTACGTTTGTGTTCGCAAAATGTCGCGGTAAGCAAGAGTCGCCACCGACTTTTATTTTGTCCAACAAGGAAAGGAAAAAAGCACAGAAAAATTCCTTTTTTGAGATATTTCTGAGTACGGGGGGTAGATTATAGAAAGGGAAGGTATTAGCACCCTTTCTATCCATAGTTATCTACGGGCTCTTAGGTACTTGCTCATCATTTTCAAAATTGTTTTCTTTGTGTTTGTGTGCTTTGAAAAGTTTTTGTTTTGACTTCGATTTAACTCTTGCTTTTGTCTTCAAGAGTGTAATGAAGTGTTTTTTTGAAAACTTTGTTTTGTAAAGGAGTGTAAGTGTGAAAAAAGTTTGTTTTGATTGAGCAAGTACTTAAGAACTAATCTACCTACTCGAAAAAAGAATTGTTCTCTGTTCGTTTCCTTTAGACAATGCTATCCCACTATTAATGAGTAGGTAGCACCGTCGTTGGAGTTTGAGGGTCAATTCGAAAAGGGACGTTCGGTCACTAAAGCAATGTTAGGACGTTTTAGTAATAACCCTAATGTCTTAGATCAATTATCCGAGGCAACAATATCCGAGGCAACCTTTCCGAGGCAACTATGATCTTTGGACAAAAGGACGACCACTAAAGCATCTTATACTCAATGACCGTTTACCGAAGGCAACCAAGCGGGAGTGTACCCTAGGAGTGCGCATGTGCGAGTGATTTAATTTCAGATTATTTATCTTTGCACATGTTAGGGTTATCTAACTGTTTTAAATTTTAAACATACATTCTTGTCATACATCCTAATATCATACATCTAACAGTTTAATATTTGTGGAATTTAAATTGCGGAAATTAAACTACGCTATTACAAGGCTTCAGGTATTTACATAGCCAAAAACAAACCCTTTGAAGTAAAGCGGTAAATGGAAATAAAAAGTCCTAATTAACTATTACAACTTGTGAACAGTTACATTAATATGGATAAAAATAATAAAATAAAGCGCGCGAGAAAAATTAAAATCGGGAGTAAATTAGGGTTTTGACCCTTCTAACCTAATGAAAAGAAAAATGTTTTTTTGTTGTTTTTAATAAAAGAATTGAGTTTTCTAAATTAAGTATGAAAATTACTTAGTGATTAAATTAATTAATAAAAATAATTACATGGCCTATTTTTTTGTTTTTTTAATTATTATTAAGAAAAGGAAAATAATTAAATTAATAATAAAAAAAACCTATTTGTTCTAATTAATTTTAATTATTTGCAAAAAAAGAATTACAATTATCTAAAATTAATAAACCTAATTAAATTAATTAGTTTTTTTTAAATAAAAATAAAACCTAGACCTAATTTGTGAAAAGTAATATTTTTTGAGATTTTTGATAAAAGAAAATAATTATTTGGTTAGTAAAAATAAATAAATAAAATTAAATAAAACAAATAAAAAAAGAATAGAGAAAAGGAATTGGGCCTGAATTTAGCAGTTTGGGGGGTATGAGAAGCAGTTTTGGGCCCAATAATTTGAAGTCCACGTTTGACTTCTCTGATCTCCTGCCATGCGTTGACTGGGCCTCATGATGCACCTTCAGATGATGGCCATCAGATTTGGCCATCTGGAGATCTAAGGGCTAGATCTTGAGTGTCTATGGTAGTCCCTTAATTTGTAAACACGCTGGATCCTGAAAAGAAAAATATCATGGAGAAATTGGGGGACCTGGGATTCGAACCCGGGTCCTGATGCATTTTGCAACCACTCCACTACCACTGCGCCATCTGCTTCTGTTTATACATATAATGAATAATAATAATATATAAAAAACAAGAATTAGTGGAGGATGACAAAAAACGCGCGCCAGAGTTTGAATGCTCCAATAGGAATGTGACACACAGGTCATCCCTGACCTTGTTCCGTTGGTAAAAGTGGAACACTTTTACCTACGGACGTTTGTCCGTCGCTATAGCCCCTGTCATTCTTAAAATCAAATACAAACATGATAAATAGAAACCAAAGCCATGGTTAGATTCGTCTGGACCTGCTGAGTTTATTGGTGGCCCTTTCATGGCCCAATTTTTCCTGGATTCAAAAACCCCAAAGCGAGCTATGAAACCCTAACAATGGCACATTCCAATACAGACCATATAAATGAAATTAAACAACACAGAAAGCTTGCATATGTCTTAAGATCATAAATATACCATTAGTTCATGTTATCAATGCCTAAATTATGGAATTCGATTTCAAGAAAAGTTAGGTATCGTAACTGACTTACAGCGCAATATAGGGCTTGAAAATGCTTGCTCTTGATGGCTTTGGCTTTCTGAGAATCCCAGGAATCGATTGAGATAGTTGGAAGACCTTGAGGATGCCTGAAACACTGAATTTGATCTTGCACTTTTTCTTAATTTTTCAAGTTTGTGTTCTTGATGCTGCGCCTTTTTCTAACCTAGTTTTGAATTTGCACATGTTCTATATGTATCAAGGAATAGATTAGGGTTGATAACTGATCTCAATCTTCCTCCATCAAAGAATTGGATCTTGATTTGATACACCTTAAAAATCTTTCCAAAAATGGCCTAATTCAATATTTTTGTACACACCATGCCTTGATACAAATTTGAATACTTGCTAGCTGTAATTTCAGACCTGAAACAAGCACAAAATCTTGTGTTTTCAATATTTTGGATTTTATATGATTTATTTTGATAAAAATTGATTTAAATCAAATAAAAATCAAAATAAATAATAAAAACATGATAATGACAAGTGGAAAGGGCTAGAGCTCGTGGACTATGTTGCCAAATCAAAACAACTAAAAAATATTGGGCCCACTTGGCAAATTTTGAAGTTTTAGGCATAGTTGACTTTTGGCAATTTTGCAAAAAGGGTCAACTTCACTAATGCATAACTTCCTCAATTTTGACTCTTTGAAGGTGTTCTTTGACTTTTTAGAAAGCTTGATATGTACTCTAATCAACCCTTTTGGTATCATATCAATTTGATATTCCATGCTCATGTATGAAGCTTTGACAAAAAGGTATTTTTGTTGACTTTCCAAAATGACCTATAATGTCCAAATTCATAACTTCTTGTGAGTGCATATTTTGAACTTGGGATGAAGTTAGATTGTAGAGAATTTCATCCTATTCAAAATGAGCTTTGGATGGGTCATTTCTCATAGAGTATGAGAAAGTTATGCTTGGTCAAAGTTGAGTTGACTTTTCCTACAAAACCCTAATTTAGCAACTTTTGAGTCTTGATGAATTATGCACAATCCTTGATGAATCATGATCAAACCTTGATCAAATGATGAAATATACTTCAAAATGAGAATGTTGACTAAAACTCTTGAAGTTTGATTGTATGTGGGCCACAGTTGGCTTTTGCCCTAGCACAGTCGATTTTCAGGCCTTTGAGCAATTGACTGAGAAAACTTCCTCTGCAAGGCTTGAAACTTGACATGGAGGATCTTGATAACATATTAAGACATTGGTGAGCATTTGGGGTCCCTTGGACTCAAGTATCTTTATGCAACATGAAACCCTAATTTGAGGTAGACTGCCTTATGAAAGAGCTTGTCTGGCCAACCCTTGGACTACCTTGAGCAACTTAGGGATCTTTCTTGAAATGTTTTGAGAAATGTGGGATGGAAAATTTTGGAGTACAATAGCTGCCCCTGTTCAATTTTCTTAAACCTGCAGATTTAGATTGGCTTGTCTGCCTTTCGTGATCTGAAGGTGGAAGATGATTGAACACTAGAGTGCCCAGAAATTTGCACTCACATGAAGTGGTAATTATCTTGTGATGTCGGGAATGGGCTTACAGATGCCATTTGGAAATTGCTGACGAGGGGATGGGCTTAAAGATGCCATCTTAAGGAGTTTCGATCGCATATAAGATTCCTTAGCGAGAGCTTGTATACCTGTCATTGAGGAAGATTCCGCTAAAGAAGTATGATCTTTGTTGAAAGAAGTAGAATTTTAGGAGCTTCAGTCGTCCTTTATTCTGCTGGTGAGTCGTCTCTGTTTGAATTTTAGGAGCTTCGGTCGTCCGTATTCTACTGAGGAACCATCTCTGTTGAATTTTAGGAACTTCGGTCGTCCGTATTCTACTGAGGAATCATCTCTGTTGAATTTTAGGAACTTCGGTCGTCTGTATTCTACTTAGGAAACATCTCTGTTGAAATTTAGGAACTTCGGTCATCCGTATTCTACTGAGGAATCATCTCTATTGAATTTTAGGAACTTCGGTCGTCCGTATTCTACTAAGGAAACATCTTTGTTGAATTTTAGGAACTTTGGTCATCCGTATTCTACTGAGGAATCATCTCTATTGAATTTTAGGAACTTCGGTCGTCCGTATTCTACTGAGGAATCATCTCTATTAAAGAGGAAAGTTGAATTTTAAGAGCTTCGATCGTCCGTTATTCAATGTGGGAATCATTTTTGTTGACATTTAGGAACTTCGGTCGTCCGTTATTCAATTAAGGAATAATCTTTGTTGATATTTAGGAGCTTTAGTCATTCGTTATTCAACTGAGGAATCAACTATTATCAGTCGTACCCGGGCTTCACAGCTTGAATTTTGTGATAATTTGATTGTATCTTTCCTGAAAGGTAAAGGTTAGATGTATGTAATGAATGATATGTATCAGGCAATGATGTTCTCAAAATAAATGAGATTGTGTTGTATGATGCGTATGCATGTCATGATGTATGGAAATGTGGTGTTTTTTGCTGGGGAAAATAAATCCCGGATTACTGCTGGAGAAAAAAGTTGAATTCTTCGTTTCCGCTGGGGATAGTGAATGAAGTTGATTGTGAGAATAAACCTGCAGGAGAGGATAATTCCGCAGGGGAATAAACTGAGGAGGAAATGACTCTGTGGGGAGGACATATTCTGCTAGAGGATCTGCTGACTTGGAGAAATAAACGCGACTGGGGATGAATTATCATTGATGGTGATAATGAAACCTGTTGGGGATTGAATTTTTGTTTGTGAAAGGAATGAACTCCGCTGGGGATGATTTTCCAGTTGCGACTTCACTAGGGATAACCTTTTAGGCTCTACTGGGGACAATCCTCCAGCCTCTACTGAGGATAATTTTCCAGTGCTGATGATAGATAAACTCTGCTTGGGGAGAATTTTACCGACTCATTCGCGGTTGCGAGCCTCAGCTGGGGAGAGTTAACACTACTGTCTTTTTCTTACTCCGCAGGGAGTGAATGTACCTTAGTCATATTCTTCAGCTAAATCTATCCTTGAACCTGGTGGACAAAGGAACTGTAAGGTCTGGACAATTCTTATTTGCCCCTATTCCTGATATTACGAGTAATCGTCTTTTGTTTCGTATGTAAATATTTATGAACAACAATTATTGTCAAATGCATATATCAAAAATGAACATTGGACGTTCTTACAAAACAAAACAGAAAAAAGAAAACAGTTTGAAATTTCTTTGTGAAAATGCATTGTATTGACTTTGAAATTTAGCCTGTAAATAGGCGTTTTTATATAAGAGGTTGACGTCCTAGTAAGAGAACATCGCCGAACAATAGAATTTATACAGTTTGTGTAAAACAAAGAAAAACAGCTATGTGAACAATCCCATTGGGTTCCAACTCTACTATTTCCTTTATATCCTCGAGAATCTCTTTACTTTGCTACTTGGTTGAAGGTAGATCAGATTTATTAGTGTCGTCTGAGCTTGATAGTCGATACTGAAGTCTGGTTGCAAGGTGATCCAATGAGACATAGTGTTACGCTTTAATCCCTAATTTCTTCCTGGACCTCCCTTTCGGGTTTTCAGTCCACCGGGATACCCTTTTTTTCCCAAGCCGCCTTTTCAGGTTTTCGACTTGCCGGGTGTACAGTTTTTTTCTTCTTTTCTCCCTTATTTTTGCCCGAACCCTTTTGGTTCGCCGGGAAGCCCTTATTTTTACGTAGGCCAGTCGACCTAGCGGGTCTTTGATTATTCGTAGTATCTTTTCACTATGTCTGCATTGACGGGGTGAGGAAGGTCGTCACCATCCATGGTGGTTAGAATCATGGCTCCTCCTGAGAAAATGTTCTTAACCACAAATGGCCCTTCGTACGTAGGGGTCCATTTTCCCCTGGGATCACCTTGTGGTAGGATGATGCGCTTGATCACCAGATCCCCAACTTGATACTCTTGTCGTCTGAATTTCTTGTTAAATGCCTTGATCATCCTCTTTTGATACGTTTGACCATGACAAATAACAGTAAGTCTCTTTTCGTTAATTAAGTTCAGTTGATCGAGTCGGGTCGTGATCTAGTCATCTTCGCTCAAACCTGTATCCTTCCTAATCCGAAGAGAGGGTATCTGAACTTGAATGGGCAATACAGCCTTCATGCCATATACCAAGGAATAGGTTGTTGCCCCTGTTGACGTCCGCGCTGAGGTACGGTACCCATGAAGAGCAAATGGTAACATCTCGTGCTAATCTTGTATGTCACTGTAATCTTCTGCACAATCTTCTTGATGTTTTTATTAGCTGCTTCAACAGCCCCATTCATCTTCGGCCGGTAAGGAGAAGAGTTGTAATGATGTATCTTGAACTGCTTGCAGAGCTCAGTGATCATCGTATTATTGAGATTTGTACCATTGTCCGTAATGATCCTCTCTGGTACACCGTATCGACAGATTAAGTTGTGCCGAATAAACCGTGCCACGACATTCTTGGTTACAGTAGCAAAGGAAGCCACTTCAACCCACTTTGTAAAGTAATCAATAGCTACCAGGATGAAATGATGCCCGTTAGACGTAGTAGGTATGATCTCGCCAATCATATCGATGCCCCACATTGCAAAGGGTCGCGGAGCTGTCAAGACGTTCAGAGGAACTAGAGGTATGTGCACCTTATCAGCATAGGCTTGGCACTTATGACAGGTCCGAGAATGCTGATAACATTCGGCTTCCATTGTAGACCAATAATGTCCTGCCCGTAGGATCTTCTTTGCCATGGTGTGTCCACTGGAATGAGTTCCGAAAGTACCTTCATGTAACTCTGCCATAATTCTTTCTGCCTCGTTCTTATCCACACAACGCAGTAAGGTTGAATCATGATTACGTTTGTAAAGGATACCATTACTGATGAAGAACTTCGCCGCGAACCTCCACAGAAACTTCTTATCATTAATAGATGCACCCTCGGGGTATTCCTGAGCCTCAAGATACCTCTTTACTTCGTGAAACCATGGTTTATCTGCTACCTCTTCAGTTTCAATGTCACGGCAGTGTGCGGGTTCGTCCAACCTTTCAATGGTAATCTGGGGAGCCTCGTTGTCCCACCTAACTTTGAACATAGAAGACATCGTAGCTAGCGCGTCCGTCAACTGATTCTCCTCTCTTGGTAAGTGTTCAAAGGTTATCTCCTCGAAGTGTGGAAGCAACGTCAATACATACTCTTTGTAAGGAATAAGATTTGGGTGCTTCGTATCCCACTCGCCTTTGATATGACTGATCACGGGAGCGGAATCTCCGAATACACTCAAGAACTTAATCCTTAAGTCAATAGCTGGTCGAAGGCCCATGATGCACGCTTCATACTCCGCCATGTTGTTGGTGCAGTTAAAACATAATCGGGCGGTGAACGGAGTATGAGAGCCTTCAGGAGATATGATCACAACGCCAATGCCATTACCCAAAGTGTTTGAAGCTCCATCAAAGTACATAGACCATCGAGATCCTTCCTCAGGTCCTTCATCCGGTCCAGGTGTTTCACAGTCAGTCACCAACATGATATTCTCATCCGAGAACTCAAAGTTCATAGATTGGTAATTATCCACTGCCTGATGTGCCAAATGATCTGCCAGCATACTTCCCTTGATTGCCTTTTGGGTCGTGTATTGGATGTCATACTCGGTCAAGATCATCTGCCACCTTGCTATTCTTCCAGACAAGGCATGCTTCTCAAAGATATACTTGATTGGATCCATCCTTGATATCAATAGAGTAGTGTGAGTCAGCATATAATTTCTCAACCGGCAAGCAGCCCATGCCAAAGCGCAGCATGTTTTCTCAAGCAGTCAGTATCGGGTCTCACAATCGGTAAACTTTTTGCTAAGGTAATAAATAGCATGCTCTTTTCGCCAAGACTCGTCATACTGCCCCAGCACGCACCCCATTGAATTGTCGAGTACTGTCAAGTATACAATCAAAGGTCTCCCTTCAACTAGAGGCATTAGAATAGGTGGCTCTTAGAGATATTCTTTAATCCTTTCGAAAGCGGCCTGACATTCATCGTTCCATCTTACCACTTGATCTTTCTTCAGTAGCTTGAAGATTGGCTCATAAGTAGCAGTCAGGTGCGAAATGAATCGGGCAATGTAGTTCAGTCGTCCCAAAAAGCCTCTGACTTCTTTTTCTGTTCGGGGAGCTGGCATTTTCTGTATAGCCTTCACCTTTACAGGGTCCACTTGAATACCTTTATCACTAACAACGAAACCCAGCAGCTTACCAGACCTCACCTCGGAGGTGTATTTGTTCGGGTTTAACCTCAACTTATACAACTTCAACTTGTCAAATAGCTTCTGAAGATGGTCAAGGTGTTCCTCTTCGGTCTGGGACCTTGCAATCATGTCGTCGACGTATACCTCAATCTCATGATGAATCATGTCGTGGAACAAAGCGACCATGGCGCGCTGATACGTTGCCCCGACATTCTTCAATCCGAAAGGCATGACTTTGTAGCAAAAGGTACCCCACTGTGTGACAAAGGTTGTCTTCTCCATGTCTTCGGGAGCCATCTTGATCTGATTGTAACCGGAAAAACCAACCATAAAGGAGAAGACCTTATGTTGTGCGGTGTTGTCAACCAGAACGTCGATATGAGGCAGAGGGAAATCATCTTTAGGGCTCGCCCTGTTCAAATCCCTATAGTCCACGCACATACGAACCTTACCATCGTTCTTCGGCACTGGAACCACGTTGGCAACCCACTGCGGGTAAGAAGTAACTGCTAGAAAACCGGCATCAAACGGTTTCATAACCTCAGCCTTGATTTTCTCAGACATCTCTGGGTGCATTCGGCGAACTTTTTGTTTCACTAGAGGACGGTCTTCCTTAGTTGGTAGGCGGTGAACCACAATATCAGTATCCAACCCAGGTGTTGTACCCCAAAATTTGCCCTCCCATTTCTCATTGATTTCTCATCACAAAGCCCTTGGAGATCAAGATCCAGTTAGGGTTTCATCTGCTCAAGACTCCTCCTTGCACTGCTAACCCCAAATTAGGGTTTGTGCTTGCACAAAGATGTTTTGACCTAAAGTGCCCAAGATGACTTTCATGCTTCATATTGACCTACCAAGTTTACCCATATCAAGTTTCAAGTCCTGATTCCAAGTTTTGCCCAGTCAATTGGACAGTTGACCTAGAAATCAACTGTATTGGGGAAAAAGTCAACTGTGGCCAATTAACAGTCAAACCTCATGAAATTTGATCCACATCAACATTATGAACTCATATGGACCATTTGATCAAGTTTGGATCACAATCCCACAAGAAATTTGATCAGATCACCAAAAGGGCAAAATGGTCATTTTTAGGGTTTTGACTGCACAAAGGCAATTTTTGACTGTTTGACCTAGCCAATGGCAAACCAAGCTCACATATGGACTCAAGGACCCCATGGAATTGTCTTGACATGCTCAACAAGTTCAAAAGATCCCAAGTACACAAGATTGACAGTTGAATTTCTCAATCAATTGATCAATTTTGACTGTATACTGAAAAGTCAAACTTTGACTTTTTGGTCAAAATCAAAGGTCAAGATTCATTTTTCATCAAAACATGCCAAATCATGAAACTTGTTCACCAAGAAATCACAAAATGCAAATTAGGGTTAGAAAAAGGAATTTTTCATAACTTAGAATTTTTCTAAGTTATGAAAAACCCTAATTTTTTCTCAACTTTGCCCCACCTTTTCACCAAGATCCATTTGGATTCAAACAAAAGTCAAAACATGAAAGTTGTATCTTGTTGCATAATCTACAACTTTGATTCACAAAGTTTTCTCATTTGAAGCTTGTATCTCAAGTTACAAATTTTTGAATAAGGGCACTAAACCATTTTTAACTTAGTGAAATTTTAATCTATTTTGACAAGGTTTTCTACCCCACTTCAAGGCCATTTTTCATACCCTTCCACTTGGAATTTCAATTTTCATTTCAAAGATGGATTGTAGTATACATTCCAAGATTTCTAAAATGTCCAAAAACTTCTCAAACAACCTCATAACTTGAGAGATTCGAATTTCACAAGTTGGCAAAAATTCACTTTTTGTTCTTAACCAAAACATGTTCATAATCTTGCAATTTGAACTCAGCATGCTTTAGGCTAGATTACAGGTCCTTAAACCAAGTTACACTCAAGAATTAAATGCAAAACCAATGTGCCAAGTTGTTATTCTAAGCATTTGGACATTACATGATGAACTAACCCTAAACTAGAAAAAGCAAACTATCCATTTTTGCAAAAGATCACTTTATGTCTAATTACAAATCCAACAAGTACATAGCAAATCTGCTTGGCACAAGATTATGAGCATAACACACTGATCAAGAGAAGCTTATGCAGCACATTAGGGGGTCCTCTACTGACCTAGAAAGCCAAGTTGCATTTTGTTGCTTAAGTGTGAAGAAAAGTCCCATAACTCAACACAACTTCCATCTCAGCTTAGACACACAAGAACAAACTGATCAAACATTTTCCAAAGATCATAACCAAGCTGATACACGACCCTTGCACCTCCAAAACACCCTCCATCTCAGAATCATCCTCAAACTGCAAAAACAGAGTTGCCTCTGCAGTTTGAGTGTCAACTTCATTTTCTCTCGGGCATTCTTGCCAAAATCAGTTCATACACATTCCCTAGCATATATGCAAGCTAACCATGACCTAAAACCTGACCTGTAATCCCTCTAACAGCTTCCACCATTTTCACATTTTTGACTTGCAGGTGAAGTTCTACAGCTTGATTCAGAAGCTTTCAAGACAAAGTAAACATTGGAATAGTATCCCTGGACCTCAAGGAAGCTTTTCCAATCATCACATTGCACTGAAAGTTCCTCATTCTCCAGATAGAAGTTCAGCTGAATAGGTAAAATTTTGAACTCGTATCTCTCTTATTATGCATCTTTAGCCTTAAGTTTGTGAAGAAACAAGGTTCTACTCATGCCACTGAACATGTACATATCTTTACATTTCATTTCTTTTGCCTGAGTTGAGAGAATTTGAGGTTTGAAAATGGCAGAAAAACTAGGTTAGAAATTGGGGGAGGAGAAATTCTCCCTCATCTTAGAGAGTTAGATCAAGTTCCATACATGGTTAGAATCGTCTCTTCATGCTGAACATTTGTTGTGTTATGAGTTTTTGCTAAAAAGCCAGGAATCAAGAGTTGGAAGATGAAGAACAGGGCGCGCGCATTTTCAAACATTGTTGCTGGAGGTTGAAGACAGTGGCATTGGGCTGGGCTTGCTTTGTGTTTTTCTTTTCACACCCCTTTTTTTGGTTTACACCCCCTAAGCCCATTTGCTTCATTTTTTATGTTTTTTGACTTTTTCTTTTTTTATTTGATTCATTTATTTTTTCTCAGCATATTAAAATTTTGAAAATATTTTTCTCATCATTTTTTGATTTTATTAGGTATTTATTTGATTTTCTTTTGATTTATACATAAATGAATATATATTATTATTTAGAACAAATAAAAAATAGTGTAAATATATTTTCATTTTTCATTTTCATTTTATATTACCTTCTGAAAATATTTTATATAAAAAAATACTATTTTCTAAAAAAATTTAAATATTATTATTATTTATATATAATACATATTTAAAATAATATAAATATACATATATATATATATATATATATATATATATATATATATATATATATATATATATATATATATATATATATATATATATATATATATATATATATATATATATATATATATATATATATATATATATATATATATATATATATATATATATATATATATATATATTAATACATTTAGAGTAAAAATACCAAAAAATGTACATATTTATTTTTTAATATTTAATACTAAAAAATGCCTTTTTTACAAATATACCACATTTTATTTTATTTTTTGTATGTAAATAATGAATATTATATGAATTAATTAATTAATATACATTTTGATTAAATTTAGGGTTTTTGCCCTAAATATGAAAATATTCCAAAAATAATACCTTTTTATTTTCTTATTTTATTTTACATAAACCATACTTTTTTCATACATATAAAAACTTTCTTTTTGCATTTTGCATATTTATTCCATTTCTATTTAATTATGCAATTTATTTACCTTGCAAATATTCAAAAATGATGTAATAATCTTAGATTTAAATTCTTGTCTAAATAATCCCATTTGTAAATTTGTACCCCCTCCCTATATTATTATGTTGTAATAGCGTAGGAATTTAAATTTCTCACTTTATACGCTTTCTAATTATGCCATGTTAGAATTAGGGTTTGCATGCGAAAAACGATAAAAAATAGTTGGACCTAATACAAGATGAATGAGCATGAAAATAAACAACACATCTCACACTTGCACCCCTAGGGTACTCCACTTTGTTGCCTTCAAATAATTGGGCCATATTGCATGTTGAACTTCTTTGGGTAAAACAAAAGACAATCAAATGATCATAGTCCCTCGATGACGCTTTCGAAAAGTTGCCTAAAATGATCAAGTCCCTTTCAAAGAGAAATTGCCCAAAGACATTTAACGCCGTTGCAATTATGGTCCAAACGATGACCCGCGCCCGTCCCTTTCACATCCTAAGATAAGATTGTCCACCAAATGCAATGGTGGAACAAAATTGTCAAAAAGGTTTAAAACATAACAAAAGTCTTTGAGAAAACTTTAGGGTAGATAAACTCTTAAGTACTTGTCAATTTGCAAAGAAAACACTTGCCTAAATTTCAAAACCCACTTCACAAACACTTTCAAAATCAACTTTTCAAACCCTTGAAACATCTTTTTTTAAAAGATAAAACACCTTTTGTAAAACATTCGAGTAAAGAATTGTTACAAGGTTAGCCTAACACAAGGCATCTTTTCAAAACATTTTCAAAACCACATACAAAGCACCATTTCAAACAATTGAAAACCAAGGCAAGTTGATCTAAGCAAGTACCTAAGAGCCCATGGATAACCATGGATAGAAGGGGTGCTAATACCTTCCCCTTCTATAATCTACTCCCCGAACCCAAGAAAAATCTCAAAGGTTTTTTGCTGTGCTTTTTAAACCTTTCCTTAGGATAAAATAAAAAGTCGGTGGCGACTCTTGCTCAACCGAAACATTTGCGAAAACAAACGCAAAACCCTAGTCAGTTCTCCCACCGTATCACAGAACTGGAGACTCTGCTGGGGATAATTTTAAAGTGGAGTAACCTTAGGGCTTAGATCACCCTCTTGCATGACTAATTGTTTGATTTTCTTGCTTTATACTTTGGCTCTATTGTTTGGGTTTGCAATCCTCCACCCGGATTTTTGGGAAACATTCATAGATAGCAATACGTTGTGGAAACTGTGCGGGGTATACCGACATGGTCTAAGCAATAGCTATATTAGTGCGACATATTTGTGAGTACCGGTAACCCTTGAGTTCAATCAAGGAGAGTACGGGGCCGCTGAGTGATGTCACTAAGCACTAATGACCTAGAACCTTACTTGACCATCTTGGCCTTTTATTAGGGGTAGTGAGATGACCAGCTTTGGTGCAGTCCGAAGTTGGTAGATACTCGATACTACACTCATTGAGGGTTGTTTTCGTGGAATATTTTGGTCGCTAGTTAAGTGGCTAAACCAAAACAATGAACAATGAAAACAATCCAGTGATATTGAGCTCCTTAGAACCCGGTTACTTTTTATAGGACAGGTTTTTAAGCCAACTACACTCAAGAGGGTACTTACCTATGAAACCCCAGGCAAGCCTGAAACTAGAGTTTGGTGTGATTTGCTTGTACATATGTCTTGTGCATACATCATAAACATCATAAACATCATAAAGCATCATATGCATCTACTAACCATTTCAAGGGTTTGGATCTTCATCATTGTTCTTGTTTTGTAGGTCATGGAAATTCCTCGCAGAAAAACCATCCAAGTTAACCTTGTGAGAATCCCTCCTCAACTCAAGGAGCTCACATCAAGGATTCCAGAAAATTCATCCTTCAGTGAAAGACATGGTAGACTGCTCAGCTTAGTCAACACCAACATTGAAGAAGACCTGATGAAAGTGCTATTCCAGTTCTTTGACCCTCTTCACCATTGCTTCACTTTCCCTGATTATCAATTGGTGCCCACTTTGGAGGAGTTTTCTCAACTCCTAAGAATCCCTATCCTTAATCAACTACCCTTCAACGGTACGGAAAAGGAGCCAAAGCCGGAAGATGTTTCTCGAGCATTACATCTGCAACCATCAGAAATCAAGGGGGATTGGGAAACCAGAAGCAGCGTCAAAGGATTCCTAGCAAAGTTCTTGTTTGAGAAGGCACAAGAATGTTGGAATTCATTGGACCTACAAGCTTTCGAAGAGATTGTGGCACTCCTTATCTATGGGTTGGTCTTGTTCCCAAATCCTGACCAATTGGTAGATGTCAACGCTGTCAAAATCTTCTTATCCAGGAATCCAATACCAACATTGCTTGGGGACATCCTTCACTCATTTTACACACGAACAATGAGAAGGAGGGGTGTTCTCATGTGCTGTACTCCTATCCTTGCAAGGTGGTTTATTTCGCACCTTCCACAATCTGTCTTGAAGAATGATCAAGGTACAAGGTGGTCCCAACGGTTGATGACTCTTACTCATTCTGATGTGCATTGGTGTTCTCGGTCCAGAGAAAATGTCATCATCGTCGATCGTTGCGGAGAATTTCCTAATGTTCCTTTACTTGGAATTAGGGGAGGTATCACCTACAACCCTTGCCTGGCTTTGAGGCAATTTGGATATGCACGGAGGGATGGTCCTCATGATATGTTGATTCCTAGCTTAGTTTTTGACTTCGACAACGATGCGCAAGGACTTCGCCAGAGGTTCATCAGAGCTTGGGGAAAGCTCAACAAGGTTGATAGCAAGACTCTGGGACACAAGAACTCCATCCCTCTTGAGCCCTATCTCAAGTGGGTACGAGCTCGAGCCCAAAGTCTAATGATGCCTTATCCTCATGTACTCACAGTGATTAAAGAGCCCGTCAATGAAGGAGAGGTTCCCTACACCATCCTGCATCCAGACATGCCTACATCGTGGGAGGAAATGCAGAAAAGTTGGATTCAGCTCAAGGAGGAACGGAACACTTTTGAAGCTAGCTACTACGCCAGTGAAAAGAAGGTTCTAGAGCTTACCCGCCGACTCCACGAGCAAGATGCCCTCAATACCTACATCGCACCAAAGAGGATGCGCAATGTCTTTCTGCCTTAAGAAGTTCATTTTGTAATATTTGGCCCATGGGGCATTTATGTACTAATAATTTTCTTCTTATTAATATGACGTGCGTTCTTCTTTGTCTGAAACAATTTTGAATGTTCTAAATCCTTGAATGCATTGCATACATAAGCATACCATTCATCATGTGCATAAGCAGGTCTCACTCCAGGTTTCCTTATCTGTCTGCTGTTTATTTCAGTAGGATGGATCTCGAGCAAACAGTCAAAGACCTACAGGCTCAGAATGCCCAGTTCCAGCAACTCCTGTTGGCCTTGACTAAAGGTCAGGAGGATATCAAGACTCAATTGGAGAATAAGGACCCAGTAAAGAAGAAGAAGAAGAGGGTTGGAGTGGCTACTTTGGGGAGAAGATTCAACGGAGAAGCTCAGAGAGTGCTTGAATTTCCTCCAACTTCTGATGAAAGGACTAGTAAAAGAGATCAAGTTGTGGTGCCTTCCGAGTCTGATGCGGAAGAGGAAGAGGTTGAAGAGGAGGAAGATTATTCTGACCAGCAATACCCTCCAGCTGATGATAAGTACAAGGGGCTGGAAGACAGATTGGCTGCCATGGAATTGCAAAGAGTACCGGGTTTGGATTTTGAAGACTTGGGTTTGGTTGCCGGGATTGTAATTCCCCCAAAATTCAAAGTGCCCGTGTTTGTGAGGTATGATGGGTTGTCTTGTCCCAAAATGCACCTCAGGTCCTATGTGAGAAAGATTCAACCCTATACGGCAGATAGGAATCTCTGGATTCATTTCTTTCAAGACAGTCTGTCGGGAGCTCAGTTGGAGTGGTTTTATCAGCTAGAAGGAACCAGTGTCAGAAATTGGGAAGATTTGGCCACCGCTTTCTACAAACAGTACCAGTATAATTCTGATCTTGCCCCTACTCGTACCCAACTTCAGGGTATGTCGCTAGGAACAAGCGAGGGATTTAAAGAATATGCACAAAAATGGAGGGATTTGGCTGGCAGGGTGCAGCCTCCTTTAACCGATCGTGAGCTCGTTGATATGTTTCTTGGGACCTTATCTGGGCCATTTTTCAATCATTTAATTGGTAACTCTTCCGCGGGGTTTACCGATCTGATCTTAACAGGCGAAAGGATAGAGGCTGGCATCAAATCAGGAAAGATTCAGAAGAGTGTTGCTGCAAGTGTTGAGAAGAAACCTTTTAAGAAAGAGACAGCTATGGTCTATTCTCAGAGAAGAGCAGGGAAGGTGGAGCGTCGGCCAACTGTGGGGGCCGTAATGATTCAAAACACTCCGAGTGAGCAGCCTCGTTATAACCAGTCCAGACCAAATCAGCAACGAGTGGAACGACCACCACGGCAGTTCACCCGTATTAACATGACTCCAGCGCAAGTGCTTCCCCACCTATTGAAGTTGAACCTTGCCATCATCAAGGAGGCACCAAAGAATGTGAATACGTCCTCTCCGCATTATCATGCCAATGCTAAATGCGCCTACCATTCAGACAGTGTTGGACACGACACCAATGATTATTGGGCACTCAAGCATAAGATCCAAGATTTGATAGAGGCTAAAGAGGTAGAGTTTGACGCTCCGGAGAAGCCTAATGTGATATCTGCACCCATGCCGAAGCACGGTCGAAATGTCAATGCCATTGAAGAAGATTTGTATGTTGCTAATGTCAGTGATCTGACTACTCCACTGTTAACCATTAAGTTGAACTTGTTGAGGGCCGGAATCTTCCCGGGATGTAAGGAAGACTGCTATTGTTGCTACTCCCTGCCGTTTGATTGTCCGCTACTGAAGAAAGGCATCCAAAGCCTTATGGATAGTCGACAAATCTTATTTGAAAAAGTTTTTGCTGTTCCAGTTCATACTGAAGATGTCTCAATCATAACCATTCACGCCAATCTTTCCAAGGCCGTCAAAAAGCCTGTTAAGATTACACCAGCTGCAAAATCTGTTCCGTTGAAGATAACAATGCCAGGGCCTGTTCCATATGTTTCTGAGAAGTCGATACCTTGGAACTATGGTGGTGACATCTACTACCATGGTATCAAGCAGATCGAAATAATTGAAGAAAGTTCGGATGGTGAAGAAGCCAGCATTAGTAACATTGCGGGCACCAGCAAAATCACCAGGAGCGGGAGAATATTTTCTCCAGAGATTGCCCCTCCAAGAGCAGTCTTTGGACCCTCATCAGCTAAAGAAGTCATCCCTGCACCAATAAAACTCTCTGCTAGAACTCCTTTGATTGAAGAGGTTGTTGTTCCTAGTGTTGTCTCTCCTACCATTGCTGATAAAGGAAAGGGAGTCCAAGATGAACCCGTCAGGACGAGGGCTCAACCCTTGGTGGTCCAGGAAACTTCCAAGAAGGAAATGGACGAGATTTTGAGGATAATCAAGAGAAGTGATTACGATGTGGTGGAACAGTTGGGGAAAACCCCCTCCAAGATCTCAATGCTGGCACTGCTACTTTGCTCAGAAGCGCACGCTAAAGCTTTGATTAAGTTCCTGAAGGCAGCTCATGTGCCCTAGGAAACTTCTGCGGATCAATTTCAGAATTGCGTGGCTAGCCTGACTGCGGACAATGGACTAGGTTTTTCTGATGCGGACCTGACCCCTAAAGGCAGAAACCACAATGATGCTTTGCATATTTCGATCGAGTGTCGCGGAACCACTCTTGCACATGTTTTGGTTGACACCGGTTCATCGCTGAATGTTTTGCCTAAAAAGGCCTTGGACCGACTAGACTGTGAAGGGTTGGATTTGAAGCCGAGTGATATTGTTGTCAGAGCTTTCGATGGTTCGAAGAGAATGGTCCATGGAGAGGTTGAAATTCCTATCAAGATAGGCACTGAGGTGTTTAAATCCACTTTCTATGTTATGGACATCCGTCCATCATACTCTTGCTTGCTGGGTAGACCGTGGATACACCATGCTGGGGCAGTCACCTCCTCCCTGCATCAGATGTTGAAGTATCCTGTCAAGGGAAAGATCATTACTGTCCATGGCGAAGAAGAGTACATGATTTCCCACTTAAACTCTTTCCGGTATGTGGAGGTTGAAGGAGAGTTTATTGAGACGCCGTTTCAACATTTCGAAGAGGTCCTTCCTGAAATAGCAGTAGCGAGGTTGGCAGCTGAGGCACCGAGGCAGATGGCCAGGATGGCGTCTTTGGAGGATGCAAGAGCCGCAATAAGAGAAGGGAAGAATTCAGCATGGGGGCAGTTACCTGACATTCCGCACAAGACTGACAAGTTTGGATTAGGGTTCACAGCCGCTGGCCAGAAAGCTATGCGTCGGTCAAAGATCGAGAGGGCGCCAGTCAAGATTTCTCCCTACGGAATCAATGCCTTGGAAGATGAAGACAAGGAGAGCAACATTGAAGAATGGGTTTATCCAACTGTCGAAGGAGGATTGAGCAATTGGGAGGCAAAAGACTTTGTCCCCATCACTTTTATTCATCAGTAATTTATCTGTTAAACATTTCTTATTTGGTCTGTAATATTTGCTTTCAAAATAATCCGTACACTATCTTTTCACCCCCTGCCTTGCCCGGGGCATGCAGGTCCATTTGTAAGGGTTTTGATTATTTTTCATATCCATATGCCATGTTTAATGATTCATTGGACGTTTTTCATTTGATAAACTGCTTGTGTTCATCTTCTTTCCTTTTGCATTTTTGTTTAAGGATGGCTATCCCTTACACACACCCTCACTCACCAATGCAGGTACCCATCCACTCCAGATTCCATGGGTGACTATTCTGCTATATCTTTCAATGACTCTGAGGATCTGGTCAATCTAGCCGAGTATGAAGATGACGAAGGTTGTGAAGTACCAGGGGAACTAGCCAGACTTCTGCAACAAGAGGAAAGGGCCATCTTACCGCATGAAGAGCCATTGGAAACTGTTAACTTGGGAACCGAGGAGGACCGGAAGGAGGTGCAAGTGGGTGCCAATTTAAAACCGGATGTCAAGGAACGCCTGATACGGTTGTTGAATGAGTATGTTGAAATCTTCGCTTGGTCCTATGAAGACATGCCGGGTCTAGACACAGACATCGTGGTTCACCGTCTCCCCACAAGAGAGGATTGTCCACCAATCAAGCAAAAGGTTCGCCGAATGAGGTCGGACATGTCCGAGAAGATCAAAGCGGAAGTAATGAAACAATTCGATGCCGGCTTCCTTGCTGTTACGTCCTATCCTCAATGGGTCGCTAACATTGTGCCAGTACCGAAGAAAGATGGCAAAGTCAGAATGTGTGTGGACTACCGGGATTTGAATAGGGCCAGCCCTAAAGATGATTTCCCGCTACCTCATATTGACATCTTGATCGACAATACGGCTCAGCACAAAGTGTTTTCCTTCATGGACGGATTTTCGGGCTATAATCAAATCAAAATGGCCCCCGAAGATATGGAGAAAACAACTTTTGTCACACAGTGGGGCACTTTCTGTTACAAGGTGATGCCGTTCGGGCTGAAGAACGCAGGGGCCACTTATCAACGCGCCATGGTAGCTTTATTTCATGACATGATACATCATGAGATTGAAGTTTACGTAGACGATATGATAGCTCGGTCACAAACAGAGGAAGAGCACCTTGAACATCTGGAAAAGCTGTTTGCCAGATTGAAAGAATACAAGCTCAGGCTGAATCCAAGTAAATGCACTTTTGGAGTTAGGTCTGGTAAACTCCTGGGATTCATTGTAAGCAACAAAGGCATTGAAGTCGATCCGGCAAAGGTAAAAGCAATACAAGAGATGCCTGCTCCGCGTACTGAAAAGGAAGTCAGAGGATTCTTGGGGCGCATAAACTATATTGACAGATTCATCTCACATCTGACCTCTACCTGTGATCCAATTTTCAAACTCTTGAAGAAAGATCAGGTAGTGGAATGGAACGACGATTGTCAAGCTGCTTTTGATAGAATCAAGGAATATTTGCTAGAACCTCCTATTCTGATGCCACCCGTCGAAGGAAGACCATTGATCATGTATTTCACCGTCTTGGATAACTCAATGGGGTGTGTTTTGGGCCAGCATGACGAGTCTGGTCGAAAAGAGCATGCTATTTATTACCTTAGCAAAAAGTTTACCGACTGTGAGACTCGCTACTCACTGCTCGAGAAAACTTGCTGCGCTTTGGTATGGGCTGCTCGCCGACTAAGACAGTATATGCTGACTCATACTACCTTGTTGATATCCAAAATGGACCCTATCAAGTATATCTTCGAGAAGCCCGCTTTATCTGGAAGGATAGCTAGATGGCAAATGATCTTAACTGAATATGACATCCAGTACACCACCCAAAAAGCTATAAAAGGGAGTGTACTAGCTGACCATCTGGCTCATCAGGCTATCGAAGACTATCAACCCATGAGATTTGATTTCCCAGACGAGGACATCATGAATTTGGACAACGTTAAAGGTGACGGACCGTATGACGGACCCGAAAAGGGATCCTGATGGACTCTGTACTTTGATGGTGCTTCAAATGCACTTGGAAACGGTATTGGCGCAGTACTCATTTCTCCGGAAGGATGCCACACTCCTTTCACGGCCCGACTTTGTTTCAGCTGCACAAACAACATGGCTGAGTATGAAGCTTGCATCTTTGGTCTCAAGGCTGCTATAGACTTGGGGATCAAATCTTTGATCGTATTCGGGGACTCGGCTTTGGTCATCAGTCAGATCAAAGGAGAGTGGGATACAAAGCATCCTAATCTTATCCCATACAAAGAACATGTCCTGACATTGTTGCCTCACTTCGAGCAAATTACCTTCGAGCATTTTCCGCGAGAAGAGAATCAGCTAGCAGATGCTCTGGCCACAATGTCCTCCATGTTTAAACTCAACTGGGATAACGAGGCTCCCCAAATCACCATCGAGCGAATGGATGAACCCGCGCATTGTCACGAGATTAATACCGAAGAAGTAATGGAACAACCTTGGTTCCATGAAATCAAAAGGTATCTCGAGACCCAAGATTATCCTGAAGGAGCTTCCATGAATGACAAGAAGTTCTTAAGGAAATTTGCTGCCAAGTTCTTCCTGAGCAACGGCATCCTTTACAAACGAAGCCATGATTGTGTGTTACTCCGATGTGTGGATAAAGCTGAAGCAGAGATGATCATGACTGATATACACAGCGGCCCATTTGGAACTCACTTGAGCGGGCATACAATGGCTAAGAAGATTCTAAGGGCAGGCTATTACTGGTCTACCATGGAGGCTGATTGCCATCAATATTCCCGTACTTGCCATAAGTGTCAAGTCTATGCTGACAAAGTTCATGTTCCTCCAGTTCCTCTTAACGTCCTGACTGCTCCGTGGCCCTTTGCAATGTGGGGGATTGATATGATTGGAGAGATCAAGCCCACGGCTTCCAACGGACATCGCTTCATCCTGGTTGCCATTGACTACACTAAATGGGTCGAAGCAGCTTCCTTCGCCTCTGTCACCAAAAATGTGGTTGCCCGTTTTATCAAGCAAAATCTCATATGTCGGTACGGTGTTCCAGACAGGATCATCACAGACAACGGTACAAATCTGAATAACACAATGATCACTGCATTATGCGAACAGTTCAAGATTTATCATCACAATTCATCTCCCTATCGGCCGAAGATGAACGGTGTTGTTGAAGCTGCGAACAAAAATATTAAGAAAATTATTCAGAAAATGACAGTCACTTACAAAGACTGGCATGAGATGTTACCGTTTGCGCTGCATGGATACCGTACGACGGCGCGTACTTCAAGTGGGGCAACCCCATTTTCTCTGGTTTATGGCATGGAAGCTGTTTTGCCTATGGAGGTTCAGATCCCCTCTCTAAGGATCATGAAGGATGCAGGTCTGAATGAAGATGATTGGATGCAGACTCGACTTGATCAACTCAATTTGATCGACGAAAAGCGACTTTCTGCTATATGCCATGGTCAGACGTATCAAAAGCGGATGATCAAGGCCTTCAATAAGAAAGTCAGACGTCAAGTGTATCAAGTCGGAGATCTTGTGGTTAAGCGGATTATCTTGCCGCAAAGTGATCCCAGGGGCAAATGGACTCCTACATATGAAGGACTATTTGTGATCAAGAGCATATTTTCTGGTGGCACAATGATTCTGACCACCATGGACGGCGACGATTTGCCGCACCTTGCGAATGCAGACATAGTCAAAAGATACTACGCATAAGATAACCCGACAAGTCGAAAACCCGAAAGGGCGGCTTGGGCAAAAATAGGCATCCCGGTGAATCGAAAACCCGAAAGGGCAATTCAGGCAAAAATTAGGGATAAAAACAAAAAAATCTGTATACCCGGCAAGTCGAAAACCCGAAAGGGAGGCTTGGGCAAAAAGGGGTTTCCCGGTGGATCGAAAACCCGAAAGGGCGATTCAGGCAAAAGTTAGGGAATTAAAAGCGTATGACTATGTCTCGTCGGATCACTTCAAGACAATCTCTTCATCAACCGGTTCCAGGTTTCTGATCAATCCAGCCATCGTCAAAACGAAGCCTTGAATGGACAGATATTCAGAGTTGTGAAAGCTATAGCGGAATGGAATCCCATGGAATTATTTCACATAGCCATCTTTATTTTGTATAAATTTTTCAATAATTACGACAAGATCCTCTTACTAGGATGTTTGTCTCCTTTGTACAAATATACTCAAAGAAAATCAATACAAATACTCTTCCCAAAAATTTGTGTCATTTCCTTTTTCTTTTTCTCTTGCACTAGTTGTTTTATTTTGAGAAACGTCCAATGTTTTGTTAAATAGGCATATGCATTTGAAACATAATCATTTCCTAAGTGAACCTGAGAAAAAGGATTACTGATGGGATGAAGGTACAGAGGGATATCTTGACACCCCTCTGAAGGAAACCCCCAAGAGATTTGGAATCCATAATCCCTAGCAAACCCTGAGGTTTATCTCCAGCAGATTCTCAAAGCTTATCCCCAGTAAGGTTCCGAAGGATATTTCCCCGCAGAGTACGGACGTCCCTCCCGAGTTTTATTCAAAGTTATTCCTCAACAAAGGCTTATAACTGGGTTATCCTCAGCTAACAACCACAGGAGATCGCGCTCGCCAAAGTCCTTCCTATCCCCAGCGGAGTTCCTCAAAATTCCCCAGCAGAGTTCATCAAGTCTCCCAGCATGACCTATCAATACAATCCCCAGAAGAGTTTATCTTTACCAATCCCCAACCAGAGAATTCCCCAGAGCTCATTTCCCCTCAGAGTTTAAGTTTCAGTATCCCCAGTAGATCTAAAACTTCAAATCAATCCCCAGCGGAGCCAGACTATTGAACCTTCTCCCCACAGAGCTTTAGGAAGAAAAGTCTTGTGTTCCCCAGTGAAATCTCCAGAGATACTTCCCTCCAAGCTGAAGATTCTCAGTCTTACCTCCCCAGCATAAGTCTACTAGTTTGAAACTCCCCAGTAGAGGTCATCAGGAATTCTCTTCCCCAGCAGCAGCCAAGGATTTATTTTCCCCGGCAGCAGTCAGGATACTTCTATCTTCCGCTATCTCGGATTCATTTACCCTGTGCAAGACAGCTCTCCAGCTTACATGCGCATCCATTTACATTCATAGAACATAACATACATTGAATCATTCATAGCACATAACATACGTTGTATCATGCATCATAACATTGCATACAAACTAACTCTTTGCCTTTTCAGGTAAGATCAGTCGACAGACTAAAATCATTATACTTCAAGATTTCTGAAAACGGTTCACGGGTTCTCCAAGTAAACGGATGTTAACCTATCACTTGTTCAGATTCTTCGTCAAGACTTCTGAAAACAGTTCATGGATTCTTCCCAAGTAACGGATGTTAATCTATCAACTTGTTCAGATGCAACTTTTTGAAAACAGTTTACGGAAGTTTCCCAACAACGGATGCTGCTCTATTGCTTGTTCAATCTCAAGATTTCTGAAAACAGTTCACGGGTTCTCCAAGTAAACGGATGTTAACCTATCATTTGTTCAGATTCATCTCAAGACTTCTGAAAACAGTTTATGGATTCTTCCCAAGTAACGGATGTTAATCTATCAGCTTGTTCAGATGCACCTTTGAATTTAGTTTACGGACGCTTCCCAACAACGGATGCGGCTCTATTGCTGGTTCAACTTCAAGATTTCTGAAAACGGTTCACAGGTTCTCCAAGTAAACGAATGTTAACCTATCACTTGTTCAGATTCTTCGTCAAGACTTCTGAAAACAGTTCATGGATTCTTCGCAAGTAACGGATGTTAATCTATCAACTTGTTCAGATGCAACTTTTTGAAAACAGTTTACGGAAGTTTCCCAACAACGGATGTTGCTCTATTGCTTGTTCAATCTCAAGATTTCTGAAAACAGTTCACGGGTTCTCCAAGTAAACGGATGTTAACCTATCACTTGTTCAGATTCTTCTCAAGACTTCTGAAAACAGTTCATGGATTATTCCCAACAACGGATGTTAATCTATCAACTTGTTCAGATGCAATTTTCTGAAAACAGCCTACAGGTTCCTCCCAACAACGGATGTCAATCTATTGCTTGTTCAGACCCCCAGTTCAGAGATGGTCCAAAGCCCGGACACCCTTCTGATACTCTTTTCCAGATGGCATCTTTAAGCCCATCCCCGACAGGTTTCTGTTACTACTCCTGATGGCATCATTAAGCCCATCTCCAAATGGCATCTCTAAGCCCATTCCCGCATCCAGTGCTTTGATGAGTGCAAATTTCCGGGCACTCTAGTGTCCAATCTCCTTTTACCTTCGAGTCACGAAAGGCATGCTTGCCAATCTAACTCTTCAGGTTCAAGAAGATTGAATAGGGGCAACTGTTGTACCCCAAAATTTGCCCTCCCATTTCTCATTGATTTCTCATCACAAAGCCCTTGGAGATCAAGATCCAGTTAGGGTTTCATCTGCTCAAGACTCCTCCTTGCACTGCTAACCCCAAATTAGGGTTTGTGCTTGCACAAAGATGTTTTGACCTAAAGTGCCCAAGATGACTTTCATGCTTCATATTGACCTACCAAGTTTACCCATATCAAGTTTCAAGTCTTGATTCCAAGTTTTGCCCAGTCAATTGGACAGTTGACCTAGAAATCAACTGTATTGGGGAAAAAGTCAACTGTGGCCAATTAACAGTCAAACCTCATGAAATTTGATCCACATCAACATTATGAACTCATATGGACCATTTGATCAAGTTTGGATCACAATCCCACAAGAAATTTGATCAGATCACCAAAAGGGCAAAATGGTCATTTTTAGGGTTTTGACTGCACAAAGGCAATTTTTGACTGTTTGACCTAGCCAATGGCAAACCAAGCTCACATATGGACTCAAGGACCCCATGGAATTGTCTTGACATGCTCAACAAGTTCAAAAGATCCCAAGTACACAAGATTGACAGTTGAATTTCCCAATCAATTGATCAATTTTGACTGTATACTGAAAAGTCAAACTTTGACTTTTTGGTCAAAATCAAAGGTCAAGATTCATTTTTCATCAAAACATGCCAAATCATGAAACTTGTTCACCAAGAAATCACAAAATGCAAATTAGGGTTAGAAAAAGGAATTTTTCATAACTTAGAATTTTTCTAAGTTATGAAAAACCCTAATTTTTTCTCAACTTTGCCCCACCTTTTCACCAA
The DNA here is from genome assembly GCA_948472305.1 of Vicia faba. Taxonomy (NCBI): domain Eukaryota; kingdom Viridiplantae; phylum Streptophyta; class Magnoliopsida; order Fabales; family Fabaceae; genus Vicia; species Vicia faba. The sequence continues at coordinate 1,280,729,050 of OX451738.1, forward strand.
GATCCATTTGGATTCAAACAAAAGTCAAAACATGAAAGTTGTAGCTTGTTGCATAATCTACAACTTTGATTCACAAAGTTTTCTCATTTGAAGCTTGTATCTCAAGTTACAAATTTTTGAATAAGGGCACTAAACCATTTTTAACTTAGTGAAATTTTAACCTATTTTGACAAGGTTTTCTACCCCACTTCAAGGCCATTTTTCATACCCTTCCACTTGGAATTTCAATTTGCATTTCAAAGATGGATTGTAGTATACATTCCAAGCTTTCCAAAATGTCCAAAAACTTCTCAAACAACCTCATAACTTGAGAGATTCGAATTTCACAAGTTGGCAAAAATTCACTTTTTGTTCTTAACCAAAACATGTTCATAATCTTGCAATTTGAACTCAGCATGCTTTAGGCTAGATTACAGGTCCTTAAACCAAGTTACACTCAAGAATTAAATGCAAAACCAATGTGCCAAGTTGTTATTCTAAGCATTTGGACATTACATGATGAACTAACCCTAAACTAGAAAAAGCAAACTATCCATTTTTGCAAAAGATCACTTTATGTCTAATTACAAATCCAACAAGTACATAGCAAATCTGCTTGGCACAAGATTATGAGCATAACACACTGATCAAGAGAAGCTTATGCAGCACATTAGGGGGTCCTCTACTGACCTAGAAAGCCAAGTTGCATTTTGTTGCTTAAGTGTGAAGAAAAGTCCCATAACTCAACACAACTTCCATCTCAGCTTAGACACACAAGAACAAACTGATCAAACATTTTCCAAAGATCATAACCAAGCTGATACACGACCCTTGCACATCCAAAACACCCTCCATCTCAGAATCATCCTCAAACTGCAAAAACAGAGTTGCCTCTGCAGTTTGAGTGTCAACTTCATTTTCTCTCGAGCATTCTTGCCAAAATCAGTTCATACACATTCCCTAGCATATATGCAAGCTAACCATGACCTAAAACCTGACCTGTAATCCCTTTAACAGCTTCCACCATTTATCACATTTTTGACTTGCAGGTGAAGTTCTACAGCTTGATTCAGAAGCTTTCAAGACAAAGTAAACATTAGAATAGTATCCCTGGACCTCAAGGAAGCTTTTCCAATCATCACATTGCACTGAAAGTTCCTCATTCTCCAGATAGAAGTTCAGTTGAATAGGTAAAATTTTGAACTCGTATCTCTCTTATTATGCATCTTTAGCCTTAAGTTTGTGAAGAAACAAGGTTCTACTCATGCCACTGAACATGTACATATCTTTACATTTCATTTCTTTTGCCTGAGTTGAGAGAATTTGAGGTTTGAAAATGGCAGAAAAACTAGGTTAGAAATTGGGGGAGGAGAAATTCTCCCTCATCTTAGAGAGTTAGATCAAGTTCCATACATGGTTAGAATCGTCTCTTCATGCTGAACATTTGTTGTGTTATAAGTTTTTGCTAAAAAGCCAGGAATCAAGAGTTGGAAGATGAAGAACAGGGCGCGCGCATTTTCAAACATTGTTGCTGGAGGTTGAAGACAGTGGCATTGGGCTGGGCTTGCTTTGTGTTTTTCTTTTCACACCCCTTTTTTTGGTTTACACCCCCTAAGCCCATTTGCTTCATTTTTTATGTTTTTTGACTTTTTCTTTTTTTATTTGATTCATTTATTTTTTCTCAGCATATTAAAATTTTGAAAATATTTTTCTCATCATTTTTTGATTTTATTAGGTATTTATTTGATTTTCTTTTGATTTATACATAAATGAATATATATTATTATTTAGAACAAATAAAAAATAGTGTAAATATATTTTCATTTTTCATTTTCATTTTATATTACCTTCTGAAAATATTTTATATAAAAAAAATACTATTTTCTAAAAAAATTTAAATATTATTATTATTTATATATAATACATATTTAAAATAATATAAATATACATATATATATATATATATATATTAATACATTTAGAGTAAAAATACCAAAAAATGTACATATTTTATTTTTTAATATTTAATACTAAAAAATGCATTTTTTACAAATATACCATATTTTATTTTATTTTTTGTATGTAAATAATGAATATTATATGAATTAATTAATTAATATACATTTTGATTAAATTTAGGGTTTTTGCCCTAAATATGAAAATATTCCAAAAATAATACCTTTTTATTTTCTTATTTTATTTTACATAAACCATACTTTTTTCATACATATAAAAACTTTATTTTTGCATTTTGCATATTTATTCCATTTCTATTTAATTATGCAATTTATTTACCTTGCAAATATTCAAAAATGATGTAATAATCTTAGATTTAAATTCTTGTCTAAATAATCCCCATTTGTAAATTTGTACCCCCCTCCCTATATTATTATGTTGTAATAGCGTAGGAATTTAAATTTCGCACTTTATACGCTTTCTAATTATGCCATGTTAGAATTAGGGTTTGCATGCGAAAAACGATAAAAAATAGTTGGACCTAATACAAGATGAATGAGCATGAAAATAAACAACACATCTCACACTTGCACCCCTAGGGTACTCCACTTTGTTGCCTTCAAATAATTGGGCCATATTGCATGTTGAACTTCTTTGGGTAAAACAAAAGACAATCAAATGATCATAGTCCCTCGATGACGCTTTCGAAAAGTTGCCTAAAATGATCAAGTCCCTTTCAAAGAGAAATTGCCCAAAGACATTTAACGCCGTTGCAATTATGGTCCAAACGATGACCCGCGCCCGTCCCTTTCACATCCTAAGATAAGATTGTCCACCAAATGCAATGGTGGAACAAAATTGTCAAAAAGGTTTAAAACATAACAAAAGTCTTTGAGAAAACTTTAGGGTAGATAAACTCTTAAGTACTTGTCAATTTGCAAAGAAAACACTTGCCTAAATTTCAAAACCCACTTCACAAACACTTTCAAAATCAACTTTTCAAACCCTTGAAACATCTTTTTTTAAAAGATAAAACACCTTTTGTAAAACATTCGAGTAAAGAATTGTTACAAGGTTAGCCTAACACAAGGCATATTTTCAAAACATTTTCAAAACCACATACAAAGCACCATTTCAAACAATTGAAAACCAAGGCAAGTTGATCTAAGCAAGTACCTAAGAGCCCATGGATAACCATGGATAGAAGGGGTGCTAATACCTTCCCCTTCTATAATCTACTCCCCGAACCCAAGAAAAATCTCAAAGGTTTTTTGCTGTGCTTTTTAAACCTTTCCTTAGGATAAAATAAAAAGTCGGTGGCGACTCTTGCTCAACCGAAACATTTGCGAAAACAAACGCAAAACCCTAGTCAGTTCTCCCACCGTATCACACCAGGCATATCTTCATAAGACCAGGCAAAGATCTCAACATAGTCACGCATCATCTGAATTAAACGATGCTTAACACTAGGCTCCAGATTTGCACCGATCTTGACCTCTTTCTTGACTTTTTCTGTACTCAGATTCACTGATTCCACTGGCTCTTCATGAGGTTGAATAGCCCTCTCTTCCTGAAGTAACAGTCTAGCAAGTTCCCCAGGCACTTCACAATCATCCTCACCTTCGTCATTGGCTTGGTTGATCAGACTTTCAAAGTTATAACTGGCAGTAGCAGAGTCGTTATCAGTGGGATCCAGAGTGGATGTAGACCTGTATATGTGAGTGTGTGTAAGACAATAGCTGTTTTGATAAAGTACGAAAAAGGAAAAACAAGGAGCGCAAAATTTGTAATGCAAGAAAATGTCAAATGCTTTTATTGATGATATATGGAAATGACACATAATAAGCCCTCAAACAAAGCCATGGTGTCTCGGGCAAGGCACCGGGCCGTAAAGTTTAAAACTGTTTGTTACAAATCTCAAAACAAAAGTCTTATTACTGTGTAATAAAAGAAATGGGCACGAAGTCCTTTGCCGTCCAATTGTTCAAGCCACCGTTGGTAGTCGGATAAATCCAACTGTTGAAATCTGACTCTTCATCATCATCTTCAATTGCATTCACTCCCAGATTAGTGATACGTAGGGGAGGCCTTCCAATCCGCGCACGCCGAACAGACCTTTGAGCTTCTGCAGTAAAACCCAAATCAAACTTGTCAGTCTTGTATGCAAAGTCAGGGAGTTGGCCCCAATTCGCACACCCACCTTTTTCAATAACAGCCCGGGCATCCTTGAGGGAAGCCATCTTCATTGGAGGATTTTCAGCAACAGTTTCAGTCGACGCCAGAGTATGGGGGACTTCTTCAAAGTTTTGACACGGGGTTTCAATGAACTCCCCGTCCATCTCCATATACCGAAAAGAGTTAAGGTGGCTCACCATGTACTTCTCTTCCCCTCGTACTATAACAATTTTCCCCTTCACTGGATACTTTAACATCTGATAGAGCGTAGAAGTTACTGCCCCAACCTTATGAATCCACGGGCGACCCAACAAGCAAGAATAGGATGGTCGAATGTCCATCACATAGAACGTAGATGCAAAAGTATGGGAACCAACCTTAACAGGGACATCCACCTCTCTATGCACCATCCTTTTGGACCCGTCAAAGGCCCTAACCACAATATTACTTGGCTTCAGAATCAACCCTTCACAATCCAACCGATCTAATGCTTTCTTGGGTAAAACGTTTAATGAGGACCCAGTATCCACCAGTACGTGAGCCAGAGTAGTGCCCCTGCAATCGATTGAAACATGCAGAGCATCGTGGTGATTCTTTCCTTTGGCAGTCAAATCTGCGTCGGAGAAACCCAACCAGTTGTCAGCTGTCAAACTAGCCACACAGTCTTTGAATTGATCAGCAGATGTCTCCTGCGGAACATGTGCAGTTTTCAAGAAAGCAATTAAAGCCTTCGCATGGGCTTCTGAGCACAACAATAAAGATAACATGGAGATCTTCGACGGGGTTTTCCCCAGCTGTTCGACTATGTTGTAGTCGATTTTCTTGATGATCTTAAAAATTTCCTCTATCTCCTGCCTAGAGGTTTCAACAATAATTTTCTTCGGTGCCTCTGTCCGGGCAGGCTCACCGGTGATCTCTTTTCCCTGAGCGTCAGATGACTCGGCGACAGGGGTAATGATTGGAACATGAACAGGGACAGTAGCAGATATACTGGCGGACGGAATGACAACAGGCTTTTGAACAATTGGTGTGGAGATCTCAGGAGAGAAAAGTCTTCCGCTTCGGGTGACTTTGCTAGACCCAACAATATTGCTGACATCAGTATCAGCCTCTTCAACCTTCAAGTCTTGTTTAATCCCATGATAGTACACATCGGCCCCATAGTGCCACGGAACAGCCTTATCCGACGTGTAAGGGATAGGTCCAGGAATATTAATGATCAATGGAGCAACTCTCGGAACATATGTAATCCTAACAGGCTTTCTTGAGGAAGCCTTGGAAGAATTGGCGGAAATGGTGATTATAGAAACATCTTCAACAGGAATCAACGGAACCAAAGTTTTCTCGAACAAGATTTCTTTGTTATCCATCAGGCGTTGGGCACCTGACTTCAGTAGATGGAAACCAGTAGGTAGGATGGAACACAGGTGGCAACCTTCGCCACAGCCCGGAAATAAACCGGCCAACAATAAGTTCTTCTTCACTGTCATCAACAGAGTAGACACATCTTCCACAGAAGTTACAAATGAATCTTCGTCTACAGGATTTACTCCATGCTTGGGCATAGGAGCAGTCATGACATTAGGCTTTTCCGGCGCTTCAAACTCAATCTCTTTAGCGTCAATCAGATCCTGCACTTTATTCTTCAAAGCCCAGCAGTTATTGGTATCATGCCCTGGGCTATCATAGTGATAAGCACATCGGGCGTTCGGATTATACAGTGGTGATGTAGTACTGGGATTCTTTGGAGCCTCCTTCAGAGTCACCAAGTTGGTCTTCAATAGTTGCGGAAAAATTTGAGATAGAGTCATACTGAGCCGAGTATGCTGCCTTTGCGGTCTCTCTACTCTTTACTGAGTGTGGCATTGTGGGGCAACAGAGGGTCTTGATATAACTACCACATTAACTGTTTGGCGGTGCTCAGGTTGATTTTGGCTTCTCGAGCTGTAAACTGCACTAGACTCCTTCTTGAAAGGCTTCTTCTCTGTACTTGACGAAGCACTTTTCTGTATTTTGCCGCTCTTGATACCGGCCTCAACTCTCTCCCCAGTCATAATCAATTCAGTGAACCCAGACGATGAACTACCAATCAAATGATTGAAATACGGACCAGACAGAGTCCCAAGAAACATATCCACCAACTCCCTATCAGCCAGAGGGGGTTGTACTCTTCCTGCCAGATCTCTCCACTTCTGAGCGTGGTCCTTAAAACCTTCGCTCGCACCCATAGACATACCCTGAAGTTGAGTACGCGTGGGAGCAAGGTCGGCATTATACTGGTATTTCTTGTAAAAAGCAGCAGCAAGGTCCTCCCAGTTGTGGACGTTAGCTCCTTCCAGTTGGTATAACCATTCAAGTTGAGTCCCTGACAGACTATCTTGAAAGAAATGAACCCAGAGGTTCCTATCGGCAGTATATGGTTGAATATTTCTGACATACGAGCGGAGGTGTAACTTCGGACAGGATACCCCATCGTACTTAGCAAAGACAGGAGCCTTAAACTTGTGTGGGATCACCACCCCAGATTCCAAACCCAAATCTCCAAAATCCAACCCAGGTATCTTCTGGATCTCCATTGTGCTTAACCGGTCTTCGAGTTGCTTATACCTATCCTCAGTCGGAGGATACTGGTCTTCATCAAAATCAGTGTCATTGTCAGAAACCACGGGGCTAGAACCCTTCCTTTCCTCTTGATTCTCTCCTCCTCCAGATGAATAAGATAAATCAACTTCCTGTATCAACCTGTTCCCAAATCTGTGACCCATATTCAGGAGGACCACCTTCTTTTTCTTCTTCTTCTTGTTCTTCAAGATAAGAGTCTTCAAATCTTGTTGACTCTTGGCCAAGTTTAGGAACATCTCCTAGAACTGAGCATTCTGAGCTTGAAGAGCCTTAATAGCTTGATCAGTAGGTGTTTCAGAAGACATGTTGCGCTGAAATAAATAGAGAAGAAGATGAGAAACCTGTAAGGGTACCTGTAATGAGGTGCATGGTAATGGAATGCGTATGAAATGATTTCAAAGACTTAGGGAGATTCAAATTTGTAAACCAAAATAAAACACACTTTATTAGATTAAAACTTGAAACAATGTTTAACAAATGCCTTTAAGGCGTTACAAAAGAAATACTGAAAAGCAAATCTAAACTAGAAACAATAAAAGACATCAGAAATCCCAAGGTCGTTTTCCTTTCGTGCTGACATAATCTTTGATTGTCCTCTCAGTCTCTAGCTGCCTTGTAAGCTTCAGGATCTTCCGTTCCTGCTCATGATACTTCTCTCTGTAGGTATCCCTTTCTTCCCTTAACTGGATCCAAGACCTCTTCAATGCCCCCAGATCAGTAGGCATATGGGGATGGAGGACTGTATAAGGAACCCCTTCTTCATCAGTATGCTCTATAATCAACGGCAAGACAGCTTCGTACGGCATCCCCAACTTTTGAGCACAGGCTCGAACCCACTGGAGATACGGTTGCATCGGGAGAGAAGTCTTCATTCCTAGCTCATGTGGATCAGACCTATTCACCCTGTCCCAGGCTCGTATAAATCTGCGGCGATGTCCCTCAACATCCCCTTGAAGTCAAAGACAATGTCTGGAAGCAGCAGCTCATGAGGACCGTCCCTTCGAGCTCGTCCAAACTGTCGTAAGGCCAAACAAGGATTATAGGTTATTCCTCCTCTAATTCCAAGCAATGGAACATTGGGGTATTCCCCACACTGATCGATGACAACTACCTTTTCCATATCTTTAGTACTCCAAAGGATGTCTGTATGAGCAAGGGACATGATTCTGTAAGCCCAACCCATACCTTCCTCATTCTTCAATACAGATTTGGGGAGGTGAGAAATAAACCACCTCGCCAGCAGCGGTGTACAACACATGAGAGTTCCCCTTCTCCAAACGGTACGGGTATAAAGAGCATGCAGAATATCACCTAAGAGAGTGGGCACTGGATTACGAGACATGAAAATATTGATTGCGTTCATATCGACAAAAGAATCTGAATTTGGGAACAGAACCAAGCCATAGATGAGGAGAGCCAGGATGTCTTCAAATGCTTGAAAGTCCAAACTATCCCAGAACTGTTGAGCTTGATCAATCAAAAACTTAGCCAAGAAACCCTTCTCCCCACTCCGAATCTCCCAGTTAGATACTACATCAGCCATTGTTAGATGTAGGGCTGAAGCAATATCCTCTGGCCTAGGAGATATCTCTAAACCTGTAAAGGGTGTCTGCTCTAGAATAGATATGCCAAGTAAATCAGAAAACTCCTCCAAAGTAGGGACCAACTGATAGTCCGGGAAGGTGAAACAGTGATGCAACGGGTCAAAGAACTGGAACAAGACGTTCATCATTTGCTCATCCAACTTTGAAGTGACCAGGCTGGGGAGACGACCATGTCTTCTAACAAAGGAAGAAGTATCAGGAACTTTTGAAACCAACTCTCTAAACTGAGCAGGTATCTGCACGAAGCTGATTCGAATGGTATTTCTGCGCATAGATGCCATGATCTGCAAAACAGAACAAAGGTGAATCCCCTCGGTCTTTGAAATGGTTAGCCTAATGAAATATGCATGCGATGTTATGATGCATGATGTCATGAGAAAAAACACACCACAGGTATCATAGATAGCAAACATGGTAAGGGCAAACAAGTCACACAATAACCCTTAAATTTCAGGCTGGCATGGAGTCTAGGTACTAGCCTCTTGCAGTTTAGTTGGTTCAACCTGTCCTAGTAATAGTAACCGGGTTCTAGAGGTTCTCAATATCACTGACCATCCTCGATCGGTCATAGTTTCAGCTTAGCAACCTTTTCTTGTGGCCGAAACCATCGCGAGAGTATGGTCTCAATGAGTTTAGCATTCTGCTACTTTTCTATGGCCAAGTTGGTCAATTATAGGTTCTAAGGTCAGTTGATGCTTAATGACCCATTAGCAGCCCCATACTCTCCTTGTTCCTCCACAAGGGATATCGGTACCAACTAATGTGTCACACCAACGTAGCTACTGCTTCAACTGTATCGGTCTACGCCGTACAGTTCCCTCACAGTGTATTGCTACTTACCTAAAAGGTGTTCCCCAGATCCGGGTTAGGATCTATAGTAACTCTGATACAAAACCCACAAAGATAAATCAAACAGATCAAACAATTGAAAACAATATGATGAACTATTTCTAAGGTACACCCCACTTATGTCCTCCCCAGCAGAGTCGCCAGTTCTGTGATACGGTGGCCAGAACCGGGACGTGTTTCTCTTTTTAAAGGAATGCTGGTTTCCGTTTTGCGTTTGTGTTTGCAAAATGTCGCTGTAAGCAAGAGTCACCACCGACTTTTATTTTGTCCAACAAGGAAAGGAAAAAAGCACAGAAAAATTCCTTTTTTGAGATATTTCTGAGTACGGGGGGTATATTATAGAAAGGGAAGGTATTAGCACCCTTTCTATCTGTAGTTATCTACGGGCTCTTAGGTACTTGCTCATCATTTTCAAAATTGTTTTCTTTGTGTTTGTGTGCTTTGAAAAGTTTTTGTTTTGACTTCGATTTAACTCTTGCTTTTGTCTTCAAGAGTGTAATGAAGTGTTTTTTTGAAAACTTTGTTTTGTAAAGGAGTGTAAGTGTGAAAAAAGTTTGTTTTGATTGAGCAAGTACTTAAGAACTAATCTACCTACTCGAAAAAAGAATCGTTCTATATTCGTTTCCTTTAGACAATGTTATCCCACTATTAATGAGTAGGTAGCACCGTCGTTGGAGTTTGAGGGTCAATTCGAAAAGGGACGTTCGGTCACTAAAGCAATGTTAGGATGTTTTAGTAATAACCCTAATGTCTTAGATCAATTATCCGAGGCAACAATATCCGAGGCAACCTTTCCGAGGCAACTATGATCTTTGGAAAAAAGGACAACCACTAAAGCATCCTATACTCAATGACCGTTTACCGAAGGCAACCAAGTGGGAGTGTACCCTAGGAGTGCGCCTGTGCGAGTGATTCAATTTTAGATTATTTATCTTTGCACATGTTAGGGTTACCTAACTGTTTTAAAATTTAAACTTACATTCTTGTCATACATCCTAATATCATACATCTAACAGTTTAATATTTGCGGAATTTAAAGTGCGGAAATTAAACTATGCTATTACAAGGCTTCGGGTATTTACATAGTCAAAAACAAACCCTTTGAAGTAAAGCGGTAAATGGAAATAAAAAGTCCTAATTAACTATTACAACTTGTGAACAGTTACATTAATATAGATAAAAATAATAAAATAAAGTGCGCGAGAAAAATTAAGATCGGGAGAAAATTAGGATTTTGACCCTTCTAACCTAATGAAAAGAAAAATGTTTTTTTTTGTTGTTTTTAATAAAAGAATTGAGTTTTCTAAATTAAGTATGAAAATTAATTAGTGATTAAATTAATTAATAAAAATAATTGCATGGCCTATTTTTATGTTTTTTTTATTATTATTAAGAAAAGGAAAATAATTAAATTAATAAAAAAAAACCTATTTGTTCTAATTAATTTTAATTATTTGCAAAAAAAGAATTAAAATTATCTAAAATTAATAAACCTAATTAAATTAATTAGTTTTTTTTAATAAAAATAAAACCTACACCTAATTTATGAAAAGTAATATTTTTTGTGATTTTTGATAAAAGAAAATAATTATTTGGTTAGTAAAAATAAATAAATAAAATTAAATAAAACAAATAAAAAAAGAATAGAGAAAAGGAATTGGGCCTGAATTTAGCAGTTTGGGGGGTATGAGAAGCAGTTTTGGGCCCAATAATTTGAAGTCCATGTTTGACTTCTCTGATCTCCTGCCATGCATTGACTGGGCCTCATGATGCACCTTTAGATGATGGCCATCAGATTTGGCCATTTGGAGATCTAAGGGCTAGATCTTGAGTGTCTATGGTAGTCCCTTAATTTGCAAACGTGCTGGATCCTGAAAATAAAAATATCATGGAGAAATTGGGGGACCTGGGATTAGAACCCAGGTCCTGATGCGTTTTGCAACCACTACACTACCACTGCGCCATCTGCTTCTGTTTGTACATATAATGAATAGTAATAATAATATATAAAAAACAAGAATTAGTGGAGGATGACAAAAAACGCGCACCAGAGTTTGAATGCTCCAATAGGAATGTGACACGCAGGTCATCCCTGACCTTGTTCCGTTGGTAAAAGTGGAACACTTTTACCTACGGACGTTTGTCCGTCGCTATAGCCCCTATCATTCTTAAAATCAAATACAAACATGATAAATAGAAACCAAAGCCATGGTTAGATTCGTCTGGACCTGCTGAGTTTATTGGTGGCCCTTTCATGGCCCAATTTTGCTTGGATTTAAAAACCCCAAAGCGAGCTATGAAACCCTAACAATGGCACATTCCAATACAGGCCATATAAATGAAATTAAACAACACAGAAAGCTTGCATATGTCTTAAGGATCATGAATATACCATTAGTTCATGCTATCAATGCCTAAATCGTGGAATTCGATTTGAAGAAAAGTTAGGTATCGTGACTGACTTATAGCGCAATATAGGGTTTGAAAATGCTTGCTCTTGATGGCTTTGGCTTGCTGATAATCCCAGGAATCGATTGAGATAGCTGGAAGGCCTTGAGGATGCCTGGAACACTGAATTCGATCTTGCACTTTTTCTTAATTTTTCAAGTTTGTGTTCTTGATGTTGCGCCTTTTTCTAACCTAGTTTTGAGTCTGCACACGTTCTATATGTATCAAGGAATAGATTAGGGTTCATAACTGAGCTCAGTCTTCCTCCATCAATGAATTGGATCTTGATTTGATACACATAAAAAATCTTTCCAAAAATGGCCTAATTCAATCTTTTTGTACACATCATGCCTTGATACGAATTTGAATACTTTCTAGCTGTAATTTCAGACCTGAAACAAGCACAAAATCTTATGTTTTCAATGTTTTGGATTTTATATGATTTATTTTGATTAAAATTGATTTAAATCAAATAAAAATCAAAATAAATAATAAAAACATGATAATGACAAGTGGCAAGGGCTAGAGCTCGTGGACTATGTTGCCAACTCAAAACAATTGAAAAAGATTGGGCCCACTTGGCAAAATTTGAAGTTTTAGGCATAGTTGACTTTTGGCAATTTTGCAAAAAGGGTCAACTTCACCAATGCATAACTTCCTCAATTTTGACTCTTTTGAGGTGTTCTTGGACTTTTTAGAAATATTGAGATGTCCTTTAATCAACCCTTTTGGTCTCATCTCAATTTGATATTCCATGCTCATGTATGAAGCTTTGACAAAAAAGGTGTTTTTGTTGACTTTCCAAAATGACCTATAATGTCCAAATTCATAACTTCTTGCGAGTGCATATTTTGAACTTGGGAGATGAATATGGATTGTAGAGAATTGCATACTATTAAAAATGAGCCTTGTATGGGTCATTTCTCATAAAGTATGAGAAAGTTATGCTTGGTCAAAGTTGAGTTGACTTTTCCTACAAAACCCTAATTTAGAAACTTTTGAGTCTTGATGAATTATGAGCAATCCTTGATGAATCATGATCAACCCTTGATCAAATGATGAAATATCCTTCGAAATGAGAATGTTGACTAAAAATATTGAGGTTTGACTGTATGTGGGCCATAGTTGACTTTTGCCCTAGCATAGTTGATTTTCAGGCCTTTGAGCAATTGACTGAGCAAACTTCCTCTGCAAGGCTTGAAACTTGACATGGATGATCTTGATAACATATTAAGAAATTGGTGAGAATTTGGGATCCCTTGGACTCAAGTATCTTGATGCAACATGAAACCCTAATTTGAGCTAGACTGCCTTAGGAGAGAGCTTGTCTGGCCAACCCTTGTGAAATTCTGGCTACAGATACTCAATGTCACGATCAATGTTATGACACCGTATCTGACTTACTATATAACAGTAAATACAAAAACAATAAAGAACACAGTCAATTGTTTACCCAGTTCAGTGTGCAACAACACCTACTCTGGGGGCTACCAAGCCAGGGAGGAAATCCACTATAAGAGATGTTAATTCAGGAATAAACCAACCAGTTTATCTCCTTCACTTAAGACCTACCCAATGCAATTTCAATCTAAGTACAACTTAAACCTGAGTTCCTACTCACTCCCCCTCAATCACAGCAGTGATACATAAAACAATTTGACTAATGAATTGATGAAGACACTCTTCAAAAACCTACACTTGATTAAGCTTCACAGCTTTTTAATCAAGCAACACAACCACTCTTGCTTCACAGCTTTGAGTGATACACAAACTTAACTTGACTCTGCTTCACAGCTTTAGTCAAGAAACATTCAAACACTCTTGCTCCAAAGCTTTGAGTGCTACACAACCCTTACAATTAAAAACCTATTCCAAGTCACTTATCACAATGATAATTGCTTGGAGTACAATAATCAAACCTATACAGATTACAAATGATCTTCTGATCAAAAAGGGATTCATTGCAAAACAGCAGCTCTGTTGAATATATAGCAGCTGCAACTTCAGTTAGGGTTTCCACAAAAACCTAGGGTTAATTCCGTTTGACCTTAAGACTAGGTCATAGGACTTTATTAACCAGGTTAGGGTTGAGCTAGGTTCCCCCTCAGAAAACGCAAGATTCTGTTCTGGAAAGACTGAGTTATTTCCTGAAAAAACTCAGAATTAACCAACCTGCAAACCTGTTAGATCAGAACAGGATGTCTTAACATCTGTTATGACATCTGAGAAACCTGTCAACTGATTTATGAAAATGTGATCATTTTGCAAAATGCTCAGATACACACTTATAAACATCAGTACCTGAATGACAATATTTTTCTGCAAAGGTACCTAATGAATCAGTACAAACTAAACTAGAATGTTATGACATCAGTCATGACATTCATACATACACTTGGGTTTTACCAAAAATGCAAGCCAATAACTAAACACCTACAAACTCCCCCTTTGGCAGATTTTTGGCTAAAGACCCTAAGCAATCAGAGATAAATAGCAGCAGAAAGAAATGACTGCAGAAAAATAAAATGTCTAAATGAGCAAGTACATATTAAGTACCAAAATATTCTCCCCCTCTTTAGCCACAAATGGGCCAAAGATACATGTTCATAAAGATTATACAGTTATCCAAAACAAATAACAAGAGCAGCAGCAGAAAACAACTGAATACACTTCTAAACTCCACCAGATATCAGCACCAACCACCAACACCACCACACAGCAACCAACCTTTAAGCACTGTCATCAGACTCAGAGGATTCGTGCTTCTTCCTTTTCTTGTGAGCAATGTCAGCATTCTTCTCTTTGTTTGATGTCTCAACATTCTTAGAGACATCTGGATTTGTTTCAGCATTTGAACTTTCTTGGTTCAGAGGAACAGAAATTCCAGGAACTGAGTGGTTCTCGTTCAGAATTCTTGAAACAATTTTTGCTATTGCTTGATTAACATAGGTTGTCCCTTCCCTATTTGCAATTTCAGGGGGAATTGAAGAAGAAGGATGAGATGGCTTACCAGAGCCAGAAGCTTGGGACTTTCCTGCATGTCTTGTTCTCAACTCTTTGACCTTGGTGGGGTTATTTCCCACTTTTCTACGAGAACAGATTTCCAGAACTTCAGAGTCCAGACAGGAAGAGATTGTCCCAGAATCTTGATCAGAGGAAGAGGTTGAGATAGTCGTATTGGATGATGACGGCATTTTGACAGTCTTAGAGGACCAATAGCAACTGAAGACAAAATTCTGATTGAGAGATTGGGTTTTGATGAGGAGACGAGAGGGGAAGGAAAAAAAGGAGTGTCTATTCAACTTCTTAAAAGAACTGAAGGAAGTGGGAAAATATAATTTTAACCCAATCAGAACAAGCATAACTCCTTTAACCCTTGTTTTAAGCAAAATTAATTGCTACAATTCCTCATGTTGGCAAATACCCAACTTACCCCTCAAGTTTTCAAATTGATTTGCATCAAGAGCCTTGGTAAAAATGTCAGCCAGCTGTAGCTCAGTGGCAACATGTTCTAATTTGATAGTCTTCTCTTCTACAAGGTCTCTGATAAAGTGATGACGAATGTCAATATGTTTGGTCCTACTATGCTGAATGGGATTCTTGGAAATGTTGATTGTACTCAGATTGTCACAGTACAATGTCATAACATCTTGTGTGACATTATACTCAGTAAGCATCTGTTTCATCCAGATCATTTGAGAACAGCTACTACCAGCTGCAATGTATTCAGCTTCAGCAGTAGAAAGAGACACACAATTCTGTTTCTTGCTAAACCAAGAGACCAGATTATTTCCCAAGAAGAAACATCCTCCAGAGGTGCTTTTTCTATCATCAGCACTACCAGCCCAATCAGCATCACAGTAGCCAGTCAGAGCTGGTTCACAGCCATGAGAATACATCAACCCATAGTTGTACGTTCCACTCACATACTTCAATATTCTCTTCACTTGATTGATATGACTGACTTTAGGATCAGCTTGGTATCTTGCACAGACTCCAACTGCAAAAGCAATATCAGGTCTGCTGGCTGTCAAGTACAACAAGCTTCCTATCATGCTTCTGTACAGACTTTGATCCACCTTAACCCCACTTGAGTCTTTGGAAAGCTTTAAATGAGTAGGAGCAGGAGTCCTTTTGTGACTGGCATTCTCCATACCAAACTTCTTTACAATGTTCTTAGCATACTTGCTTTGAGATAGGAAGATTGAGTCCTCCATCTGTGAGACTTGTAGTCCAAGAAAATAAGTTAGTTCTCCCATGAGACTCATTTCAAATTCAGCCTGCATCTGGTCAGCAAAATGTTTAACCATAGGTTCTGACATTCCTCCAAACACTATGTCATCAACATATATTTGGGCAACCATCAACTTCCCTCCTTCAGTTTTGACAAAGAGAGTTTTGTCCAAGCCTCCTTTTCTGTATCCTTTGTCTGAGAGAAACTTTGTTAACCTGTCATACCATGCTCTAGGAGCTTGTTTCAGGCCATATAGAGCTTTTCTCAATTTGTAGACATGATCAGGGTGGTTTGGATCCACAAAGCCTTTAGGTTGTTCCACATAAGCTTCCTCATTTAAGTACCCATTTAGAAAGGCACTTTTCACATCCATCTGAAATAGCTTGAACTTCAGAAGACAAGCAATTGACAATAGGAGTCTGATTGATTCCAGCCTGGCCACAGGTGCAAAGGTTTCATCAAAATCAACCCCTTCAACCTGGGTGTATCCTTGAGCAACAAGTCTTGCCTTATTTCTGGTGACAACTCCTTCAGCATCTGACTTGTTCTTGAAAATCCATTTAGTCCCAATGATGTTAGTTCCTTCAGGTCTAGGAACCAGTTCCCAAACTTCATGTTGCTTGAATTGGTTCAGTTCATCTTGCATTGCACCAATCCAGTATTCATCAGTTAAAGCTTCCTTGACATTTTTTGGTTCTATTTTGGACACAAAACAAGAGTTTGAGATGATTTCTCTAGATCTTGTAGTGACTCCACTGTTGGGATCTCCTATGATGAGCTCTTTTGGATGATCCTTCTGAATTCTGATGGAAGGGATCTTGCTAGCTTCCTTTGATTCAGATTCTGTTGTGGAGGAGTTGGGAAGATCATTCTGTTGGGTTGAAGTCTCAAAGAATGTCTCAACAGTACAAGGAACATCTATTTCTTCATGATAATCATCAATTATAACATTTATTGATTCCATCATGGCTTTGGTTCTGGAATTGAATACTCTATAAGCTCTGCTGTTTGAGGAGTATCCTAGAAATATGCCTTCATCACTTTTAGGGTCCAGTTTTCTTCTTTGTTCACGATCTGCTAGAATGTAGCATTTACTGCCAAACACATGGAAGTACTTCACAGTTGGTTTTCTTCCTTTCCAGAGTTCATATATGGTGGATGAGGTTCCCTTTCTCAAGGTGACCCTGTTATGAACATAGCAGGCTGTATTCATAGCTTCAGCCCAAAAATACATGGGAAGTCTTTTAGCATGTAACATTGCTCTGGAAGATTCCTGTATGGTCCTGTTTTTTCTTTCCACAACTCCATTTTGCTGAGGAGTTATAGGAGAAGAAAATTCATGACTAATTCCTTCTGAGGAACAGAAATCATCAAACTTGCTGTTTTCAAATTCCTTGCCATGATCACTTCTGATTCTGACAATACATCCTTCCTTTTCTCTTTGAATTCTTTTGCACAATTCTTTAAAAACTTCAAATACATCAGATTTTTCCCTAATGAAATTAATCCAGGTGAATCTGGAAAAATCATCCACAACCACATAGGCATATCTTTTTCCACCAAGACTCTCCACTTGCATTGGTCCCATCAGATCCATATGAAGGAGTTCTAGAACCTTAGAGGTGGTCAGATGTCTTGACTTTGGATGTGACATCCTAGTCTGCTTACCAACCTGACATTCACCACAGACTCTTTCTTCATCAATTTGTAGTCTTGGAATTCCTCTGACTGCCTCCATGGAGATAATCCTTTTCATTCCTCTTAGATGAAGATGGCCAAGTTTTTGGTGCCAAAGTTTCACCTCTTTTTCTTCTTTTGCAATGGAACACATAGAGGAGAAATTAGTGTTCTCAGGTTCCCACAAGTAACAGTTGTCTTTAGATCTGACTCCTTTCATTACAATTTCTTGTTTGTCATTGATTACAAGGCATTCAGATTTTGAGAAATTTACCTTGAATCCTAGATCACACAATTGACTGATACTAATGAGATTAGCAGTCAGTCCTTTTACCAACAGTACTTCATTCAGACTTGGAACTCCAGGGCAGTCCATATTACCAACTCCTTTGATTTCACCTTTAGCACCATCTCCAAAGGTCACAAAACTGGTGGTGTGAGGTTTAACATTATTGAGGAGGTTCTTGATTCCTGTCATGTGTCTGGAACACCCACTGTCAAAGTACCAGTCTTCCTTTGCAGAGACCCTCAGGGAAGTGTGGGCTATCAGGGCAGTAGCCTTTTTCTTCCATTTAGGAGCATGTGGTACCTTTTTAGACTTAGGTTTGACACCTGAGTTCTGATTAGGGTATCCATGTAATCTGAAGCAGAAAGGTTTTATGTGGCCATATCTCCCACAGTGATGACATCTCCATCTTTGGTACCTTTTCTTCATATGTCTCTGATCTTGATGTTGAGAGTTGTGTTGAGACATCTGTCTTGACATTTGCTTATCAGGTCTGATCTTCTTGACTGTACCAGATTTCTTTGCTTCCATAAATCCTAGTCCAGATTTATTTCCCACATTTTGTCCAACCTGAAGAATTTCTTCCAGTTTGTCTGTTCCATTAGTCAGCATCTTGACAGATTTTGTCATTTGATACAGTTGTGAGTTCAGCAATTGAACTTCCCCTTCTAGATGACTTATAGTTTCAAGGTTTTCCCTTTTCTCAGCCTCCAGGTTTATGATGAGTTTTGATTGTTTCTCATTCTGCACACAGACTTCAGTACTTCTGATACACAGTTTCTTGTAAGTATCAGCCAGTTCTTCAAATGTCACCTCTTCATCACTAGTGTCACTTTTAGAGGTACAAACACCAGTTAGAGCAGTAACTAGTTTGGCAGATTCTTCTTCAGAATTACTTTCTGAATCATAGTCAGACCAAGTAACAGTCATTCCTTTCTTTTGTTTCTTAAGAAAGGTTGGACATTCAGCTCGAATATGCCCATAACCTTCACAACCATGGCATTGAATTCCTCTACCTTGGTTTCCCTTCTCTTCTGACCTTGGTCTTCTGTTGGAACTGTCAATGTCAGAGGGAATGTTATGAACATTTGACCTTGACTTTGGATCAATTCTTTTGATGAGTTTGTTGAACTGTCTTCCAAGCATGGCTATAGCTTCTGAAATATTTTTTTCTTCATCCTCCTTGTTGTCAGTGTTGGACACAAGTGCTATGCTCTTGTTCTTCCTGTCACTATTTTCAGTGATCCCCATCTCATAAGTCTGAAGAGACCCAATAAGTTCATCTACTTTCAACTTGCTGATGTCCTGGGCTTCTTCTATGGCAGTTACCTTCATTGCAAATCTTTTGGGCAATGATCTGAGAATTTTTCTCACCAATTTTTCTTCTGCCATTTTTTCTCCCAGTGCTCCTGAGGTGTTGGCAATCTCCAAGATGTTCATGTGAAACTCATGAATGGTTTCATCTTCCATCATCTTTAGATTCTCAAATTTGGTGGTCAACATCTGAAGTCTTGACATTTTCACTTTGGAAGTGCCCTCATGAGTAGTTTTGAGAGTGTCCCAAACTTCCTTGGCCAGTTCATATTGATGTACTAGTCTGAAAATGTTTCTATCAATTCCATTGAACAGGGCATTTAAGGCTTTGGAATTTCCCAGAGCTAACTCATCTTCTTCTTTACTCCAATCTTCCTCAGGCTTCAGACTGATTGTCCCATCTTTCTCAGTTATGGTGGGATGGATCCATCCTTTGTCAGCAGCTTTCCAAGCCTTTTTGTCCAGAGATTTTAGGAAGGCAATCATACGAGGTTTCCAGTAGTCATAATTAGTTCCATCCAGAATGGGTGGTCTATTTCCAAAGACTCCTTCTTTGTCCATAGTGCCAGAAAGTGATATCCCTAGATCTCACCCAGTAATACAGGCAGGGTGCCTGCTCTGATGCCAATTGAAATTCTGGCTACAGATACTCAATGTCACGATCAATGTTATGACACCGTATCTGACTTACTATATGACAGTAAATACAAAAACAATAAAGAACACAGTCAATTGTTTACCCAGTTCAGTGTGCAATAACACCTACTCTGGGGGCTACCAAGCCAGGGAGGAAATCCACTATAAGAGATGTTAATTCAGCAATAAACCAACCAGTTTATCTCCTTCACTTAAGACCTACCCAATGCAATTTCAATCTAAGTACAACTTAAACCTGAGTTCCTACTCACTCCCCCTCAATCACAGCAGTGATACATAAAACAATTTGACTAATGAATTGATGAAGACACTCTTCAAAAACCTACACTTGATTAAGCTTCACAGCTTTTTAATCAAGCAACACAACCACTCTTGCTTCACAGCTTTGAGTGATACACAAACTTAACTTGACTCTGCTTCACAGCTTTAGTCAAGAAACATTCAAACACTCTTGCTCCAAAGCTTTGAGTGCTACACAACCCTTACAATTAAAAACCTATTCCAAGTCACTTATCACAATGATAATTGCTTGGAGTACAATAATCAAACCTATACAGATTACAAATGATCTTCTGATCAAAAAGGGATTCATTGCAAAACAGCAGCTCTGTTGAATATATAGCAGCTGCAACTTCAGTTAGGGTTTCCACAAAAACCTAGGGTTAATTCCGTTTGACCTTAAGACTAGGTCATAGGACTTTATTAACCAGGTTAGGGTTGAGCTAGGTTCCCCCTCAGAAAACGCAGGATTCTGTTCTGGAAAGACTGAGTTATTTCCTGAAAAAACTCAGAATTAACCAACCTGCAAACCTGTTAGATCAGAACAGGATGTCTTAACATCTGTTATGACATCTGAGAAACCTGTCAACTGATTTATGAAAATGTGATCATTTTGCAAAATGCTCAGATACACACTTATAAACATCAGTACCTGAATGACAATATTTTTCTGCAAAGGTACCTAATGAATCAGTACAAACTAAACTAGAATGTTATGACATCAGTCATGACATTCATACATACACTTGGGTTTTACCAAAAATGCAAGCCAATAACTAAACACCTACACCTTGGACTACCTTGAGCAACTTGGGGATCTTTCTTGAAATGTTTTGAGAAATATGGGAGGGCAAATTTTGGGGTACAACAATGAGTAACTGTTGAAATTGTGTATTTTGAGCTTGAAGGTCTTTAACCGTCTGTTCGAGATCCATCTTACTGAAATAAACAGTAGAGAGATGAGGAAACTTGTTGCAAAGACCTGTTTATGTTTATGATGAATGATATGTATACATGAAATGCTTTCAAGGATTTAAAAATTAAAATTTGTTTCAAACAAAAAGAAACACACGTTATATTAATAAGATATAATTTGAGTACATCAATGCCCCTTGGGCAAAATAATACAAAATTCTAAGATAAAAAGACATTGCGCATCCTCTTTGGTGCAATGTAGGTATTTAGAGTCTGATCTTCATGAAGTAGCCGAGTTATTTCCAAAACCTTCTTCTCGCTTGTATAGAATTGTGCTTCGAAAGTATCGCGCTGTCCTTTGAGCTGTATCCAATCCCTTTGTAGTTCTTCGAGTGATGTAGGCATGTCAGGATGTAGGATAGTGTATGGAACTTCTCCCTCCTTAACAGGCTCAATAATCACTGGGAGAATGGAAGGATAAGGCATCATAAGACTTTGAGTGCGGGTTCGTACCCACTTGAGGTAAGGCTCAAAAGGGATGGAATTCTTGTGTCCTAAAGTCTTGCTATCTACCTTGTTTGGCATCCTCCAAGCTCAGATGAATCTCTGGCGAAGACCTTGATCGTCGTTGTCGTAGTCGAACACCAAGCCTTGAATCAGCATATCATGTGGGTCATCCCTTCGGGCATAACCAAACTGTCTTAGAGCTAAGCATGGGTTGTAGGTGATGCCTCCCCTAATGCCAAGTAGATGGACATTAGGGAATTCCCTACAACGGTCAACAATGATAACATTCTCTTTGGATTGGGAACACCAATGAATATCTGAATGTTTGAGCGTCATTAACCTTTGTGACCACCTTAATCCTTGCTCATTCTTTAAGACTGATTTGGGAAGATGAGAAATAAACCATCTTTCCAGGAGATGAGTGCAACACATAAGGACACCTCTTTTCCTCATTGTGCGAGTGTCAAAAGAGTGTAGGATATCCCCTAGCAATGTAGGCACCGGATTGCGTGACATGAAGATTTTGAAACCGCTCACATCTTTGAGTTGGTCAGGATTGGGGAACATGACTAGCCCATAGATGAGAAGAGATACCATATCCTCAAAATCTTGCAAGTCTAAGGAATTCCAACAACTTTGGGCTTTCTCAAACAGAAACTTTGCCAAGAAGCCTTTGACACCACTTCTAGTTTCCCAATGAGTTGCGACATCATATGAGTGCAAGTGCAGGGCTTGAGCAATCTCTTTTGGCTTTGGATCTCTCTTCGTACCGTTGAAAGGTAGTTGATTGAGAATGGGAATCCTCAAGAGTTGAGAGAATTCTTCTAAAGTAGGCACAAGTTGATATTCAGGAAATGTGAAGCAATGATACAAAGGGTCAAAGAACTGGAAGAGAACTTTCATCATATCCTCCTTTGTGTTGGAGGTGACCAAGTTGAGTAGACGACCATGCCTCTCAGTGAACGGAGAGTTCTCAGCGATCCTTGAAGCTAGCTCATTGAGTTGTGGAGGAATTCTTACAAGGTTGATTTGGATAGTTTTCCTGCGAAGTGAATCCATATCCTACAAAACAAGAACAAAGATGAATCTCCAAAATCCTTGAAATGGTTAGTGGATGCATATGATGTTCATGATGTCCGTGATGTTATGTACAAGCATGCATATACAAACAAATCAAGCAAGTTCTTAGTTTAGGCTTGCATGTGGTTTCATAGGTAAGTACCCTCTTGAAGTTTAGTTGGCTCAACCTGTCCTAAAAATAGTAGCCGGGTTCTAAGGAGCTCAATATCACCAGATTATTTCCTTGGTTATTGTTTCAGCTCAAACCTCTTTAATGGAGACCGAAATATCCCAAGAAACCAACCCTTAATGAGTGTAGTATTGAGTATCTACCAACTTCGGACTGCACCAAAGCCGGTCATCTCACTACATCCTAAAAGGCCAAGTTGGTCAAGTAAAGGGTTCTAGAAGTTCATTAGTGCTTCATGACATCACTCAGCGGCCCCGTATTCTCTTTGATTGACTCAAAGGCTACCGGTACCCACAAATATGTCACATTAATATAGCTATTTCTTAGACCATGTCGGTATACCCCGCACAGTTTCCACAACGTATTGCTATTTACCTATAATGTTTCCCAAATCCGGGTGGAGGATTCAAACCCAAACAAAGAACCAAAATGTAAAGCAAACAAGTCAAACAATGTAAGCAAATAAATGTGATCTAAACCCTAAGGTAACCCCACTTTTATATTATTTCCCCAGCAGAGTCGCCAGTTCTGTGATACGGTGGGAGAACTGACTTGAGGGTTTTGCGTTTTATCGCAAATGTTGCGGTTAGCAAGAGTCGCCACCGACTTTTATTTTATCCAAAAGGAAAGGCTGAAAAGAACAGGAAAGACCTTTGAGATGTTTTCTTGAGTTCGGGGGGTAGATTATGAAAAGGGAAGGTATTAGCACCCTTTTCATCCATGGTTTTCCATGGGCTCTTAGTTACTCGCTTAGATCACTTGCTTTGGTTTGCTTGAAATGGTGTTTGATGTGGTTTTGAAAGTATTTTGTAAAAGAGGCCATTTGTTTAGGCAATATTTGTAATGATTCTCGTTGTAAGAATGTATATAAAAATATTTGTCTTTTGAAAATGTTTTCAATGTTTGTAAGATGTTTTTGAAATGTGTGTGTGTTTGTTTTTGAAAATAGCAAGGATTGTTTGAAATGGAGAAAGGAACTTAGAAGCTATCTACCTACTCAAATGTCTTTCTTATGTATTTTCTATTCCTTTGACATTGTTGACTTACCATTGATTTGGTAAACAACCCTATCTTTGGATGTAAACGGGACGGGCGTGGGTCATCGTATAACCATGATAGCAATGTTGCAAAGTATCTTAGCATTTTTGAGGGACCAAGATCATTTTGTTTAGGCAACTTTTGAATAGCTTCATCGAGGGGCTATGATCTTATATTTGTTTTGTTTTGCTTTTGCCAAGATACTTCGCATGCGTAACATGGCCATTTTATTTTAGGCAACCAAGTGGGAGAAACCCTAAGGGTGCTTGTGTGCAAAGTGTATCATTTTTCATGCTTTTGATTTTGTCTTGTATTTAGGATTTTCTATTTTTTTTTGTTTTTATCTTGCCATACACACTTATTTACTAGCAATATATGAGAAGCAAGTAAAAAGCGAAAAGTAAAATATAAGTTATTACATCACTTTAGGGGGATGGGGGTACAATTTAACAATGGGGGTGAAGTAGGAATTAAAATATTACAACCATATCGAATGATAATAAAAAGAATGTGAAAATAGTGCAAAATAAAGGAAAAATGCACTTTTGAACTGCTATGTGTCGACCCATGCTATTATGCATCGACACATAGCTTCTCCTTGCCCCTGTAAAGTGAAATCTGTTTAGTATGGGTCGACACGTAATGGGATGTGTCGACTCATGCATCTTCTTGTATCGACGCGAAAAGTGTATGTATCGACTCATAGGCTTTTCCAGCTTCTGTAAAGTGAAATCTGTTCAGTATGAGTCGACATATAATGGGATATATCGACTCATACACCTTCTTGCATCGACACGAAATGCGTATGTGTCGACTCATAGTCCTTTCCAGTTTCTGTTTTGTGACCAAAACTCAGTATGGGTCGATGCATAAGTATCATGTGTCGACTCATACCCTGTACTTTCACTAAGATGAGTCGACACATGCGGATATGTGTCGATACATGCTGCATCTTCCTGCCTTAAACATAGTTTTTACTGATTGTACAGGTTAGTTTAGGGCATATAATGGATAAGTATGAACCATAAATGATTGAATAAGCCTAAACAAGATACAAATGACTAGTTCAGAAAGGTACTAAAGTACTACATCTTGTCTTTAAAATAAACGAATCCTTTAATGTTGTATGGAGAGATATCAAGTCAAGGAGACTTACCTCTGAGCTGCACTGGCTGTTTAAATCTGAATGCTTTTTTTTCAAATGTTATGAAGACCTCAATGAATCTCCAGGAAGCTACTCCAGACTGTTGAAATTGAGTTAGACTGTGCTATGATGTTTTTGGTGTTTTGAAGGTGAAGATGATAGCACTACAAGGACCGTTTTTGTGATGTTTTGGACCAACTTTGTATGTGATGAGTTGTTTGGTTTAAAGTAGAGTTTGTATGGTGGAGTGATGGATTGGGTTTTCTGTTTTGAACAAGAGTAGACTTGGTTTTGAAAATGAATCAAGGTTGCACAGAATATTATTTTTCTGCTCAACAAAACTCTCTATTCTTTCTCTCTAAAACTTTTTCACTTCCAAAAACCAACCCCTTGTCTTGCAAATGTTTCTTCTATTTATAGAGAAGGTTTGAGACTTGAGAAACTCAGACTTTTTTTGAAAAATCCCCTGTTATGCCTTTTTTTTAAATTCATAATGACAAGTTTCTTCATGATGAAGAAATGAGTGAATTAAGGAACTTAGCCATGTTTTGCAGGTCTTGTGGATTGCTTCTAATGTTGAGAGATTTTTCTGTCATATTTGGAACATATTTCAAGCTTTGAAAGAAGAGAGTGGTTGGAAAAGTGAAACTTTATGCAAATGGAAATGTTGCTTTTGCATTTCTAACCATAAATGGTATCAAGACTTAGACAAAGCTTCAAATGCTCGTGTAATACACTTAGGGTTTATGTAATTGTTTGATTATGCATGGATTTGGAGAGAACATAGCCTGAAAAGGGAGATTTTGTAGCTTTGGTTGGAATTTTAGTCAAGTGTTCATCACAAATTCTGCTTTGTAATTCAAGAATGAAGCCCCAACTTCATCTCTTCGATCCTCTCAGCTCAAGAATGATCTAGATGAGTTCTTGGACTTTTTGGAAAGATTGGAACATCCCCTACAACTTTCATGTTTGCCATTTTGACAAAATCATCTTAGAACTATGTGAAAAAACGCCAAGAAGTTGGGATAAAATCCTGCACGAAATCTGTTGAAAATTTCTCTGTGTTAAATGAAAATGTCATGAATTCATGAATTTATAACTTGAGATCCAAGCATATTTAGGAGAATTTGTGTAAAGAAATGTTGTAGATATCATGGAGATCTACAACTTTTATATTGGAAGCTTCTCTTGAATCATCTTGCATCAAGGTGAAAAGTTGGCATGAAGAAATGAGATTATCACGTATAAAAACACTTAGAAAAATTTCTAAGTCTTAAAGGGTTTGAACTTTCACATTGACTTTTGACTTTCTTGATTTCTTGATGATCAAGTTTCATATTTTTGAATGTCTTGATGAAATTTGATCCTTGGAATGTAATGTCGACCAAAAAGTCAAAGTTTGACTTTCTAGTATGCAATTGACCTGTTTGCCCTTTTGCCAATTCGAAGCCTAAATTGATTTATCAGTGCTGCAAACTTGATGTCATATAAGATCTTGTGAGAAAATCCTTGAGAAATGAGAGGTCAAATTTTGGGGTACAACACGTAGCTTTACTTTTCGCACTTTAAATTTTCCGCAAATATTAACTGTTAGATGTATGGTAATAGGGATGCATGAAAAGAATGTATGTAAATTTTAAAACAGTTAGCAAACCCTAAATATGCAAAGATAAACTTGAAATTGAATCACTCTCACATGCGCACTCCTAGGGTATACTCCCACTTTGGTTGCCTTCGGTAAACGGTCATTAAGTATAGGGTATTTTAGTGGTCGCTCTTTTGTCTCAAAGATCAAAGTTGCCTCGGAAAGGTTGCCTCGGAATTGTTGCCTCGAATACGATCTTAAGACATTAGAATTATTACTAAGACGTCCTAACATTGCTTTAGTGATCGTACGTTCCTTTCGAATTGACCCTTAAAACTCCAACGACGGTGCTACCTACTCACTAATAGTAGGATAGTGTTGTCTAAAGGAAACGAACATAGAACAATTCTTTTTTTCGAGTAGGTAGATTAGCTCTTAAGTACTTGCTCAAACAAAACAAACTTTTTCCACACTTACACTCTTTTCAAACAAAGTTTTGAAAAACACTTCGTAACACTCTTGAAGACAGAAGCAATGGTTAAATCGAAGTCAAACAAAAAAAACTTTTTTCAAATCAAGCACAAAGAAGCAATTTTCAAAATGATGAGCAAGTACCTAAGAGCCCATGGAAAACCATGGATAGAAAGGGTGTTAATACCTTCCCTTTCTATAATCTGCCCCCCGTACTCAGAAAATCTCAAAAAAGGAATTTTTCTGTGCTTTTTTCCTTTCCTGTTGGATAAAATAAAAGTCGGTGGCGACTCTTGCTTACCGCGACATTTTTGCAAACACAAACGCAAAACGCAAAACAACATTTTCCTAAAACAGTCGGTTCTACCACCGTATCACACTAGGAGCTTACCAGACCGTACCCCGAATGTGCACTTGTTTGGATTCAACCTCAGCTTGTACTTATTTAGTCTCTCAAACAATTTTTGTAAGTGGTCGAGATGCTCTTCTTCTGTTTGCGATATGGCTATCATATCGTCTACGTAGACCTCTATCTCATGATGTATCATGTCATGAAATAGAGCTACCATGGCGCGTTGATAGGTTACCCCATCGTTTTTCAGTCCGAATGGCATCACTTTGTAGCAGAAAGTGCCCCATTGTGTGATAAAGGTTGTTTTCTCCATGTCCTCAGGTTCCATTTTGATTTGGTTGTATCTTGAGAATTCGTCCATGAAGGAAAACACTTTGTGTTGTGTCGTATTGTCAACTAAGATATCAATGTGGGGGAGTGGAAAGTCATTCTTAGGGCTTGCCCTATTCAGATCTCGGTAGTCCACACACATTCGCACTTTGCCGTCCTTTTTGGGCACGGGAACAACATTGGCAACCCATTGGGGGTAAGAGGTGACATCCAAGAATCCAACGTTAAATTGCTTCATGACCTCTGCTTTAATCTTTTCTGACATATCAGGCCTCATTCGACGTGCCTTTTGCTTTACTGGCGGACAATCATCTCTCATAGGCAGACGATGTACCACAATATCTTCATCAAGTCCTGGCATATCTTCATATGACCAGGCAAAGACTTCGACATAATCATGCAACAAATGAATCAGACGCTTCTTGATACTGGGTTCCAGATTGGCACCCACTTTGACCTCTTTTTTGTCTTCTTCGGTACCCAGATTGATTGTATCTACGGGTTCCTCGTGAGGCTGAATGGTTCTTTTTTCTTGTTGTAGCAGTCTGGCAAGTTCCCCCGGTACTTCACAATCTTCCTCACCTTCGTCTTCGGCTTGGTAGATTAGATTCTCAGAGTTCCGAAAGGCCATAGCAGTATTGTTACCCATGGGATCCATAATGGATGGATACATGCATTGTGAGTGTGGGTGGGTGTAAGGGTATAACTATCTTTGAAAGAAAAAACAATGAACACAAAAGTTTGAATGCGAAAACGTCCATGATTCATTGATGTCATATGAAGATGAAATAATAACCCTTACAAATGGACCATTGTGCCTCGGGTAAGACACAAGGTTTTAAGAGTGCGAATTGTTTTGAATATTACAGATCCAACAAAATGTAAAGATAAATTACTGAGGGATGAAAGTGATTGGGATGAAATCTCTGGCCTCCCAATTTCTGAGCCCTCCATTGACAGTAGGAAAGATCCATACCTCCAGGTTGCAACCATCTTCACCATCTTCTACCGCGTTGACCTCACGGTTGCTAATCTTCAAGGGTGGCCCCACAGCACAGGCACGGCATACATCCTTTTGAGCACTTGAAGTGAAACCTAAGCCAAACTTGTCAGACTTATACGAGATATCCGGAAGTTTTCACCAGATGGTGCATCCACCTTCTTCTTCCACTACTTTGGCGTCCTTTAGTGATGACATCCGGAGTGGAGGTCTTGTAATCTTGGGAATCTGGGACACAATCTTGGTCCCTGCCACCTCTTAGAGGACCTCCTCGAAGTGTTGAAATGGAGTTTCAATGAACTCACCGTCCAATTCCACATCCCTGAAGGAATTGAGATGGTTGATCATGTATTCTTCCTCTCCATGGACAGTGATAATCTTCCCTTGAACCGGATAATTTAGCATCTGGTGCAATGTAGAGGTAACAGCACCAACATTGTGGATCCATGGCTGTCCTAGCAGATAGGAGTAAGAAGGGCGGATATCCATTACATAAAAGGTTGAATTGAAATTTTGAGTCCCAACCTTTATGGGGATATCCACTTCCCGATGTACCATCCTCTTCGAGTCGTCAAATGCCCTTACTACTATGTTGCTTGGCTTTAACGTCAGTCCCTTACAGTCAAGTCTGTCAAGGGATTTTTTCGGTAATACATTCAAGGAGGAGCCTGTGTCCACCAAAATATGAGCCAGAGTTGTGCCCCTGCATTCCACTGAGACATGTAATGCCTCATTGTGCTTTCTTCCCTTTGGTGTTAGATCAGCATCTGAGAAACCTAGGCCATTGTCCGCAGTTAGGTTGGCCACGCAGTCTTGAAATTGATCAACAGACGTCTCTTGAGGCACATGGGCTATTTTTAGGAACTTCACCAAGGCTTTCGCATCTGCCTCTGAACATAGTAGTAATTCCAGCATAGAGATTTTGGAGGGAGTTTTCCCCAATTATTCAACTACATCGTAGTCGCTCCTCTTTATAATTTTTAGGATCTCCTCCATTTCTTTCTTGGAGGTCTCAGGGATAGTCAGTGATTGAGCCTACGTCCGATAGGCTCCACTTGAATACTCTTTCCTTGAGTCTCGGCATCAGGAGTGTTGGTAAGAATGATAATAGGAGTTGTGACGGCTTCGTCAATAGGAGCATTGGCAGAGATGATTATAGGTACGGTAGTAACCTTTGGAGCAGCCACAAGGATGATCACGGGTCTAGAAACTTCTTTTGGGGGAGCAATTTATGGAGAAAAGATCCTACCGCTTCGAGTAATTTTACTAGTTCCGATAATATTGCTGATGTTGGAATCTTCTTCTTCGGGGTTTATCTCTTCGGTGGCCGGCCAGTCTTGTTTGATGCCATGGTAGTAAATGTCCCCTCCATAATTCCACGACACTGTTTTGTCTGATTCATATAGGACTGGCCCAGGCATTGTGATTATTAGAGGAGTTGCTTTCGGAACTGATGTAATTCTAACGGGTCTTTTGGTGGAGACCCTGGAAGAATTGGCGGAAATTGTAATGATTGAAACATCTTCAACAGGAATAGGTGAAACAGGAGTACTTTCAAAAAAAATCTCTTTGTTATCTATCAGGCGCTGACAGCCTGCTTTCAACAAAGGGAAATCAGTTGGTGAGGACAAGCAGAGATGGCAAACTTCATTACAACCCGGGAACACACCGGCTTTCAACAAGTTTATCTTAATGGTCGGAAGTGGAGTCATGAGTTCATCAACTGTGGTAACAAACAAATCTTCTTCAACGACATTGGTATTGTGGCCATGTCTAGGCATAGGAGAAGAAATGACATTTGGCTTCTCGGGCGCATTAAACTCAATATCTTTTGCTTCAATGAGGTCTTGTATTTTGTTCTTCAAGGCCCAACAATTATTAGTATTGTGACCAGGACTTTCAGAGTGATATGCGCAACGGGCATTGGGATGATAATGAGGGGACGTTGTATTGGGGTTTTTTGGAGCTTCTTTTAAGGTCACCAAGTTGGATCTCAGAAGATGTGGTAATACTTGAGACATAGTCATGTTGATTCTGGTGAATTGCCTGACTGGCCTTTCCACCCTTGGTTAATTACTTATTTGTTGATCAAATGTAGGCTTTGGGATCATAATATCCCACACCATTGGTCGGCGCTCGGCTCTATCTTGGTTCCTTTGCGGATATACAGCAGCTACCTCTTTCTTCCTGATGAAAGGCTTCCTTACAGCTGTAGAAGAAGATGAATCCTTCTGAATCTTTCCACTTTTTATGCCAGCTTCCACCCTTTCTCCGGTTAATATTAGTTCAGTAAAGCCTGCAGATGAACTTCCGATCAAATGGTTGAAGAAGGGGCCAGATAAGGTGCCTAAGAACATGTTCACCAATTCCCTTTCAGACAAAGGGGGTTGAACTCTTCCAGCCAAATCTCTCCATTTTTGTGCGTAGCCTTTGAAACCTTCATTGGAAGCCATGGCCATACTCTAGAGTTGAGTATGGGTAGGCGCCAAATCAGCATTGTATTGATATTGCTTATAGAAAGTTGCGGTAAGATCTTCATAATTATGGATGTTGGCTCTTTCTAGTTGGTAAAACCAGTCGAGTTGTGTTCCAGACAGACTGTCTTGGAAAAAGTGCACCCATAAGTCTTTATCAGCAGTATGGGGTTGGATTTTTCTCACGTATGACCGGAGATGCATTTTAGGGCATGACACTCCGTCATATTTTGCAAACATAGGCACTTTGAATTTTGGAGGAATCACAATCTCCAACACTAGTCCCAATTCCTCAAAGTCTAAGCCCGGCACCTTTTGTATTTCCATCGCGCTCAAACGCTCTTCGAGATGTTTGTATTTGTCATCAGCTGGAGGATATTGTTCCTCAGAGTAGTCTTCCTCTTCTTTCGATTCTGACAGGACAGTTGTTTCCTTGCCTTTCCCCTCTCCTTCACCGGATGTTGTTTCAAAGTTCAAAGTCCTTATGGTCTTCCCTTGAAATCTTCTCCCCGTGTTTAAGACTCCGGTCACCTTCTTTGTTTTCTTTTTCCTCTCTTCAGCCAACAGAGTCTTCAATTCTTCTTGCCCCTTGGCTAGCGTCATGAGCAATTGTTGAAACTGCGTCTTCTGGGCCTGGAGATCTTTCACTTGTTGCTCGAGATCCATCTTACTTAAATAAATAGTAGAGAGATGAGGATACTTGTTGCAAAAGACTTGTTTATGTTATGATGAATGATATGTGCATATGTAATGTTTTCAAGGATTTCAAATATTCAAGTTTGTTTTAGACAAGAAGAAACACACGTTATATTAATAAGATAAAGTTTGAGTACATCAATGCCCCTTGGACAAAATAATACAAAACTCTAAGATAAAAAGGTAGTGTACATCCTCTTTGGTGCAATGTAGGCATTTAGAGTCCGCTCCTCATAAAGTAGCCTAGTGAGTTCCAAAACCTTCTTCTCGCTTGCGTAGAATTGTGCTTCGAAAGTATCTCGCTCTCCTTTGAGTTGTATCCAATCCCTTTGTAGGTCTTTAAGAGATGTGGGCATGCCAGAATGTAGGATAGTGTATGGAACATATCCCTCCTTGACAGGCTCAATGATTACCGGGAGAATGGAGGGGTAAGGCATCATAAGACTATGAGCATGAGTTCGTACCCATTTGAGGTAAGGCTTAAGAGGGATGGAATTATTGTGCACCAAAGTCTTGCTATCCACCTTGTTTATCATCCTCCAAGCTCAGATAAATCTCGGGCGAAGACCTTGATCGTCGTTTCCGTAGTCGAATACCAAACCTTGAATCAGCATCTCGTACGGGCCATCTCTTCGGGCGTAACCAAACTGTCTTAAGGCTAAACATGGGTTGTAGGTGATGCCTCCCCTAATGCCAAGTAAAGGGACCTTAGGAAATTCTCCACAATGGTCGACAATGATAACATTCTCTTTGGAATGGGAGCACTGTTGTACCCCAAAATTTACCCTCCCATTTTTCACTCAAGATGTTATCCCAGGGTTTCTTAAATACTCAATTTGGCTCAAAAGTTGATCAAACAGATTCTCTTCCTAGGAAATCAGTTAGCAATTAGGGTTTTTGCACTTCTCAAAGGTTTGCCCAATCCATGGCCCAGATAACTGCAAAGGCATTTGTGTGATTTATATTTGTTTTCTTAACTATAATCTTCTGAAGATTGAAGTTACTTTTAAGGGCATATTCTGTTTGAATAAGGTGCAAGGTCTAAAGCTATCATCTTTAAGCAATCATGATTGAGGGTTTAATTAATCATTTGGGTTTGAGCTTTTGAACATTTATTTTGTTTAAGAGTGCAAGATACATGATTCATCCTATCATATTATTTTTACTTGAAGTGCAAGTTATCAAGCCAGGATGCTTATTCAAAACATTCAAACCAAGAATTGCAAAATTAAAATAAAAACTCAGAAGTTTTGTACAACAAATTTTCATTATTACTCAAGCTTTGTTTATTACAGTTTTGTGGTTCTATCACAAATGATTACAAGTGTTGTACCCCAAAATTTTCCCTTCCATATTTCTCAATACATGTCAAGTGAGGTCCTCAAATTGCTCAAGGAATTCTAAGAGTTGACCAGACAAACTCTCTCCTAAGGCAGTCTACCCCAAATTAGGGTTTCAGTTTGCATCAAGATATTTGGACCCAAAGGGTCCCAAATGCTCACCATTGTCCTAATATGTTATCAAGATCATCCATGTCAAGTTTCAAGCCTTGCAGAGGAAGTTTGCTCAATCAATTGCTCAAAGGCCTGAAAATCAATTGTGCTAGGGCAAAAGTCAACTATGGCCCACATATAGTCAAACTTCAAGATTTTTGGTCAACATCCTCATTTTTAGGTATTATTCATCATTTGATCAAGGGTTGATCAGGATTCCTCAAGGATTGCTCACAACTCATCAAAACCCAAAAGTTGTTAAATTAGGGTTTTATAGGAAAAGTCAACTCAACTTTGACCAAGCATAACTTTCTCATACTTTATCAAAAATGACCCATCCAAAGCTCATTTTGAAGAGGATGTAATTACCTACAATGCATCTTCATCTCCCAAGTTTAAAATATGCACTCACAAGAAGATATGAATTTCGACATTATAGGTTATTTTGAAAAGTCAACAAAAACACCTTTTGGGTCAAAGCTTCATACATGAACATGGAAGACTCAATTGAGATGAGACCAAAAGGGTTGCTTAGAGGACATCTTAAGATTTCTAAAAAGTCAAAGAAAACCTCTATAAGGTCAAAATTGAGAGAGTTATGCATTGGCAAAGTTGACCTTTTTTGAAAAATTGCCAAAAGTCAAATGTGTCCAAAATTGCATTTTTTGTCAAATGGGCCCAACTTTTTATGCTTGCATTGAGTTTATAATGTGACCCACGACCCATGAGCCCTTCCATTTGTAATTATTTTATTTTTGTCATTTATTTTGATTTTATTTCGATTAAATCAAATAAAATCAAAATAAAATCATGAAAATATCAAAAACTAATCAAAGCTTGAGATTTTGTGCATGTTTTGGTCTATTATACAACTTGAGATGGAATCAAATCGTGCAAGGCTCATATGGATACAAAAAGATTTAATTTTGCTTGATTTGGAAAGATTTTGTACAATGATCAAATCATGAATCAATAATCATAATTGGAGAGATTTGATACAAGTTTGTAACCCTAATGAATTCTTGGATACATAAAGAACAAGTGCAGACCAAAAAGAAGGAGACTGGAGGCGTGCAAAACAGAAAGCAAAGTTGCAAAAATTCAAGAAAAGTTGTAAATCAATTCCCAGGATTCAGGCTATCTCAAGTCATTCTAGGCATACCAATCGTTTGCTGGGCATCCCAGGAACGTGTTTCAACCACTAACAAGCTCCCTCAAGCCTTGAATCGCGTTGTAAGTTTCACACGGTTTCCATATTTTCTTGAAATTGAATACAATCATTCTGGCACATTTAGCATAATTAATTGATATATTCATGATCCTTGAGTTATTTGCAAGTTATTGATTATATCCAATTGCATTTTTACTGACTATACGCCAAGATGCCAAGGTTAGGGTTCGTGGTTCATTTTTAGGGATTCTTCATACATGAACAATTAGCCATTAATAATGGTACCATGATGCTCGTGAGGTTGCAACGGGTTGATTGGTACCATTGGTTGTGATTTATCATGCTTGCACATGATTTTGGAGATGCACAAGGTTGTACCTACGCCCAGTGTCCATAGGTCAAAGTATGTGATCTAAAACAACAGAAGCAACAAGGAAGATGATGGCATGGCGGACGGTGAATGGCCAGTTTGAAAATTCGCGCATTTTGAGATAATTATTTTGTTTTTACCATATAATAATTGTTTGTCATTCTTTGTACAACTAAGCAAGCCAGTGCAGGTGGTGAAGCCTTTGGTCTTTGCTGCACACGTCCTGGATTCGATCCCAGGCGTGTGCATTTTATTTTCTCAATATTTTCAGGATGATTCAATGTACCACATGATAAGGTATCCACCATACATCACCAGTGTCCAAACCATCAGATCATCAACAAGCCAGATCTAAGGCCTTCCCAATGGAGGTCCACCATGGGCATGAGTAAAGCGCACACATGAGATTGGAAAAGTCAAAAGGGCCATCATCATCTGGGCCCAAAAAATTGTAAATCACACCCCTCATTTTCTATTTACCACAGGCCCATTCTTTTTTCTTTTCTATTTCTTTCATTTATTTAAATTAATTTTTTTAAATATTTTCTAACATAATTAAATTCTTTTTTTCAAAAAAATCATAAAATCAAGTTTCACAAATTTAGAATTAGGTTTTTTTATGATTTTATCAAATTTAATTTAATGTTAGTTTAATTTAAATTAGGATGATTCTAACCTTTTTTTATATAATTAAAATAAATTAGAAAAATTAGGGTTTGTTCTTGATTTAATTTTTATTTCTTTTCATAAAATAAAAAATACAAAAATAGGTTAATTTAATTAGCTTTCTTAATTTAAATTAATTAGTAATTAGGTTTTATTTATTCAATTAAACTTTATTTCCTCAAAATAACACAAAAACACAAAAAAATGATGATTTTTCTTTTAAATTATAATTAGGTAGTCGGGGTCAAAACCCTAATTCTCTCGTTTTTGATTCATCGCACGCGTTTATCATTATTTTTGCAATATTAATGTAACTACTCACGGTATGTAATAGTTTAATTAGGATTTTCTTTTATTTATCGTTTTACAGGTTTTTTTGGCGATGTAATTAATCCCTACCCTGAAGCCTTGTAATAGCGTAGATTTTATTTCTCGCATTTTAATTCTTGCAAATATTAACTATTAGATGTATGTTAATAGGATTGTATGACAAGATTGCATGATAATTTTAAAATGGATAGAAAACCCTAATGTGCAAAGATAATAACTGAAATCAAATCACTCGCACATGCGCACTCCTAGGGTATACTCTCACTTCGGTTGCCTTCGGTAAACGGTCATTGAGTATAGGGTGTTTTAGTGGTCGCCCTCCTGTCTAAACAAAGATCAAAAGTCCCGTTCGGAAATGTTGCCTCAGAAAGGTCGCCTCGGAAATGTTGCCTTGAATATGATCTTAAGACATTAGGGTTA
This sequence comes from Vicia faba, assembly GCA_948472305.1. Classification (NCBI taxonomy): domain Eukaryota; kingdom Viridiplantae; phylum Streptophyta; class Magnoliopsida; order Fabales; family Fabaceae; genus Vicia; species Vicia faba. Next base: position 1,280,765,341 of record OX451738.1, read on the forward strand.
TTACTAAGACGTCCTAACATTGCTTTAGTGATCGTACGTCCCTTACGAATTGGCCCTTACAACTCCAACGACGGTGCTACCTATTTCTCAATAGTAGGATAGCACTATCTAAAGGAAACGAGAATAGAAACAATCCTTTTTCTAGTAGGTAGATGCTAGTAGGTACTTGCTCAAAATAAACTTTTACACACCAAACACTTTTTTTCAAACAAAGTTTTCAAAAACACTTCGTAACACTCTTGAAGATAGAAGCAAGGGTTAAAACAAAGTAAAACAAAACTTTTCAAAACAAAACACACACAAGAAATTTTAAAAGATGAGCAAGCACCTAAGAGCCCATGGAAAACCATGGATAGAAAGGGTGCTAACACCTTCCCTTTCTATAATCTACCCCCCGTACTCAAAATCTCGAAAAAGGAATTTTTCTGTGCTTTTTTCCTTTCCAGTTGGATAAAATAAAAGTTGATGGCGACTCTTGCTTACCACGACATTTTGCAAACACGAACGCAAAATGCAAACCAGCATTTTCCAAAACAGTCGGTTCTGCCACCGTATCACAGAACTGGCGACTCTGCTGGGGAATTAATAAGTGGGGTATACCTTAGGATCCAGTTCATCACAAATTACTTCTCTTGTTTTGTTTTGGTTGCTTTACTTTTAAGGGTTTTGTTTGGGAGTTACTATAGATCCTAACCTGGATCTGGGGACACCTTTTAGGTAAGTAGCAATAAACTGTGAGGGAACTGTATGGCATAGACCAATACGGTTGAAGCAGTAGCTACGTTGATGTCACACATTGGTTGGTACCGGTATCCCTTGTGGAGAAACAAGGAGAATACGGGGCCGCTGCGTGTGTCGTTAAGCATCAACTGGCCTTAGAACCTTTAATCGACCAACTTGGCCATTAGAAAGTAGTGAGATAGTCGGCCTCGGTGTAAAGCTGAGAACTGGTTGATACTCGATGTTACACTCATTGAGACCATACTCTCGAGATAGTTCCGACTGCAAGAAAAGATTGTGTGAGCTGAAACCATGACCGATGGAGGATGGTCAATGATATTGAGAACCTCTAGAACCCGGTTACTTTTACTAGGACAGGTTGAAACCAACTGAACTTCAAGAGGGTAGTACCTAGACCCTATGCAAGCCTTAAACTTAAGGGATTTTGTGTGACTTGTTTGCCTTTGCCATGTCTTTTATCTGCTATACCTGTTGTTTTTATCATGACATCATGCATCAGAACATAGCATGCATACTTCATTATACTAACCATTTCAAAGACCGAGGGGATTTATCTTTGTTCTGTTTTGCAGATTATGGCTTTCGTGCGCAGAAACACCATCCGAGTTAACTTTATGAAAATACCTGCTCAACTCAAAGAGTTAGCCTCAAAAGTTTTTGAGACTTCTTCATTCATTAATAGACATGGTCAGCTTCTTAGCCTGGTCACCTCAAAGTTTGATGATCAGATGATGAGTGTGCTTTTCCAGTTCTTCGATCCTGTGCATCATTGCTTCACCTTTCCAGATTATCAGCTGGTTCCCACTTTGGAAGAGTTTTTATCACTTATTGGACATATCCATCCTTGAGCAGATTCCCTTCACATGTATGGAAGAGACTCCTAGACCAGAAGACATTGCTTCAGCTCTGCATCTAAAAATGGCTGATGTAGTATCCAATTGGGAAACACGAAGCGGGGTTGAAGGTTTCTTAGCCAAGTTTCTGATAGATCAAGCTCAGCTATTCTGGGATAGTTTGGACTTTCAGGCTTTCGAAGATATCTTGGCTCTCCTTATCTACGGTTTGGTTCTCTTCCCGAATCCAGATTCCTTTATAGATGTGAATGCGGTTAAGATCTTCCTTTCTCGCGATCCTGTGCCTACTCTACTGGGTGATATCTTGCATGCCCTCTACACTCGTATTGTGCGTAGAAGAGGGACTCTTATGTGTTGTATGTTGTTGTTGTCGAGGTGGTTTATTTCGCACCTCCCTAAGTCCGTGTTGAAGAATGAAGAAGGTTTGGGATGGTCTTTCAAGATAATGTCACTTGCCCATACAGATATTCTTTGGAGCTCCCGGGTTATGGAAAGAACTATTGTCATTGATTGTTGTAGGGGATACCCTAATGTCCTATTGCTTGGAATCAGAGGGGGAATAACCTACAATCTTTGTCTAGCTTTGCGACAGTTTGGTCGTGCTCGGAGAGACGTTCCCCATGAGTTACTTCTTACGGATATTGCATTTGACTACAAGGAAGACATTGACGAGCATCGCCGGAGGTTTATACGAGCTTGGGGAATGGTGAACAGATCGGACCCCCAAGAGCTGGGACCAAGGACTTCCCTCCCTATGCAGCCTTATCTCTAATGGGTCCGAGCTCGTGCCTAGAAGCTTGGGATGCCCTATGAAGCGGTACTGCCAGTAATTATGGAGCCCACCAATGAAGAAGGCATTCCTTACACAGTTCTATATCCTAACATGCCCACTGATCCTGGGGCATTGCAAAGGTCTTGGATTCAGCTGAAAGAGGAAAGGGATACTTACTGGGAGAAGTACCATGAGAAAGAAAGGAAGATTTTGAAGCTCACCAGGCAGCTCGAAGAAGAAAGAATGATCAATGACTAAGTCAGCACAAAGAGGAAGCGTCCATGGGATTTTTGATTTTGCTTTTTTAGTTTAGATTTGTTTTCCATTTATTTCTTTGTAACGCCTTAAAGGCATTGTTGAACCTTTTTACAAGTCAATCTAATAAAGTTTGTTCATTTTTGGTTTGCAAATTTAAATCTCCCAAAGTCTTTGAAATCATTACATACGCATCCCATTATCATGCACATCATTACAGGTACCATTACAGGTTTCTCATCTCCTTCACTGTTTATTTCAGCACGAAATGTCTTCTGATCAAGCCATCAAAGATCTTCAGGCACAAACGCCCAATTCCAAGGGATGTTATTGAGCTTGGCTAAAGGGAAAGAGGATCTGAAGACTCTCATTCTGAAAGAGAAGAAGAAGAAGAAAAAGAAGAAGAAGAAGAAGAAGAAGAAGAAGAAGAAAAAGAAGAAGAAGAAGAAGAAGAAGAAGGTCGTTCTTCTGAATATGGGAAAAAGGTTTGGGGATAGGTTGAAACAGCAAGCTGATCTGACCTCTTCATCCAAGGAAGGGGAGAACCAAGAAGAAGAAAAGGGCCTCAGTACTGCCATCTCTGATGATGATACAGATTATGATGAGGAGCAATATCCTCCTGTCGAGGGTAGGTACAAGCAGTTAAAAGACCGTCTGAGTGCCATGGAGATTCAGAAGATCCATGGGTTGGATTTCGGAGAACTAGGATTGGTGTCGGGAGTGGTGATCCCTCATAAGTTCAAAGCTCCGGTTTCTGCCAAGTACGATGGAGTATCCTGTCCAAAACTCCATCTCCGCTTGTACGTCAGAAAAATCCAACCCCACACTGCTGATAGAAATTTATGGGTGCACTTCTTTCAAGATAGTCTTTCAGGGACTCAACTTGAATGGTTTTATCAATTGGAAGGAGCCAATGTCCAAAACTTGGAGGACCTTGCTGCTGCTTTCTACAGGCAGTATCAGTATAACACCGACCTTGCTCCCACTCGTACTCAGCTTCAGGGTATGTCTATGGGTGTAAGTGAAGGTTTTAAGGACTATGCTCAAAAGTGGAGAGATTTGGATGGAAGATTCCAACCCACTTTGTCTGATAGGGAGTTGGTTGACATGTTTCTAGGGATGCTATCTGGTCCATTTTTCAACCATCTGATCGACAGTTAGTCATCTGGGTTTACTGAGTTGATTTTGACTGGGGAGAGAGTAGAAGCTGGTATCCGAAGTGATAAGATACAAAAGTATACTTCATCAAGTGCAGTAAAGAAACCTTTCACCGGTAAGAAAGAAGCTAGTGCAGTCTACAGCCCGAGAGGCCAAAGCAGACCTGAACACCGTCAAGCAGTAAATGCCGTAGTGATATCAAGACCCACAGTTGCTCCACAATGCAACAATCAACAAAGGGTGGAAAGACCACAGAGGCAGTACACTCAGCTCAATATGACCTTGTCTCAAATTCTACCACAATTATTAAAGACCAATTTGGTAACTCTGAGGGAAACCCCGAAGAACCCCAACACCACTTCTCCTCACTATAACCCAAATGCCCGCTGCGCCTATCACTCTGATGGACCAAGTCATGATACAAACAACTGTTGGGCCTTGAAGAATAAGGTGCAAGACTTGATCGAAGCCAAAGAGATTGAGTTTGACGCTCCGGAGAAGCCCAACGTCATAACTGCTCCCATGCCCAAACATGGTCATGGAGTGAATGCGGTGGACGATGACTTATTTGTGACCTCCGTGGTAGAAATTTCTACTCCTTTGATGATAGTTAAGAAGAACCTATTGTTGGCCGGGTTTTTTCTGGGTTGTTGCGAAGGTTGCCACATGTGTTCATTTTTGCCTGCTGGTTGCCACTTATTGAAATCAGGTGTTCAACGCCTGATGGATAACAAAGAGATCCTGTTCGAAAAGACTATGATTCAGTTGGTTCCAATTGAAGATGTTGCCATCATAACCATTTCCGCCAATCCTTCCAAGGTTTCCTCGAGAAAACCTGTTAGGATTACACCCGTCCCAAGAATTACTCCGTTAATAATTACTGTCCCCGGTCCTATCCCATACACTTCGGATAAGGCTTTTCCTTGGCACTATGGGGCTGATGTGTATTACCATGGAGTTAAACAAGACTTAAAAAGTGAGGAAGTTGATGCTGATGTCAGCAATATTGTCTAGGCTAGCAAGGTCACCAGAAGCAGAAGACTCTTTTCTCCCAAGATTTCCCCTCCGACTGTCCACAAACCTATTGTCATTCCATCTGCTAGTACATCAGCTACTATCCCAGTTTCTATTCCAGTTATCACCCCTATCGCCAAGCCATATGGGACTCGGGGCAAAGAAATCACAGGTGAGCCTGCCCGTACGGAGGCACCTAGGAAGATCATCGTAGAAACCTCTAAGCAAGAGATAAAAGAAATTCTGAAGATTATCAAGAAGAGCGATTACAACGTAGTCGAGAAGCTGGGGCAGACCCCGTCAAAAATCTCCATGTTATCCTTGTTATTGTGTTCTGAAGCCTATGCAAAGGCTTTAATTGCATTCCTCAAGACTGCGCATGTGCCGCAGGAAACTTCAGTCGATCAATTCAAAGACTGCGTAGCTAGTTTGACTGCCGACAAAGGGTTGGGTTTCTCAGATGCAGATCTAACTACTAAAGGAAGAAATCACAATGACGCTTTGCATGTCTCGATCGAGTGCAGGGGCACTACCATGGCCCATGTACTGGTGGATACCGGGCCCTCGCTGAATGTTCTACCAAAGAAATCATTGGACCGTCTGGACTGTGAAGGTTTGATTCTAAAGCCAATCAATATTGTGGTCAGGGCTTTCGACGGGTCAAAAAGGATGGTGCACGGGGAGGTGGACATCCCTGTTAAAGTTGGCTCTCAGATTTTTGCATCCACTTTTTATGTGATGGATATCAAACCATCATATTCTTGCTTGTTGGGTCGCCCTTGGATTCATAAGGCTGGGGCAGTGACTTCCACGCTTCACCAAATGTTGAAATATCCAGTAAAGGGGAAGATTGTTACGGTGCAAGGAGAAGAGAAGTATATGGTGAGTCATCTCAATTCCTTTCGCTATGTGGAGATGGATGAGGAGTTCATCGAAACCCCTTTTAGGAACTTTGAAGAGGTTCCCCAGACTTTGGCGTCAACTGAAGTTGCTATTGACGAACCTCCGATGAAGATGGCTTCCCTCAAGGATGCCAGGGCTGTAATTGAAGAATGGGCTCAAAGGGCTATTAGGCATGCACGGATTAGAAGACCTCCTCTGCACATCAACAATCAGGGAGTTAATGTGGCTGAGGATGGTGAAGAAGATTCAAACATCGACAGTTGGATCTACCCAACGACCAACGGTGGATTCAACAACTGGACGGCGAAGAACTTCATACCTGTTTCTTTTATTACACAGTAATTGACTTTTGTTTTAAGAGTTGTAATAGACAGTTTGAACTTTACGGCCCGGTGCCTTGCCCGAGGAACCTTGGCTTTTCTTGTGAGGGCTTATTATTTGTCATTTTCATATATCATTAATAAAGCATCGGACGTTTCTTGCATTACAAATTTTGCGCTCCTTGTTTTTCTTTTCTGTCTCTCACTTTATCAAAACAACTATTCTCTTACACACACTCACATATCATAATGCAAATCCATATCCACTCTGGATCCCATTGATAATAACTCTGCTACTGTCGGTTATGACTTCGAAAATCTGATCAACCAAGCCGAGGATGAAGGTGAGGATGATTGTGAGGTGTCTGGAGAACTTGCTAGACTGTTACTACAGGAAGAAAGGTCCATACAGCCTCACGAAGAGCCATTTGAATGAGTGAATTTGGGTGCAGAGGAAGACAAGAAAGAGGTTAAGATAGGTGCGAATCTGGAGCCTAGTGTCAAACAACGGTTGATATAGATGCTACGCGACTATGTTGAGATCTTCGCCTGGTCCTATGAAGATATGCCTGGTTTGGACACTGATATTGTGGTACACCGCCTACCGACTAAAGAAGATTATCCTCCGGTAAAGCAAAAGGTTCGCCGTATGCGCCCTGAGATGTCTGAGAAAATCAAAGCTGAGGTCATGAAGCAGTTTGACACGAGATTTTTAGCTATCACTTCTTATCCACAGTGGGTTGTCAATGTTGTTCTGGTGCCTAAGAAAGATGGTAAGGTACGGATGTGTGTGGACTATAGAGATCTGAACAGGGCAAGCCCCAAGGATGACTTCCCACTCCCTCATATCGATGTTCTGGTCGATAACACTGTGCAGCATAAGATCTTCTCCTTCATGGATGGTTTTTCTGGGTACAATCAGATCAAGATGGCTCCCGAGGACATGGAGAAGACAACCTTCATTACACAGTGGGGCACCTTCTGTTACAAGGTAATTCCTTTCAGGTTGAAGAATGCTGGGGAAACGTATCAGCATGCCATGGTCACTTTGTTCCACGACATGATTCACCATGAGATCGAGGTTTATGTTGATGACATGATCGCCCGATCCCAGACTGAGGAAGAACACCTTGACCATCTCCAGAAACTGTTAAACAGGTTGAAGATGTATAAGCTGAGTGTTGTACCCCAAAATTTGCCCTCTCATTTTATCAATATTCTCCTCACAAGACTTCTTGGACTCAAGACCAGATTAGGGTTTGCTCAGCTCAAGACATCTCCTTGCACTGATGACCTGAAATTAGGGTTTAAGTTTGCACAAATATTTTTGGACTTCCAATGCCTCATGTGACTTTCATACTTCATGTTGGATTCCTAAGATTGCTCATACCAAGTTTCAAGCCTTGAATCAAATTTTTGCCCAGTCAATTGGACAATTGACCTAAAAATCAACTATATTGCGGAAAAAGTCAACTGTGGCCAATTTACAGTAAAACCTCATAATTTTTGATCCATATCAACATTATAGACTCATATGAACCATTTGATCAAGTTTGGACCACAACTCCTCAAGAAATTTGATCAGATCATCAAAAGGGCAAAATGGTCATTTTTAGGGTTTTGACTGTAGAAGGGCAATTCCTGGTTTTTCACCTAGCCAATGACAAATTTTGTTCAAGCATGGTTTCAAGGACTCAATGGCATCATCTTGACCTACTCACAAGGTTCAAAAGATCTCAAATGCATGGGTTTGACAGATGAATTTTCAGTCAACTGATCAAAAATCAACTGTACACTGAAAAGTCAAACTTTGACTTTTTGGTCAAAATCAAGTGCCAAGGGTCTTTTTTATTCAATATGTGTCAAAACATGAAACTTGTTCACCAAGAAACCTAATTTTGGAAATTAGGGTTTAAAATGGAAAATTTTCATAACTTAGAAATTTTCTAAGTTATGAAAATTTCTTATTTTTTCCCAACTTTTCCCAACTTTTTCATCATAATGCAATTGGATTCAAAGAAAACTTCCAACATGAAAGTTGTAGTCCTCCACAAAATATAAAACTTTGAATCACAAAGTTTTCTCAAAAGATGCTTGGATCTCAAGTTATAATTTTGTGAATAAGGGTCCATGAAACTTTTAACTTAGTGAAATTTTGCCCTAGTTTAGGCAGGATTTTGACCTATCTTCATGGCAACTTTTCATATAGTTTAAAGTGGAATCTCAAAATGCATTTCAAAGATAGATTGTAGAGCATGTTACAAGATTTCCAAAATGTCCAAGAACTCTCCAAAATCATTTATGGTTAGGGAGAATCGAAAGTTTGAAAATGGTAAATTATCACTTTTGGCCAAGGCATTTTACACATTGCTACAACTTGCAAATCTGCCGAAAGCATGCTTGTACTTGTTTTACAGGTCTTAAACCTTTCCACACTCCTTAATTAAATTCAAATACAATGGATATTGGTCTTATTCTGAGCTATGGAGCATTACACATTGATTTATTCCAAAAATGGCATAAAGGTTGCAATACCATTTCCATAAAGCATACTTTTTGCAATTTTGTATTTCTTGAGCCATGGACCTGATATCTTGATACAAACAACATCCAAAAATATCAGGAAAAGCTCACCAACTCTCAGCAGGCCTCAAGCTAGCTTGTACAACCTTGGCTTTTGTCAACTCACCTTTTGCTTCAAAAACAAGAAACCTTACAAAAGGTTCACAACTCTTCCATCTGATAAGAACAAAGTTTTGTATCATTTCAAACAAGTTCAACATAATATACCAAGCCAGAAACACGAGCTCAGAGCATCTCAAACACCCAAAATACACAAAAACTCCATTTCTGCCCAAAACAGGGCAAGCTCTGCAGAACCTTGGCCAAATCCATATTCCCTCGTGCGTTTTGCTTGGAATCATTTCAAACACATTCTAAACAATACACCTGAATTGTCCAAGTCCCTGTCCAGCAACTGTAACTTCATTTTCAAGCTTCACCATTTTCAATTTCTGAGATTGCAGGTTGAGTTCTATAGGGAGGTTCAGGCCATTTCAAAGCAAGCTAAGCATTGGGAAAGGTCAAGGGAACATCAAGCAAGCTCAGAAAACCTTAAGGCCTCACTCACAACTCTTACATTGCCATATTCGAACTTGACTGAAACATGTATTTCACAAGATTCTAACTCCTTATTTAGGCATCATTAAGCTTAGGTTTGTGAAGCAAAAATGTAGTCTCTAAGTTGCTTGAGATGTACATATGCATAACTTGTATTTATATTAACTGAGCTAGGAGAATTTAGATGATGAACATGCTGAAAAAACTAGGTCAGAATTTAGGGCCAATGAAATTCTCTCTGGTCTTTGAGAGTTAGATCAAGTTTTTTATATCATTAGAATTGTGTGATGATGAACTATAACTTTCATGTTACAAGATTTCGTTTTTAAGCACGTATGCAGGAGTTACAGTTTGAACAAGAAGCACGCGTTTTTCTGTCTTAAGGACAGGGATGAAGTGACATTTGGCTGGGCCTGGCTTTGTCTGACTTTTGACACCCCCCTGCTTGCTTTCTGCACCCCCTTGGCCCATTTCTTTATTTTTGCATATTTTTCATTTCTTTTATATTTTATGACTTTTATTATTTTTTCTAAATATTAAAAACCACCAAAAATATTTTCTTAATTTTTGCATTTTTATTTTATTATTTTTATTATTTTTTGAACATAAAAATAGTTTATTAAATAATAATACTTTTATTTTCTTAAATAAACTTATAAATAATATAAAAATATTATACATTTTATTTTTATACTTAAAATATTATTTTCTCACAAATATTATTTTTTAACATTTTTGTATATATTTTTATTTATTTTCTTGTACATAAATGAATAAATAATTAATATAAAGCATATTTTCTTTAAAACCAAAAATTAGGGTTTCTTCACCCTTTCAAAAATAATTAATATTTTTTCTTATATTTTAAGAAATAAACAAATTCATTTTTACATACATAAAAATAAACACAAAAACATTTCTTTGCATATTTACATATTTATTGTACATTTAAATATTTGCTTATTCATTTATTTGTACAAATAAATTCAATATGGTTGTAATAGTTTTAGGGCTTTATTTTGTGCAAATACCCCCTATTCAAACTTGTATCCCCCTCCCCATAATATTGTTGTAATAGTCTTAGATTTACTTTTATGCAATTTATCGCTTTCAAATGTCATGATAGTAAGATTAGGGTTTTGTACGCAAAGACCAAAATCAAACAAATAGCATGACTAAACACAAGACAAGAATGTATGAAAAATGACAATGCAATGCACACAAGCACCCCTAGGGTTTCATCCACTTTGTTGCCTTAAAATGGCCATGGTATACATGCTAGGTATCTTGGCAAAATCAATGCAAAAACAAAAAGATCATAGTCCCTCGATGACGCTATCTTGGTTGCCTAAACAAAAATGATCTAGTCCCTCAAAACTTGCTAAGATACTTGGCAATATTGTTATCATGGTCACACGATGACCCACGCCTGTCCCATTTAACATCCAAACACAAGGTTGTTTACCAAATACAATGGTAAAACAACAATGTCAAAGGGTTAAAAATATGTAGGAAAGATCTTTGAGTAGGGTAGACAACTCCTAGTTACTTGATCAATTTGCAAACATCCTTGCTATTTTTAAACAAACACACACACAATTTCAAAACATTTCCCAAAAGAAACTTTCAAACATTGAAACATTTTTCAAAAGAAAAACAGCTTTTTATATATTCAAACAAGAATCATTACAAAGGTTTCCTAAACAAAGGCCTCTTTTTAAAATACTTTCAAAACCACACACAAAAGCACAATTTCAAACAATTGAAAAGCAAAAGCAAGTGATCTAAACAAGTAACTAAGAGCCCATGGAAAACCATGGATGAAAAGGGTGCTAGCACCTTCCCTTTTCATAATCTACCCCCCGAACCCAAGAAAAAATCTCAAAGGTCTTTCCTGTGCTTTTTGACCTTTCCTTTGGATAAAAATAAAAAGTCGGTGGCGACTCTTACTAAACCGAAACATTTGCGAACACAAACGCAAAACCTCAAGTCAGTTCTCCCACCGTATCACACTAAGGTTGAACCCGAACAAGTGCACCTTCGGGGTAAGGTCTGGTAAGCTGTTGGGTTTCGTCATCAGTGATAAGGGTATTCAAGTGGACCTGCCAAGGTAAAGGCTATACAGGAGATGCTGACTCCCCGCACAGAAAAGGAATTTAGAGGCTTTTTGGGACGTCTAAATTACATTGCCAGATTCATTTCATGTCTGACTGCTACTTGTGAGCCAATCTTCAAGCTGCTGAAGAAAGATCAAGTGGTAAAATGGAATGATGAATGTCAGACCGCTTTCGAAAAGATCAAAGAATATCTTCTAGAACTGCCAATTCTGATGCCTCCAGTTGAAGGAAGACTTTTGATCTTATACTTGATATTACTGGACAATTCAATGGGGTGCGTGCTGGGGCAGCATGACGAGTCTGGCCGAAAAGAGCACGCTATTTACTACCTTAGAAAAACGTTTACCGACTATGAGACCCGATACTCACTGCTCGAGAAAACTTACTGCGCTTTGGCATGGGCTGCTCGCCGGATGAGACAGTATATGCTGACTCGCACTACCCTATTGATATCAAAGATGGACCCAATCAAGTATATCTTCGAGAAGCCTGCCCTGTCCGAAAGAATAGCAAGATGGGAGATGATCTTAATTGAATACGACATCCAATACACAACCTAAAAAGCAATCAAGGGGAGTGTATTGGCGAATCATTTGGCGCATCAAGCCGTGGATGACTACCAATCCATGAATTTCGAATTCCCGGATGAAAACATCATGTTGGTGACCGACTGTGAAGAACCTGGACCGGATGAAGGACCTGAGGAAGGATCCCGATGGTCTATGTATTTTGATGGAGCCTCAAACGCATTGGGTAATGGAATTGGCGTTGTGATCATATCTCCTGAGGGTTGTCATACTCCGTTCACCGCCCGATTATGTTTCAACTGCACCAACAATATGGCGGAGTATGAAGCATGTATCCTAGGTCTTCGAGCTGCTATTGACCTGAGGATTAAGTTCTTGAGTGTATTCGGAGATTCTGCTCTGGTGATCAGTCAGATCAAGGGCGAGTGGGATACGAAGCACCCAAATCTTATTCCTTACAAAGAGTATGTACTGACATTGCTTCCTCACTTTGAGGAGATAACCTTTGAACACTTCCTAAGAGAGGAGAACCAGTTAGCGGACGCGCTAGCTACCATGTCTTCTATGTTCAGAGTCAAGTGGGACAATGAAGCTCCCTAGATTACCATTGAGAGGTTGGACGAACCCGCACATTGCTGTGACATTGAGACTGAAGAGGTAGAAGATAAACCCTGGTTCCACGAAGTGAAGAGGTATCTTGAGGCTCGAGAGTACCCCGAGGATGCATCTGTTAATGATAAGAAGTTTTTGAGAAGGTTCGCTGCGAAGTTCTTCATCAGTAATGGTGTCCTTTATAAGCGTAACCATGATTCGACCTTATTGCGATATGTGGACAAAAGCGAGGCGGAAAGCATCATGGAAGAGTTACATGAAGGTATTTTCAGAACTCATTCCAGTGGACATACCATGGCAAAGAAAATCCTACGGGCAGGATATTATTGGTGCACTATGGAAGCCGATTGTTATCAGCATTCTCGAACCTGTCATAAGTGCCAAGTATATGCTAATAAAGTGCATGTACCTCCAGTTCCTCTGAATGTTTTGACAGCTCCTTGGCCTTTTGCAATGTGGGGTATCGACATGATTGGCGAGATCAGACCCACTGTGTCTAACGGGCATCGTTTAATTCTGGTAGCAATTGATTATTTCATGAAATAGGTTGAGGCAGCTTCCTTTGCTACAGTAACCAAGAACGTCGTGGCGTGGTTTATCCGACACAACTTGATCTGTCGATATGGTGTACCAGAGAGAATCATTACAGACAATGGTACAAATCTCAACAACACGATGATCACCGAGCTCTGCAAACAGTTCAAGATACAGCATCATAACTCTTCTCCCTACCGGCTGAAGATGAATGGGGCTGTTGAAGCGGCTAACAAGAACATCAAGAAGATTGTGCAGAAGATGACGGTAACATACAAAGACTGGCATGAGATGTTACCATTCGCTCTTCATGGGTACCGTACCTCACCACGGACATCGACAGGGGAAACACCCTACTCTTTGGTGTATGGCATGGAGGCAGTCTTACCCATTGAGGTCCAGATACCCTCTCTCAGGATCATGAAGGATACAGGTTTGAGCGAAGATGATTGGATCCAGACCCGACTTGACCAGCTGAATTTAATTGATGAAAAGAGGCTTACTGCTATTTGTCATGGTCAGACGTATCAAAAGCGAATGATCAAGGATTTTAACAAGAAAGTTAGACGTCAAGAATATCAAGTCGGGGATCTGGTGATCAAACGCATCATACTACCGCAAGGTGATCCCAGGGGTAAATAGACCCCCACGTACGAAGGGCCATTTGTGGTTAAGAATATTTTCTTGGGAGGAGCTATGATTCTAACCACCATAAATGGTGACAACCTTCCTCACCCCATCAATGTAGACATAGTGAAAAAATACTATGCTTAATTAAAGACCCGCTAGGTTGACTGGCCTAGGCAAAAATAAGGGCTTCCCGGCAAACCAAAAGGGTTCGGACAAAAGTAAGGGATAAAAATGAAAAAGAACTGTACACCCGGCAAGTCGAAAACCTGAAAAGGCAGCTTGGGCAAAAAAGAGTATCCTGGTGGACCGAAAACCCGAAAGGGCGATCCAGGAAAAATTAGGGATTGAAGCGTAACACTATGTCTCATTGGATCATCTTGAGACCAGACTTCAGTATCGACTATCAAGCTCGGACGGCGCCAATCAATCTGATCTACCTTCGACCAAGTAGCAAAGTGATGAGACGCTTGGAGATATAAAGGCAATAACAGAGTTGGAAACCGATGGGATTGTTTCACATAGTTGTTTTTTCTTTCTTTGTCACAAATTGTATAATTTCTATTCTTCGGCGGCATTCTCTTACTAGGACGTCAGCCTCTTGTACAAAACGCCTGTTACAGGCCAATTTCAAAAATCAATACAATTCAATTTCACAAATTTCAACTTGTTTTTTCTTTTTATGTTTTATTTCGTAAGAACATCCAATAATTCATTTTTTATATATGCATTTGAAAATAATTGCTGCTCATAAGTGTTTACATAAGAAACAAGAGACAATTACTCGTAATTCCAGGAACAGGGGCAAACAAGAAATGTCCAAACCTTACAGTTGCTCTACCCACCAGGTACAGGGATAGAGCCAACTTGAGAATATGACTAAAGGTACATACACTCCCCGCAGAGTAGGAAGTATCCAAAGACGGTGGTGTCAGCTTTCCTCAGCCGAGGTTCATAATCACGAATAAGTCGGCAAAATTCTCCCCAAGCAGAGTTTATCTATCACCAATAATAGAAGTTCACCATCAGTGGAGTTTATTTCTTCCACAGGAAGAAATTCAATCCCTGACAGAGTTCATCATCTCCAGCAACGGTAATTCATCCCCAGCAGAGTGGTTTCTCCAAATCAGCAGATCATCCAGCAGAATATCTTTCTTCCCCACAAAGTCTCTCCCGGTGGAATATTCTCAAGAAGAACAGACGCAAGTCTCCGGCTAATCATCTTCAGTCACTATCCCTAGAAAGAACAGAGAACTCAACTCCCTGTACTCTCCAACAGCAGTCCAGGATTTATTCTCCCCTGCCGAAGAATATCACAAGAACAATACATTCCATACATCGTGGCATACGCACGTGCATCATACAGCACAATCTCATTTATTTTGATAACATCATTACTCAATATATTTCATACATCATGACATTACATACGACTAACTCTTTCCCTTTCAGGGAAAGATACAAACAAGTTCTCACAAGTTTTCTCTAGTTCAGTCAAATCGATACTAAGATTTCTATTCCAGTTCAAGTTATAAAGCCCGGAAATCGACCGGATAGTATCTTGATCTCTCCAAAATACTATGAAGCCTGGAATCGACCAGATAGTGGTATGTCTTAAATACAAGCTTTAAAGCCCGGAAATCGACCGGAAAACAGCTTAATCCTCAGCAAGTTATTGTGAAGCCTGGAAATCGACCAGATAGCAATACAAGATACCATGAAGCCTGGAATCGACCAGATAATGGTATAACATGCTGTGAAGACTGGATCACGACCAAATAACGGTAAAGGATACTGAAGCCTGGGACACGACCAGATAACAGTATAAGGTACTGCGAAGCTTGGAATTCGACTAAATAGCAGTTTACTCGGCCAGTTACTATGAAGCCCGGAAATCGACCGGATATTAGTATGCCTTAAATTCAAGTTGGAAGCCCGGATGCGACCGGATAACCACTTGATTCCTTCTGAAGCCTGGAGCACAACCAGATAAGAATTGAGAAATTGCAAAGCCTGGAGAATGACCAGATAGCAAGTTTAATCTCATCTCCCCAGTAAGTCACTGTAAAGCCTGGAGCACGGCCAGATAGCAGTCGGTCTTATTTTCCTCAGCAAGTCACTGTGAATCCTAGAGCACGACCAGATATCAGTTCATTTTCACCTCCTCGACTATGAGATGATTCCCTAGTAGACTAACGGACAGCTAAAGTTCCTAAAACTCTATCTCTCTCAAGACAAAGAACAGCGTTCCCCAGCGTAGTCCTCCTCAACAACGAGCGTACGGGTTCTCGCAAAGGAATATCTTTTGCGATCGACACTTCTTCTGATGGCATCTTTAAGCCCATTTTCCATCATTGACTTCCAAATGGCATCTATAAGCCCATTCCCGACATTGTAAGACGAGTACCACTTCATGCGAGTGCAAATTTCTGGGCACTCTAGTGTTCAATCATCCTCTACCTTCGGATCACGAAAGGCAGACAAGCCATTCTACATCCTCAGGTTTAAGAAGATTGAACTGGGGCAGCTGTTGTACCCCAAAATTTTCCCTCCCATATTTCTCAATACATGTCAAGTGAGGTCCTCAAATTTCTCAAGGAAGTCCAAGAGTTGACCAGACAAACTCTTTCCTAAGGCAGTCTACCCCAAATTAGGGTTTCAGTTTGAATCAAGATGTTTGGACCCAAAGGGTCCCAAATGCTCACCATTGTCCTAATATGTTCTCAAGATCATCCATATCAAGTTTCAAGCCTTGCAGAGGAAGTTTGCTCAGTCAATTGCTCAAAGGCCTGAAAATCGACTGTGCTAGGGCAAAAGTCAATTGTGGCCCACATACAGTCAAACTTCAAGATTTTTGGTCAACATCCTCATTTTGAAGTATTATTCATCATTTGATTAATGGTTGATCAGGATTACTCAAGGATTGCTCATAATTCATCAAAACCCAAAAGTTGCTAAATTAGGGTTTTGTAGGAAAAGTCAACTCAACTTTGACCAAACATAACTTTCTCATACTTTATCAAAAATGACCCATCCAAAGCTCATTTTCAATAGGATTTAATTCCCTACAATTCATCTTCATCTCCCAAGTTCAAAATATGCACTCACAAGAAGATATGAATTTGGACATTATAGGTCATTTCGAAAAGTCAACAAAAACACATTTTGGGTCAAAGCTTCATACATGAACATGGAAGACTCAATTGAGATGAGACCAAAAGGGTTGCTTAGATGACATCTTAAGCTTTCTAAAAAGTCCAATAACACCTCTTTAAGGTCAAAATTGAGAGAGTTGTGCATTGGCGAAGTTGACCTTTTTTGCAAAATTGACAAAAGTCAAATGTGTCCAAAATTACATTTTTTGTCAAATGGGCCCATTTTTTTATGCTTGCATTGAGTTTATAATGTGACCCACGACCCATGAGCCCTTCCATTTGTCATTATTTTATTTTTGTCATTTATTTTGATTTTATTTCAATTAAATCAAATAAAATCAAAATAAAATCATGAAAATACTAAAAACTAATCAAAGCTTGAGATTTTGTGCATGTTTAGGTCTATTATACAGCTGGAGATGGAATCAAATCGTGCAAGGCTCATATGGATACAAAAAGATTGCATTTTGCTTGATTTGGAAAGATTTTGTACAATGATCAAATCATGAATCAATAATCATAATTGGAGAGATTTGATACAAGTTTGTAACCCTAATGCATTCATGGATACATAAAGAACAAGTGCAGACCAAAAAGAAGGAGGCTGGAGGCGTGCAAAACAGAAAGCAAAGTTGCAAAAATTTAAGAAAAGTTGTAAATCAATTCCCAAGATTCAGGCTATCTCAAGTCATTCTAGGCATACCAATCGTTTGTTGGGCATCCCAGGAACGTGTTTCAACCACTAACAAGCTCCCTCAAGCCTTGAATCGCGCTGTAAGTTTCACATGGTTTCCATATTTTCTTGAAATTGAATAAAATAATTTTGGCACATTTAGCATAATTAATTGATATATTCATGATCCTTGAGTAATTTGCAAGCTATTGATTATATCCAATTGCGTTTTTATTGACTATATGCCAAGATGCCATGGTTAGGGTTCGTGATTCATTTTTAGGGATTCTTCATACAGGAACAATTAGCCATTAATAATGGTACCATGATGCTCGTGAGGTTGCAACGAGTTGATTGGGACCATTGGTTGTGATTTATCATGCTTGCATAAGATTTTGGAGATGCACAGGGTTGTACCTACGCCCAGTGTCCGTAGGTAAAAGTATGTGATCTAAAATGACAGAAGCAACGAGGAAGATGATGGCGTGGCGGACGGTGAATGGCCAGTTTGAAAATTTGGCGTTTTGAGATTATTATTTTGTTTTTACCATATAATAATTGTTTGTCATTCTTTGTACAACTAAGCAAGCCAGCACAGGTGGTGAAGCCTTTGGTCTTTGATGCACACGTCCTGGGTTCGATCCCAGGCGTGTGCATTTTATTTTCTCAATATTTTCAGGATGATTCAATGTACCATATGACAAGGCATCCACCATACATCACTAGGGTCCATACCATCAGATCATCAACAAGCCAGATCTAAGGCCTTCCCAATGGAGGTCCACCATGGGCATGAGTCAAGCGCACGCATGAGATTGGAAAAGTCAAAAGGGCCATCAGCATTTGGGCCCAGAAAATTGCAAATCACACCCCTCATTTGCTATTTACCACACGCTCATTCTTTTTTCTTTTCTATTTCTTTCATTTATTTAAATTAATTTGTTTAAATATTTCCTAACACAATTAAATTTTTTTTTTCAAAAAAATCATAAAATCGAGTTTCACAAATTTAGAATTAGGTTTTTTTATGATTTTATCAAATTTAATTTAATGTTAGTTTAATTTAAATTAGGATGATTCTAACCTTTTTTTTATATAATTAAAATTAATTAGAAAAATTAGGGTTTGTTCTTGATTTAATTTTTATTTCTTTTCATAAAATAAAAAATACAAAAATAGGTTAATTTAATTAGTTTTCTTAATTTAAATTTATTAGTAATTAGGTTTTATTTATTCAATTAAACTTTATTTCCTCAAAATAACACAAAAATACAAAAAAAAATGATGATTTTTCTTTTAAATTATAATTAGGTAGTCAGGGTCAAAACCCTAATTCTCTCATTTTCGATTCATCGCACGCGTTTATCATTATTTTTTCAATATTAATGTAACTGCTCACAGTATGTAATAGTTTAATTAGGATTTTCTTTTATTTATCTTTTTACGGGTTTTTTTGGCTATGTAATTAATCCCTACCCCGAAGCCTTGTAATAGCATAGATTTTATTTCTCGCATTTTAATTCTTGCAAATATTAACTGTTAGATGTATGTTAATAGGATTGTATGACAAGATTGCATGATAATTTTAAAATGGCTAGAAAACCCTAATGTGCAAAGATAATAACTGAAATCAAATCACTCGCACATGCGCACTCCTAGGGTATACTCTCACTTCGGTTGCCTTCGGTAAACGGTCATTGAGTATAGGGAGTTTTAGTGGTCGCCCTCCTGTCTAAACAAAGATCAAAAGTCCCATTCAGAAATGTTGCCTCGGAAAGGTCGCCTCGGAAATGTTGCCTCGAATATGATCTTAAGACATTAGGGTTATTACTAACACGTCCTAACATTGCTTTAGTGATCGTACGTCCCTTACGAATTGGCCCTTACAACTCCTACATCGGTGCTACCTATTTCTCAATAGTAGGATAACACTATCTAAAGGAAACGAGAATAGAAACAATCCTTTTTCGAGTAGGTAGATGCTAGTAGGTACTTGCTCAAATTAAACTTTTTCACACCAAACACTTTTTTTCAAACAAATTTTTCAAAAACACTTCGTAACACTCTTGAAGACAGAAGCAAGGGTTAAAACGAAGTAAAACAAAACACACACAAGCAATTTTAAAAAATGAGCAAGCACCTAAGAGCCCATGGAAAACCATGGATAAAAAGGGTGCTAACACATTCCCTTTCTATAATCTACCCCACGTACTCAAAATCTCGAAAAAGGAATTTTTCTGTGCTTTTTTCCTTACCAGTTGGATAAAATAAAAGTCGATGGCGACTCTTGCTTACCGCGACATTTTGCAAACACGAACGCAAAATGCAAACCAGCATTTTCCAAAACAGTCGGTTCTGCCACCGTATAACAACAAGTGATTACAAAAATTACAAGTAAAATATAAAGTTCAAATCTACAAAGGAAAATTTTCTTCTTCTTCAAGTCTCCTTGCTTCATCCTCAAGAAATTCCCCATTTGCTAGCTGATGTCTTGCTTGCCAATTGTTTGTACATGTGACAGAAGAAAAGAAAATATTAGCAAAAATCAATATTAAAAAGTCCAACCAAATTTGATTTTTCATCATTAGGGTTTGCTTTTAGGAATCAGAATTTTGTTTGTCCATTTTCCCCTATTTTTGCAAATCTCAAAACCTAGGTTTTGGTTCACAAAAAAGGGGAAAAAGAAATAAATGTACAAATTGGACAGGCAAGGCAACAAGTTCAAACAACAGCAGTCAAAATACACAAGTCAAACAATACCAAACATCCAAACGGCATCACAAAAAAGGCAGTGCTTTGCAAAGCAATTACAGCAGCACAAGATGCAAGGCAACACGCTGCAAATAGCAGACAGCAAGCAAGTTGTCCAAATCAGAAATCAAAGGCAGCAACACAAAGCTACAACAGAACAAAACAAACAATATGTAAGCAACAAGCCAAAAGCATCAAATGTTGTAATATAAGTCAGCATCACCATTTTCCCAAGAAAATTAGCAAACCCTTCAGAAATGCATCAAAAGAAAAAATGCTTTATCTCACAAAGAGAGGAAAGAGGAAAGATATCACCTAGCCAGCAAATGCCTAGACAAACAGGTTGCTATAAGGAACAGTCCTAGAAAACCTGCTCAAAAAGCCTCCCTATGTTGCCCATAGTAGTCCAAAAATTTGTCCAAGTTCTGCACAAAAGCATGTCAACATAAACCATAGCAACCTGTCTGCAATACAGTCCAAAAATGCCCATACTTGCACCAAAATGGAAACAGTCCAAGCTGCATTCAAAAGCCAAAACTGTCAAAATTCAAAGTTTTTCCCTCCTGTTTTTTCACCCTAATCAGATAACAAGTTTTTACTATTTTATAGAGGAGAGACATACAGAACTAAAAAAAGGAAAGAACAAAAAACTACAAAAAAACTCAGAACTAAAAGGTTCAAGAGATCCCTTTGTTTCAAACCAACAAAGCATCATAGTATCCACAAAAACATCACCAAACCATCACCAAAACATCATCAAACCATCTCCAAACCAACAGAACATCATAGTATCCATCAAAACATCATCAAACCATCACCAAAACCAACTGAAATGTCATCAAACCATCATCAAAACTAACTGAAACATCATAGAACCATCACAAAAAACCAGAACAGAACTAGCAAACTAGAAAACCACAAAAACTCAGAATCAACAAGTTCAAGAGATCCTTCTGTCTCAAACTAACTGAAACATCATAGAACCATCACAAAAAAACCAGAACAAAACTAGCAAACTAGCAAACCACAAAAACTCAGAATCAACAAGTTCAAGAAATCTCTTTGTCTAAAATCAACTGGAACATCATAGTATTCATCAAAAACAGCCATCCCAGCCATCATCCAAAAAACAACAGACAACAAAAAATAGAACCAAAGTCCATCATCCAAACCTTGTCATCAAACATCATTATTCAAAACCCAGCAAATCACTAGCAAACAAACAACAAAAACCCTAATCGGATAACCAGGATAAACACGACCTCAGAAGGAGAAAGAAGTCACTCACAAACAGAGTCAGAGCTATCTTATCAAAAAGAACATTAGGAGGTTAGTAAGGTTATAGATCTGGACCTCAGCAAACGATCTCTTTCTTCTCTTTCCTTCCTCTCATTGAATATACCGTTGCATGCACCGATATCTTCGCCGTTTTCATCAAACGATAATTAGGGTTTCATTTTCCCCCTTTCTAGATTTAGGGTCACCAAGTAAAAATCTGCAGAAATTAGTCACAAATTAGTAACTAGCAGAAAGAGACGACCAGAAAAATGTAAGAAAAGTAAGGTTTTGAGACACGCCACCGTCGTAAGGCGATTTCCGGTGCGGCCAAAGGGTCTTCTCCGGTGAAGGCCCATGGCAAGAGAGAAGAGAGAGGGAAGAGCGTTCAAGAGAGAGAGAAAACATTGAGTTATGAGGCCTGGCTTCAGTGTAAGTGAGTTTTGTGTTGTTTGATAACAACACTCTGGCCCAATCCGGTGGTGACACTTGTCACCACCTCTTTAGTTGCCCTAAATGATCCCCCAATTTCAACCCCATGTTAATTTGATGCACCCTCATCATCCATCCCTCTGATCAATTATCACTCCCTTTCAACGCGTCTTAGATGCATATCCATGGTACACCTCCAGGAAGTTGCTACACTGGATTAGCCAGAAGCATTTGGGCCTATTAATTTCTGCACCCCTTGTTTTACTTCTTTTGCAGGCCTATTTATATTTTTCTTCTTTGTATTTGTTTTTGTTGTTAATATTTTCTTCTTCATTATTTAATTTTTATTTTTTCAGCATATATTTAAAAAAAATTAAATATGTTAACATTTGTTTTAAATAATTATTAACTTTGGACTTGTATTGTGTTAACGTGAAGAGTTTTAACCTAAATAATTATTTAACGGTTTGGACTTGTATTGTGTGATTCAAATAGTTATTTCTTACTGTCACCCCCATTCATTAATTTGTACCCCCATTCCTGAAGCTCTGTAATAACGTAGAATTTCAATTTCCGCATTTTTATTGTTTTACTCAATACTGTATAGTAATTATGCGTGTATCACAAGATCAAAAAAATCAATTGTTAGTTAACCTAATTTCAAAGATCAAATTAACTTCAATCAAACACACTTTTTCACATGCGCACCTCTAGGGTAACTTCGCTCGTTGCCTCGGAAATACAGTCATGTCCCTCGAGTATGGGACGTTTTAGCAAATGACCCTTTGATAAAAAGATTGTAGTCCCTCGATGACCCTCGACGTTGCCTTCGATAAAACAATCTCGTCCCTTACCAAAATTGCTAAAGCGTCACGTAATTTGCTTTCGATGGCTGTAAAATTGAATTGCGCCTGTCCCTTTACATCCAATGATGGGGCTTCTTACCAAATCAAGGTAAGATAGCAACATCTAAAGAAGGAATAAAAGAACCTTGAGACCTTTTGAGTAGGTAGATTCGCTCCTAGTTACTCACTTGCTCATGACAAAAAAAATTTTACATCAACACTTTCATCTCAAAACATTTTCAAAAGACAAAACCTTTTGTATACGTTCTTATAGAGACGAGAACCATTGCGAACATATTTTCAAAACACCTTCTAAAAACACAATCCACAAACGCATCTTTGAACCATCTTTTGAAACAAAACTTTGTACGCGTTCTTATAGAAACGAGAACCATTACAAAGAGATTTTCAAAACACTTTCAAAGCCCACGTCACAAGCACATTATCAAAACAAAAAGCAAGTGATCCAAACGAGTAACTAAGAGCCCATGGAAAACCATGGATGAAAAAGGTGCTAATACCTTCCCTTTTCATAATCTACCCCCCGAACCCAAGAAATAATCTCGAAAGGTCTTTCCTGTGCTTTTTTACCTTTCCTTTTGAATAAAAGAAAATCCAGTGGCGACTCTTGCTATCCGCACAAATGCGAACACAAACGCAAAACACCAAGTCAGTTCTCCCACTATATCACAAAACTGGCGACTCTGCTGAGGAATCTTTAAAAGTGGGGTTACCTTAGGGTTAGATCACCTTTACTTGCTTTCATTACTTGATTTCTGTGCTTTATATTTAGTTCTTGGTATTGGGCTTACTTTGATTCTCCACCCGGATCTGGGGCACCTTTTTAGGTAAATAGCAATAGATTGTGGAAACTGTACGCGCGTAGACCGATACGGTTGAAACAATGGCTATGTTAGTGTGACACATTTGTGGGTACTAGTATCCTTCGTGGTGAATCGAGGAGAGTACAGGTCCGCTGAGTGGAGTCATGAAGCACTAATTGACTTTAGAACCCTAATTGAATAAACTTGGCCATTAGGACGTAGTGAGATAGCCAATTTCGGTGTAGAGCTGAAAATTGGTTGATACTCGATACTACACTCATTGAGGCTAGACTTTTGGGATATCTCGGCCGCAAGAAAAGATTGTTGTGCTGAGACAATACCTAAGAGAAAGGTTGGTGATATTGAGATCCTTTAGAACCCGATCACTATTTCTAGGACAGGTTGAGCCAACCAAACTTCAAGAGGGTATTTACCTACAAAACTCATGCAAGCCTAAAATATAGGGACTTGTTTTGTTGTGTGTGTGTCTATTTACTTGTACATAAACATCATAAATATCATGAACATCATACGCATGCTCACTAACCATTTCAAGGATTTAGAAATTTATCTTTGTTTCTGTTTTGTAGGACATGAATTCTCTCCGAAGAAACACCATCTGAATCAGCTTTGTAAAAGCACATCCTCAACTTCAAGAGCTAGCCTCAAGAGTGCCCGGGGATTCTCCTTTTACCAAGAAATATGGTCGACTCCTCAGCTTGACTACATCCAACTTCTAAGAAGAGATGATGTGTGTACTATTCTAATTCTTTGATCCCGTACATCATTGTTTCACATTCCCAAACTATCAGTTGGTACCTACATTGGAAGAGTTCTCTCTACTCTTAGGGGTGCCCGTGCTTGATCAGATACCGTTCACCGGTTTAGAAGGGATTCCAAAACCTGAAGTCATCGCCGAAGCTTTGCATATGAAGAGAGCTGACATCATAGCCAATTGGGAGACAAGAAGCGGGGTTAAAGGCTTCCTGGCCAAGTTTCTATTGGAGAAGTCTCGTGCATTCTGGGACAACATGGATTTCCAAGCTTTTGAAGACATCCTGGCTCTTCTCATTTATGGTTTGGTTCTGTTCCCCAATTCGGACCAATTCATAAATATTAATGCCATCAAAATCTTTCTCTCTCACAATCCCATACCTACCTTACTGGGAGACATCTTGCATTGCCTTCATACCCGCACCGTGAATAAAAGAGGTACTCTTTTGTGTTGTATCCCCCTACTCGCTAAGTGGTTCGCTTCACACCTACCTCAGTCAGCATTGAAGAACGAGCAAAGACTAACATGGTCCCGAAGGATGATGTCTCTCACCCACTCTGATATCCGTTTGTGTTCAAGATCCTTGGAAGATGTTTCTATCATTGACCGTTGTGGGGAGTTTCCTAACGTACCTCTGCTTGGTATTAGGAGATGTATCGCCTACAACCCCTGCTTAGCTCTTCGATAGTTTGGGTATGCCCGAAGAGACGGCCCTCACGAGATGCTCATCCAAGGTCTGGTGTTCGACTATGACAAAGAAGACCAAGGGTACCGCCAGAGGTTCGCACGTGCTTGGGGAATGGTGAACAAGGTGGACAGTAGAACTTTGGGACACAAAAACTCTATCCCTCTCGAGCCTCACCTTAGGTGGGTACGGGCTCATACTCAGAGTCTCTTGATGCCTTACCCTTCCATTCTTCCTATCGTCATGGAGCCTGTTGTTGAAGGAGACGTCCCATACACCGTTCTTCATCCTGACATGCCTACCTCTCTCGAAGACTTGCAGAAAGCCTGGGTTCAGTTGAAGGAGGAGTGAGACACCTTTGAAGCCCAGTTTTATGCCAGTGAGAAAAAGGTTCTGGAGCTCACCAAGCTGCTCCATGAAGAGAAAAACCGGAATGCCTACATTGCTCCAAAAAGGACGCGTTCCGTCTTTTTGTCTTAGGAGTTTTGTTGTATTTTGTTTCTTTCATTGTAAGCCCAAGGAGGCATGATGTATTCAAACTCGGTTTTATTAATATAACGTGTGTTCTTTTTGGTTTGAACAAATTTAAATCTCTAAATTTCCTTGAAATCATTTGCATATTGCATCTACATTCATCATAACATCATACAGGTTTCTCATAACAGGTCACCTTATCCTTCTACTATTTATTTCAGTGAGATGGATGTTGAACAGACTATGAAAGATCTTCAAACGCAGAATGCCCAGTTTCAACAAATGCTCTTGGCTCTGACAAAAGGACAAGAGGAGTTAAAGACTCTGCTGGACAAAGAGAAGAAGAAGAAAGCGAAGAAATCAACCGGTGTTGTGATCATGGGAAGAAGGTTTAAAGGACAAGCCAAACAGACTTTGGACTTTGCGACATCATTAGGCGAAGGAGATAATCAAACCCAGGAAGTGAACAACGACCCAGCATCCGAGGAAGAGGAAGAGGAAGAGCCTGAATACTCTGAGGAACAATATCCTCCTGCTAATGATAAATACAAACAGCTAGAGGGTCGTTTGAATGCTATGGAGATTCATAAGGTACCCGGTTTTGACTTTGAAGAATTAGGACTCATCTCAGGGGTCGTCATCCCACAAAAATTCAAGGTCCCCACTTTCACCAAATACGACGGTGTCTCCTTCCCGAAACTACACCTAAGATCATACGTCAGAAAGATTCAACCCCACACGGCTGACAAGAATATGTGGATGCATTTCTTCCAAGAGAGCTTATCTGGGATGTAGTTGGATTGGTTCTATCAATTGGAAGGGACCAATGTTATCAATTGGGAAGAGTTGGCCGCGGCTTTCTACAAACAATATCAGTACAATGCTGATTTGGCTCCGACTAGGATGCAATTGCAAAGAATGTGTATGCGAATAGGTGAAGGTTTTAAAACCTATGCTTAAAAGTGGAGGGATCTCGCAGGCAGGGTCCATCCCCCTCTATCCGACAGAGAATTAATGGACATGTTCCTAGGAACCTTGTCAAGACCATTTTTCAATCACCTGATTGGGAGTTCCCCAGCTGGGTTTACTGAATTAATCATGACTGGTAAGCGGGTCGAGACCGGTATAAAAAGCGGCAAAATTCAAAGAGATACATCCTCGAGCATGATGAAGAAGCCTTTTGTTGGAAAGAAAGAGGCCAATGCTGCATATGACTATAGGAATCAAAACAAAACTGACTGTCTCCCGGCGGTAGGGGCTGTCATGATTTCTAACCCTGTGCCAAATCAGCAGCGAAATTATCAGCGCAAACCAGAAGCGCCCATGAGACGGTTTACCCGGATCAACGTGACCATGTCTCAAATTTTGCCACACCTTCTGAAGACCAGTCTGACAACTTTAAAAGAAGCTCTCAAGAACCCCAATACTGCTTCTCCTTGCTATAACCCGAACGCTCAATGTGCCTACCATTCTGAAAGCCCGGGCATGATACAAATGACTGTTGGGCCTTAAAGAATAAGGTGCAAGACCTTATCGATGTGAAAGAGATTGAGTTTGATCTCCCAGAAATTCCTAATGTAATAACAGCGCCAATGCCCATACATGGCCAAGGTATCAACGACATTGATGCTAATCATTTTGTCTCCTTCGTGAATGACTTAATTACTCCTTTGTTGACCATTAAACAGAATCTACTGCAAGCCGGTCTGTTTCCGGGTTGCAATGAAAATTGTCAATTGTGCAAGTCTCTACCGAACGGTTGTTTGTTACTAAAGATAGGCGTCCAGCACCTGATGACTAGCAAAGAAATCCTATTTGAAAAGCTACCTCTTATCAAAAGTTCTTATCAAGATGTTTCGATAATCACCATTTTCGACAATCCTCCCAGGGTCTCCACCAAAAGACCCGTCAGGATTACATTTGTCACAAGATTTGCACCTTTAATCATCACTATGCCAAGACCAATATTATACTCTTCAGATAAAGTTGTTCCCTGGAGTTATGGGGATGACGTTTATTACTATGGCGTCAAGCAAGATCAGTTGCCTGTCAAAGAGGAAATTGTGAGAGATATTGATCCCAATATCGGTAACATCACTGGGACCAGAAAAATAACAAGAACTGGAAGAGTCTTCTCACCTGAGATTTCTCCAAAGACCCTTGCTACTCCTGTGATCATTCCCACTGCCACTCCTACCGAAACTCCCAGTAATACTCCTACTATCCCTGCTACCGATACAAGGGGAAAAGAGGCTTGGATTGAGCCTGCCCAAGAAAGAGAACGTATCGAGATCATCCTTGAAGCTTCTAGAAAAGAGATAGAAGAAATACTGAAGATAATCAAGAAAAGTGACTACAACATTGTCGAACAGTTGGGGCAGACCCCTTGAAGATATCATTGTTGTCCTTACTTTTGTGTTCTGAGACCCACGACAAAGCCTTAGTAAAGTTTCTTAAGACCTCCCACGTGCCCCAAGAGACCTCCATCGACCAATTTGAAAACTGTGTGGCCAGTATAACTGCTGATAACGGATTGGGCTTTTCCGACGCTGATTTAACCTCTAAGGGTAGGAAGCACAACGATGCCTTGCATATTTCCAATGAATGCAGGGGAACCACACATGCCCACGTTTTGGTGGATATCGGCTCATCATTGAATGTTTTGCCCAAGAATGCTCTCGACCGACTGGATTGTGAGGGGCTCATCTTGAAACCTAGCAACATCATAGTAAGGGCCTTTGATGGTTCCAAGAGGATAGTGCATGGAGAGGTTAGTATCCCCATAAAAATTGGGACTCAGACTTTTGACTCAACTTTCTATGTGATGGACATCCACCCTTCGTACTCTTGTCTATTGGGTCGACCCTGGATTCACGGTGCTGGTGCTGTCACTTCTACCCTGCACCAAATGCTAAAATACTCGATTAAAGGAGAGATTGTCACAGTTCACAGAGAGGAGGAGTACATGGTTAGCCATCTGAACTCTTTCAGGTATGTTGAAATGGATGGTGAATTCATCGAGACTCCCTGTCAGAACTTTGAGGAGGTTCCAGCAACAGTCGCGGCAACCAAGTCTACTCCAAAGGTCCCGAAGATTACCAGACCTCCACTGAAGATGGCCTCTTTGAAAGATGCTCGAGCAGTAGTTGAAGAAGGAGGGTGTACCATCTGGGGCCAGCTTCCGGATATTTCCTACAAGTCTGAAAAATTTGGGTTGGGGTTCACTACAGAAGCTCAAAGAGTTGTTCAACATTCTCGTACTAGGGGACCACCTATGCGTATCAGCAATCAAGGAGTTAATGCAGTCGAAGACAGTGATGGCAGTTGTGATATGGACGAATGGATTTTTCCAACCATCGGCAGAGGGCTCAACAATTGGGAGGCTAAAGATTTCATTCCTATTACTTTTATTCAAGAGTAATTGTCTTTTAATATTTTCAGGCTTGTAATACTTAAACAATTCAGACTTTTAAAACCTTGTGTCTTACCCGAGGCACAACGGTCCATTTGTGAGGGTTGTCACTTCATTCTCATATGTCATTAATGAATCATGGACGTTTTTGCATCAAATTTTGTGTTTTTGTCTTTCTTTCTTACATTTTATTTTCTTTCAAAAGTAGCTATGCTCTTACACACACTCACATATTAAAATGCAGATCTATATCCACTCAGGATCCCATGGGTAACAGTTCTGCTATGGCCAATTGTGACTTTGAAAATCCGATATACCAAGCTGACGACGAAAGTGAGGAAGATTGTGAGGTGCCAGGGGAGTTGGCCAAGTTGTTGCAACAGGAAGAAAGGACCATTCAGCCGCACGAAGATCCGGTTGAAACAGTTAAATTAGGAACTGGGGAGGATAAAAAGGAGGTCAAGGTGGTTGCCAATTTGGAACCTAATGTCAAGGAGCGTCTGATTCAGTTGCTGCACGATTATGTTGAAGTCTTTGCCTGGTCGTACGAAGACATGCCAGGACTTGATATAGACATTGTGGTACATCGTCTGTCCACAAGGGAAGATTGTCCTCCAGTAAAGCAAAAGGTTCGCTGCATGAGGCCTGATATGTCAGAAAAGATCAAGGCAGAAGTCATGAAGCAATTCAATGCTGGATTTTTGGCTGTCACCTCTTATCCCCAATGGGTGGCCAATGTTGTTCCTGTGCCCAAGAAAGACGGTAAAGTGCGAATGTGTGTGGACTACAGATATTTGAATAGGGCAAGCCCTAAAGATGATTTCCCACTCCCCCACATCGACATTCTAGTTGACAATACGGCACAACACAAAGTGTTTTCCTTAATGGACGGTTTCTTAGGCTATAA
This sequence comes from Vicia faba, assembly GCA_948472305.1. Taxonomy (NCBI): domain Eukaryota; kingdom Viridiplantae; phylum Streptophyta; class Magnoliopsida; order Fabales; family Fabaceae; genus Vicia; species Vicia faba. The sequence continues at coordinate 1,280,795,103 of OX451738.1, forward strand.
TAAAATTAAAATGGCGCCTGAGGATATGGAGAAAACGACCTTCATTACACAGTGGGGCACATTCTGCTATAAGGTCACGCCATTCGGACTGAAGAATGCTGGGGAAACTTATCAACGTGCCATGGTAGCTTTATTTCATGACATGATACATCATGAGATAGAGGTCTACGTAGACGATATGATAGCCAAATTGCAAACGGAAGAAGAACACCTTGATCACTTATAGAAGCTGTTTGAGAGGCTGAAGAAGTACAAGTTGAGGTTGAATCCAAACAAATGCACGTTCAGAGTACGGTCTGGTAAGCTCCTAGGCTTTGTCGTCAGCAATAAAGGTATCGAGGTTGATCCTGCAAGGGTTAAAGTGATACAAGAGATGCCTTCTCCTCGTACTGAGAAGGAAGTCAGAGGATTCTTGGGACGTTTGAATTACATCGCCAGGTTCATTTCTCACCTGACAGCTACTTGTGAGCCAATCTTCAAGCTCTTGAAGAAAGATCAAGTAGTCAAATGGAATGATGAATGCCAAGTTGCTTTTGAAAAAATCAAGGAATACTTAGAAGAGCCTCGTGTGTTGTTACCACCCGTCGAGGGAAGGCCTTTAATCCTGTATTTGACTGTTTTAGAAAACACAATGGGGTGTGTGTTGGGGCAGCATGACGAGTCTGGCCGAAAAGAGCATGCTATTTATTACCTGAGCAAAAAGTTTACCGACTGTGAAACAAGATATTCACTACTCGAGAAAACTTGTTGCGCTCTAGCATGGGCTACTCGCCGGCTAAGACAGTATATGCTGACCCATACTACTCTGTTGATATCTAAAATGGATCCAATAAAATACATCTTTGAGAAGCCTGCTCTTTCTGGGAGAATAGCGAGATGGCAGATGATCCTGACAGAATTTGACATACAGTATACTACCCAGAAAGCTATAAAGGGTAGTGTATTGGATGATCACCTCGCTCACCAAGCTATAGAAGACTATCAGTCCATGAAGTTTGACTTCCCGGATGAAGACATCATGACATTAGACAACTGTGAAGAAATCAGGCCACATGACAGACCTGAACAAGGATCCCGATGGACCTTATTCTTTGATGGATCATCAAATGCACTTGGCAATGGTATCGGTGCCATACTCATATCTCCAGAAGGATGTCATACTCCCTTTACTTCCAAACTTCGCTTCAATTGTACAAACAACATGGCAGAATACGAAGCATGCATCTTCGGTCTCAAAGCTGATATAGACTTGGGGATCAAATCCTTGGATGTATTTGGAGATTCAACTTTGGTCATCAGTCAAGTAAAAGGGGAATGGGACACCAAACACCCTAACCTTATCCCTTACAAAGAATATGTCTTGATGTTGCTACCGCATTTTGAGAAGATTACCTTCGAGCATTTCCCACGAGAATAAAATCATCTAGCAGACGCACTAGCTACAATGTCATCTATGTTTAAACTTAATTGGGATAACGAGGCTCCTCAAATCACCATTGAGCGGATGGATGAACCAGCCTACTGTCACAAGATCGGTACTGAAGAAGTAGTGGATCGACCTTGGTTCCATGAAGTTAAAAAGTATCTCGAGTCTTAGGAATATCCAGAAGGAGCTTCAGTAAATGACAAGAAGTTCCTAAGAAGATTCTCGGCTAAGTTCTTCATTAGTAACAGTATTTTGTACAAACGCAATCATGACTCTGTATTGCTTCGGTGTGTAGACAAGGTTGAGGATGAAAGGATGATGGTTCAATTACACGAAGGCACTTTTGGTACCCATTCCAATGGGCATACAATGGCAAAGAAAATCCTACGGGCAGGCTATTATTGGTCTACCATGGAGGCAGATTGCTACCAACACTCTCGGACTTGCCATAAGTGTCAGATTTATGATGATAAAGTTCATGTACCTCCGGTTACTCTGAACGTCTTGATGGCTCCTTGGCCCTTTGCTATGTGGGGAATCGATATGATTGGGGAAATCAAGCCAACAGACTCCAATGGACACCGCTTCATCTTAGTGGCCATCGACTATTTTACAAAGTGGGTTGAGGCAGCTTCCTTCACTTCCATTACTAAGAATGTGGTCGCCCGATTCATCAAACAGAATCTCATCTGTCGGTACCGTATCCCAGAGAGAATCCTCACTGATAATGGTACGAATCTAAACAACATTGTGATCACTGCCTTGTGCAAGCAATTCAAGATTCAGCATCACAATTCTTCCCCTTACCGGCCAAAGATGAATGGTGTTGTAGAAGCTGCTAACAAAAACATTAAGAAGATCATACAGAAAATGACAATCACATACAAAGACTGGCATGAGATGCTACCATTCGCTCTCCACGGGTATCGTACCACAGCTCGCACATCAACTGGGGCAACACCCTATTCTCTGGTATACAGCATGGAGGCTGTCTTACCTATTGAGGTCCAGATTCCCTCTCTGAGGATCATGAAGGATGTTGGTTTGAACGAAGAAGATTGAATCCAGACTCAACTTGACCAGTTGAACTTGATTTATGAGAAGAGGCTTGCAGCTATCTGTCATGGTCAGATGTACCAAAAACGCATGATCAAAGCTTTAAGAAAAAAGGTCAAACGTCAGGTATATCGAGTCGATGACTTGGTAATCAAGCGTATCATTTTGCCACAAGGTGATCCCAGGGGCAAATGGACTCCTACATATGAAGGACTGTTTGTGATCAAAAGCATATTCTCTGGTGGGGCAATGATCTTGACCACTATTATGGCGACGACCTTCCTCACCATGTCAATACGGACATAGTTAAAAGATAATACGCATGAACAAGGACCCGCTAGGTCGACTGACCTAGGCAAAAATTAGGGCATTCTGACGGACCAAAGGGTTCAGGCAAAAATTAGGGATAAAATACCAAAAAAATCTGTACACCCGGCAAGCCGAAAACCCGAAAGGGCGGTTTGGGCAAAAAAGGGTATCCCGGTGGATCGAAAACCCGAAAGGGCGATCCAGGAAAAAGTTAGGGAATTAAAGCGTATGACTATGTCCCGTTGGATCATCTCGCACACAATCTTCAGCGTCATCCAATCAACTCAAACGGTTCTAACCAATCCAATCAACTTCTCCAAAGGCGACAAATGGATAAGACATTCAGAGACATGAAGACTATAGTAGAAGGGGAACCCCATGGGATTATTGCATATAGCTATCTTTTCTTTGTATCAATTTTCATTTACGAAGACATTCTCTTACTAGAATGTGCGTCTCATTGTACAAAAAATACTCATTTAAGTCAATACAAAAATACCCCCCTTTGGAAGTGCAAAACCATCTGTTTTTCTTGTTTCTGTATTTTGTTTACAAAAACGTCCATTGATTTATTTTTGAACATAGGCATTTGAACATGATTACTGTTACAAATAAACAGAAAACAGAAAGACAATTATTAATGACTTTAAGAAATAGGATAATATCTTCTCCGGTAAGAGTGAAAGCAAATACATCCTACTACAGAATCGTTGACATATCCCCAGTATGCAGCATGTTGGTATCGAGCGCTCTCATACCCCTGACAGAGCGAAACTTCCAACTACTGCTCCGGAGGTTCCCCAGTAAGTTTCCCAACTTATCAGGTCTCCCCAGCAGGATTTCGCGAAGTCTACAAGCAATGTTCGGCGTTCCCCTTCTACAATAGAGTTTACTTCTTTAATGATTGGAAACTCACTCGTCAGTGCTTCAAGAGGGATTTATCTTCCCCGCTTCCAACAACACTACGACACGAACAATCTTTAAGTCCATACATTTGCACTCATACATAACAACATTAAGTATATACAATGCAACCTCATTTATTTTTTAGGAACAACATCATACCATGCATTGCATACATCATAGCATTGCATACAATTAACTCTCCACCTTTTACAGGAAAGAGTCAATCGATAGGAAATTATCATCAACAAAGTTCCAACAGACGAATATTTTCAAACAAGAAAAGACGGGTCGACCATCTACATAACAAAATATTTCTTCCATATTCTTACTGGTTCAGATAAATCTCTCAACGGTTTATTCTGATTCGTTTCCAGATTCTTACTGGTTCAGATAAATCTCTCAATGGTTTATTTTGATTCGTTTCCAGATTTTTACTGGTTCAGATAAATCTCTCAACGGTTTATTCTGATTCGTTTCCAGATTTTCATTGGTTCATATAAATCTCTCAACGGTTTATTCTGATTCGTTTCCAGATTTTAACTGGTTCAGATAAATTTCTCAACGGTTTATTCTGATTCGTGTCCAGATTCTTACTGGTTCAGATAAATCTCTCAACGGTTTATTCTGATTTGTTTCCAGATTTTCACTGGTTCAGATAAATCTCTCAATGGTTTATTCTTATTCGTTTCCAGATTTCACTAGTTCAGATAAATCTCTCAATGGTTTATTCTGATTCGTTTCCATATTTTCACTAGTTCAGATAAATCTCTCAATGGTTTATTCTGATTCGTTTCCAGATTCTTACTAGTTCAGATAAATCTCTCAACGGTTTATTCTGTTTCATTTCCAAATTCTTACTGGTTCAGATAAATCTCTCAACAGTTTATTCTGATTCGTTTCCAGATTCTTACTGTTTCAGATAAATCTCTCAACAGGTTTATTCTGATTCGTTTTCTATTAAAATCAAGTTCAGGCTTTCTGTCAACAATCATCTTTGGATGGCATCTATAAGCCCATCTCCGACAACTCCCCATCATTTCTCCAAATGGCATCTTTAAGCCCATTCCCTACACAATCAACCAGCGCATCATCGAGTGCAAATTTCTGGGCACTCTAGTGTTCAATCATCTTCAACTCTCAATCCACGAACGACAAACATGTCAATCTCGCTTTTCAAGTTTAAGAAGATTAAACAAGGGCAGCTGTTGTACCCCAAAATTTGCGCTCCCATTTTTCACTCAAGATGCTATCCCAGGGTTTCTTAAATACTTAATTTGGCTCCAAAGTTGATCAAACAGATTCTCTTCCTAGGAAACCAGTCAGCAATTAAGGTTTTTTCACTTCTCAAAGGTTTGCCCAATCCATGGCCCAGATAACTGCAAAGGCATTTGTGTGATTTCTATTTGTTTTCTTAACTATAATCTTCTGAAGATTGAAGTTACTTTTGAGGGCATATTCTGTTTAAATAAGGTGCAAGGTCTAAAGCTATCATCTTTAAGAAATCATGATTGAGGGTTTAATTAATCATTTGGGTTTGAGCTTTTGAACATTTATTTTGTTTAAGAGTGCAAGATACATGATTCATCCTATCATATTATGTTTACTTGAAGTGAAAGTTATCAAGCCAAGATGCTTATTCAAAACATTCAAACCAAGAATTGCAAAATTAAAATAAAAACTCAGAAGTTTTGTACAACAAATTTTCATTATTACTCAAGCTTTGTTCATTACAGTTTTGTGGGTCTTTCACAAATGATTACAAGTGATTACAAAAATTACAAGTAAAATACAAAGTTCAAATCTACAAAGGAAATTTTTCTTCTTCTTCAAGACTCCTTGCTTCATCCTCAAGAAATTCCCCATTTGCTAGCCATTGTCTTGCTTGCCAATTGTTTGTACATGTGACAGAAGAAAAGAAAATATTAGTAAAAATCAATATTAAAAAGTCCAAGCAAATTTGATTTTTCATCATTAGGGTTTGCTTTTAGGAATCAAAATTTTTTTTGTCCATTTTTCCCTATTTTTGCAAATCTCAAAACCTAGGTTTTGGTTCACAAAAAAGGGGAAAAAGAAATAAATATACAAATTGGATAGGCAAGGCAACAAGTTCAAACAGCAGCAATCAAAATGCACAAGTCAAACAATACCAAACATCCAAACTGCATCATAAAAAAGGCAGTGCTTTTCAAAGCAATTACAGCAGCACAAGATGCAAGGCAAGAGGCTGCAAATAGCAGACAGAAAGCAAGCTGTCCAAATCAGAAATCAAAGGCAGCAACACAAAGCTACAACAGAACAAAACAAATGCTATGCAAGCAACAAGCCAAAAGCATCAAATGCTGTAATATAAGTCAGCATCATCATTTTCCAAAGAAAATAAGCAAACCCTTCAGAAATGCATCAAAAGCAAAAATGATTTATATCACAAAGAGAGGAAATAGGAAAGATATCACCTAGCTAGCAAATGCCAAGACAAACAGGTTGCTATAAGAAACAGTCCAAGAAAACCTACTCAAAAAGCCTCCATATGCTGCCCATAGCAGTCCAAAATCTGTCCAAGTTCTGCACAAAAGCATGTCAACATAAAGCATAGCAACTAGTCTGCAATACAGTCCAAAAATGCCCATACTTGCACCAAAATGGAAACAGTCCAAGCTGCACTCAAAAGCCAAAAACTAGAAAAGCCAAAACTGTCAAAATTCAAAGTTTTTTCCCTCCTGTTTTTTCACCCTAATCAGATAACAAGTTTTTACTGTTTTATAGAGGAGAGACATACAGAACTAAAAAAAGGAAAGAACAAAAAACTACAAAAAACTCAGAACCAAAAGGTTCAAGAGATCCCTTTGGTTCAAACCAACAGAGCATCATAGTATCCACAAAAACATCATCAAACCATCACCAAAAAATCATCAAACCATCTCCAAACCAACAGAACATCATAGTATCCATCAAAACATCATCAAACCATCACCAAAACTAACTGAAACATCATCAAACCATCATCAAAACTAACTGAGACATCATAGAACCATCACAAAAAACCAGAACAGAACTAGCAAACTAGCAAACCACAAAAACACAGAATCAACAAGTTCAAGAGATCCTTTTGTACCAAACTAACTGAAACATCATAGAACCATCACAAAAATACCATAACAGAACTAGCAAACTAGCAAACCACAAAAACTCAGAATCAACAAGTTCAAGAAATCTCTTTGTCTCAAATCAACTAGAACATCATAGTATTCATCAAAAACAGTTATCCCAACCATCATCCAAAAAACAGCAGACAACAAAAAAATAGAACCAAAGTCCATCATCCAAACCTTGTCATCAAACATCAATATTCAAAACCCAGCAAATCACTAGCAAACAAACAACAAAAACCCTAATCTGATAACCAGGATAAACACGGACTCAGAAGGAGAAAGAAGTCACTCACAAACGCAGAGTCAGAGCTATCTTACCGAAAAGAACATTAGAAGGTTAGTCGGGTTATAGATCTGGACCTCACCAAACGATTCCTTTCCTTCCTCTCATTGAAAATATCGTTGCATGCATCGCTATCTTCTCCATTTTCATGAAACGAAAATTAGGGTTTCATTTTTCCCCTTTCTAGATTTAGGGTCACCAAGTAAAAATCTGCAGAAATTAGTCAAGAATTAGTAACTAGCAGAAAGAGACGACCAAAAAAATGTAAGAAAAGTAAGGTTTTGAGACACGCCGCCGTTGTAAGGCAATTTCTGGTGCGGCCAAAGGGTCTTCTCCGGTGAAGGCCCATGGCAATAGAGAAGAGAGAGGGCAGAGCGTTCAAGAGAGAGAAAAAACGTTGAGTTATGAGGCCTGGCTTCAGTGTAAGTGAGTTTTGTGTTATTTGATAACAACACTCTGGCCTAATCCGGTGGTGACACTTGTCACCACCTCTTTAGTTGCCCTGAATGATCCCCCACTTGCAACCCCATGTTAATTTGATGCGCCCTCATCATCCATCCCTCTGATCAATTATCACTCCCTTTCAACGCGTCTTAGATGCATGTCCATGGTACACCTTCAGGAAGTTGCTACACTTGATTAGCCAGAAGCATTTGGGATTATTAATTTTTGCATCCCCTGTTTTACTTCTTTTGTAGGCCCATTTCTATTTTTCTTCTTTATATTTTTTTTTTGTTAATATTTTCTTCTTCATTATTTGATTTTTATTTTTTCAGCATATATTTTAAAAAATGTAAATATATTAACATTTGTTTTAAATAATTATTAACTTTAAAGTGGTTTTTGTTTGACATTATTAATTAAGTCCTTAATTAATTTTATCAAACGGGAAGAGTTTTAACCTAAATAATTATTTAACGGTTTGGACTTGTATTGTGTGATTCAAATAGTTATTTCTTACTGTTGTACCCCAAAATTTGCCCTCCCATATTTCTCAAAACATTTCAAGAAAAATTCACAAGTCCAACCCGGCGCGTCATATTCAGGTGTTCTTTCACCAAGATATCTCTGATAACGTATTCTCAAATTCAGGTTCGGCTCAAGAGTCAATTCTTTAAAGAAGGTATCCGAATGTGCGAGTTTTCTTGAAGAAATATGGTGAAAAAATGTGCTGAAAGTGCAGTTTTTACGCGCTAAAAAATTCATAACTTGAAGATCCTGACTCGTTTTGAACCCGTTCCGGTGGCCAAAATTCCGTCTTGACATTATCTACGTTTTCATCTCTCACGGATGGAAGCCAATTTCGATCAGAAGGTCTTCAAAAACTTGGATTTATCAAGTATTTTCGTACAGAAAATTTGTGACAGAAGTTTATTTGCGTCATGTTCAGAAAATCATAACTTGGTCGATTTTCATTGTATCGAGCTGGTTCCGGCGCCAAAATTTCACAAATTGAGTTGGCTACATTTTCACAGGAGGTATCAAGTTCGAACGGTGTTCAAAAGGCCTTCGTTTTTTGCTCAGAGTGCATGACACGCTGAAAATCCTGAATGCTGAATATTATTTCATCTGGGCCGAAACTTCGAAAATTCATAACTCGGTCAATTTTTATCGGATTGGGCTCATATTTTTACACAAGGTCCCTGACTCATAGATCTACAACTTTGCTTCAAAAGTCGAGACCGGATTATGCTCCGATCAATACCAGTTTTTTATTGAAGAACGTGTCAGAGTCGACACTGGAGCCCAAAATAAGTTTGTCTGAGCTGAAACTTCAAAAATTCATAACTAATTCACCGTTTATCCGATTGAGCCGATTTTCGGACAGGAGTTAGTTATCGATGTCAACTACATTTTGTTTTCACATTTCAACTTCAAAAATTGCACTTAAGTCCCTGCGATTTAGCCTGGAAAGTGACGAACTCAAGTGAACATTGGAGGCCCAATTGCACATTCAAAGCCCATTTTCTTTACCCTAATTTCCATTATATAATCACCTTCTTGTCACACAAACCAGGGGGAAAAGAGAGAAAAAACCTTGCCACAACACTGTTAGAATATCAAATTCTTTCAAGAACCTAAAACCTTGAAATCCTTATTACAAATCCCTCTCTCACTACAAACAAGTCATCACAGTTACAAACCAACACCTCACTACTTCTTCAGTAAGGATAAGGTTGGCTTGATCTCAATGACCCAAAGGGCATAAAAGCATTCAGGTCACTAATTTTCCAGTAAGGGTAAGATTGATTTGATCTCCATGATCAAAAGGGTATAATCATTCATACATGCCATATTGTGCCTAAACATTAAATTTCTTCATATATTGGCTTTATTTGCATTTTATGATTTTATTTAATGTGTTCATGAGATTCAACACTGCTGATTTAGACAGGATCCCATGCAGGTTCGTTAAGGAACGTTGAGGCCAAAAGCCAAATGGCCAAAAGCCAAAAGCCAAATGGCCAAAAGAACAACTTATGCATGACACCAATACATGGCGAGACAGACATCTTGAGAAGGTTAAGGAACGCAAAAGCCAAAAGCCAAATGGCCAAAAGCCAAAACACAAATGGCCAAAACAAAACAGTTTACACATGACGCCAATAGCTGTTTCACCCCTCCAATCAGGCTCGTATACTCCTAAACTCTCTCTCTATTTTTATTATTTTCCTTTAATTAATTAATCGTTATTCTTTTTATTAATCACTAACCAATTAACATTTTTTTTCATAATAAAATTCAGAAAACTAACATTTTTAGTATTATTATTATTTAGTAATTTCACTATTAATTATTTTTGTAAATAAATTATAACAAATTAATTTAGTTTAATTAGGTTTAATTTTGGCTTTTTCATAATAAATAAAATAAATTAGAATTAGGTTTTACTAACTTTTGACTTTATTTTATTTTAATTTTATTTTTCATTAAAGACATTAAAAAACCAAAAATACTTTTTTCTTTTATTTAAATAATTAGTTCTAGGTTTAATATTAATTAAATACAAAAAACACAAAAAACACCTTTCTTTAATTAAATATTAATTAACTTTTAATTCAATTTAATCTCAAAAGGGTCCAACGCCCTCGAATGTTCAACTTTAATTCTTTCGCGCATTTATTCTTATTTTACTTTTTTCTCAATATTATGTAATTGCTCAAGCCATGTAATAGTAACTAGGTTTTACTTTCCGCATTTTTATTAAAACGGGTCTTTGTAATTTGGCGATGTATAGACCCGCGCCTTGTAATAGCGTAGGATTTTACTTTCCGCATTTAAATTTCCGCACTTTTAAATTCTAATTGCATGAAAGAATGTATGGCTAATTAAAAACAATGCGTAGCTCACCATGTCATGATCAAAGATAATTGCTAAACATGAAAACAACACACAAATTCACACACCACTCTCAGGGTACGCCTCACCTGTTGCCTTCGAAACGTGGTCGTCGAGTATAGGACGTTTTAGTAAGTCCTTATGTCCATGATCCAGTTCCCTCGAAACGGTTGCCTCGAATTTAAAAAGGATCAATGGCATAAGGGTAGCTTCTAAGGTGTCCTACTGTTGCTCTGGTGACCACACTGTCCCTACAAACGAATTGACCCGAACACCTCCAATGGTGGTGCTACCTACCTCTCAATGGTGGGATGGCACTACCTTAAGGATATTTATACAGCCTAATTCCTTAGGGTAGGTAGATGACTCATAGATACTTGCTCTATTCAAAAAAATAATCAAAACTCTTTTCACACCGACACTTTCAAAAAGCTTTCAAAACAATTTTTCAAACACTCTTGAGGACTGATACAAGAGTCGATCTGAAATCTTTCAAAGGAAACTTTTTCAAACTCACTCACAATTGAAAAGCAAACATTTTGAAAACACAAATGAGCAAGTATCTAAGAGCCCATGGATGACCATGGATAGAAAGGGTACTAACACCTTCCCTTTCTATAAATCTACCTCCCGAACCGAGAAACTATCTCATAAGGAATTTTGCTGTGCTTTTGTCCTGTCCATGTTGGAGAAAATAAAAGACGGTGGCGGCTCTTGCTTACCGCGACATTTCGCGAAACCAGCTTTAAACAGTCAGTTCCAGATCCACCGATCACAGAACTGGTGACTCTGCTGGGGAAACTTTAAAGTGAGGTGTACCTTAGGACTAAGATCACTTGTATTTTCAATTGTTGTGTTTGTTTGCTTTATTATTGTGGGCATTGCATCGGAGTTTCATGGATCCTAACTCGGATCTGGGGATACCCTGTTAGGTAGCATAAGCTGTGAGGGACCTGTCCGGCGTAGACCGACACGGGTGAAGCAGTGGCTATGTTGGTGTGACACCTTGGTCTGTACCGATATCCCTTGTGTTGCAACGAGGAGAATATGGGTCTTCTGAGGAGTCATTAAGCACCAACCGACCTTAGAACCTTAAATGACCCAACTTGGCCAATAGAACAGTAGCAGTATGCTACGCCCATTGAGGCTAAACTCTCGTGATGGTTCTGGCTGCAAGAAAAGATTGCGATGCTGGAGTTATGACCGATTGAGGGTAGTCAGTGATATTGGGATCCTCTAGAACCCGGTTACTTCTGATAGGACAAGTCTTAACCAACAAACTGAAAGAGGGTAATACCTAGACCCCATGCTGGCCTAAACTCTAAGGGCTCTTTTTGTGACTTGTGTGCCTTCATACTTGAACTAGTTGCATACTTGTTATCTAACAACACGAGTTTCTTACAGGTTTTGTTTACAGTCCTTAATCTGGACTCATAACAGGGTTTACCTACATTACTCCACGCATAGCATAACATCATACCATTTCATACATCTTGCATAAGGCCTAACCCATTTCAAGGATCTCAAGGGCTTGTGATGCAGGTCATGATGAACCAACTGTCCAACAAGGGGCAAAGAGGATTTATTTTCCTCTAACCAAGGTTGTCAGGGGCTATGACCCACTCGATATGGTGAGCCTTGACTCTTGAAGAAGGACTCTCAACAACATGAAGTTCCTTCAATCAAGTTACCAGTTTCCAACTCTAACAATTTTCTTGTCTACCCCGCGAGATCCTTGAAAACATTGCATGCATATATACATATCATTGCATTACAGGTATCCCTTTTTACAGGTTGCTTACCTTCTTCGCTGTTTATTTCAGCCGATCATCATGAATCCTGAGTCATCTACTGAGCAATCCATCAAGGCCCTCCAGGCTCAGAACGCCCAGTTCCAAGAGTTGATCATGAGTCTAGCCCAGGGGCAACAAGATCTAAAGACCCTGCTTTTGAAAAAGAAGAAGAAGAGGACGGTGTTGTTCAACCCTAGACGCAAATCTGGGAATGGATCACAAAATGAAGTTGAGCAGACTACCCCATCTGTTGGGAAAGACAGTCCCCATGAGAGAGAGAGAGATGCCTAGTCCAGTAGTCACCGACAACGAGACCGATTACAATGACGAGCAGTACCCTCCAGCTGAGGACAGGTATAAACAGTTGGAAGACCGGCTAAGTGCCATGGAGATACAAAAAGTGCCCGGCCTGGACTTCGAAGATCTAGGTATGTCTTCTGGGGTAGTAATCCCGCACAAATTCAAGGCACCCGCCTTTGCCATGTACGACGGGGCATCCTGTCCTAAACTGCATCTCAGGTCTTACACAAGGAGGATCCAGCCCTACACGGCTGACAAGAATTTATGGATTCACTTCTTTCAGGATAGTCTATCTGGAACCCAACTCGACTGGTTCTATCAACTGAATGGAGCCAACATCCGTACCTGGGAAGACTTAGCCACTGCATTCTACAAGCAATACCAGTATAATGCCGACCTTGCTCCCACACGCACTCAGCTCCAGGGAATGTCTATGGGTACAGGCGAGGGCTTTAAAGAGTATGCTCAAAAATGGAGGGACCTTGCTGGAAGGGTACAACCACCTCTAACTGACCGCGAGCTCGTCGACATGTTCTTGGGGACCCTGTCTGGTCCATTCTTCAACCACCTGATTGGGAATTCTGCCGCTGGGTTTACAGATTTGGTCTTGATCGGGGAAAGAATAGAAGCTGGCATCAAGTCGGGGAAAATACAGAATGGTGACTCCTCGAACACTGAGAAGAAACCATCCAAGAGAGAATCTAGTACTATCTATGGCTCAGGAGGGCAGAATAGGTCCGAACACTGCCAAGATGTCAACGCGGTGGTTATTGCAAAACCGGCCGGCGCTCCTCAGCGTCACAATCAGCAAAGGGAAGAGAGACCCAAAAGGCAATTCACTCCCCTCGGCATGACCTTGTCACAGATATTGCCACAGTTGCTGGAAACCAAGTTGGTAACTCTCATGGACCCTCCAAAGAATCCCAACAGGACGCCTTCAAGGTATAACCCCAACGTTCGCTGCGCTTATCATTCTGACAGCCCGGGGCATGCTACAGATGACTGTTGGACTTTGAGAAACAAGGTTCAGGATCTGATCGACGCGAGGGAAGTCCAGTTCGACTCTCCAGAGACTCCGAATGTGATCACTGCTCCCCTGCCAAAACATGGCTAGGATGGAAAAACTTTTGTTCATTCGAATGTTCAAATTGTAATTTTTCTTTGATTGTTCAAACACTTTGTTTCATGTCAAACTTGGTTGTTTCATTAATGCATTACACGTGTCTGTTTTGAAGTAATTATGTTTATTATGCTTAAAATTGCTTTCATTTTTTGATGTCAACTCTCAATTAATAATTCTAAGCCTCTTGAGGGAGGATGACGAAAACGATACCACGGCATTTACAGTATGCTTTTGAACAGACCCCGCTGATGAGGTACATGCATTTTTTCAATCCTAAACACTGGAGTTATAAGGAAGATAATCCCTCGTCAACCCCTTCGAGCCAAAGAAGTCGGAGTTTTTCTTTTCAAAAAATTAAAACCCTTAATCATAACCTGGGGCAGGGTAGTTCTCTCAGTTGATCCAAGTGCATAACAAATGGCACCAAAGCGGTCCTTACAAAATAAGCAAAAGACAGCGGTGGTTCCGAACAATCATAAAGACAGGCAGTTATTATCTCTCAAAATAAAAGCCCAATAAGTCAAAACCTATGAAGGAGACTTACAAAACTGGGGCATCCCGCTGACTGTAATCCCAAAAGAAACAGTTCAGGCAAAAAACAGGGATAACAAAGTCAAAAAAGAAAGAGGGCATACAAACCTTCAACAAAAAAAGGAATGACTGCCTATTCAAAATAAATTGTCAACATCCGAACCATCACCGGAATATCAGGACAAAGACTCAAACAAAGTCTAACGCACGATCAGCTGAGTTTAGGTTTGAAGAACATCACGAAGAGCGGGTGGGTACAAATAAAATTTGAGCCTTTACCCTTTGTTTCTTAAACCATGAACCAGGCCATGTTATAACCCTTAAAAGTCCTAGCTGAAGCATGGGTTAGTTCGAAAGCATACTGTTACGAAAGATATCCTGACTCCTTAAGGCCTACGGTAAATACGGAGTTGACATCACATTTTACAAACATTCACTTGTTTTATGAAAAAGAATGCATTTTCAAAATCTTCAAGACAGACATAAGCTTTGCATTTTTGATATAACATTGTTTGCATATGACTATTTGTTTGAACAACAGGGAAATTCGCACGATGAATACCTAGTGAACAAAAGCACTTCCAATCAAGGGGCAGACGTGATTATTGTCCGTCATCTGGGGCAGTTAAGTCAAGATTCGGAGAATCTCTCAAATGCCCAATAGCCAGGGGCAAACCTCCCTCTGAGTCACTTGGGGCGTTGGACATGAATTCCAGCTATGAATCTTTCCTGATCAAACAAAGATCTTCTGGTCACATGGCAACACTGCCAACAGGGGTACCTCCCTACATCCTGAGAGCGTGGACATAGTCGAAAAAAATACTGCGCATAATCAAAGACCCGCTAGGTTGACACGCCTAGGCAAAAATAAGGGATGAAATGAAAAAAATCTGTACACCCGGCAAGTCGAAAACCTGAAAAGGCGGCTTGGGAAAAAATGGGTATCCCGGTGGACTGAAAACCCGAAAGGGCGGTCCAGGCAAAAATTAGGGATCAAAGCGTACGACTATGTCCCGGTATCTCGTCACTTGCCTACCAGAAGAAGATTTGTCAAACGGCAGTCATCAAACACCTTCACAGGTACCTTCTTCTCCAACAGAAACTGGGGCAATAATGAGTTGTCTAAATGATCCGGTTGCCCTGTCCACCGAAGTGCCAAGGTAAGTTCAGCTGAAGAATGCGACCAAGATACCTTCACTCCCTGCAGAGCGAACGCGTCTCCCCGGTTTTATTCAAAGGTTATTTCTCCACCAGAGCTTATAACTGGGTTATCCTCAGCTAAAAGCCACGGAAAGATCGTCCTCGGCAAAGTTCTTCTTATTCCCCAGCGGAGTTCATCAAAAATTCCAACAGAGCACAACAACGATATCCCCAGCAGAGTTATCATCAAACCTCAACGAAGTACCTCTCTTTCCCCACAGAGTTCACTCCCCGCAGAGTAATTTATTCGCCAAGGTTATTCCCCAACGGAGTCATTTTCTCCTACCGGTATTCTTGCAACATCAGCCCAGGATTTAACAAGCTTCCGGCATCCGTCAAGGATTTACTTTCCTAAGACGAGAATACATTCATAAACATCGCATCTTCATACATTATAGCATGCACGCATCATATCATACAATCTCATGTGTTGAGAACATCATTACTTGATTCATATCATGCATTGCATATGACTGACCTTTACCTTTCAAGAAGGATACAGTTAAATGATCAGCTATGTCAAAAAAGACAAATTCAGTCAAAGTAGACAAATCCAGTCAAAAGAAGACAAGTCCAGTTAAAATTACTTCCACCCGTCATTATAGACACTCGTCGTTATAGACACTCGTCGTCATAGACACTCGTCGTTATAGACACTCGTCGTTATAGACACTCGTCGTCATAGACACTCGTCGTTATAGACACTCGTCGTCATAGACACTCGTCGTTATAGACACTCGTCGTCATAGATACTCGTCGTCATAGACACTCGTCGTTATAGACACTCGTCGTCATAGACACTCGTCGTTATAGACACTCGTCGTTATAGACACTCGTCGTTATAGACACTCGTCGTTATAGACACTCGTCGTTATAGACACTCGTCGTTATAGACACTCGTCGTTAAAGACCACTCGTCCATGAAGATAACCTGTCAGTAGAGACAACTCACCAACCTTACTACATTACCAGACTCGATTCCTGTATCTTGCCAGGGCACGTCTGAAGAGTTCGAAGATCCGATTCCTGTATCCTGCCAGGGTGTATCTGTTGACGACTAACATTACCAGACTCGATTCTTGTATCTTGCCAGGGCATGTCTGAAGAGTTCGAAGATCCGATTCTTGTATCTTGCCAGGGTGTATCTGTTGACGACTATATTATCCGGACTCGATTCCTGTATCTTGCCAGGGCACGTCTGAAGAGTTTAAAGATTCGATTCTTGTATCCAGTCAGGGCACATCTACACAAAGAGTTTGAAGATCAACTCCTGTAACAGGCCAGGTAATTATTTTCTTTTCTCAGGTACGCAAGTTCTCGCTAAGGAATCTCTTACGCGATCGACACCTAGATGGCATCTGTAAGCCCATCCACATACCAACAGTCTCCAAATGGCGTCTATAAGCCCATTCCCGACAAGGCTCTGTCACAACTCCAAATGGCATCTATAAGCCCATCCTCCTATCCATCATTCCTCCAAATGGCATCTATAAGCCCATTCCCTACATCACGCTGCTGACACTCTATTATGTGAGTGCAAATTTCTGGGCACTCTAGTGTTCAATCATCTTCCACCTTCGGATCTCAGGTTTAAGAAGATTGAACAGGGGCAACTGTTGTACCCCAAAATTTGCCCTCCCATATTTCTCAAAACATTTCAAGAAAAATTCACAAGTCCAATCCGGCGCGTCATATTCAGGTGTTCTTTCACCAAGATATCTCTGATAACGTATTCTCAAATTCAGGTTCGGCTCAAGAGTCAATTCCTTAAAGAAGGTATCCGAATGTGCGAGTTTTCTTGAAGAAATATGGTAAAAAAGTGTGCTGAAAGTGCAGTTTTTACGCGCTAAAAAATTCATAACTTGAAGATCGTGACTCGTTTTGAACCTGTTCTGGTGGCCAAAATTCCGTCTTGACATTATCTATGTTTTCATCTCTCACGGATGGAAGCCAATTTCGATCAGAAGGTCTTCAAAAATGTGGATTTATCAAGTATTTTCGTACAGAAAATTTGTGACAGAAGTTTATTTGCGTCATGTTCAGAAAATCATAACTTGGTCGATTTTCATCGTATCGAGCTGGTTCCAGCGCCAAATTTTCACAAATTGAGTTGGCTACATTTTCATAGGAGGTATAGAGTTCGAACGGTGTTCAAAAGGCCTTCGTTTTTTGCTCAGAGTGTGTGACACGCTGAAAATCCTGAATGCTGAATATTATTTCATCTGGGCCGAAACTTCGAAAATTCATAACTCGGTCAATTTTTATCGGATTGGGCTCATATTTTTACACAAGGTCCCTGACTCATAGATCTACAACTTTGCTTCAAAAGTCGAGACCGGATTATGCTCCGATCAATACCAGTTTTTTATTGAAGAACGTGTCAGAGTCGACACTGGAGCCCAAAATAAGTTTGTCTGAGCTGAAACTTCAAAAATTCATAACTAATTCACCGTTTATCCGATTGAGCCGATTTTCGGACAGGAGTTAGTTATCGATGTCGGCTACATTTTGTTTTCACATTTCAACTTCAAAAATTGCACTTAAGTCCCTGCGATTTAGCCTGGAAAGTGACGAACTCAAGTGAACATTGGAGGCCCAATTGCACATTCAAAGCCCATTTTCTTTACCCTAATTTCCATTATATAATCACCTTCTTGTCACACAAACCAGGGGGAAAAGAGAGAAAAAACCTTGCCACAACACTGTTAGAATATCAAATTCTTTCAAGAACCCTAAAACCTTGAAATCCTTATTACAAATCCCTCTCTCACTACAAACAAGTCATCACAGTTACAAACCAACACCTCACTACTTCTTCAGTAAGGATAAGGCTGGCTTGATCTCCATGATCCAAAGGGCATAAAAGCATTCAGGTCACTAATTTTCCAGTAAGGGTAAGATTAATTTGATCTCCATGATCAAAAGGGTATAATCATTCATACATGTCATATTGTGCCTAAACATTAAATTTCTTCATATATTGGCTTTATTTGCATTTTATGATTTTATTTAATGTGTTCATGAGATTCAACACTGCAGATTTAGACAGGATCCCATGCAGGTTCGTTAAGGAACGTTGAGGCCAAAACACAAATGGCCAAAAGCCAAAAGCCAAATGGCCAAAAGAACAACTTATGCATGACACCAATACATGGCGAGACAGACATCCTGAGAAGGTTAAGGAACGCAAAAGCCAAAAGCCAAATGGCCAAAAGCCAAAACACAAATAGCCAAAACAAAACAGTTTACACATGACGCCAATAGCTGTTTCACCCCTCCAATCAGGCTCGTATACTCCTAAACTCTCTCTCTATTTTTATTATTTTCCTTTAATTAATTAATCGTTATTCTTTTTATTAATCACTAACCAATTAACATTTTTTTTCATAATAAAATTCAGAAAACTAACATTTTTAGTATTATTATTATTTAGTAATTTCACTATTAATTATTTTTTGTAAATAAATTATAACAAATTAATTTAGTTTAATTAGGTTTAATTTTGGCTTTTTCATAATAAATAAAATAAATTAGAATTAGGTTTTACTAACTTTTGACTTTATTTTATTTTATTTTTATTTTTCATTAAAGCCATTAAAAAACCAAAAATACTTTTTTCTTTTATTTAAATAATTAGTTCTAGGTTTAATATTAATTAAATACAAAAAACACAAAAAAACACCTTTCTTTAATTAAATATTAATTAACTTTTAATTCAATTTAATCTCAAAAGGGTCCAACGCCCTCGAATGTTCAACTTTAATTCTTTCGCGCATTTATTCTTATTTTTCTTTTTTTTCAATATTATGTAATTGCTCAAGCCATGTAATAGTAATTAGGTTTTACTTTCCGCATTTTTATTAAAACGGGTCTTTGTAATTTGGCGATGTATAGACCCGCGCCTTGTAATAGCGTAGGATTTTACTTTCCGCATTTAAATTTCCGCACTTTTAAATTCTAATTGCATGAAAGAATGTATGGCTAATTAAAAACAATGCGTAGCTCACCATGTCATGATCAAAGATAATTGCTAAACATGAAAACAACACACAAATTCACACACCACTCTTAGGGTACGCCTCACCTGTTGCCTTCGAAACGTGGTCGTCGAGTATAGGACGTTTTAGTAAGTCCTTATGTCCATGATCCAGTTGCCTCGAAACGGTTGCCTCGAATTTAAAAAGGATCAATGGCATAAGGGTAGCTTCTAAGGTGTCCTACTGTTGCTCTGGTGACCACACTGTCCCTACAAACAAATTGACCCGAACACCTCCAACGGTGGTGCTACCTACCTCTCAATGGTGGGATGGCACTACCTTAAGGACATTTACACAGCCTAATTCCTTATGGTAGGTAGATGACTCATAGATACTTGCTCTATTCAAAAAAACAATCAAAACTCTTTTCACACCGACACTTTCAAAAAGCTTTCAAAACAATTTTTCAAACACTCTTGAGGACTGATACAAGAGTCGATCTGAAATCTTTCAAAGGAAACTTTTTCAAACTCACTCACAATTGAAAAATAAACATTTTGAAAACACAAATGAGCAAGTATCTAAGAGCCCATGGATGACCATGGATAGAAAGGGTGCTAACACCTTCCCTTTCTATAAATCTACCTCCCGAACCGAGAAACTATCTCATAAGGAATTTTGCTGTGCTTTTGTCCTGTCCATGTTGGAGAAAATAAAAGACGGTGGCGGCTCTTGCTTACCGCGACATTTCGCGAAACCAGCTTTAAACAGTCAGTTCCAAATCCACCGATCACACTTACTGTCACCCCCATTCATTAATTTGTACCCCCATTCCCGAAGCTCTGTAATAACGTAGAATTTCAATTTCCCCATTTTTAATGTTTTACTCAATACTGTATAGTAATTATGCGTGTATGGAAAGATAAAAAAAACAATTGTTAGTTAACCTAATTTCAAAGATCAAATTAACTTGAATCAAACATACTTTTTCACACGCGCACCTCTAGGGTAACCTCGCTCGTTGCCTCGGAAATACAGTCATGTCCCTCGAGTATGGGAAGTTTTAGAAAATGACCCTTCGATAAAAAGATCGTAGTCCCTCGATGACCCTCGATGTTGCCTTCGATAAAATGATCTCGTCCCTTACCAAAATTGCTAAAGCGTCATGTAAGTTGCTTTCGATGGCTGTAAAATTGACCCGTGACTGTCCCTTTACATTCAACGATGGGGCTTATTACCAAGTAGATAGGAGGAATAAAAGAACCTTGAGACCTTTCGAGTAGGTAGATTCGCTCCTAGTTACTCACTTGCTCATGACAAAAAACATTTTACACCAACACTTTCATCTCAAAACATTTTCAAAAGACAAAACCTTTTGTATACGTTCTTATAGAGACGAGAACCATTGCGAACATCTTTTCAAAACACCATCTAAAAACACAATCCACAAACACATCTTTGAACCATCTTTCGAAACAAAACTTTGTACACGTTCTAATAGAAATGAGAACCATTACAAAGAGATTTTCAAAACACTTTCAAAGCCCAGATCACAAGCACACTATCAAAACAAAAAGCAAGTGATCCAAACGAGTAACTAAGATCCCATGGAAAACCATGGATGAAAAGGGTGCTAATACCTTCCCTTTTCATAATCTACCCCCCGAACCCGAGAAATAATCTCGAAAGGTCTTTCTTGTGATTTTTTACCTTTCCTTTTGGATAAAAGAAAAGTCGGTGGCGACTATTGCTATCCGCACAAATGCGAACACAAATGCAAAACACCAAGTCAGTTCTCCCACCGTATCACAAGCACCAATGAATGTCTGAATGTTTGAGCGTCATTAACCTTTGTGACCACCTTGAACCTTGCTCATTCTTTAAGACTGATTGGGGAAGATGAGAAATAAACCATCTTGCCAAGAGAGGAGTGCAACACATAAGGACACCTCTTTTTCTCATTGTGCGAGTGTGAAAAGACTGTAGGATATCCTCTAGCAATGTAGACACTGGGTTGCGTGATATGAAAATTTTGACAGCGTTCACATCTATGAGCTGGTCAGGATTTGGAAACAAAATCATCCCATAGATGAGGAGAGCCACAATTTCCTCAAAGGCTTGTAAGTCTAGGGAATTCCAACAGCTTTGAGCTTTCTCAAACAAAAACTTTGCTAAGAAACCTTTGACACCACTCATTGTTTCCCAATGAGTTATGACATCAGATGAGTGCAAGTGTAGAGCTTGAGCAATCTCTTCTGGCTTTGGATCTCTTTCCGTACCATTGAAAGGTAGTTGATTGAGAATGGGAATCCTCAAGAGTTGGGAGAATTCTTCCAAAGTAGGCACAAGTTGATAGTCGGGAAATGTGAAGCAATGGTGCAAAGGATCAAAGAACTGAAAGAGTACCTTCATCATATCCTCATATGTGTTGGAGGTGACCAAGTTGAGTAGACGACCATGTCTCTCGGTGAATGGAGAATTTTCAGGAATTCTTGAATCTATCTCCTTAAGTTGTGGAGGAGCTCTTACAAGGTTGACTTGAATAGTTTTCCTGCGAAGTGAATCCATATCCTACAAAACAAGAACAAAGATGAATCTCAAAATCCTTGAAATGGTTAGCGGATGTATGTCATGTTCATGATGTTCATGATGTTCATGATGTTATGTACAAGTATGCATATAAAGGCAAAGCAAACAAGTCCTTAGTTTAGGCTTGCATGGAGTTTTATAGGTAAGTACCCTCTTGAAGTTTAGTTGGCTTAAACCTGTCCTAGTAATAGTAACTGTGTTTTAAGGAGCTCAATATCACCGGATTTTTTCCTTGGTCATTGTTTCAGCTCAAGCCTCTTTAATGGCGACCTAAATATCCCAAGAAACCAAACCTCAATGAGTGTAGTATCGAGTATCTACCAACTTTGGATTGTACCAAAGTCGGTCATCTCACTGCATCCTAAAGCCCAAGTTGGTCAAGTAAAGGTTCTAAAAGTTAATTATTTCTTCATGACATCACTCAGCGGCCCCGTATTCTCTTTGATTAACTCAAAGGATACCGGTACCCAAAAATATGTCGCACTAATGTAGCTATTGCTTAGACCATGTCGGTATACCCCGCACAATTTCCACAATGTATTGCTACTTACCTATAATGTATCCCAAATCCGGGTAGAGGATTCAAACCCAAATAAAGAACCATAATGTAAAGCATACTGTTGTACCCCAAAATTTTCCCTCTCATATTTCTCCAAACATTTCAAGAAAAATCTCCAAGTGGATCAAGATTGCTCTAGAGTGGGTCAGACAAGTCATCTCCTAAGGCAGTCAACCTCAAATTAGGGTTTTGTGTTGCATCAAGATCCTTGAATCCAAATGACATAAAGTGCTCCACAATGTCCTAATATGCTCTCAAGATCATCCATGCCAAATTTCAAGCCTTGCAGAGGAAGTTTGCTCAGTCAATTGCTCAAAGGGTCCAAAAATCGACTGTGCTAGGGCAAAAGTCAACTGTGACCCAAATACAGTCAAACCTCAATATTTTTTGTAAACATTCTCATTTTGAAGGATATTTCATCCTTTGATAAAGGTTTGATCATGATTCATCAAGGATTTCTCAAAATTCATCAAGACTCAAAAGTTGCTAAATTAGGGTTTTGTAGGAAAAGTCAAACCAACTTTGACCAAGCATAACTTTCTCATACTTTATGATAAATGACCCATCCAAATCTCATTTTGAAGAGGATACAATTTCCTACAATCCATCTTCATACCCCAAGATCAGAAAATGCACTCACAAGAAGTTACATATTTGGACATTATAGGTCATTTTTGAAAGCCAACAAAAACACCTTTTTTGCCAAAGCTTATAACTTGAGCATGGAATAACAAAATACGATGATACTAAAAGGGTTGGTTAGAGGACATCTCAACCTTTCTAAAAAGTTCAAGAACACTTCCAAAAGTTCAAAATTGAAGAAGTTATGCATTGTTGAAGTTGGGCATTTTTACAAAATTGCCAAAAGTCAACTATCCCCAAAACTTCAATTTTTGTCAAATGGGCCCATTCTTTTCCACTTGATTTGGACTTGCCACATTGCACACGTGTCCTAGCTTCAGCCTTGTGTCCATTTATCAATTTTATTATTCTATTTGATTTTTTATTGAATTATTTCATTTTAAATCAATTTAAATCAAATAAAATCACAAAACTTGATTACATGAGATCTTTTTCTATTTTCAGGACTTAATCATCATCATCAAGTGTGTCAAATTCGTATCAAGCATTCCATGTGCAAAAAGATTGAGTTTTTGGCAAATTAGGCAAGTTATCAATGGTGAATCAAATCCAATCTCAAGGCATCAATGCGCAAGGATTCAGTCCATAAAAGTTGACCTAATACACTCCATCATACATATACAAGGCAAAGGCACGAAATCCAGAGCTAGAGGCTGTAAGAACACCAAGAACCAAACTTGAAAAATTGACAAAAAGTGTGAGATTGAAATCAAGCTTGGAGGCACTTTCAGGACCTAACAAGCACCACAATCGCTTCCTGGCAATTCTCAGAAGCAAAACCAATCAGAATCACTCATTCTCCGGCTTCCTAGAGCACTGTAAGCATCTCACGAATCCGTTGTGTTCATGAAGTCTCAAATATTTATTCTTGCATCCATTGTCAAAAACAATCGCATATTCTGATTCCTCACATCATTTATTAACTTTCTGCAATAACCAATTTCATTCTTGTGTTGTGTATCGTAAAACACCATTGTAGGTTTTTATAGGTTTTTTTTAGGGGGTTTTATTACAGGAAAAATTGACTAACAAAAGGGGCATGGTTGAGACCGGGATGAGGAAGCGAGTATGACCATGCCTTTGGATTGCATTTTTGTGGCTCGTAGCAGATTTTGGAGATGGCATGGCTTATAGCTACGGACTATTGTCCGTTGGTATAGGTTGAGAGTGTTTTAGCCACGGTCCAACGATAGGGACGATGGCGTGTCATGCTCCAATAATTTTTTTTGTTTTATTATTATTAGTTTTCAATACCCTAACAACTAAAGCACAATGGTTGAGTGGCAAATGCATGCATCCAAATACCAACAGGACCTCGGTTCGAATCCCAGGTCCCCCCATTTGCATTTGTTATTTTTCTTCAGGTATTCCAGCGCGCTTCAGGAGTTGTAGCATACCATGCTTCCTCACTCAATCACTTGCCAGATGGCCCCAGGCCAGATCTGGTGGTCCAGATGGGATGTCCACCATGCTACTGAGTCAAAGGGTGCATAGGGAATCAGAAAAGTCAGCCAGGCCTACGCCATTTGGGCCACCAAATTGTTATTCCAAGCCTCCAAATTGGGCCCAAACCCCCCTAAGTCTTTTCTATTTCATTCTTTTTATTTATTTTATTTAATTGTTTATTTAATTATTTTCATGATTAGTTAACCAATTAAATCTTTTTCTTCATAAAATTAAAAACCAAAAAATATTTTCTTATTTAAATTAAGTTTCAGCATTTTATTTTTGTTAACAGTATTAATTTAATTAATTTAGTTTTAATTAGGAATAACTTTTAATATATTTTGCAATAATTAAAATTAACTTAGACAATTAGGTTTTATTAACATTGATCAAATTTACTTTTATTTCTTTAAATACCAAAAAAACCAAAAACATTTTTATTAATTAATTTATTAATTTAATAATTAATCTAGTTTAATTTCTTTCTTAATTAAATTCAAAATAACCAAAAAATCTTTTCTTTAATTAAAGGGTCAAAACCCTAAAAACTTGCGCCCGATTTAATTTCCCGCACGAGATCCATCTTATTTCAATATTGTATTTTTTCCGGAATGTAATAGATAATTAGGACTATCTTTATCGCTTTATTTATATTCCGCATTTTCATTTCAAGGGTTGCTTTTGGCGATGTAAATACCCGACGCCTTGTAATAGTTAGTTTAGTTTCCGCAATTTAATTTCCACAACTTATAAACTGTTAGATGTTTGATAATAGGGAATGCATGACAAGATCGAATGTTTAACTTAAAATCAACATAGATAACCATTGACATGTACAAATATAAAATAAACTGAAAACAACCCACTCGCACATGCGCACTCTTAGGATACACCTCACTTGGTTGCCTTCGTACGCGGTCATTGAGTATAGGAAGTTTTAGAGGTCGCCCTCTTGTCCAAAGATCATAGTTGCCTCGAAACGGTTGCCTCGGATAAAATGATCTAAGACATTAGGGTTACCACTAAGGCGTCCTAACATTGCTTCGGTGACCGCAGGTCCTTAAAATCGAATTGACCCTTAAACTCCAACGACGAGGCTACCTACTCATTTATAGTGGGATAGACCTGTCTGAAGGACATTAGCACAGATTGATTACTTTTTTGAGTAGGTAGATGGTTCTTAAGTACTTGCTCTTTCAAAAAACAAAAATACTTTTCACACTTGCACTCCTTTTCAAACAAAAAAACTTCTTCAAACCCACAAACACAAAGAAAAGCAAATTTTGAAAACACTTTGAGCAAGTACCTAAGAGCCCGTGGATAACCATGGATAGAAAGGGTGCTAACACCTTCCCTTTCTATAATCTACCCCCCGAACCCGAGAAATATCTCGAAAAAGGAATTTTTCTGTGCTTTTTTCCTTTCCTTGTTGGATAAAATAAAAGACGGTGGCGACTCTTGCTTACCGCGACATTTTGCGAAAACAAACGCAAAACACAAACCAGCATTCCAAAAACAGTCAGTTCTCTCCCACCGTATCACAGAACTGGTGACTCTGCTGGGGACGCTTATAAGTGGGGTGTACCTTAGGAATAGTTCATAATGTTTTCAATTGCTTGACTTGTATGCTTTATCTTTGTGGGTTTGAATCGGAGTTACTATAGATCCTAACCCGGATTTGGGGGACACCCTTTAGGTAAGTAGCAATAAACTGTGAGGGAACTGTACGGTGTAGACCGATACAGTTGAAGCAGTAGCTACATTAGTGTGGCACTTTAGTATGTACCGATATCCCTTATGGTGCAACGAGGAGAATATGGGTCTACTAAGGGGTCATTAAGCACCAACTGACCTTAGAACCTTTAAATTGACCAACTTGGCCATAGAACAGTAGCAGTATGCTACACTCATTGAGACTAAACTCTCGCGATGATTCCGGCTGCAAGAAAAGGTTGCTAAACTGGAATTATGACTGATCGAGGGTAGTCAGTGATATTGAGATCCTCTAGAACCCGGTTACTATTTTTAGGACAGGTTTAAACCAACTGAACTGAAAGAGGGTAGTACCTAAGCTCCTTGCCAACCTGAAATCTAAGGGCTCTCTGTGTGACTTGTGTGCCTTTACCATGTTTTCTATTTATGGATACTTGTGGTGTGCTTTCTATCATGACATCATGACATCATAACATTGCATGCATCTTGCATTGGACTAACCTATTTCAAAGACAGGAGGGATTCATCTTTGTTCTGTTTTGTAGGTCATGATGCCCATGCGTAGGAATACCATCCGGATCAACTTTGTCCAGGTTCCTACTATGCTTAAAGAATTGGTTGCAAAGATGCCAGATACCACCTCCTTCATCAGGAGACATGGTTACCTCTTGGGTTTGGTCACTTCCAAATTGGACGAGCAGATGATGAGTGTCCTAGTCCAGTTCCATGATCCACTGTACCATTGCTTTACTTTTCAGGACTACCAGTTGGTTCCCACCTTAGAAGAGTTCTCTGATTTGCTCGGTATCTCTATTTTGGAGCAGACCCTGTTTAATGGTTGGGAGAAGATCCTTAGGCCAGAAGAGATTGCTTCAGCCCTTCATATGACAAAGGATGAGGTAATGGCTAATTGGGAGACTAGAAGTGGAGCAAAGGGCTTTCTGACTAAGTTCTTGGTTGGTAAGGCTAATTATTTATGGGATAGTCTAGACTTTAAGGCATTCGAAGATATTCTGGCTCTTCTGATATATGGCTTGGTATTGTTTCCGAATCCTGACTCCTTTGTTGATGTGAATACGGTGAAAATCTTCATCTCTCGTAATCCTGTACCCACTCTCTTGGGTGACATTCTTCATCAGCTCTATGCCCGTACTGCTCGAAAGTGGGGAACCTTGATGTGATGTGCTCCATTATTGGCGAGGTGGTTTATTTCTCACCTCCCTAAATCAGTGCTGAAGAACAAAGAAGGCATGGGCTGGGCCTATAGGGTTATGCCTCTCTCTCATAATGACATCATCTGGACTATCAAGGGTGTGGATGACGTGGCTATTATTGATCGTTGCGGGGAGTACCCCAATGTTCCACTGATAGGAACCAATGGAGGAATCTCTTACAATCTGTGCTTGGCCTTACGTCAGTTTGGGAGAGCCGGAAGAGAAGGACCTCATGAATTGCTAATGCCTAGTATCATCTTTGATTTTCAAGGGGATAGCGACGAGCAACGCCGCAGATTCATAAGGGCTTGGGATAGAGTTCACAGATCTGATCCACATGAGCTGGGTCCAAAAACTTCTCTTCCAATGGAGCCATATCTCAGATGGGTCAGTATCCGTGCCCAGAAGCTGGGAATGTTGTATGAAACCGTCTTGCCTATCATTGTTGAAGTTGCTAATGAAGAGGGGGTTCTTCCTACCATCCTCCATCCTTACATGCCCACTGATATTGGGGCACTGAAAAGGTCTTGGATGCAGCTGAGAGAAGAGCGGGATGCTTACCGAGAAAAGTTTAACGAGTAAGAGCAGAAGATCCAGAAGTTGACTAGGCAGCTGGAGAACGAGCGGATTCTCAACGACTATGTCCGCACCGACAAGAAGCGACCATTGGAGCACTGATTGTCCTTTGATTATTTCCTTTCCAGTTTTTATTTACTTTTCAGTATTTCCTTTCTTGTAACGCCTTAAGGGAAATTTGTTGAACAATTTGAATTTCAAGTTTATCTAAAAAAAGTGTGTTTCATTTCTTGTTTACAAATTTGAATCTCTCGATGTCTTTGAAATCATATCATACGCATTTCATCCCATGCACTTCATAACAGGTACCCATTACAAGTCGCTTATCTTCTTCGCTGTTTATTTCAGCATCATGTCTGCTGAACCATCAACTGAGCAAGCAATCAAGGCGCTACAGGCTCAAAATGCCCAATTCTAAGAGTTGTTCATGAATCTAGCTAAGGGTCAGCAAGATCTAAAGACCCTGTTTCTGAAAGAGAAGAAGAAGAAGAAGAGGACAGTCCTGTTTAATACAGGTCACAGGTTTGGAAACAGGCTACGGGATGAAGTTGATTTGACCACCTCATCTGGAGGGAAAGATAGTCAGGAAGAAAGGAGGGCTCCTAGCCTTGTGGTCTCAGACAATGAGACGGACTTCGATGAAGATCAGTATCCTCCGGCTGAGGATAGATACAAGCAACTAGAGGACCGGTTGAGTGCGATCGAAGTACGGAAAGTGCTTGTTCTGGACTTTGGTGATCTGGGTCTATCATCTGGGATGGTGATTCCCCACAAATTCAAGGCACCAGCCTTTGCTAAGTATGACGGAGTTTCTTGTCCGAAGTTGCACCTCCGGTCATATGTAAGGAAGATTCAACCGTACACCGCTGATAAGAACCTATGGATCCACTTCTTTCAAGACAGTCTCTCAGGGACTCAGCTTGAATGGTTTTACCAGTTAGAAGGAGCCAGTATCCGCGGTTGGGAAGATTTGGCTGCTGCTTTCTACAGGCAGTACCAATACAATGCCGACCTCGCTCCTACGCGTACCCAACTCCAGGGTATGTCTATGGGAACGGGTGAAGGTTTCAAAGATTATGCTCAAAAGTGGAGAGACCTCACCGGAAGAGTGCAACCACCCTTGGCTGATCGGGAGCTTGTGGATATGTTTCTGGGGACCTTGTCTGGTCCATTTTTCAACCATCTGATTGGAAGCTCTTCGTCTGGGTTTACAGAGCTAATTATGACCGGTGAAAGGATTGAGGCTGGTATTAAGGCTGGTAAGATACAAAAGGGTACTTCATCAAGCACCGAGAAAAATCCTTTTAAGAAGGAGTCCAGTGCTGTTTATAGTTTGAAAAGCCAGAATAGACCTGAATGCCGCCAAGCTGTTAATGCGATTGTTATTTCAAGACCTGTTGGGGCTCCTCAGTGCAACAATCAACAAAAGGCCGAGAGACCTCGAAGGCAATTCACTCATCTCAACATGACTTTGTCTCAGATTTTGCCGCAGTTATTAAAGACCAATCTAGTAACTCCAAGGGAGGCTCTGCAGAATCCCAACATTGCATCACCTAAGTACAACCCTAATTCCCGTTGTGCTTTTCACTCTGATAGCCCGGGACATAATACAGATGATTGTTGGGCTTTGAAGAACAAAATACAGGACTTAATTGATGCTAAAGAGATTGAGTTCGAGGCGCCCGAAAGACCTAATGTTGTGACTGCTCCTATGCCTAAGCATGGAGTGAATGCTATAGATGAAGACTTGTTTGTGGTTTTTGTGAATGACATTGTTACCCCTTTGATGACTGTGAAGAAGAAACTTTTGCTAGCCGGTTTATTTTCGGGCTGTGACGAAGGTTGCCGTATGTGTTCTACCCTACCAACCGGTTGCCATCTTTTGAAATCAGGTGTCCAACGCCTGATGGATAGTAAAGAGATTCTGTTTGAGAAGACTGTTGTTCCTCTAGTTCGTACTGAAGAAGTTGCTATTATCACCATTTTCGACGATTCTTCCAAGGCTTCCTCGAGAAAGCCTGTTAGAATTACATCTGTTCCAAGAATCTCACCATTGATCATCACTGTTCCTGGGCATATCTCCTATACATCTGATAAAGTTGTCCCTTGGCACTACGGGGCTGATGTTTATTTTCATGGAGTTAAACAAGAGTTGGATGCTGATACTGACGTCAGCAACATTGTTGGACCTGCTAAAGTCACCCGCAGCGGAAGACTTTTCTCACCTGATATCTCTCCACCAACTGCCCGAAAACATGTTGTTATTACACCTGCCAGTGTACCTGCTACTATTCCTGTTCAAGTTCCTATTCTTACCCCTGTCGCCGAGTCATCTGACACTCGGGGCAAGGGGACCACCAGTGAGCCTGCCCAGACAGAGGCACCAAAGACAATTACTGTTGAAGCTTCTAGACAAGAGATGGAAGAGATTTTGAAGATCATCAAAAAGAGTGACTACAATGTGGTTGAGCAGTTGGGGCAAACCCCGTCCAAGATTTCTATGTTGTCACTGTTTCTATGCTCAGAGGCCCATGCCAAGGCTCTGATTACATTCCTAAAGACTGCACACGTACCGCAAGAAACGTCATCTGATCAGTTTAAAGATTGTGTGGCTAGTCTGACTGCTGATAATGGGTTGGGTTTCTCTGACGCCGACTTGACAGCTAAAGGGAAGAATCACAATGATGCCCTGCATTTCTCCATTGAATGCATGGGCACCACTCTTGCTCATGTATTGGTGGGTATTGGTTCCTCGTTGAACGTTTTGCCTAAGAAAGCTCTAGACCGGTTGGACTGTGAAGGGTTGGAGTTGAAACCAAGCAACATTGTCGTCAGGGCCTTTGATGGGTCTAAGAGGATGGTACATGGAGAAGTGGATATTCCGATTAAGGATGGTTCTCAGGTTTTCAACTCTACATTCTATGTGATGGACATTCGGCCATCTTATTCTTGTTTGCTGGGTCGCCCATGGATCCACAAAGCTGGGGCCGTAACCTCAACGCTCCACCAGAAGTTGAAATACCCAGTGAAAAGGAAGATTGTGACAGTACAAGGAGAGGAAGAATACATGGTGAGCTACCTCAACTCTTTCCGATATGTAGAGATGGTTGGGGAGTTCATTGAAACCCCATTTCAGCATTTTGAAGAGGTTCCCCAGACATTGGCGTCAATTGAGACTATTGTTGAAAATCCTCCTATGAAGATGGCTTCCTTCAAGGATGTTTGGACTGTTGTTGAGAAAGGTGGGTGTGCAAATTGGGGCCAACTCCCTGATTTTGCACAGAAGACTAACAAGTTTGGTTTGGGTTTCACTGCAGAAGCTCAGAGGGCTATTTGGAATGAACGGATCAGAAGACCTCCCCTGTTCATCAGCAATTCGGGAGTGAATGCCATTGAAGACGATGTGGAAGAGTCTGAGTTCGACAGCTGGATCTATCCTACTACTGATGGTGGACTAAGCAACTGGACCGCAAAGGACTTCATTCCAATTTCTTTTACCCAGTAATAAGACTTTTGTGTTGAATTTGTAACAGACAATGTTTTAAACTTTACGGCCCGGTGTCTTACCCGGGGCACCGTGGCTTCATTTGTGAGGGCTTTATGTGTGTCATTTACATATATCATTAATAAAAGCATTGAACGTTTTCTTGCATTTCAAATTTTGCGCTCCTTGTTTTTCTTTTAGTACATATTGCAAAACAGCTATTTTACACACACTCACATATACAGGTCTACATCCACTCTGGATCTCACTGGTAACGACTCTGTTACTGCCAATTATGACTTCGAAAGTCCGATCAACTTAGCCGAAGACGAAGGTGAAGATGATTGCGAAGTGCCTGGTGAACTTGTAAGACTGTTACTTCAGGAAGAGAGGGTTATTCAGCCGCACGAAGAGCCAGTGGAATCAGTGAATCTGGGTACATAGATAGACAAGAAAGAGGTCAGGATCAGTGCAAATCTGGAGCTTAATGTGAAGCAACAATTGATTCAGATGCTGCGTGACTATGTTGAGATCTTCGTCTGGTCTTATGAAGATATGCCTGGGTTGGATACTGATATTGTGGTTCACCTCCTGCCTACCAAGGAAGACTGTCCTCTAGTGAAACAGAAGGTCCGCCGAATGCGCCCAGAGATGTCTGAGAAAATCAAGGTTGAAGTGATGAAACAGTTTGAAGCCGGCTTTCTAGCAGTTACTTCTTACCCTCATTGGGTGGCCAATGTGGTTCCTATGTCGAAGAAGGATGGTAAGGTTCGAATGTGTCTTGACTATAGGTATCTGAACAGGGAAAGCCCCAAGGATGACTTCCCTCTACCTCATATTGATGTTCTGGTTGACAACACCGCTCAGCATAAGGTCTTCTCCTTTATGAATGGTTTCTCCGATTATAATCAGATTAAAATGGCTCCCGAAGACATGGAAAAGACAACTTTTGTTACTCAATGGGGTACTTTTTGCTACAGGGTCATGCCCTTTGGATTGAAGAATGCTGGGGCAACGTATCAGCGTGCCATGGTTGCTTTGTTTCATGACATGATCCATCATGAGATTGAGGTATACGTCGATGACATGATTGCAAGGTCCCAAACTGAGGAGGAACACCTTGACCATCTGCAGAATCTGTTTGACAGGCTGAAGATGTACAAGCAGAGGTTAAACCCGAACAAGTGCACCTTCGGGGTGAGATCTGGTAAATGGTTGGGTTTCGTCGTAAGCGACAAAGGTATTCAAGTGGACCCTGCCAAGGTGAAGGCTATACAGGAAATGCGAGCTCCCCAAACAGAGAAAGAAGTCAGAGGCTTCCTGGGACGACTGAACTACATTTCCCAATTCATCTCGCACCTGACTGCTACTTGTGAGCCAATCTTCAAGCTACTGAAGAAAGATCAAGTAGTACGTTGGAACGATGAATGCCAGGCCGCTTTCGAAAGGATCAAAGGGTATCTCCAAGAGCCACTTATTCTGATGCCTCCGGTTGAAGGGAGACCTCTGATCTTATACTTGACAGTACTCGACAACTCAATGGGGTGTGTGCTGGGGCAGCATGACGAGTCTGGTCGAAAAGAGCATGCTATTTATTACCTTAGCAAAAAGTTTACCGACTGTGAGACCCGATATTCACTGCTCGAGAAAACTTGCTGCGCTTTGGCATGGGCTGCTCGCCGGCTGAGACAGTATATGCTAACTCACACTACTTTATTAATATCGAAGATGGATCCAATCAAGTATATTTTTGAAAAGCCTGCCTTGTCCGGAAGAATAGCGAGATGGCAGATGATCTTGACTGAGTATGACATCCAGTACACAACCCAAAAGGCAATCAAGGGAAGTGTGTTGGCAGATCATTTGGCACATCAGGCAGTGGATGATTACCAGTCTATGAACTTTGAATTTCTGGACGAGAATATCATGATAGTGACCGACTGTGAGACACGTGGACCGGATGAAGGACCTGAAGAAGGATCCTGATGGTCTATGTACTTTGATGGAGCTTTAAACACTTTGGGTAATGGCATTGGCACCGTGATCATATCTCATAAAGGCTCTCATACTCCGTTTACCGCCCGACTATGTTTCAACTGCACCAACAATTTGGCGGAGTATGAAGCATGCATCACGGGTCTTCGAGCAACAATGGACCTAAGGATTAAGTTTCTAAGTGTCTTCGGAGATTCCGCTCTCGTGATCAGCCAGATCAAAGGAGAGTGGGATATGAAACACCTGAACCTTATTCCTTACAAGGAGTATGTATTGACGTTGCTTCCCCATTTCGAGGAGATAACCTTTGAACACTTCCCTAGAGAGGAGAATCAGTTGGCGGACGCGCTAGCTACGATGTCTTCTATGTTCAAAGTCAATTGGGACAACGAAGCCCCCCGGATCATCATCGAAAGATTGGACGAACCTGCACATTGCTGTGATATTGAGACTGAAGAGGTAACAGAAACACCCTGGTTTCATGAAGTAAAGAGGTACCTTGAGGCTCAAGAATACCCCAAGGGTGCATTTGTTAATGACAAGAAGTTTCTGAGAAGTTCGCGGCGAAGTTCTTCATCAGCAATGGCATTCTTTACAAGCGTAACCATGATTCGACCTTACTGCATTGTGTGGATAAGAATGAAGCAGAAAGGATCATGGCGGAGTTACATGAAGGTACTTTCGGAACTCATTCCAGTGGATACACTATGGCAAAGAAGATCCTACGGGCAGGATACTTTTGGTCCACAATGGAAGCCGACTGTTATTAACATTCTTGGACATGTCACAAGTGCCAAGTCTATGCTGATAAGGTGCACATACCTCCAGTTCCTCTGAACGTCTTGACAGCTCCTTGGCCTTTTGCAATGTGGGGCATTGATATGATCAACGAGATCAGACCTACAACGTCCAATGGGCATCATTTCATCCTGGTAGCCATTGATTACTTTACGAATTGGGTTGAAGCAGCTTCCTTTGCTACTGTAACCAAGAACGTTGTGGCACGGTTCATTCGACACAATCTGATTTGTCGATATGGTGTACCAGAGAGGATCATTACGGACAATGGTACTAATCTCAACAATAAGATGATCACCGAACTCTGCAAGCAATTTGTTGTACCCCAAAATTTTCCCTCCCATATTCTTCAAAGACTTGTCAAAGATCAATCTCCAAATGGTTCAAAGTCTACTCAAGGGCTACTCAGTCAACCACTCTCCTAAGGCCAGTCAAATTAGGGTTTTGGTTCTTGCAAGAAGGTTGAGGTTTTCAAGGGCTTAATCAAGTCCCATATGCTCATATACATTGTCAAGCACCTACATGTCAAGTTTCAAGGCTCACAAGGTCAAGTTGCACAGTCAAAAACCCTAATTGCTCCACAGTCAACTGCAGGGGCAAAATGGTCATTTGGCAGTCAAAAGTCAAAAAATTTGGTCAACATCTTATTTTGAAGCCACAATCATCATTTGGTCAAGTCTTGACCATGATTTCACAAGAATGGCTCAAAAATCATCAAGGTGTCAAAAGTTTCTATTTTTGGACAGTTGAAAAGTCAACTGTAACTTGACCAAGGCATAACTTTTTCATGGTTCATCAGAAAAATCCCATCCAATGCTCATCTTGAAGGGGAAGAAATTTCCTACAACTCATCCTCACATTCCAAGTCCAAGAAATGCTCTCACAAAAAGTTATCAATTTCAACATTATAGGTCATTTTCAAAAGTCAGCAAAAAGGGACTTTAAGTCAAAGACCATAACTTGAGATTGGTAAATCAAAATGACATGGGACCAAAGACATTGGTTAGAGGACTTCAAGACCTTTCCAAAATGTCCAAGAACATGTTCATAGCTTCCAAATTGAGCAAGATATGCATTGGAGAAGTTGGGAAATTTTTGTGAAATGGCCAAAGTCAATTATCCTTGAAACTTCATTTTTGACAAAAGGGCCCCACTTTTTCCACTTGTTTCAGCTTGGCCATGCTTCCCACGTGTCCCACAATTTATTTCAAGATTTAAAATTAATTTTCCATTTTTATTTAATTTTATTTGATTTAATTCATTTTAAATCTTTAAAATTCAAATAAAAATCAAAGAAATTAATGGAGGGATATATTTTGTGTTGATTAGCTTTGAATCACCTTGAAATACCTTCCAAATTCGTGCAAGGCCTATTATGGGCATAGAAATTCAAATTTTGACACAAAAGGCAAGTTGTTTCAATGTTGGTTATGGCAAAATCTCAAGCATAATTGCAATGGTTAAAGGCTCATCATGTGACTGATTCTCATTCATTACTATATATACAAGCCTTCCCAACCTCATTCAAAAAAAATAGTGTGTGCAGAAACGGCCAAGAGCAAAACCAAAAATTATTCAAAAAGTGAGAGTTCTAAAACATAGTTGCGAGCATCTTCAGATCAAAACAAGCACGTGGTTCTATTCCTTGCCACACCCTGAAGATAAAGCAACCTTTGCCAAGTCCTGAGGCTCATACCGCGCTGTAAGTTCTTCCCAGGTCCCCCATAATTCTCATATCATTTTTTGTTAACGCGTTCTTGTGCAGTTTCTCAAGTAGTTTCCACCATAAGCCTCACCCATCCAACAAGCCAAGTGTCATTGGAGGCAGATCTAAAGGCCCAGAACGCAAGAGTACTATGCTCTGGAGTCAGCGCATGCGTAGGCAACCGAAAAAGTCAAATAAGGCTTCTTGTTGTTGGGCCAGAATTACTTCAGAAAACCTCCATGAAGGCCATCTCACCCCCCTTGGGTTTATTTACTTTTTTCTTATTTTATTTTGTTTTGTCATTTTCTTTTCTTTTATTTATTTGCCTTATTTTATTTTTTTAATAATTAGCATAATTAACATATTTTCATAAAAAATCAAAAAAATAGAACTAACATCATTATTATTATTATTATATTATTTTGTAAATAAACATTAATTGAAATAGTTTAATTAGGCAATTTTGACTTTTCTTTTAATAATTAAAATAATTTAGAATTAGGTTGACTTAATTTTGTTTCTTTTTATTTTATTTCATAAAAAACATAAAAAACATAAAAAACAAAAAAATATATTTTCTTTTAATTAATTAGTTTAATTATTTAATTAATTGCATTTAATTGACAAAAAGACAAAAAAACAATTTCTTTTCTTAAAAGGGTCAACACCCTTAAGACATTCCCGATTCTTTCTTTCGCGCGCATCTTAGTTTTAATTCATTATTTTTTATTATTATGTAACTGCCTCCGGATGTAATAGTAATTAGGACTTTTACTGTTTTTATTTACTTTCCGTACTTATTTACCAAAAAACGGGTCTTTGTAATTTTTGGCGATGTATAGACCCGCGCCTTGTAATAGCGTAGGATTTATTTTTCCGCAATTTACTTTCCGCACCCCTTAACTGTTAACTTGCATGAAAGAATGTATGTAAATAAAAACAACTCGTAGCTCACTAATAACAAAGAAAAACATTAACTGAATACAACACACAATGCACACACCACTTCTAGGGTACGCCTCACTTGTTACCTTCGAAACGTGGTCGTCAAGTATAGGACGTCTTAGCGGTCCTTATGTCCATGATCCAGTTGCCTCGAAACAGTTGCCTCGAAATGGTTGCCTCAGATTAAAAAAGGATCAAGGACATAAGGGTAGCCTCTAAGGTGTCTTGCTGTTGCTTCGGTGACCACACTGTCCCTACAATCGAATTGACCCGAACACCTCCAACGGTGGTGCTACCTACCTCTCAATGGTGGGATGGCACTACCTAAAGGACACTTACACAGCTTAATTCCTTAGGGTAGGTAGATGACTCATAGATACTTGCTCTTTTCAAAAACAAACAAAATACTTTTCACACCTTACACTTTCAAAAGCTTTCAAAACAAATTTTTCAAACACTCTTGAGGACAGATACAAGAGTTATTCAGAAATCTTTCAAAGAAACTTTTTTCAAACCCACTCACATTTTGAAAAGCAAACATTTTGAAAACATAAGAGCAAGTATCTAAGAGCCCATGGATAACCATGGATAGAAAGGGTGCTAACACCTTCCCTTTCTATAAATTTACCTCCCGAACCGAGAAACTATCTCATAAGGAATTTTGTTGTGCTTTTGTCCTGTCCATGTTGGAGAAAATAAAAGACGATGGCGACTCTTGCTTCCGCGATATTTCGCGAAACCAGCTAAAAACAGTCAGTTCTATTTCCACCGATCACAGAACTGGCGACTCTGCTGGGGATATAAAAGTGAGGTGTACCTTAGGATTAGATCATACTTATGTTTTCAATTGCTTTACTTTGATTGCTTTATATTTGTGGGCTTTGCATCGGAGTTTCATAGATCCTAATCCGGATCTGGGGATACCCTTTTTAGGTAGCATAAGCTGTGAGGGACCTGTCCGGCGTAGACCGACACGGGTGAAGCAGTGGCTACGTTGGTGTGGCACCTTAGTCTGTACCGATATCCCTTGTGTTGCAACGAGGAGAATATGGGTCTTCTGAGGAGTCATTAAGCACCAACCGACCTTAGAACCCTAATGTGACCCAACTTGGCCATAGAACAGTAGCAGTATGCTACACCCATTGAGGCTAAACTCTCGCGATGGTTCTGGCCGCAAGAAAAGATTGTGACGCTGGAGTTATGACCGATTGAGGGTAGTCAGTGATATTGGGATCCTCTAGAACCCAGTTACTTTTGATAGGACAGGTCTTAACCAACGAAACTGAAAGAGGGTAGTACCTGAACTTCATGCTGGCCTAAACTCTAAGGGCTGTCTTGTGTGACTTGTGTGCCTTCATACTTGATCTACTTGCATACTTGTTATCTAACAACACGAGTTTCCTTGCAGGTTTTGTTTACAGTCCTTAATCTGGACTCATAACAGGGTTTACCTACATTACTCCACGCATAGCATAACATCATGCCATCATACCATTGCATACATCCTGCATAAGGACTAACCCATGTCAAGGATCTCTAGGGTTTGTGATGCAGGTCATGATGAATCAAAATGTCTAGCAAGGGGCAAAGGGGATTTATTTTCCTTTAGCCAAGGTTAACAGCTTGAGTCAGGGGCTATGACCCACTCGATATGGTGAGCCTTGACTCTTGAAGAAGGACTATCAACAACTTGAAGTTCCTTCAATCAAGCCACCGGATTCAGATTCTAACAATTTTCTTGTTTATCCCGCGAGGTCCTTGAAAACATTGCATATATATACAGACATATCATTGCATAACAGGTACCCTTTTGAAAGGTCACTTACCATCTCCGCTGTTTATTTCAGCAATGGCTTCCCAACAAGATAACCAGGATCTTCAGGCTCAAGAGATTCAGTTCAGAGAGATCTTCCTAAGCCTATCCAAGGGGCAGGAAGAGTTGAGGACACTCCTTATGGGGAATTTGGCCAAGCAAAGTCCCGAAGATGACAAGGACGAGCAGCTGAAACGTCTGCAAGCTGAGGTAGATACGATGAAAACCCAGATGCTGGGACAAAGGGATCTCATCCAAAGTTTAGATCGGGAGCAAGGAGAGCTGAGGGCCATGATCAGTCAGCTTCATCACGACATGAAGCAACCAGCCCAAGTCAGGGACCAGGTCATTGAACAGCTTCCAAGAGGACAAAGGTCTGGTCCAATGAATAGACCTCTCCAAGCTGCTATCACTTCACAGGTCCAACCACGACCTCGCCAAGAACAACGGGCTGATCAGAGCAAGCCAGACAAGCCTAAAAGGCAGTTCACCAAACTCAACGTGTCACCGTCTCAAGCTTTACAACAATTGTTGAGGTTGAATCTGGTGACGTTAAGGGACCCTCCTAAGCATCTCAACACAACCTCCCTAAAGTACAATCCTGAGGAAAGATGTGCATACCACTCTGACAGTCCAGGACATGACACCGACGACTGCTGGGCTTTGAAGAATAAGATTCAAGATCTGATTAATGAAAGAGCTGTGGATTTCACCCAGATAGGCCAAGCTGAATGCTCCTGCCATCCCTACAAGATGCACCAATCGAAGTAACAAGCCCTGAGACTAGAAGACTTGTGTTTATTAGAATTTTCAAGTTGTAACTTTCTTTTGACTGTTCAAACATTTATTCATGATTAAACGTTGTTAGTTCATTAATGCATCGCATATGTCTGTTTTGAAGCAATATATTCGCATTCACCATATGCAAACTGTTTTCATATTTTTGTGACGGTCAACTCTCAATAATTCTAAGCCTCTTGAGGGAGGATGACGAAAACGATACCACGATCTTTACAGTATGCTTTTGAACAGACCCCGCTGATGAGGTACATGCATTGTTTCAATTCCTAAACACTGGAGTTATAAGGAAGATAATCCCTCGTCAACCCCTCTGAGCCAAAGAAGTAGGAGTTTTTATTTTCGAAATTTAAAACCCTTAATCATAACCTGGGGCAGGGTAGTCTCTCAGTTGATCCAAGTGCATAACGAATGGCACCAAAGAGGTCCTTACAAAACAAAAGACAGTGATGGTTCCGAACAATCATACAGATAGGCAGTCATTATATCTCAAAAAATAAAAACCCATTAAGTCAAAACCTATGAAGGAAACTTACAAAACTGGGGCATCCCGCTGACTGTAATCACAAAAGAAACAGTTCAGGCAAAAAAAATAGGGATAATAAAATCAAAAAAGAGGTCACACAAACCCTCAACAAAAAGAAATGACTGCCCATTCAGAATAAATCATCATTATCTGAACCATCATTGGTATTTCAAAGCAAAGACTCAAACAAGGTCTAACGCACGATCAGCTGAGTTTAGGTTTGAAGAACATCACGAAGAGCGGGTGGGTACAAATAAATTTGAGCCTTTATCCTTTGTTTCTTGAACCGTGAACCAAGCCACGTTATAACCCTTAAAAGTCCTAGCTGAAGCATGGGTTAGTTCGAAAGCATACTGTTACAAAGGTATCCTGACTCCTTAAGGCTTGCTATAAAATATTGAGTTGACATCACATTTTACAAAATTTGTTGGTTTTACTGAAAAATGCATTTTTCAAAAACTTCAAGACAGACATAAGCTTTGCATTTTTGGCATAACTCTGTTTGCGTATGACCTTTTGTTTGAACAGCATAGAAGTTCGCACGACGAATGTCTAACGAACAAAAGCACTTCCAATCAAGGGGCAGACATGATCATGGGCTACCATCTGGGGCAGTTAAGTCAAGATTCGGAGAATCTCTCAAAGGCCAAATAGCCTGGGGCAAATCTCCGCCTGAGTCACTTGGGGCATTCCAGCAACGAATCTTGCCTGATCAAACATCTTCTGGGGGTATGACAAAACACTTCTAACAGGGGCAACTCCCTACATTCTGAGAGCGTGGACATAGTCGAAAAATACTACGCATAATCAAATACCCGCTAGGTTGACATACCTAGGCAAAAATTAGGGCTTCCCGGCGAACCAAAAGGGTTCGGGCAAAATAAGGGATGAAATGGAAAAAATATGTACACCCGGCAAGTCGAAAACCTGAAAGGGCGGCTTGGGCAAAAAAGGGTATCCCGATGGACTGAAAACCCGAAAGGGCGGTCCAGGCAAAAATTAGGGATCAAAGCGTACGACTATGTCCTGGCATCTCGTCACCTGTCTACCAGAAGATTTGTCAATTACCCCCACAAGTGCCTTCTCCCACTGAAACTGGGGCAATAATGAGTGGTCTAAGCGATCTAATGGTTCGGTCCACCAAGGTACCACGATAGGTTCAGCTGAAGAACGTAACCAGTATATCTTAACTCCCCAGAGAGTGAGCCAGCAGGTCAATACACTCTCCCCAAGCAGAGTTATACAATCAGCCTTAAGGAAGTTGGGTATTCCCCGCAGATCTCAACATTCCCCATCACAATATACGAATATTCTTAACAAGCATCCCCGGCAGTCTTGATCTAAGATTGTTCCCCAGTGGTAGATCAGACCTTCAGTGGAGCCGCTTCCCCAGTATATCTCAAAGATTTCCCCAGGAGAGTCCAGTATAGTTCAAGATTTCCCCAGGAAAGTTTGAATCCATCTCCCCAGCAGTAAGCTTATCCCCAGTAGATTCTGGAAGCTTATCCCCTACAGAGCACGAACGCGTCCCCCGACTCTATTCAAAGGTTATTTCCCTACCAGGATATAACTGGGTTATCCTCAGCTAAAAGCAACGGAAAGATCGTCCTCGGCGAAGTTCTTCCTATCCCCCAGCGGAGTTCATCAAGCCTTCCAACATAACTCATCAAAGGTATCTCCAGCGGAGTTATCATCAAACCTCAGCGAAGTATCTCTTCCCACAGAGTATTCCCCGTAGAGTATCTCTCTCCAACAAGTTTATTCCCCAACGGAGTCATCTTCTCCTACCGGTTTATTCTTGCAACCATCATCCCCAGCGGAAACGAAGAACTCTGTTCTTCAACATCAGCCCAGGATTCAACTTCCCGGCATTCGTCAAGGATTTATTTTCCTAGACGAAAATACATTCATAAACATATCACCTTTCATACATCTTGCTTACATACACAATGCATGCACATACGCATCATATCACACAATCTCATTTCTCCCTGAGAACATCATGACATCATGCATTGCACAACTAATGTTTTGCCTTTTTCAGGAAAAAGGTCAATCCAAAGACGATTACTATCAACTGTTGCAATTCCAGATTCGATACCTGCATCTAGCCAGAGCATATCTGTGAGCGATTGATTGTGGATTCGATACCTGTATCTAGCCAGGGCATATCTACATTAAAGAGATTAAAGAGATAGCTGGGAAATGCTCCAGATATGGATGCTGTTCTTTTGCTTATTCAAGATTCCTTCTAGATATAGTTCAGATGTGAC
The DNA here is from genome assembly GCA_948472305.1 of Vicia faba. NCBI lineage: Eukaryota > Viridiplantae > Streptophyta > Magnoliopsida > Fabales > Fabaceae > Vicia > Vicia faba. The sequence continues at coordinate 1,280,837,571 of OX451738.1, forward strand.
CCAGGCATGGCGACGTTCTGATACTTATTCCAGATTTCCTTTCAGAGATAGCTTGGAAATGCTCCAGATATGGATGTTATTCTTTTGCTTATTCAAGACCCCTTCTAGATATAGTTCAGATGTGACCCAGGCATGGCGACGTTCTGATACTTATTCCAGATTTCCTTTCAGAGATAGCTTGGAAATGCTCCAGATATGGATGCTGTTCTTTTGCTTATTCAAGACTCCTTCTAGATATAGTTCAGATGTGACCCAGGCATGGCGACGTTCTGATACTTATTCCAGATTTCCTTTCAGAGATAGCTTGGAAATGCTCCAGATATGGATGATGTTCTTTTGCTTATTCAAGACTCCTTCTAGATATAGTTCAGATGTGACCCAGGCATGGCGATGTTCTGATACTTATTCCAGATTTCCTTTCAGAGATAGCTTGGAAATGCTCCAGATATGGATGCTGTTCTTTTGCTTATTCAAGACTCCTTCTAGAGATAGTTCAGATGTGACCCAGGCATGGCGACGTTCTGATACTCATTCCAGATTTCCTTTCAGAGATAGCTTGGAAATGCTCCAGATATGGATGTTGTTCTTTTGCTTATTCAAGACTCCTTCTAGATATAGTTCAGATGTGACCCAGGCATGGCGACGTTCTGATACTTATTCCAGATTTCCTTTCAGAGATAGCTTAGAAATACTCCAGATATGGATGGTGTTCTTTTGCTTATTCAAGACTCCTTCTAGATATAGTTCAGATGTGACCCAGGCATGGCGACGTTCTGATACTTATTCCAGATTTCCTTTCAGAGATAGCTTGGAAATGCTCCAGATATGGATGTTGTTCTTTTTCTTATTCAAGACTCCTTCTAGATATAGTTCAGATGTGACCCAGGCATGGCGACGTTCTGATACTTATTCCAGATTTCCTTTCAGAGATAGCTTGGAAATGCTCCAGATATGGATACTGTTCTTTTGCTTATTCAAGGCTCCTTCTAGATATAGTTCAGATATGACCCAGTCATGGAGACTTTCTGATACTTATTCCAGATTTCCTTTCAGAGATAGCTCAGACATGCTCCAGATATGGATGTTGTTCTTTTGCTTATTCAAGACTCTTTCTAGAGATAGTCCAGATGTGACCCAGGCATGGCGACGTTCTGATACTCATTCCAGATTTCCTTTCAGATATAGCCTAGAGATGCTCCAGATCCGGACGCCGTTCTATTGCTTATTCAGATTCAAACTTCTAAAAGACAACTTAGAAATGCTCCATCCCGGATGCTCTTCTATTGTTCAGTCCAGATACGATCCAGATTCGGATGACATTCTGTTACTCATGCAGTATGGATATACCCCAGACACGGCGGTCATTCTACCATTTATTCAGACGTCAGCAATTAGACACAGACTATATATGCTCCAGACACGGAAGCTATTCTATTTCTTATTCAGATTCACCTGTCCACCATCTTTCCAAATGGCATCTATAAGCCCATTCCCGATAAGGTTCTGTCACACTTTCAGATGGCATATTTAAGCCCATCCTCCCATCCATCATCTCTCCAAATGGCATCTGTAAGCCCATTCCCTCCATCACACTGATGATATTCAACTATGTGAGTGCAAATTTCTGGGCACTTTAGTGTTCAATCATCTTCCACCTTCGGATTACGAAAGGCACGCCAGCCAATCTACATCCTCAGGTCTAAGAAGATTGAACAGGGGCAACTGTTGTACCCCAAAATTTGCCCTCCCATATTCTTCAAAGACTTGTCAAAGGTCAATCTCCAAATGGTTCAAAGTCTACTCAAGGGCTACTCAGTCAACCACTCTCCTAAGGCCAGTCAAATTAGGGTTTTGGTTCTTGCAAGAAGGTTGAGGTTTTCAAGGGCTTAATCAAGTCCCATATGCTCATATACATTGTCAAGCACCTACATGTCAAGTTTCAAGGCTCACAAGGTCAAGTTGCACAGTCAAAAACCCTAATTGCTCCACAGTCAACTGCAGGGGCAAAATGGTCATTTGGCAGTCAAAAGTCAAAAAATTTGGTCAACATCTTATTTTGAAGCCACAATCATCATTTGGTCAAGTCTTAACCATGATTTCACAAGAATGGCTCAAAAATCATCAAGGTGTCAAAAGTTTCTATTTTTGGACAGTTGAAAAGTCAACTGTAACTTGACCAAGGCATAACTTTTTCATGGTTCATCAGAAAAATCCCATCAAATGCTCATCTTGAAGGGGAAGACATTTCCTACAACTCATCCTCACATTCCAAGTCCAAGAAATGCTCTCACAAAAAGTTATCAATTTCAACATTATAGGTCATTTTCAAAAGTCAGCAAAAAGGGACTTTAAGTCAAAGACCATAACTTGAGATTGGTAAATCAAAATGACATGGGACCAAAGACATTGGTTAGAGGACTTCAAGACCTTTCCAAAATGTCCAAGAACATGTTCATAGCTTCCAAATTGAGCAAGATATGCATTGGAGAAGTTGGGAAATTTTTGTGAAATGGCCAAAGTCAATTATCCTTGAAACTTCATTTTTGACAAAAGGGCCCCACTTTTTCCACTTGTTTCAGCTTGGCCATGCTTCCCACGTGTCCCACAATTTATTTCAAGATTTAAAATTAATTTTTCCATTTTTATTTAATTTTATTTGATTTAATTCATTTTAAATCTTTAAAATTCAAATAAAAATCAAAGAAATTAATGGAGGGATATATTTTGTGTTGATTAGTTTTGAATCACCTTGAAATACCTTCCAAATTCGTGCAAGGCCTATTATGGGCATAGAAATTCAAATTTTGACACAAAAGGCAAGTTGTTTCAATGTTGGTTATGGCAAAATCTCAAGCATAATTGCAATGGTTAAAGGCTCATCATGTGACTGATTCTCATTCATTACTATATATACAAGCCTTCCCAACCTCATTCAAAAAAAATAGTGTGTGCAGAAACGGCCAAGAGCAAAACCAAAAATTATTCAAAAAGTGAGAGTTCTAAAACATAGTTGCGAGCATCTTCAGATCAAAATAAGCATGTGGTTCTATTCCTTGCCACACCCTGAAGATAAAGCAACCTTTGCCAAGTCCTGAGGCTCATACCGCGCTGTAAGTTCTTCCCAGGTCCCCCATAATTCTCATATCATTTTTTGTTAACGCGTTCTTGTGCAGTTTCTCAAGTAGTTTCCACCATAAGCCTCACCCATCCAACAAGCCAAGTGTCATTGGAGGCAGATCTAAAGGCCCAGAACGCAAGAGTACTATGCTCTGGAGTCAGTGCATGCGTAGGCAACCGAAAAATTCAAATAAGGCTTCTTGTTGTTGGGCCAGAATTACTTCAGAAAACCTCCATGAAGGCCATCTCACCCCCCTTGGGTTTATTTACTTTTTTCTTATTTTATTTTGTTTTGTCATTTTCTTTTCTTTTATTTATTTGCCTTATTTTATTTTTTTAATAATTAGCATAATTAACATATTTTCATAAAAAATCAAAAAAATAGAACTAACATCATTATTATTATTATTATATTATTTTGTAAATAAACATTAATTGAAATAGTTTAATTAGGCAATTTTGACTTTTCTTTTAATAATTAAAATAATTTAGAATTAGGTTGACTTAATTTTGTTTCTTTTTATTTTATTTCATAAAAAACATAAAAAACAAAAAAATATATTTTCTTTTAATTAATTAGTTTAATTATTTAATTAATTGCATTTAATTGACAAAAAGACAAAAAATCAATTTCTTTTCTTAAAAGGGTCAACACCCTTAAGACATTCCCGATTCTTTCTTTCGCGCGCATCTTAGTTTTAATTCATTATTTTTTATTATTATGTAACTGCCTCCAGATGTAGTATTAATTAGGACTTTTACTGTTTTTATTTACTTTCCGTACTTATTTACCAAAAAACGGGTCTTTGTAATTTTTGGCGATGTATAGACCCGCGCCTTGTAATAGCGTAGGATTTATTTTTCCGCAATTTACTTTCCGCACCCCTTAACTGTTAACTTGCATGAAAGAATGTATGTAAATAAAAACAACTCGTAGCTCACTAATAACAAAGACAAACATTAACTGAATACAACACACAATGCACACACCACTTCTAGGGTACGCCTCACTTGTTGCCTTCGAAACGTGGTCGTCAAGTATAGGACGTCTTAGCGGTCCTTATGTCCATGATCCAGTTGCCTCGAAACAGTTGCCTCGAAATGGTTGCCTCAGATTAAAAAAGGATCAAGGACATAAGGGTAGCCTCTAAGGTGTCTTGCTGTTGCTTCGGTGACCACACTGTCCCTACAATCGAATTGACCCGAACACCTCCAACGGTGGTGCTACCTACCTCTCAATGGTGGGATGGCACTACCTAAAGGACACTTACACAGCTTAATTCCTTAGGGTAGGTAGATGACTCATAGATACTTGCTCTTTTCAAAAACAAACAAAATACTTTTCACACCTTACACTTTCAAAAGCTTTCAAAACAAATTTTTCAAACACTCTTGAGGACAGATACAAGAGTTATTCAGAAATCTTTCAAAGAAACTTTTTTCAAACCCATTCACATTTTGAAAAGCAAACATTTTGAAAACATAAGAGCAAGTATCTAAGAGCCCATGGATAACCATGGATAGAAAGGGTGCTAACGCCTTCCCTTTCTATAAATCTACCTCCCGAACCGAGAAACTATCTCATAAGGAATTTTGTTGTGCTTTTGTCCTGTCCATGTTGGAGAAAATAAAAGACGGTGGCGACTCTTGCTTCCGCGACATTTCGTGAAACCAGCTAAAAACAGTCAGTTCTATTTCCACCGATCACACAATTCAAGATACAGCATCACAACTCTTCTCCCTACCGGCCGAAGATGAATGGGGTTGTCGAAGCGGCTAATAAGAACATTAAGAAGATTGTGCAGAAGATGACAGTGACATACTAAGACTGGCATGAGATGTTACCATTTGCTCTTCATGGGTACCGTACCTCATCGCGGACGTCAACAGGAGCAACACCCTACTCCTTGGTATATGGCATGGAGGCAGTCTTTCCCATTGAAGTTCAGATACCCTCTCTTCGGATTATGAAGGATGCAGGTTTGAGTGAGAGATGACTGGATTCAGACCCGGCTTGATCAGCTGAACTTAATCGATGAAAAGAGACTTACTGCTATTTGTCATGGTCATACGTACCAAAAACGGATGATCAAGGTATTTAACAAGAAAGTTAGACGACAAGGGTATCAAGTTGGAGACCTGGTTATCAAGCGCATCATACTGCCACAAGGTGATCCCAGGGGCAAATGGACCCCTACTTACGAAGGGCCATTTGTGGTTAAGAACATTTTCTCAGGAAGAGCTATGATTCTAACCACCATGGATGGTGACGACCTTCCTCACCCCGTCAATGCAGATATAGTGAAAAGATACTACGCAAAATCAAAGACCCGCTAGGTTGACTGGCCTAGGCAAAAATAAGGGCTTCCCGGCGAACCAAAAGGGTTCGGGAAAAAATAAGGGATGAAAATGAAAAAATTTGTACACCCGGCAAGTCAAAAACCTGAAAAGGCGACTTGGGCAAAAAAGGGTATCCCGGTGGACTGAAAACCCGAAAGGGCGGTCCAGGCAAAAATTAGGGATCAAAGCGTAACACTATGTCTCATTGGATCTTCTTGCATCCAGACTTCGGTATCAACTATTAAGCTCGGACGGCACTAATCAATATGATCTACCTTCAACCAAGTAGCAAAGTGATGAGATGCTCGAGGACATAAAGGCAATAGCAGAGTTGGAACACAGTGGGATTGTTCACATAGCTGTTTTGTTTTTCATAATTTGTGTAAATTCTATCTGCTCGGCGGCGTTCTCTTACTAGGACGTCAGCCTCTTGTACAAAAACGCCTATTTACAGGCCAAACTTCAAAATCAATACAATTCATTTTCAAAGAAACTTCAAACTGATCTTCTTTATCTGTTTTGTTTTGCAAATAACGTCCAATGTTCATTTTTGATATATGCATTTGACATTAATTGCTGCTCATGAATATTTACATGCGAAACAAAAGACGATTACGGGTAACATCAGAAGTAGGGGAAATAAAAATTGTCCAAACTATACAGTTGCTCTGTCCACCAGGTACAAAGGTAGATTCAGCTGAAGAACCTGGCTAAGAAACATTCACTCCCCGCAGAGTAAGACAGTAATGATAGCTCCCCCAGCTGAGACTTGCAACTATGAACGAATCAGCAATGCTCTCCCCAAGCAGAGTTGATCTACCATCAATACTAAAAAGGCTTGATATCCCCGGCAGTCTTAATATTCCCTAGCGGAGTATAAGAATGTTCCCTGGCAGAATACAAGATACCCCCAGTGGAGCTAAAATTTTCCCAGCGCATTCTGAAAAAGCTTCCCCAATGGAGTTGAAGCATCATCCCCAGTAGACTCTGGAAGTTTATCCCCAGAGGAGTACAAAATAAATCTCCCCAGTCGAGTTCAAAGGATCATTCCCAGCAGAATTCAGAGGATTATCCCCACAAAAGTCTAAAAGGTTATTCCCAGAGAAGTCGCAACCAAAGATCATCCTCAGCGGAGTTCTTTCCTTTCACAAACATGAACTCAATCCCCAATAGGATCAATATCACCAGCGATGATAATTCATCCCGACGGAATTCATCAGTGGAATCTTCAGTAGAACATCTCTTCCCCACAGAGTAATCTCTTCACCAGTTTATTCCCCAATGGAGTTATCTTCTCCTGCAGGTTTATTCTCGCCATCACCTTCGTTCACCATCCCCAACGGAAGCGAAGAATTCAACTCTTGTTTCCAGTAGCTGTCCGGGATTTATATTCCCCAGCTAAAACATTACACTTCCATACATCACGATACGTGCATATACGCATCATACCATACAATATCATTTATGTTGAGAGCATCATTGCTTGGTATATATCATGTATTTCATACATCATGACATTGCATATGACTGACTCTTTACCATTTCAGGGAAAGACGAATCAGTAAAACACCGTTGACTACTCATATGACCTGGTAGTCCCCTCAAAAGAAAAACTACATCTATGGAATACTTTTGTCTGGTTCAGCTAAATCGATTCGAAGATTTTTCTGATTCTTATCCAGCCAAAGTTAATCCTAGACCTTCTCTGGTTCAGTCAGATCGACGCTAAGATCTCCCTGATTCGTATTCCGGTTGAAGATATTCCAAGACTTTCATCTGGTTCAGTTAAATCGATCCTAAGATTTTTCTAATTCTTATCCAGTCAAAGTTAATCCAAGACCTTCTCTGGTTCAGTCAGATCGGCGCTAATATCTCCCTGATTCGTATTCCAGTTGAAGATATTCCAAGACTTTCGTCTAGTTCAGTTAAATCGATCCTAAGATTTTTCTGATTCTTATCCAGTCAAAGTTAATCCAAGACCTTCTCTGGTTCAGTCAGATCGACGCTAAGATCTCCCTGATTTGTATTCCAGTTGAAGATATTCCAAGACTTTCGTTTGGTTCAGTTAAATCGATCCTAAGATTTTTCTAATTCTTATCCAGTCAAAGTTAATCCAAGACCTTCTCTGGTTCAGTCAGATCGACGCTAAGATGTCCCTGATTCGTATTCCAATTGAAGATATTCCAAGACTTTCATCTGGTTCAGTTAAATCGATCCTAAGATTTTTCTGATTCTTATCCAGTCAAAGTTAATCCAAGACCTTCTCTGGTTCAGTCAGATCGACGCTAAGATCTCCCTGATTCGTATTCCAATTGAAGATATTCCAAGAATTTTGTCTGGTTCAGTTAAATCGATCCTAAGATTTTTCTGATTCTTATCCAGTCAAAGTTAATCCAAGACCTTCTCTGGTTCAGTCAGATAAACGCTAAGATCTCCCTGATTCGTATTCCAGTTGAAGATATTCCAAGACTTTCGTCTGGTTCAGTTAAATCGATCCTAAGATTTTTCTGATTCTTATCCAGTCAAAGTAAATCCAAGGCCTTCTCTGGTTCAGTCAGATCGACGCTAGGATCTCCCTGATTCATATTCCAGTTGAAGATATTCCAAGACTTTCGTCTGGTTCAGCTAAATCGATTCGAAGATTTTTTAGATTCTTATCCAGTCAAAGTTAATCCAAGGCCTTCTCTGGTTCGGTCAGATCGACGCTAAGATCTCCCTGATTCCTATTCCAGTCGAAGTTCAGACCTCCTATTAACAGTCTCCAAATGGCATCTGTAAGCCCATTCCCGACATCACCAGGCCGATACCACTTCATGCGAGTGCAAATTTCTGGGCACTCTAGTGTTCAATCATCTTCCACCTTCGGATCACGAAAGGCACGAAAGCCAATATACATCCTCAGGTTTAAGAATATTGAACAGGGGCAGCTGTTGTACCCCAAAATTTTCCCTCTCATATTTCTCCAAACATTGCAAGAAAAATCTCCAAGTGGATCAAGATTGCTCAAGAGTGGGTCAGACAAGTCATCTCCTAAGACAGTCAACCTCAAATTAGGGTTTTGTGTTGCATCAAGATCCTTGAATCCAAATGACCTCAAGTGCTCCCCAATGTCCTAATATGCTCTCAAGATCATCCATGCCAAACTTCAAGCCTTGCAGCGGAAGTTTGCTCAGTCAATTGCTCAAGATTAAACTTAAATTAATTAAGGAAGGAAATTATTTTTAGAAAATATTTTGATTAAACCCTAATTCTAATTCATTAAAAGGAAATAAATTTCTTTAAGTATTTTCGTATTTTTGTCTTGAAAATAATATATGGTATTTATGAAGTATTTTGGTCTTTTGTATTAAAAATAATATGTTTAATAAATATGAAGAAAAATGAAGAAAAATAAATATTTAACCTAATTCTATTTTAATTTACAAGTTTATTAAAAAAAAGGATAGTATGTAACTTAAATAAAAAATAAATATTTTTTATGAGAAAATAAAAATAAAATAAAACAAAATATAATATTTATCAATTTTATATTTTTTAGGATTTTTTATTATTAAAAATATATATTTGATAAAATAAAAATAAAACAAGTAAATGAAATATTTAGGTCAGGGGTGTTGAAAGCAAATGGGAGGCAAGAAGTTAGCAAAAAAACATAGGGCCCAATATGCTGAAGCCCAAGCTGCAAGAGGACAAAAATGAAGCAAAATGTGAGAAAAATGCAAAAAAGCAGCGCCAAGGCTCGAACCCACGACCTAGGGAAATTTTGTGCACTGCCTTGCCACTGGGGTGGTTGTACATCTGTTAGTCTAAATGAAAGCAAAAATACATAACATAGAACACTTCCTTGCCCTATACTTCATCTTCAACCTTTGGCCAGCCGGACCCCTGTAACTTTTTCATTTCTCAATAAAAATGGAAATTGATAACATGAATATTATAGCATTTTACCTCACGATTCTAACCATGTGCATAACTAAAACTATAAGTCCAAGATCACAGAGAATTTTGTTGGCCCTAATTCTTAACCTAATTTTTCCAGAAACTTCAAACTAAAAATTCTCTAAACTCAAGCCAAATAAATGCAAGCTATGGATATGTACAGCTTCTTAGCAATGATGTCTACATTCTATATTCACAAATGGAAATCTAACTATGCCTGTATCAAGAGTTAGAAAAACAGAAAACTCACCTTGAAAATGTAAATCGTGTTTTGAAAATGAGCTTGCTTTAGGATGTTGTGATTATCAGGTTAGCTTCCTTGAACCTCTAGGAAGCTAATGCAATGCTTAGCTTATCTTGAGGGTGGTTGGAATGGTCTGGAGAAGTCCACTTGTGTTACTCTGTTTTTGAACTTCAATAATGGGGAAGATGGAGTTACAGTGATGTTTCAGGGTGTGGGATGGTTTACTTGTATGGTAAGGAAGCTTGGGAAAGCAAAAGGCCTGAAAACGCACGAGTGGAATGGAAGATTAAGTTCACAAGTCAGAAATGGCAAGTTTGGAGGCTTGTTATGCAATTTCTGATTCTAAGGTGTTTCAAGGATTGGGCATGCCTGGTTTTAGTTACAAAATGATGGCTTTATATATAGCAATAGGTTAGATGACTTGTGCTTTTTAGAAGTACAAGATCACATGTCTTTCTACATTTCTTGTTTTTGAAGCAAGTGTGAGAAATGACTTCTTAAGGCATAAATATGAGCTTATAGGGTGGCTTGAAGCTCTAAACACGTTTTGTTCAGGTTTAGAGACTTGGTTTGTGCAGAAAGAACAAGTCCAAGGCTCAAGAAATGAAAAAAAAAATGCAAAAAGCATGCTTTTCTAAAATGGCAATGTTGCCTTTCTTCCAAAAATGGCTATTTCCTTGTACAATGCATTTAATGCTTGGCTTTAGGGCATGAAACCATGTGCAATTCATTAATGGTGGAGTGACAAATGAGTTTGAGGCCTGAAAAGTGAAGATTGTACAACCAATTTGCAAATTTGAAAACTTGTTCTTCATGGAAATGACCTATAATCAAGTTTGAAAACCCTAACTTCATCTCTTCGATTCTCCATACTCAAGAATGATATTAAGGAGTTCTTGGACATTTTGGAAAGCTTGTAATGTTATATACAACCCATATTTGAAATGCTTTTAAATATTCCTCTTGGAACTAGGTGAAAAGTTGTCATGAATTTAGGTCAAAAACCTGCCTAACTAGGGCAAAATTTCACTAAGTTATTTTAGTTCATGAGCATGTATTCACAAAATTATATCTTGAAATCCAAGCACATTTAGGAGAAATTGTGTGAAGAAAAGTTGTAGATTTCATGGAGATATACAACTTTTATGTTGGGAACTTCCTTTGAATCATGGTGAAAATTTGGCCTAAAGTTGAGAAAAATAAGAAATTTTCTATACTTAAAAAAATTTCGAAGTTAGAATTTTTCAACTTTTCAAATCCAAATCTTAAATATTTGGTTTCTTAATGAACAAGTTTCACATTTTGACATGTTTTGATGAATTGTGATCCTTGGCACTTGAATTTAACCAAAAAGTCAAAGTTTGACTTTTCAGTGCACAGTTGACTTTTGATCAGTTGACTGAAAAATTCATCTGTCAATCCAATGGATTTGCAATGTTTTGAACCATGTCATTAGGTCAAGATTATGAAATTGAACTCTTGAGATCATGACTTAAACCAATTGACCATTTTCTAGGTCAAAAATCAAAATTTGCCCCTTCTCAGTCAAAACCCTAATTTTAACCATTTTGCCCTTTTGATCAAATTTTTTGGGGAATTGTGGTCCAAAATTGATCAAATGATACATATGAGTCTAAGATGTTGATGTGGATCAAAAAGTATGAAGTTTTACTGTAAATTGGCCATAGTTGACTTTTTTCCCAATACAGCTGATTTTTAGGTCAATTGTCCAATTGATTGATCAAAAATGTGATTCAAGGCTTGAAACATGACATGAGTAATCTTGGGGGTCCATAATGATCCTTGAAAGTCAAATGGAGCATTGATAGTCAAAAAATCCTCGTGCAAACTCAAACCTTAATTTTGGTCATTAATGCATGAGGAGGTGTCTTGAGCTGGTCAAACCCTAATGCAGTCTTGAGTCAAAGAGATCTTGTGAGAAAATCTTGATAAGTGAGAGGGAAAATTTGGGGTACAACAACGTCAAGAAAGATCAGTTGGTTGTCAAAGACGAAGTTGCGAGAGATATTGATCCTGACATCAGTAATATCACTGGGACCAGTAAGATAACAAGAAGTGGAAGAGTCTTCTCACCCGAGATTTCTCCAAAGACCGTTACTACTCCTGTGATCATTCCCACTGCCACTCCTGCCAACACTCCTAGTGATACTCCTACTGGTATCCCTGCTACCGAGACAAGGGGCAAAGAGGTCTCGAATGAGCCTGTCCAAGCGAGAGAGCGTCTCGAGATCATCCTTGATGCTTCTAGAAAGAAAATAGAAGAGATATTGAATATAATCAAGAAAAGTGACTACAACATTGTAGAATAGTTGGGGAAGACCCCCTCGAAGATATCATTGTTGTTCTTACTTTTGTGTTCTGAGGCCTATGCCAAAGCCTTGGTAAAGTTTCTCAAGACCGCCCACGTGCCCCAAGAGACCTCCATCGACTAATTTGAGAATTGTGTGGCCAGTCTAACTGTTGATAACGGATTGGGCTTTTTCGATGCTGATTTAACTTCTAAGGGAAGGAAGAACAATGATGCCTTGCATGTTTCCATTGAATGCAGGGGCATCACACTTGCCCATGTTCTGGTGGATACCGGCTCATCATTGAATGTCTTGGCCAAAAATGCTCTCGACCGACTGGACTACGAGGGACTCACCTTAAAGCCTGGCAACATCATAGTAAGGGCCTTTGATGGTTCTAAGAGGACAGTGCACGGAGAAGTTAATATCCCCATAAAAGTTGGAACTCATACTTTTGATTCAACTTTATATGTAATGGACATCCGCCCGTCTTACTCCTGTTTATTGGGTCGACCTTGGATCCATGGTGCTGGTGCTGTCACTTCTACCCTGCATCAGATGCTAAAATACCCGATCAAAGGAAAAATTGTCACAGTTCACGGGGAGGAGGAGTACATGGTTATCCACCTGAACTCTTTCAGATATGTTGAAATGGATGGTGAATTCATTGAGACTCCATGTCAGAACTTTGAGGAGGTTCCAGAAATAGTTGCGGTAACCAAGTCTACTCCCAAAGTTCTGAAGACTACCAGACCTCCACTGAAGATGGCCTCTTTGAAAGATTCTAAAGCAGTAGTTGAAGAAGGCGGGTGTACCATATGGGGTCAACTTCCGGATATTCCTTACAAGTCCGACAAGTTTGGTTTGGGATTCACTACAGAGGCCCAAAGAGTTGTTCGACATTCTCGCGCTGGGGGACCACCTTTGCATATCAGCAACCAGGGGGTCAATGCGGTAGAAGACAATGATGGCAGCTGTGATATGGACGAGTGGATTTATCCAACCATCAGCGGAGGGCTCAACAACTGGGAGGCCAAAGAATTCATTCCTATTACTTTTATTCAAGAGTAATTGTCTTTTAATGTTTTCAGGCTTGTAATATTTAAACAATTCAGACTTTTTAAAAACCTTATGTCTTACCCGAGGCACAACGGTCCATTTGTGAGGGTTGTCACTTCATTCTCATATGTCATCAATGAATCATGGATGTTTTTGCATACAAATTTTATGCTCTCTGTCTTTCTTTCTTACATTTTATTTCTTTCAAAAGTAGCTATGCTCTTACACACACTCACATATTAAAATGCAGATCTACATCCACTCAGGATCCCATGGGTAACGATTCTACTATGGCCTATTGTGACTTTGAAAATCTGATCTACCAAGCCGAAGACGAAGGTGAGGAAGATTGTGAGGTGCCGGGGGAATTGGCCAGGTTGTTGCAACAGGAAGAAAGGACCATTCAGCCTCACGAAGAGCCGGTTGAAATAGTTAACTTAGGTACTGAGAAGGACAAGAAAGAAGTCAAGGTGGGTTCCAATCTGGAACCCAGTGTCAACGAACGTCTGATTCATTTGTTACACGATTATGTTGAGGTCTTTGCCTGGTCATATGAAGACATGTCGGGACTTGATACAGACATTGTGGTACATCGTCTGCCTACAAGAGAATATTGTCCGCCAGTAAAGAAAAAGGTTCGTCGCATGAGGCCTGATATGTCAGAAAAGATTAAAGCAGAAGTCATGAAGCAATTCAATGTTGGATTCTTCGTTGTCACCTCTTATCCCTAATGGGTTTCCAATGTTGTTCTCGTTCCCAAGAAAGATGGCAAAGTGCGAATGTGTGTGGACTACAGATATTTTAATAGTGAAAGCCCCAAGGATAACTTCCCGCTCCCCCACATCGACATTCTAGTTGACAATACGGCACAACACAAAGTGTTTTCCTTCATGGACGGTTTCTCAGGCTACAACCAAATCAAAATGGCGCCTGAGGATATGGAGAAAACAACCTTTGTTACACAGTGGGGCACATTCTGCTATAAGGTCATGCCATTCGGATTGAAGAATGTTGGGGCAACCTATCAGCGTGCCATGGTAGCTCTATTTCATGACATGATACATCACGAAATAAAGGTCTACATGGACAATATGATATCCATATATCAAACGGAAGAAGAGCATCTCGATCATTTACAGAAGTTGTTTGAGAAACTGAAGAAATAAAAGTTGAGTTTGAACCCAAATAAATGCACGTTCGCAGTACGGTCTGGTAAACTCCTAGGCTTTGTCGTCAGCAACAAATGTATCGAGGTTGATCCTTCCAAGGTTAAAGCGATACAAGAGATGCCTTCTCCTCGTACTGAGAAGGAAGTCATAGGATTTTTGGGACGTTTGAATTACATTTCCAGATTCATTTCCCACCTGACAACTACTTATGAACCGATCTTCAAATTGTTGAAGAAAGATCAAGTAGTCAAATGGAATGACGAATGCCAATTTGCTTTTGATAAAATCAAAGAATACTTACAAGAGCCTCTTGTGTTGTTGCCACCCATCGAGGGAAGGCCATTGATCTTGTATCTGACTGTTTTAGAAAACTCAATGGGGTGTGTGCTGGGGCAGCATGATGAGTCTGGCTGAAAAGAGCATGCTATTTATTACCTGAGCAAAAAGTTTATCGACTGTGAAACAAGATATTCACTGCTCGAGAAAACTTGTTGCTCTTTGGCATGGGCTGCTCGCCGGATAGGATAATATATGTTAACCCATTCTACCTTGTTGATATCTAAAATGGATCCAACAAAATACATCTTCGAGAAGCCTACTTTCTCTGGGATAATAGCAAGATGGAAGATGATCCTGATGGAATATGACATACAATATACTACCTAGAAATAAATAAAGGATAGTGCACTGACCGATCACCTTTCTCATCAAGCTGTGGAAGACTACCAATCCATGAAGTTCGAATTCCCAGATGAGGACATCATGACAGTAAACAATTGTGAAGAGATCAGACCACATGAAGGACCTGAACAAGGATCCCGATGGATTCTGTTTTTCGATGGGGCATCCAACGCGCTTGGCAATGGTATTGGTGATGTACTCGTATCTCCTGAAGGGTGTCATACTCCCTTTACCGCAAGACTCTACTTCAATTATACAAACAACATGGCAGAATATGAAGCGTGCATCTTTGGTCTCAGAGCTGCCATAAATTTGGGGATCAAATCTTTGAGTGTGTTCGGAGATTACGCTTTGGTCATCAATCAGATCAAAGGGGAATGGGACACCAAACACCCTAACCTTATCCCTTACAAAGAACATGTTTTGACATTACTGCTGCATTTTGAGAAGATTACCTTCGAGCATTTCCCGCGAGAAGAAAATCAGCTAGCAGACGCACTAGCTACAATGTCATCTATGTTTAAACTTAATTGGGATAACGAGGCTCCCTGGATCACCATCAGACAAAGGGATGAACCAGCACACTGTCACGAGATTAATATTGAAGAAGTAGTGGACCAACCCTGGTTTCACGAAGTCAAGAGGTATCTCGAGTCTCAAGAATATCCGGAAGGAGCTTCAGTTAATGACAAGAAATTCTTAAGATTCTTGGCTAAGTTCTTCCTTAGTAACGGCATTTTGTACAAACTCAATCATGACTCTGTATTACTTCGATGCGTAGACAAAGTTGAAGTTGAAAGGATCATGGCTGAATTGCACGAAGGCACTTTTGGTACCCATTCCAGTGGGCATACGATGGCAAAGAAAATCCTACGGGCAGGCTATTATTGGTCTACCATGGAGGCAGATTGCTATCAACACTCTCGGACTTGCCATAAATGTCAGATTTATGCTGATAAAGTGCACGTCCCTCCGGTTCCTCTGAATGTCTTGACGGCTCCTTGGCCCTTTGCTATGTGGGGAATCGATATGATTGGGGAAATCAAGCCAACGACCTCCAATGGACACCAGTTCATCTTAGTGGCCATCGACTATTTTAGAAAGTGGGTTGAGGCAGCTTCCTTCGCTTCCGCTACCAAGAATGTTGTCGCCCGGTTCATCAAACAGAATCTCATATGTCGGTACGGTATCCTAGAGAGAATCCTCACTGATAATGGTACAAATCTAAACAACATTATGATCACCGCCTTGTGCGAGCAATTCAAGATCCAGCATCACAATTCTTCCGCTTATCGGCCAAAGATGAATGACGCTATAGAAGCTGCTAACAAAAACATTAAGAAGATCATACATAAAATGACAGTGACATACAAATACTGGCATGAGATGCTACCATTCTCTCTCCATGGGTATCGTACCACAGCTCGCACATCAACTGGGGAAACACCCTATTCTCTGGTATACGGCATGGAGGTTGTCTTACCTATTGAGGTCCAGATCCCCTCTCTGAGGATCATGAAGGATGCTGGGTTGAACGAAGAAGATTGGATCCAGACTCGACTTGACCAGTTGAACTTGATTGATGAGAAGAGGCTTGCAGCTATCTGTCATGGTCTGATGTACCAAAAACGCATGATCAAAGCTTTTAACAAAAAGGTCAAACGCCGAGTGTATCAAGTCGGGGATCTGGGGATCAAGCGCATCATACTGCCGTAAGTTGATCCCAGGGGCAAATGGACTCCTACATATGAAGGACCATTTGTGATCAAAAACATATTCTCTGGTGGAGCAATGATCTTGACCACTATGGATGGTGACGACCTTCCACACCCTGTAAACGCGGACATAGTTAAAAGTTACTACGCATGAACAAGGACCCGCTAGGTCGACTGACCTAGGCAAAAATTAGGGCATCCCGGTGAACCAAAAGGTTCGGGCAAAAATTAGGGATAAAATACAAAAAAAAAATTGTACACCCGGCAAGCTGAAAACCTGAAAGGGCGGCTTGGGCAAAAAAGGGTATCCTGGTGGATCGAAAACCAGAAAGGGCGGTCCAGGCAAAAGTTAGGGAATTAAAGCGCATGATTATGTCCCGTTGGATCATCTTACAAACAGTCTTCAGCGTCAATCAATCAGCTCAAGCGGTTCTAATCAATCCAATCAGCTTCACCAAGGTGACAAGTAGACAAGACACTCAGAGACACGAAGACTATAGCAGAATGGGATCCCCATGGGATTATTTCACATAACTATCTTTTCTTTGTATCAATTTTCATTTTTTTACGACGATATTCTCTTACTAGAATGCTCGTCTCGTTGTATAAAAAGACTTATTCAAGTTAATACAAAGATATCCCTTTTGAAAGTGCAAAACTATTTGTTTTTCTTATTTCTGTGTTTTGTTCACAAAAACGTCCAATGATTTATTTTTGAACATATGCATTTGAGCGTGATTACTATTTACAAATGAACAGAAAATAGAAAGACAATCACTAATGGCTTTAAGAAACAGGATAATATCTTTATGCTATTCCATAAAATCCCCGCAGGTATTTTCCCCAGCAAGGGCAGAAATAAATACATCCTACTACGGGATCATTAACGAATCCCCAATATGCAGCCTAATGGTATCAGGTGCTCTAACAATCCCCAGTGAAAGTTGCCCAACTTCTCAAAATTCCCCAACAGGATTTCATGAAGTCCACAAGCAAGACACGACGTTTTCCTTAAACACAATATCGTTTATTTCTATGACAAGTGGAAGCTCATCCGTCAACATTGCAATTTCATGATATGGAGATTTACACTCCGCATTCCCAGCAATACCCAGGGATTTATTTTCCCCGGCTCCAGCAACATTGCGGCATGAACAATCTTTATGACCATACATTTGCATTCATACATCATAACATTGACAACACAAGTATATACAGTGCAATCTCATCTATTTTGAGAAAACAACATCATACCATGCACTGCATACGTCATAGCATTCTATACAATTATCTCTCCACCTTTTCAGGAAAAAATCAATCGACAGGAAATTATCATCAACAAGTTTCCGATAGACAAATATTTCCAACAAGTCAAATACAGATCAGTTCCCGAGAAAAGTCTGACTTTTGCTGGTTCAGATAAATCTCTCAACGATTTATTCTGGTTCTTATCCAGATTTTTGCTGGTTTAGATAAATCTCTCAATGATTTATTCTGATTCTTATCCAGATTTTTGCTGGTTCAGATAAATCTCTCAACGATTTATTCTGATTCTTATCCAAATTTTTGCTGGTTCAGATAAATCTCTCAACGATTTATTTTGATTCTTATACAGATTTTTGTTGGTTCAGATAAATCTCTCAATGATTTATTCTGATTCTTATCCAGATTTTTGTTGGTTCAGATAAATCTCTCAATGATTTATTTTGATTCTTATCCAAATTTTTGCTGGTTCAGATAAATCTCTCAACGATTTATTCTGATTCTTATCCAGATTTTTGCTGGTTTAGATAAATCTCTCAACAATTTATTCTGATTCTTATCCAAATTTTTGTTGGTTCAGATAAATCTCTCAATGATTTATTCTGATTCTTATCCAGATTTTGCTGGTTCAGATGAATCTCTCAATGATTTGTTCTGATTCTTCTCCAGATCCTCTCTGGCTCAAATAAATCGCACCAAGATTTATTCTGATGCTTTCCAGTCAAGATTAATCCAAGATATCTTTTGGTTCAGTTTAAATCGCTCCAAAAGATATTCTGATTCTTTCCAACAACATTCAAGACTTCTGCTAGCTCCAGTTTAAATCGACCAAAGGTTTATTCAGATTTCTTTTCTGTTGAAGTCAAGTTCAGAATTCGTCCACTTCTGTCAACAATCACCTTTGGATGGCATCTATAAGCCCATATCTGACAACTCTCCATCATTTCTCCAAATGGCATCTTTAAGCCCATTCCTTACACAATCAATCAGCGCAGCGTCAAGTGCAAATTTCTGGGGACTCTAGTGTTCAATCATCTTCCACTTTTAAGCTACGAATGACAAGCATGTCGATCTCACTTTTCAAGTTTAAGAAGATTGAACAGGGGCAGCTGTTGTACCCAAAAAATTTCCCTCCTATTTTTCATCCAAGGTACTATCCTAGGGTTTCTCGAGTATTCAATTTGGCTCAGAAGTTGATCAGACAGATTCTCTTCCTAAGCAGTAAATCAGCAATTAGGGTTTTGCACCTCTCAAAGAAAACTGAGTCTTCAAGGTTTCAAATGGTCTTCATAGAGCTTCATGTCTCATCAAGATTGTTTAAGCCAGTTTTCAAATCTCGCATTGCAAGTTTTCCCGATCAATGGTCCAGATAACTGAAAACAACTACAGCAACCCCAAAATCAACCCTTTTGCGAGAAAAAGTTCAAGTGCTTGTAAACTTCTTCATTTTTCGATATTTTTGAGTAGTTTTTCTTGCGTGTGATTCTCCTTGATGTTACCTCCATTTTCTCTTCACAAATCAAGAGCTGATTACGTGTAGAAGATCACCAAAATTCAAATGCGTTAGAAGTCGCATCAAGAAATTTGACCTAATTTTAAATAAAGTCGTCTGATTTCTAAGAATTGTGTTTTCTTCAAATTACAAAAACTTGATATGATTATTTCTGTTTATGGTCATAAGTGATGTCGCTCATGAGTTTATCTTCAGAGATCGAAAGAAAATCGTGTTTGGAAGACTTTAAAAATTATCGAATCGTCGCAAGACATTTGTTGATTTTTAATTGTTCTTAACCACAATTTGTTAAAAGATAGACGAATGTTCTCAGAACATGTTTGTTTGGCAATGAAGCTCCATTTTTAATCGAGCATGGCGCGCGAGTTCATTTTGAAGGAAAATTTGATTTGGACAAAATGTGAAGATTAAAACTGTCATTTAAACAACCATGATTTTGGATCCAAGTCACCATGTTGGAAATTGGGCTTAGGATATTAGGGAAATGGTTTGAGGATTTCATTTGAATAAAATTTTGGATTTCAACAAAGGGCTATGCGATATCACAAGTTTCGTCCAAATTTTTTATGGTTCACTCACGTGAATTATTTTAAATTCAAGGTCACAATTCTCATCAATCAAATCAAATTGTCAAAGCTAATTTCTTCAAGCGCGTCATTATTCAAATGCAAGATTTTCTAAGCCGCTTTGGAATTCAAGATTATTCAAATTTATTCAAAAATTCAAGATTTACACCAAGACGTCATTTTTATTTGAATATACTTTACAAGTCTCCAAGTCCTAAAATACAAGTTACAAATGAAAACGGTAATGTTACAAAAACCATAATAATACAAGATTCCTAAAAATTGTTTTTTTTTTGTTTTCTTCAAGTCTCCTTCAAGCGGGGTAGGCCGCTCTTCACTGATTCTCCTCATTGCCCAAGTTGCTCATACATGAAACAAGAAAGAAAAATTAGCAAGCATGTGAAAAATTCAGGAGCTGTTTATTTAGAACGAATTTCTTCTCATCATTAGGGGTTGCTCAAAGAATCAGTATACAGTTTAAGGAATTCACCATTTAACCATTTTTCCAAAAGCCCAACAATGGCCTCATTTATCTTTGCCAATAAGTTTCTGATCATCGGCCAAAAGCATTATTTTCATTGCAAATCACAAAAAATGTGTATGTTTCTTTTGGTTCACAAAGAAAATACTGTCAAAAAAGACAAAGAGAAAAGCAGACTGCATTGTTGCAACAAAAAAACAGTTTGCATCCAAAAAAAAAGACAAATACAAGAGGCCAAAATACTGTCAAGTACAGACTGCATTGCAGCCCTGCATTGCTGCCCAAACCTGCTAACAAAACAACCCAACAATTGCATAAAATAGGCAACATAAAAACTGCACCAAAAAGATATAACAACAGCATGCCCCAAGTGTTCAAAGTTGCCAAACATTTTCCCCCCAAATGTTATCCCACTACTATTATAAAATACACAGATATAGAGAGAATAGAGAGGACCTAACAGCCGATAACAACATTACCAAAACAAAAAAAACACAAAGTTCATCTTTCATGACAATATACAAAAGAAATCAAGTCTAACAGCAATGAAGCCACATACATAAACAGTTTTTGGTAAAAAAGGGACCAAGCATCAAAGAAATTCCCATATTTTGTTCATCATCTCCTTCAAACCATAACCCTTCAGAAAAGCGCCTATTCAGAAATACATAAAGATCAAAACAAAGGTTCACAGAAGCCTACTTCCCTACCAAAGAAAGCACGGAGTCACTTATAACCTCTGCAAGTCTTCCTTTCCGGCCTCATGAATATACTTTTTTTGAATTCTGTTAAAAATGAAGCAAAACAGAAAATTAGCATACAAAGATAATCAACTGTATAAACATAGTTTCGTCTGTCTGATAACCAAATAAAGTGATAATGCAGTAAAAAAAATTTTAAAAATATAGTATAATCGTCCCTCTTATCTTCACGATCTTCATTTGTTCATCATCCATCATTAACCTTTCTAAACTCATTCAACCATATTCCACACATACCTGTAAGTTTAACCGCAACAAGCGGTAACAGAGTACAAACGCATGAAAATTAAGAAACGTAACCAAACTCATCACAGCTAAATAGTAAAATAATAAATACTCTAAAGAAGAAGAAACGAAGAACGTCGACCAAGTTTTGGAGGAAATTCAGAAGCAAAGAAGAACAAGTGATTACTTGGGCTATTCCTGCTGTTTTCAATTCCACTTTCAATTTGTCATGGTGTTTGGGGTTTTTAGGGTTTGATTCGGGGTTTGGAGTTTCTTAGTGTGTTTGTTGTTTAGCTTGATAATACTCACCGTGAAATTGAGATGGGTTGAGAACCCAAGTTCTCTTCCATGATTGATTCGAAAACAGGGGAAAGGGGGTATTTTGATTTGAGTTTCATTTGTCTCTCTCTGCTTTCATGGTGAAGCCTCTGGTTGAGAAAGAAAGTGGATTGTTTGCATATGGAGAGATGGAGGCGAGATGAAGAGGAAATTAGGTTTACCATTATAGAAAATCAGGTCATAACCTTTTGTGGTAATGGTTTGGATCCGGGTCAGACCCAACCCAGATCCGCCGTGTGACCCAACTGGTTTTTTTTGTTTGTTGTTTCTTTTTTGAGTGCTTTTATTAGCTTTTGGGCCTTACTATTTTGAATTCCACACCCCGATACGTGTTCTCACACCCTAGCCCAACAACATTATTATTTGTATTTGTTTGGTCATGTTTTTTTAATATATAGCAATTGGGCCTCCGCCCCGAATCAGCATCGCCCCTTTTTTTTAATCTAATACCACCTCCCCATTTTTTCCTTTTTGTTGTTTTGTTTTAAATATTTACCTATTTTATTTAATTTAATAAATATTGTTTTTGTTAATTAATTTTCACAATTTAGCTTAGTTCTAATTCAATTTAGGAAAAAACTTTGTAAAAAAAATTTACTAATTATTTTATGCTTAGGCTTTAATTTGTTCATTTAATTTCTTAACTACAAAAACCCTGAAAAAACAGAAATACATACATTTAATTTAATTTCTCTATCTAATTAATAGAATAGAATTTTATTTTTCCTTTTAATCACAAGCAAAACACCAAAAACATTATTTTGATATTATTAATCATTCCGCTAATTAATTTTATTCAATAGTTTGTTAATTGTTTATCTTGAATTCGATTTGGTTATATTGTTTGCTATTCAGACATTTTAATCGCGTTTGATTCATCCCCATTTGTAAAAATTGTACCACCATTCCCGAAAGCTTTGTAATAGTGTAGAATTTCCATTTCTGCAATTTATTGTTTTCTTTATACTATATAGTAATTAGGCGTGCATGACAAGATTTAAAATGAATCGCCAGATAACCTAATAAAAGACAAAGTTAACTTGAAACGAACACACTTTTTCTCACGCGCACCTCTAGGGTAACCCCGCTTGTTGCCTCGGAAATACAGTCATGTCCCTCGAATATGGGACGTTTTAGCAAAGACCCTTCGATAAAAGATCGTAGTCCCTCGATGACCCTCGATGTTGCCTCTGGTGAAACGATCTAGTCCCTTACGAAAATTGCTAAAGTGTCTCATAAGTTGCTTTCGATGACTGTAAAATTGACCCGTGCCTGTCCCTTCACATCCAACGATGGGGCTTCTTACCAAATTAATAGTAAGATAGCCACATCTAAAGGAGGAGTAAAAAAACATTTAAGACCTTTCGAGTAGGTAGATTCGCTCCTAGTTACTCGCTTACTCACGACAAAAAAAAAACTTTTTTTTACACCGACACTTTCATCTCAAAAACATTTTCAAAAAGACAAAACATTTTGTATGCGTTCTTATAGAGACGAGAACCATTACAAAAACATCTTTTGAAAAATCATTTTCAAAAATACATTCCACAAACACATCTTTGAACCATCTTTTGAAATAAAACTTTGTATGCGTTCTTATAGAAACGAGAACCATTACAAAGATATTTTCGAAATACTTTCAAAGCCCACACCACAAGCATATTGTCAAAGTAAAAGTAAGTGATCTAGCGAGTAACTAAGAGCCCGTAGATAACTACGGATAAAAAAGGGTACTAATACCTTCCCTCTTCATAATCTACCCCCCGAACCCGATAAATAATCTCGAAAGATCTTTCCTGTGCTTTTTTACCTTTCCTTTTGGATAAAAGAAAAGTAAGTGGCGACTCTTGCTATCCGTAAAAATGCAATCAAAACGCAAAAATTTAAGTCAATTCTCCCACCGTATCACAACACCCAGGTCCTGTTTTGTTGCTAACACTTGCTGCAGATATAGCCTGAAAAGACCCAGCGCGCGCATGATCGAAGGACCTGGGTTTCGATACCCAGGTCTTGCATTTTATTTTGCTAACATATTTTTGCAGATGCAGTGTCTCCACAGGTGATCCTTCAGGCCTTTCCAGCAACACCCTTCATAGAATCGAAAGACGGCCTTCTTCCTCTGAATCGAAGCCCCCCTTTCTCCCTGCAATCGAAGTTTACCCATATCCTTCCCAAACCCAATCGAAGGAGGAAGGAAAAGGTGCAAATCGAAGCTTGCCCCGTCAATTCTCAAGCCCAATCAAAGGCTACTCACACCCATTCGCTAGCTCAATCGAAATAAGGCCAAAGAAGGGTGAATCGAAGGAGTCCATGGCATGGATCGAAGAAGTCTTTTCTCTTTTTTATTTTTACTTTTTACTTGTCTTTCGATTTGGTTGTAATAGCGTAGGACCTCTATTTTCTGCATTTTTTTACTGCTTTTCATATTAACTGCTAGTAACTAGGCGTGTATGAAAAGACTAATAATCAAATGTTAGCAAACTTAACAAAAAGACCAAAAAATAATTGAACATAACACACTTGCACGTATACACCTCTAAGGTACACCCACTTTGGTTGCCTTTAAAAAACAATCATGGGGCAGGAATACTTTACCTAAGACCCATAAATCAAAAGATCATAGTCCCTCGATGACCCTACAATTGCCTTCTCGGTAAATGATCTAGTCCCTAAAACAGAATTGTTAAAGCATCTCCATAAGTTGACTTAGTGATTGTAACGTCCCTCCAATTGTCCCTTAAAACATCCAACGACAGGGCTACCTACTCACTAATAGTAGGATAGCACTGTCTAAAGGAAAAGAATAACCTTTTCGAGTATAAAAGTAGATAGATGTTAGAAGTTTGCTCAAAAACACTTTTTGCACTTACACAAATACTACTTTTCAAAAAAACAAATTTTCAAAAACATTTTCTTTGTTAACACTATTGAGGACTGATACGAGAGTTAAACGCAAAGCAAATCGCCGCACTAAGGCGTTTTCAAAACATTTTCAAACACAAAGCACAAAGGTATTTTAAAAATGAGCAAACCTCTAAGAGCCCATGGAAAACTACAGATGGAAAGGGTGCTAACACCTTCCCTTTCCATAATCTACCCCCCTTACTCAGAAAACTCTCGAAAAGGTCTTTTTCTGTTCTTTTCACCCTTTCCTTAATTTGGATAAAAGAAAAGTCAGTGGCGACTCTTGCTTACCGCAACATTTGCAAACACAAACGCAAACCAGTACTAAACAGTCGATTCTGCCACCGTATCACAACTATCAAGAATTGCTTAAATGATTCAGAATGATAGATGCAAAGTCAATTGTCACTCTAATGCCCATAAATGGGAACTTAGACAAAGATGATAATGGTAAGGACATTGAAGTCAAAATGTATAGTGGCACTCTTGACATTTGTTTCAACTTTCGTTCGCAAGTTCCATTTCATGCAAGTTTATTCTTCGTCTTTCGTATGTTGAGGTAATATCGTTTCACTTATCTCTTTGTTGGTAAGTTTTATTTCTTGCATTGCTTATCTATATCTCTTGCAATTTGATTGAGTGTCTATGTTCTAAAAATGTGTGATATATTTGATGTATGATGCAAACCCATGATTGTTCACTTCCAAAATTTTTATTGGCAACCTATAAGTGTTTTCAATCTATATGTTTATAGTGACGTCATATTTTAATCATTTGTATTTCATAATCATACGTATTTCATAATGTGAAGTCTTCAATACCGAATTAACTTTAATGCTATTTTGCTTTAGCATATTACTTATCTCTAATGCATGTCTCAACTCAAAACTTCATAAGTCAATCTAAGGTCTTATTTTATCAAGAAGTTTCTCGTATTTCACCTCTAGATAACTTGTGTCAACTCTAAACTTGTATGGGTCGACATATTTTTATCAATGTTTGTATTTTTCAATTTTGGTTCAATAGGAGCCGACTCCCTCAACCTATAGGTCAACTCATTCGCAAAATTTTGAAATATTTTTCATTTTGGTACAGTAGGAGTTGACTCCCACAACATATGGGTCAACTCCCTCGAAAATTCCTAAAAAGACCAAAATCTATGTTCAGTTGGAGCCGACACCAAAATGTTATGGGTCGACTCCTTCGCGAAAGTTCATTAATTTTTTTTTTGGTTTTTGTTTTATTCAGCTTTTGGGGTATTCACTTTTGTCCAAGCTCTCCCAAACATCACATTCTTCTTCTCAACCACATTCACCTATTTTTATATTCTACCTCAATCAACACAACCTCATATTCATCAAATCTAAACCTCACTATCCTTCATTCCAATTAATACATCTCTTCACAACCTCATTTATCTCTCATTCCATTCCTTTTTCTCTTTCCCCTTTATTTAAAACCCTTGTTTACAAAATCTTCATCTACTCTCTAAGTATCACTTAATTTTCATTTATTTTCTTCTTATTTGGGTTGTTAGCATCAATTTGTCATAGGTTTGGTTAATGGGTATTTCAACATCACTCAAAATCCACACATTTTCTTTTACATATTTTGTCAAACATCGTGTGTGTAACTCTCAAATTCGAAAAGCATGCCTCCTAAGACCAAAAAGAAAAAAAATTATTGTAGATCCACACCTGTAAGTGCTTTTTCTCTCCTTCATCCTGATTATGTTGAAGTATTTAAGACAAACTTCAAAAATAGGATTATAGTGAAACAACATGTCTATGACATGTCGTTGCTGCAACGTTACACATTCCAGAGATAGTTGAACTTATGGAACATCAAAAGATCAACTGCTTTATGAAAGTCAATACAAATTATAATGAAGACATGATAAGGATCTTTTATGGTGGTTTAAATAAAAGGGATAGAGCTACATTCCGTTTTAGGATGGGAAACCAATTAGATCATGTTACTCATGAAGTTTGGAGAGACTTATTTGGCATTTCAATAGTTAGTATTGACTCATGCGTCAATGATTCTTCACTGTGTGATAATTTTGATTGGAAAACTTACTTGAATTCCTATCTAAAGGCACCAAAGCATGATGAAAACCTGCAAAAGCTATTAACTGAGAACTCAAAAATAAATCCACATATACTTCACTGGATTGTTACCCATGTGTTGCATCCGAAGAAGGGAGGTCACTCTCGAATCAATCAGGATAAGGTACATTTAATGTATATTCTTCAAAATATATTTTTGATTAGTTAGCCATATTATTTTGTATCTAGAATGTTTGATGTTCGAGAGTGCAACATACGATCATCTTTATGTTACCCTTCAATGATTAGTAATATTTTCCACCACGGCTGTATTGGTGTGCCAAATCTTCCATACATTTATCTTAGTTAAACTCAAGATTTAACAAGACTACAATGGCAAACATGGAGAATTTTTGAACAAGAGACCTCAAGCACAAGATGAGGGGTGAATTATGGTTTTTGAAAAGTGTGGATATGTTTCCCTTTCTCGATTAAGATCGTATTAGAAATGTTTTTGAGTAGTAAACCGTAATGGAAGTAAGGTAAATAAAATATGTTACGAAAAATTAAAGAGATTAAGGATAGAAAAAGATTGCACCAGAGAGTTATCCAGGTTTGGACAAACTATGACTTAGTCCTCTCCCCAAGAATTCTTCTTGAGATTTTCATTATAAACTTGTGATATTTTATCGGTTATACCCACAAACCTTAATGCAATTTGACCTTTGACTTTGAACAAGCTTAATCCTAACTTATGAAACCTTTTTATAGATTTATGGTTTATCTCTTTAATCAAGAACACGGCTTTTTACTGGCTAAGCTTAATAACCTAATAACATATATTTATGGTTTATATCAAGAACCAATAACTTAATCCCTTAAAGGTATTGTTCCTTCAAGATCATAAACAACTAGCACGACCACTCACAAAAAATAATATTCTCCTTACAAATGAAGTTTCACTCCAAAACACTAAGGCCACCAAGAGTGAATAAATAAAAATTTCTAGAGAGAGAAGTAGAGAGCTTAGAGAGATAAATTCCAAAAAAATATGAAAACGTTGGAAAGCTGCATGATTTCAAGTGAGGGAGACCTCCCTTTATATAGTAGTTAGAATCACCAAAAAAGGAAACGATACATGCACTACATTAATTATTTAATCGATTTTCCTAATCAATTATATCCTTATATATAAAAGATCAAAATGCCCAAAAAGGAAGGATGGAGTCGTTGCACAGCATTTAGACGCTAATCAAATATCTTGGGGCGTAAGTTTGGACTGAGTTAACCGATTAGACCAAAGTCTTAATCGATTAAATAAGCCAAAATTTTCCCATGTGCTATTTCTACAGTTCCTAAGTCATCAGATACAACTCTAAGGCATTTTTGAAAAATGTTTTTGTGTGTGTGTGTGTGAGTTGCCTTAGTACTTTTAAGCTACTATCTTGTTTTTACAATACTTGGTTCACCCAGATAGATCGAAAAACAAGACCTACAAACAAGACCTTAGAGCTTTTACACCTTTCTTCAAAGAGGATTCAAGACTTCTTGCTAGTATTTGATTGTATATGCACTTTTATCTCGAGTCCTCTTCTATAAGCACATATGGATCTTCATGTATTACTGTCATCAAAACTTCAGATGCTGGTCTTTATTAAAGGTTTGTTACCTGTAAAACAAGGTTCCACGGGTATAAGTGGGATAAGACCAAGATGCTTACTACTTCTCTATGACGGGGTCCCAAAGACACATGTATTAATATGATGATCCAATTGAATTTGATCTGATACATATTGAAGAGCAAGATGTGGAAGATAATGATCAGCATAATGATGCACAAATGCCAGATGTAAACTATGGTTAAGATGAGGCTTGGCTCCATAATTCAACAGTTCAACAACTAGAAGAGTACCAACAAGGTTAGGGAAAGTGTCAACGATAATCTTGGACTCAACATGGCATACTGTTGTACCCCAAAATTTTCCCTCCCATATTCTTCAAGATTTGCCAAGGTCAATCTCCAGATGGTTCAAAATCCCTCAAAGGTTGCACAGTCCAATTGCCTCCTAACACAGTCAAAATTAGGGTTTTGGTTCTTGCAAAGAAATTGAGATTTTCAAGGGTCCAATCAAGTCCCATATGCCCATATACATTGTCAAGCATCCATATGTCAAGTTTTAAGACTCACAGCATCAAGTTGCACAGTCAAAAGCCCTAGATGCTTCACAGTCAACTGCAGGGGCAAAATGGTCATTTGACAGTCAAAAGTCAAAATTTTTGGTCAACATATTATTTTGAAGCCAAAATCATCATTTGATCAATTCTTGATCATGATTTCACAAGCATGGCTCAAAAAGTCTCAAGATGCAAAAGTTTCTATTTCTGGACAGCTGAAAAGTCAACTGCAAATTGACCAAGGCATAACTTCTTCATGGTTTATCAGAAAAATCCCATCCAATGCTCATTTTGAAGGGGATGACATTTCCTACAACTCATCTTCACACTCCAAGTCCAAGAAATGCTCTCACAAAAAGTTATCAATTTCAACATTATAGGTCATTTTCAAAAGTCAACAAAAAGGCACTTTAAGTCAAAGACCATAACTTGAGATTGGTAAATCAAAATGACATGGGACCAAAGGCATTGGTTAGAGGACTTCAAGACCTTTCAAAAATGTCCAAGAACATGTTCATAGCTTCAAAATTGAGTAAGATATGCATTGGAGAAGTTGGGAAATTTTTGGGAACTTTCAAAAGTCAACTTTGCCTAAAAAGCTTCAAATTTGCTAATGGGCCTCAAATTCTTTCTTGAATCATTACCCAAAGCCTATGCACGACCCATTGAGCTCAAAATAATTTATTTTCTTATTTTTAATTAATTAATTGAATTTATATTTATATTAATTCATTTAATTGATTTTAATTATATGAAAATTAAAAAGATATGTTTTTTGGGATCTTTTGTGAAGCAAATCATATCAGGGCAAGCTGGCAAAACCGTTTCTCATTCAAAAAAGGAAAATCATCCATAATTGGCAAAGGTTTCAATGAAAAAAGATTGGAAATTATGTGATAAAAAATCAAAGATATGAAACATTATTGCAATGGATTCATGGGCTTATTCTTGACCTAATTCATTCACATACAAATGCAAGAGCTAACCCTATTCAGAGACACACGTGAAAGCTGCTGAAGCCATAGAATCACTTTGCAAAATTTCAATAAAAATTGTGAAACTGAAATCCTATTTGCAGGATAATTCAAGGCCAAAGATTGTTTCCATTACATTACTGACATTGCTAGGAAGCTATTACAATCAAGAACGAGGCTTAACACTATCAGAATCATCCCCACGAAGTCACACGGTTTGCTTTGTTTTCCAATTTGACATATCATCATTCATGCGCTTTTAACCATTTTTCTTGTTTGATTTACACTAATAGTGACCTTCTGAAGCGATTGGTACAGTTCAATTGAATTAACGTTGCCTGAATCAGAATCCACCATGGACAAAAATTAGGTTTTCTGAAGCTTCAAATTAGGGCTTTAGGCATCAAGGAAAATTGGACTATGCCATGACCATGGTTGAATTCGTCAAGGCCAGACGAATTCAACCATCCTCTTGCGCTCAATTTATGTTGACTCCTCTTCTATTCGCTATTCTTAGGACTTTCACTTAGTGGGGGTTTAAAACCCCCGCTATCTTATTCATATTTTGCAGGTAAACGAAGAAGAAGACAGGCGTGTCATCACATGATTGGGGAGTTCAAAATCTGGCGCGTTTTCGTTTGTTCTATACCATTAGTGCTTTTTTTTTATATTAATTGTTGTCCACTCATATGACAAACGCGCTTGAATGGCTGGATGGTGGATGACACGCTTGGCAAACGCTGGGACCTGGGTTCGATTCCCATGTCCCCCCATATATTCTTCATATTTTTCTTAACGCTTTCAGGTGTAGCGCTTCTCAAACGTTCCATGATACACCCTCACGCGTTGGCTTGCCAGATGTCCTGATCAATAATCCAATGGCTGCAGAACGAAGTCCATCATATGGTCCAGTCAATGAGTATCCACACAACCAGAAAAGTCAAAGATGGCCTTGTGTTCATGGGCCTGAATTCCTCAAACAAACCTCCACATGGGCCAGACACCCCCCTTTGTTTGTATATTTAATTTATTTTCTTTTCTTTCTAATTCTTTTTAATTGTTTTTATTGTTTTTATTAATTCACCATTAATTAACTTTTCATAATAAAATCAGAAAATCAAAATACAAAATATGTTTAATTATTTATTAATTTCCTCACTAATTTATTTTTGTAAATAAATGTTAATAACTAATCTAGTTTAAATTAGGTTTTAATTCTAATACTTTTCTTAATAAATAAAAAAATACATAGAATTAGGTTTTTGACATTTTTATCTTTTTCTTAATTAATTACTTTCATCATTATTTATCATTATTAATTACTATTATTTTTGTAAATAACATGTAAATTAATTAATTAGCTTAAATTAGGTTAACTTTAATATTTTCATTAATAATTAAAATAATTTAGAACTAGGGTTTCACTAACTTTAATTTTAATTCCTTTTTTTCTTTATTTCTATTAAATACAAAAAAAAAACATAAAAACACTTTCTTTCCTTTAAATAATTAATTAGGTATTAATTTCATTTAATTTCTCAAAAGGGTCCAACACCCTCGGACGTCCAATTTTATGCTTTCGCACGTTATCATTATTTTCTTATAGATTATTATGTAACTGCTTTCCGGATGTAATAGTAATTAGGTAATTTTTTTTTACTTTCCGCATTTTTTTATCAAAAACGAGTCTTTGTACTTTGGCGATGTATAGACCCGCGCCTTGTAATAGCGTAGCTTTTACCTTTCCGTCTTTTAATTTTCCGCACTCCTAACTGCTAAATTTGCATGAAAGAATGTATGCCAATTAAAAATAACTCATAGCTCACAATGCCCTGATCAAAGATAAATATTATGAAAACAACACACAATACACACACCACTTCTAGGGTACGCCTCACTCGTTGCCTTCGAAACGTGGTCGTCAAGTATAGGACGTTTTAGCGGTCGCTCTTATGTCCATGATCCAGTTGCCTCGAAACGGTTGCCTCGGATTAAAAAAGGGATCTAGGACATTAGGGTAGCTTCTAAGGTGTCCTACTGTTGCTTCGGTGACCACACTGTCCCTACAATCGAATTGACCTGAACACCTCCAACGGTGGTGCTACCTACCTCTCAATGGTGGGGATGGCACTACCTAAAGGACACTTACACAGCTTAATTCCTTAGGGTAGGTAGATGACTCATAGATACTTGCTCTTTTCAAAAACAAACAAAAATACTTTTCACACCTTACACTTTCAAAAGCTTTCAAAACAAATTTTTCAAACACTCTTGAGGACAGATACAAGAGTTATTCAGAAATCTTTCAAAGAAACTTTTTCAAGCCCACACACATTTGAAAAGCAAACATTTTTGAAAACATAAGAGCAAGTACCTAAGAGCCCGTGGATAACCACGGATAGAAAGGGTGCTAACACCTTCCCTTTCTATAAATCTACCTCCCGAACCGAGAAACATTCTCAAAAAGGAATTTTGCTGTGCTTTTGTCCTTTCCATGTTGGAGAACATAAAAGACGGTGGCGACTCTTGCTTACCGCGACATTTTGCGAAACCAGCTAAAAACAGTCAGTTCTATTTCCACCGATCACAGAACTGGCGACTCTGCTGGGGATAACTTAAAGTGAGGTGTACCTTAGGATAGATCATACTTATGTTTTCAATTGCCTGATTTGTGTGCTTTATTATTATTGGGCCTGTCTTGGGAGTTCTATAGATCCTAACCTGGATCTGGGGGATACCTTCTTAGAAAGTAGCAACAAGACTGTGAGGGAACTGTGCGGGGTATACCGACACAGTTGAAGCAGTCTGCTACGTTGATGTGGCACTTTGGTGAGTACCGATAACCCTTGAGTCAAGTCAAGGAGAGTACGGGGTCGTCGCGTGGTGTCGTGAAGCATCAACTGACCTTAGGAACCTTAATTGAACCATCCTGGCCTCTTTAGGGGTAGTGAGATAACTGACTTTGGTGCAGTCCGAAGTTGGTTGATACTCGATACTACACTCATTTAGGGTTGTTTTCTTGGAATATTTTGATCGCCAGTTCAGTGGCTAAATCGAAACAATGAACACAGAAAACAACCCAATGATATTGAGCTCCTTAGAACCCAGTTACTTTTGATAGGACAGGTTTTGAGCCCACCAACTTCAAGAGGGTAGTATCCCAAACTTCATGCTGGCCTAAACTCTAAGGGCTCTCTGTGTGACTTGTGTGCCTTCAAACTTGAATTACTTGCATGCTTGTTATCTGACACATGAGTTCCTTGCAGGTTTTGTTTACAGTCCTTAATTGGGACTCATTACAGGGCCTACTTACATCTAGGGATGTCAATGGGGCGGGGCGGGGCCGGGGGGACACTTCCCCATCTTTTTCCCCGCCATCAAATTCATTCCCCGTCCCCGTCCCCGATCTCCGTCACGGGGGAATTTCTATCCCCATCCCCGTTCCCCGCGGATCCCCGTTCCCCGCGGGGATCCCCATAGATCCTACATTTATTCATTAATATTTTATTTTTTTTAAATGTTTATATTTTCTATAAAAATGAAAAGCACAAAGAATTCACATATTTATTATGTTATTAAAAAATACTAGTATTTGACATTTATTATTTTTTATTAAAAATACTAATGGAACACAAAATAATAATATTATTTTTATAAATTTCTATAAAATGCTATAAAATTCAACAAAATGAACTATAATACTTTTTAAAGTAACAATATGCCTAAACAACTAAAAAAATCCAACAACATAATTATGCTTAAAAAACTATACTTCATCAAAACTAATAAGGGATAATTATAAAATTTAGCATCATGAGTATGCTTGAAAAGCTAAAAAATACTTCATAATAAGTCAACTAAAAGCAAAAGTCAACATATCTCTATTTGCTCAATTGATAACACACGTAAAGTAGAAATATCAAAATACTTAAAACAAAGTTACATATAAATAAACTAAAATATTAAGCAAAATATCCAAACAAGTAATGATCAATCATGTCTCTCTTTCCAACTTCTCCTTGCAAGGTCTTCTTCCTCATTCCACAATTAGATATGACTTTCTTTTTCCTACGAAAAGTAAACAATCAATAATTATATTTACTTAAAAAAATACTTTAAAAACTAAAAGGTAATCAACACTAATATGTAAATTACCTTATTATCATCATCATCATCATCATCATCATCCATATCTTCATCCACACATTCGAATTGAGTCAACGTTTTTGAATAACCTAAGAAACAAATAGCTAAATTAAAATTTAAAAATCCTTTTCAATTAATCTTGTAAAAGATAAAAATATATTACCTTTTATATCTTTTCGGATCCAATCTTGAGTGCACATCAAAGCCTCTAAAGTGTCTTCCTTCAACCTACTACGTTGTTGACTTAAAACACGACCACTAGTACTAAAGGCGGACTCTGAAGCAACAGTAGAGATAGGAATTGCTAAAAAGTCCCTTGCAATCTTTTTCAAAGTTGGAAATTTCAAACCATTTTGTTTCCACCATCCTAAGATGTCAAAATTTTCCTTTTTTTGTTTATCAAGCAAGACACCATCTTCCAAGTAGGAAGTAAATTCTGACTTGACATTTGTAGTTGAAGTATTTTCCATCACATATTCCGAATAAGCCTTCTCCCAATCTTGACTTGTGACATCAATGTCATCTACCAATGTTGATGCACCAACTTCACTACTTGTAGGAACCATATCATTATTTGGTTGATATTCTTCAACTAAATCTTCACACATTTGTATTACCTTTTCCAATTCTTTGGGAGCATTATTCCCATACATAAGTGGGAAGAAGTAATTCAACAAAGTTATTTTATATCTAGGATCCAAAACAGCCCCTATTGCCATCACCCCATTAATCAAACTCCAATATTTGTCAAACTTCACTATCATACTTCTTGCCATACTTTGTATAGTATCACTAGAAGAATCTTCCCACTTTCTTAAAGCTAATCTTATTTGACAAACTTTGGGAAAATAAATGTTTGATGTTGGATACTTAGTACCCGAGAACAACTCAGTGACACTAAAAAATAATTTCAACTTGTCACAAATTTCTCTTGCCATTTTCCAATCTTCTTCACTTGGTGCACACTTATATTGGGAATCACGGCGTTGTTTTAAACGTTTAAAAACTTGTTCGTAAGGCAATGCAGAAGCAAGCATTAAATAAGTAGAGTTCCATCTTGTTCTACAATCTTGTGCAAGCTTCTTTTCATAAGTCATGTTCAATTGATTACAAGTTTCTTTAAATTTCTCCTCCCTCTTTGGTGTTGCTACCCAAAAACCGACACTTTCCCTAATCTTTTCAATTGAACTAGAAATTGTTTGCATGCCATCTTTCACTATCAAGTTTAATATGTGGGCGCAACAACGCATATGAAACAATTTCCCTTTTAAAATAAAAGAAGAAGGTGACATCTTATCAATCAAATGGTCAATCAGAGCATCATTGGTGCTACAATTATCAACGGTTAATGTTGACAATTTTCTATCAATATTCCAATCCATCAAACAATCTACCAAAAAATCACAAATGACCTCAGCAGTATGTGGCGTAGGGACATAAATGAACCTAAAAATAAATTATAATAAATATCACATAAAATAACTATATTATAATAATAACGTAAATGGAAGGGAGAAGTTACCTGATGATCCGATTCTGCAAAATCCAATTTTCATCAATGTAATGAGCTGTAACAGACATATATCCTTTGTTCTGGTTGCTAGCAGTCCACATATCAGTAGTTATTGCAATGCGGCTTTTATTCTTTGCAAGTATTTTCATTTGCTTTG
Source organism: Vicia faba (assembly GCA_948472305.1). Lineage (NCBI taxonomy): Eukaryota > Viridiplantae > Streptophyta > Magnoliopsida > Fabales > Fabaceae > Vicia > Vicia faba. The sequence goes on from OX451738.1 coordinate 1,280,873,209, forward strand.
ACTTCTCACTTTCATACAACTTCATTATATCATTCTTCATAGTGTTGCGAGAAACTATCTTGAACAAAGGTTGAAGAGAATGGCTATAATTTCTAAAACCAATATGGTTAACCATCATGATGGGATATTCATGCAATATAATCATCTTCGCGAGTTCATTCCTAGAAACATCTTGATTAAATGTATAATTTCCAACCACAAATGATTCATGTCTGTTTCCGGATTTTTTTTCTGTCACTTTAAGCATGGCTTGTTTTGGACCTCTCTCTGTGCGTTTTGGACATATGCTAATATGATCAAATAAATGTTTAGTACCATTTTTTGTATCACCACCAATTTTCTTATCACAAGATTTGCATATAGCCTTCCAAATGCCTCCTATTTTTTTCCTTTTAAAATAGGGCCAAGCATCTGATTTTAATCCCCTTTTGTTAGGACTTGTAGTGGGTTCAACGGGAGCTTCAGGATCTTGATTTTCTATATTTATTTCATTTGGAGTAGATTGAACTTCCTGTGTGGGTGAAACTACACTACTTTCTATAGGAACTTCATTCCCTTCCAAAGCAACATTAGGACTATTAGATGATTGAACTTCACCAACCATTCTTTTACCAAAAACCTGGCACACACAAACACAAATTTTAAAAGGCTACATGGAAGTAGAACAAAAATAATAAATATATGAAAAAATAATAAATAAATGAAATAGTAAATACATGAAATTCACACAAAAAATAATTAATAAGAAAAATCTTATATTTCTAAATATATGATGCATTACACATATTTCTAAATATGCCTTATTTACTGTAACTTTTCAATTAGAAATAATAACATATATTAATTAATTATATACATTGAGAATACATTTATTTACCTATATACATGATATATTTACTCGTGTAAAAAGTTATATGTTATTATTTCACTTAATGGCTTTGGTTTTATAATTAGAAATATAAGATATATATTTTTTTTATGGGTGATAGCATGATATATTATTGTTTATATGTTATTATTTCATTAATAATTAGAAATATAAGATATTTGGTTTTTTTTATGGGTGATACCGTGATAGCATGATATATTGATTCATTTAAAAAGTAATATTTTTTTGTTTAATATAGAAAATTAAATTATAGTGTGATATATTAATAAAAAATAGGAAAAGTATATTTTAATATTTTTTAAGGAAAAACTGACGACATTATTTTAATTACAAATGCATAGTATAGATAAAAAATGAACACAAAAATATTTAAAAGGAGATAAAAATGAGTAATTTTTTGATTATTTTATATTTTTTTAATATGCAAATGATTTGATAACTCTAAAATTTCTAAACAATTTAATTTAAATTTAATCAAAATAATCAACTTTTCCTATAAGCAATTACATGAACAGGTTTATGAGAATCAAGGAGAAACAATCTACTTTTTTCTATAAACAATAATATAAACAGATTTATGAGAATCAAAAAGAAATAATCTATTTTTTCCTATAAATAATTACATGAACAAATTTATGAAAATCAAACCTTATTGATGAAATTGTAAGAGCTGTGAATAATGGAAGCACACCAAATAGAGAAGATGGAATTGGAAGAGGAAGATGAATGGAGATTTGACTGGAGAAGAAAAAAAGGAGTCTAACGTGTGAGACTCTAAATGTCTGGCAGAAGAAAATGAAACGCTTCAACTTTTTTAGGGTCTAATATTTACATTTCTCTCTCTTAATAAATACATGAATATTTATTTATTTATTTTTATAAATAAACATAAAGGAAATGACTAAAAAACCTAATCTAAAATATATATATTAAATTAACTATATTAAAATAATAGGCGGGGCGGGGTCCCCGCGGGGCGGGGGGTGTATTCCCCGTCCCCGTCCCCGAAATGCTCTCGGGGGAATTTTTCTCCCCATCCCCGCCCCCACGGGGGAAAATTCCCCATCTTTGGGGCCCCGAACGGGGCGTTCCCCGCGGGGATCCCCATTAACAGGTCCAAACTGACATCCCTACTTACATCACTCCATGCATAGCATAACACCATACCATTGCATACATCCTGCATAAGGACTAACCCATTTCAAGGATCTCAAGGGTCTGTGATGCAGGTCATGATGAACCAACTGTCTAGCAGGGGGCAAAGGGGATTTATTTTCCTCTAGCCAAGGTTGATGACTTGGGTCAGGGGCTATGACCCACTGGATATGGTGAGCCTTGACTCTTGAAGAAGGACTCGCAACAATATGAAGTTCCTTCCATCAAGATACCAGATTCAAATTCTAAACAATTTTCTTGTCTACCCCGTGAGATCCTTAAAAACATTGCATGCATACATACACATCATTGCATAACAGGTACCCTTGTTACAGGACACTTACCTTCTCCGCTGTTTATTTCAGCAATGGCTTCCCAACAAGATAACCAGGGTCTTCATGCTCAAGAGACTCAGTTCAGGGAGATCTTTTAAGCCTATCCAAGGGGCAAGAAGAGTTGAGGACACTCCTCATGGGGAACTTGGCCAAGAAAAGTCCCGAAGATGATAAGGACGAACAGCTGAAACGTCTGCAAGCTGAGGTAGATGCAATGAGGACTCAGATGCTAGGGCAGATGGCCCTTATCCAAAGTTTGGCTCGGGAGTAAGAAGAGTTGAAAGCCATGGTCAACCAGCTTCATCACGACAGATACAACATGAAGCAACCAGTCCAAGTCAGGAACCAGGTCACTGATCAGCTTCCGAGAGGACAAGGGTCTGGTATGGTGAAGATTAGACCTCTCCAAATTGCTACCACTTCACAGGTCCAACCACAACCTCGCCCAGAGCAACGGGTTGATTAGAGCAAGCCAGACAAGCCTAGGAGGCAATTTACCAAGCTCAACACGTCACTGTCTCAAGCCTTACAACGCATGTTGAGATTGAATCTGATCACACTAAGGGACCCTCCTAAGAATCCCAACAAGACACCTTCAAGGTACAACCCCAACGCCCGCTGCGCTTATCATTCGGACAGCCCGGGGCATGCCACAAACGACTGCTGTTCTCTGAAGAACAAGATCCAGGATCTGATTGATGAAGGAGCAGTGGAATTCACCCAAGATGGCCAGGCTGAGTTCTTCTACTATCCCTGCAAGATTCATCACCTGAAGTGACTAGTTCAAATTAGAAAACTTTTGTTCATTAGATTTTTCAAGTTGTAATTTTCTTTTGATTGTTCAAACAATTATTGTCATAGAAAACTTTATTACTTTATCAATGCATCGCATATGTCTGTTTTGAATCAATATATTTGCATTCGCTATATGCAAACTGTTTTCATATTTTTATGATGATCAACCCTGGGTTGAAAATTCTAAGCCTCTTGAGGGAGGATGACGAGAACAATACCACGATCTAAAGTATGCTTTTGAACAGACCCCGCTGATGAGGTACAGGCATTGTTTCAATTCCTAAACACTGGAGTTATAAGGCAGATAATCCCTCGTTAACCCCTTTGAGCCAAAGAAGTAGGAGTTTTTCTTTTCGAAAATTAAAACCCGTAATCATAACCTGGGGCAGGGTAGTTTTCTCAGTTGATCCGAATGCACAACGAATGGCACCAAAAAGTCCTTACAAAACAAAAGACAGTGATGGTTCTGAATAATCATAAAGATATGCAGTCATCATTTCTCAAAATAAACGCCCATTAAGTCAAAACCTATGAAGGAGACTTACAAAAATGGGGCATCCCGCTGACTGTAATCACAAAAGAAACAGTTCAGGCAAAAACAGGGATAACGAAATCAAAAAGAAGAGGTCCTACAAACCCTCAACCAAAAAAAGGAATGACTGCCTATTCAAAATAAATCGTCAATATCCGAACCATCACTGATATATCAAAGCAAAGATTCAACAAGGTCTAACGCACGATTAGCTGAGTTTAGGATTGAAGAACATCACGAAGAGCGGATGGGTACAAATAAAATTTGAGCCTTTATCCTTTGTTTCTTAAACCGTGAACCAGGCCACACTACAACCCCTAAAAAGTCCTAGCTAAAGCATGGGTTAGTTCGAAAGCATACTATTACGAAAGGTATCCTGACTCCTTAGGGCTTGCGGTAAAATAACGAGTTGACATCACAGTTTACAAAATTCACTTGTTTTTACTAAAAAAAAGATGCATTTTCAAAAATTTCGAAACAGACATAAGCTTTGCATTTTAAATAACATTGTTTGCATATGATTATTTGTTTGAACAACAGAGAAATTCGCACGAAGAATATCCGGTGAACAAAAATCTTCTCAACAAAAGCTCAAATAGAAGAAACACTTCCAACCAGGGGGCATGGCCTGATCATTGTCCATCATCTGGGGCAGTTAAGTCAAGATTCCGAGAATCTCTCAAAAGGCCAACCAGCTTGGGGCAAATCTCCATCTGGATCACTTGGGGCATTGGACGATCAAACGAAGATCTTCTGGTGGTACGACAACACAACACTATCAACAGGGGCACCTCCCTACATTCTGAGAGCGTGGACATAGTCGAAAAAGTACTACGCATAATCAAAGACCCGCTAGGTTGATGCACCTAGGCAAAAATAAGGGCTTCCCGACGAACCAAAAGGGTTCGGGCAAAAATAAGGGATGAAATGAAAAAAATTTGTACACCCGGCAAGTCGAAAACCTGAAAAGGCGGCTTGGGCACCCCAGTGGAGCCATTCCCCAGTACAGTTTAAAAGTCTCCCCAGGAGAACTCAATCAATCTCCCCAACAGATTCAGAAAGCTTATCCCCAGTAGATTCTGGAAGCTTATCACCTGCAGAGTACGTGCCTCCCAGGTTTTATTCAAAGGTTATTTCCCCACCAGGATATAACTGGGTTATCCTCAGCCAATTGCCACGGAAAGATCGTCCCCGGTGAAGTCTTCCTATCCCCAGCGGAGTTCATCAAATCTTCCAACAGAGCTCAACAATAGGAATCCCCAGCGGAGTTATCATCAACATCTCAGCAAAGTACCTCTCTCCCCGCAGAGTAATTCCCCGCAGAGTGATCTCTCCAGCAAAGTTTATTCCTCAACAGAGTCATCTTCTCCTACGGGTTTATTCTCGAAACCATCATCCCCAGCGGAAACAAGTTCTACTCTTCAAACATCAGCCCAGGATTCGACTTCCCGGCAACCGTCAAGGATTTATTTTCCTAGACAAAAATACATCCATAAACATATCACATTTTCATACATCCTGCTTACATACATTATAGCATGCACATACGCATCATAGACTTACAATCTCATTTATTTTGAGAACATCACGCATGTCATACATCATGACATTGCATACAACTAACGTTTTGTCTTTTCAGGACCAAGATCAATACAAAGATGATTACTATCAACTGTCGCAATTCCAGATTTGATACCTGTATCTAGCCAGGGCATATCTGTGAGCGATTATTTCCAGACTCGATTCCTGTATCCTGCCAGGGAACGTCTGAAGAGTTTGAAGATCTGATTCCCGTATCTTCCCAGGGTGTATCTGTTGACGACTATTTTCCGGACTCGATTCTTGTATCCTGCCAGGGCACGTCTGAAGAGTTTGAAGATCCGATTCTTGTATCTTGCCAGGGTGTATCTGTTGACGACTAATTCCAGACTCGATTCCTGTATCCTGTCAGGGCACGTCTGAAGAGTTTGAAGATCCGATTCCTGTATCTTGCCAGGGTGTATCTGTTGACGACTAATTCCAGACTCGATTCCTATATCCTGCCAGAGCACGTCTGAAGAGTTTGAAGATCCGATTCCTGTATCTTTCCAGGGTGTATCTGTTGACGACTATTTTCCGGACTCGATTCCTGTATCCTGCCAGGGCACGTCTGAAGAGTTTGAAGATCCAATTCCTGTATCTTGCCAGGGTGTATCTGTGGACGACTAATTCCAGACTCGATTCCTGTATCCTGCCAGGGCACGTCTGAAGAGTTTGAAGATCCGATTCCTGTATCCTGCCAGGGTGTATCTGTTGACGACTACTTTCCAGACTCGATTTCTGTATCCTTCCAGGGCACGTCTGAAGAGTTTGAAGATCCAATTCCTGTATCTTTCCAGGGTGTATCTGTTGACGACTAATTCCAGACTCGATTCCTGTATCCTGCCAGGGCACGTCTGAAGAGTTTGAAGATCAGATTCCTGTATCTTACCAGGGTGTATTTGTTGACGACTAATTCCAGACTCGATTCCTGTATCCTGCCAGGGAACGTCTGAAGAGTTTGAAGATCCGATTCCTGTATCTTGCCAGGGTGTATCTGTTGACGACTAATTCCAGACTCGATTCCTGTATCCTGCCAGGGCACGTCTGAAGAGTTTGAAGATCCGATTCCTGTATCTTTCCAGGGTGTATCTGTTGACGACTAATTCCAGACTCGATTCATGTATCCTGCCAGGGCACATCTGAAGAGTTTGAAGATCTGATTCCTGTATCTTGCCAGGGTGTATCTGTTGACGACTAATTCCAGACTCGATTCCTGTATCCTGCCAGGGCACGTCTGAAGAGTTTGAAGATCCGATTCCTGTATCTTGCCAGGGTGTATCTGTTGACGACTAATTCCAGACTCGATTCCTGTATCCGGCCAGGGCACGTCTGAAGAGTTTGAAGATCCGATTCCTTTATCCTGCCAGGGTGTATCTGTTGACGACTATATTCCAGACTCGATTCCTGTATCCTGTTAGGGCACGTCTGAAGAGTTTGAAGATCCGATTCCTGTATCCTGCCAGGGTGTATCTGTTGACGACTATTTTCCGGACTCGATTCCTGTATCCTGCCAGGGCACGTCTGAAGAGTTTGAAGATCCGATTCCTGTATCTTGCCAGGGTGTATCTGTTGACGACTATTTTCCAGACTCGATTCATGTATCCAGCAAGGGAACGTCTGAAGAGTTTGAAGATCTGATTCCTGTATCCTTCCAGGGTGTATCTGTTGACGACTAATTCCATATTCGATTCCTGTATCTAGCCAGGGCACATTTGTGAGTAACTGATTGAAGATTCGATACTTGTATCCAGCCAGGGCACATCTACATAAAGTGTTTAAAGATCAACACCGGTGACAGGCCAGGTAATTATCTTTCTTTCTCAAGTACGCAAGTTCTCGCTAAGGAATCTCTTGCGCGATCGACACCTAGATGGCATCTATAAGCCCATCCACATACCGACAGTCTCCAAATGGCATCCCTAAGCCCATTCCCGACAAAGTTCTGTCACACTTCCAGATGGCATCTATAATCCCATCCTCCTATCCATCAGTCTCCAAATGGCATCTGTAAGCCCATTCCCTACATCACACTGCTGATATTCTACTATGCGAGTGCAAATTTCTGGGCACTCTTGTGTTCAATCATCTTCCACCTTCGGATTACGAAAGGCACGCCAGCCAATCTACATCCTCAGGTCTAAGAAGATTGAACAGGGGCAATTGTTGTACCCCAAAATTTGCCCTCCCATATTCTTCAAGATTTGCCAAGGTCAATCTCCAGATGGTTCAAAATCCCTCAAAGGTTGCACAGTCCAATTGCCTCCTAACACAGTCAAAATTAGGGTTTTGGTTCTTGCAAAGAAATTGAGATTTTCAAGGGTCCAATCAAGTCCCATATGCCCATATACATTGTCAAGCATCCATATGTCAAGTTTCAAGACTCACAGCATCAAGTTGCACAGTCAAAAGCCTAGATGCTTCACAGTCAACTACAGGGGCAAAATGGTCATTTGACAGTCAAAAGTCAAAAATTTTGGTCAACATCTTATTTTGAAGCCACAATCATCATTTGATCAATTCTTGATCATGATTTCACAAGCATGGCTCAAAAAGTCTCAAGATGCAAAAGTTTCTATTTCTGGACAACTGAAAAGTCAACTGCAAATTGACCAAGGCATAACTTCTTCATGGTTTATCAGAAAAATCCCATCTAATGCTCATTTTGAAGGGGATGACATTTCCTACAACTCATCTTCACACTCCAATTCCAAGAAATGCTCTCACAAAAAGTTATCAATTTCAACATTATAGGTCATTTTCAAAAGTCAACAAAAAGGCACTTTAAGTCAAAGACCATAACTTGAGATTGGTAAATCAAAATGACATGGGACCAAAGGCATTGGTTAGAGGACTTCAAGACCTTTCCAAAATGTCCAAGAACATGTTCATAGCTTCAAAATTGAGCAAGATATGCATTGGAGAAGTTGGGAAATTTTTGGGAACTTTCAAAAGTCAACTTTGCCTAAAAAGCTTCAAATTTGCTAATGGGCCTCAAATTCTTTCTTGAATCATTACCCAAATCCTATTCACGACCCATTGAGCTCAAAATAATTTATTTTCTTATTTTTAATTAATTAATTGAATTTATATTTATATTAATTCATTTAATTGATTTTAATTATATGAAAATTAAAAAGATATGTTTTTTGGGATCTTTTGTGAAGCAAATCATATCAGGGCAAGCTGGCAAAACCGTTTCTCATTCAAAAAAGGAAAATCATCCATAATTGGCAAAGGTTTCAATGAAAAAAGATTGGAAATTATGTGATAAAAAATCAAAGATATGAAACATTATTGCAATGGATTCATGGGCTTATTCTTGACCTAATTCATTCACATACAAATGCAAGAGCTAACCCTATTCAGAGACACACGTGAAAGCTGTTGAAGCCATAGAATCACTTTGCAAAATTTCAATAAAAATTGTGAAACTGAAATCCTATTTACAGGATAATTCAAGGCCAAAGATCGTTTCCATTACATTACTGACATTGCTAGGAAGCTATTACAATCAAGAACGAGGCTTAACACTATCAGAGTCATCCCCACGAAATCACACGGTTTGCTTTGTTTTCCAATTTGACATATCATCATTCATGCGCTTTTAACCATTTTTCTTGTTTGATTTACACTAATAGTGACCTTCTGAAGCGATTGGTACAGTTCAATTGAATTAACGTTGCCTGAATCAGAATCCACCATGGACGAAAATTAGGTTTTCTGAAGCTTCAAATTAGGGCTTTAGGCATCAAGGAAAATTGGACTATGCCATGACAATGGTTGAATTCGTCAAGGCCAGACGAATTCAACCAGCCTCTCGCGCTCAATTTATGTTGACTCCTCTTCTATTCGCTATTTTTAGGACTTTCACTTAGTGGGGGTTTAAAACCCCCGCTATCTTATTCATATTTTGCAGGTAAACGAAGAAGAAGACAGGCGTGTCATCACATGATTGGGGAGTTCAAAATATGGCGCGTTTTCGTTTGTTCTATACCATTAGTGCTTTTTTTTATATTAATTGTTGTCCACTCATATGACAAACGCGCTTGAATGGCTGGATGGTGGATGACACGCTTGGCAAACGCTGGGACCTGGGTTCGATTCCCATGTCCCCCCATATATTCTTCATATTTTTCTTAACGCTTTCAGGTGCAGCGCTTCTCAAACGTTCCATGATACACCCTCATGCGTTGGCTTGCCAGATGTCCTGATCAATAATCCAATGGCTGCAGAACGAAGTCCATCATATGGTCCAGTCAATGAGTATCCACACAACCAGAAAAGTCAAAGATGGCCTTGTGTTCATGGGCCTGAATTCCTCAAACAAACCTCCACATGGGCCAGACACCCCCCTTTGTTTGTATATTTAATTTATTTTCTTTTCTTTCTAATTCTTTTTAATTGTTTTTATTGTTTTTATTAATTCACCATTAATTAACTTTTCATAATAAAATCAGAAAATCAAAATACAAAATATGTTTAATTATTTATTAATTTCCTCACTAATTTATTTTTGTAAATAAATGTTAATAACTAATCTAGTTTAAATTAGGTTTTAATTCTAATACTTTTCTTAATAAATAAAAAAATACATAGAATTAGGTTTTTGACATTTTTATCTTTTTCTTAATTAATTACTTTCATCATTATTTATCATTATTAATTACTATTATTTTTGTAAATAACATGTAAATTAATTAATTAGCTTAAATTAGGTTAACTTTAATATTTTCATTAATAATTAAAATAATTTAGAACTAGGGTTTCACTAACTTTAATTTTAATTCCTTTTTTTCTTTATTTTTATTAAATACAAAAAAAAATATAAAAACACTTTCTTTCCTTTAAATAATTAATTAGGTATTAATTTCATTTAATTTCTCAAAAGGGTCCAACACCCTCGGACGTCCAATTTTATGCTTTCGCACGTTATCATTATTTTCTTATAGATTATTATGTAACTGCTTTCCGGATGTAATAGTAATTAGGTAATTTTTTTTTTACTTTCCGCATTTTTTATCAAAAACGGGTCTTTGTACTTTGGCGATGTATAGACCCGCGCCTTGTAATAGTGTAGCTTTTACCTTTCCGTCTTTTAATTTTCCGCACTCCTAACTGCTAAATTTGCATGAAAGAATGTATGCCAATTAAAAATAACTCGTAGCTCACAATGCCCTGATCAAAGATAAATATTAACATGAAAACAACACACAATACACACACCACTTCTAGGGTACGCCTCACTCGTTGCCTTCGAAACGTGGTCGTCAAGTATAGGACGTTTTAGCGGTCGCTCTTATGTCCATGATCCAGTTGCCTCGAAACGATTGCCTCGGATTAAAAAAGGGATCTAGGACATTAGGGTAGCTTCTAAGGTGTCCTACTGTTGCTTCGGTGACCACACTGTCCCTACAATCGAATTGACCCGAACACCTCCAACGGTGGTGCTACCTACCTCTCAATGGTGGGGATGGCACTACCTAAAGGACACTTACACAGCTTAATTAATTCCTTAGGGTAGGTAGATGACTCATAGATACTTGCTCTTTTCAAAAACAAACAAAAATAATTTTCACACCTTACACTTTCAAAAGCTTTCAAAACAAATTTTTCAAACACTCTTGAGGACAGATACAAGAGTTATTCAGAAATCTTTCAAAGAAACTTTTTCAAGCCCACACACATTTGAAAAGCAAACATTTTTGAAAACATAAGAGCAATTACCTAAGAGCCCGTGGATAACCACAGATAGAAAGGGTGCTAACACCTTCCCTTTCTATAAATCTACCTCCCGAACCGAGAAACATTCTCAAATAAGGAATTTTGCTGTGCTTTTGTCCTTTCCATGTTGGAGAACATAAAAGACGGTGGCGACTCTTGCTTACCGCGACATTTCGCGAAACCAGCTAAAAACAGTCAGTTCTATTTTCACCGATCACACATACCATAGGATAATGATTCTGGTTTTGGTTCAAGTAGTGTTGAATCTACCATTATCACCATGCTTGAAAACACGCGTGTTCAACAAAAAGAGTACTAGCAAGAGAAGTCTTATAAGCGCGGAGCTTTTGAAGTAGCTTAAGAGGCTCACTTTTGTTTGTTCCAAGAACATTTAAATGACCAGGACAGTAAATTCAACACTCTTGACTTATATGTCAGAAGCCAATTTACTCAGATCTATGAGGATATGACCTTCAACCATGGTCCCACTCAAAACATAATCAATAACATGATTGGTTTTCAAGAGGAAAATCACCATAATTACCAACAGTTTTATAGGGAATGTGTGATTTTTTTGGATTGTGAGTATAGGAACAAGGAAGTAGCTTGGTACAGGGGTAGAAGACCAGAACCTAGGGGTCGTGGAAGTCCTTCACATTAGTTGTGTTTCATTATGGACTGAGTTTCTTTTGAATGCATTTTCATCTTATGTTCTCATGTTTGTTATATCTTAGTTGTGTTTGTTTATTGCACCATCGTTTAACAATATTGTAGTACATTTTTAATGAACTACTTTTGATTTTGAATGCATTGTCGCATTTATTTATCTTAATGCATTTTCAGTTTTAACTTCATTCTATGTGAGTGCTATTATTGTTGATCAAATTTATCGTTGCAACGACTCTGAGCGGTATACATGTGATTGTGTATTTCACTTGATGTTGTCAAAGCGGGAAAAGCTATGCAAAAACAAAGAACAATATCTAGTTTTGTAAAAATCTAAGGAGAGATGCACATATTCAAGTTAAGATATGATCAGAGACTACAAATACGTCATATGTTTTGCCATCATAAAAAAGGGGGAGTATGTGAGTGCAACATCCTCTCTAGATGTTTTAAATGATGTCAAAATTTGGTATTTAGTATTTGTACATTAGACCTTATCTTTTTATGTCTATGTATGTATTTTTTTCATCTTAGGACACTTATAGAACAAGTTAAAAGCATTTGGAAGAGTAAAAAAAAAAATGATTTTTCATGAAAAACCATGTTTGAAGTCGACACATCCATGTTAGGAGTCAACTTCCACTGAAGATAAATGAAAACAAAAGTCCCTGTTGCGTATGGGTCGATGCATAGGCATTTGAGGTCGACACACAACACGAATGGGTTGAATCCCTCGAGTTGTGGGTCGACTCCCACTGAAAGATTCATTTTCCAAAATTCTATGTCCACTTGGAGTTGACTACCAAGCACATGGGTTGACTCCCCGGCTCCTATAAGTCGACTCTTTCCACGAATGGGTTGATTTCTTCTGTTTAAAATGTCCAATTTTGTAATTTTGAAAATATGATTTTCCTGTTTCATTCTTTTACACTCACTCACATATATATATATATTCATTCATGCATCATTTATAATAGATTGAAACCAAAAATATACAAAGTCTTTTTCATCATCTTCGTCCTCTCTCATTGCAAACATACAACAACTACACATAATCATTTTTGTTGTGTGATCTTGAGATAGTTTGATAAGGTCCAATTAAGTTGGTTGTAATCAATTAGGTTGAAAATTCTTTGGGGATTTCAAGATAAATCCATTTGGTGGTTTCCTCCAAGATAAAGGTTGATTTGGTAGTTTTTCACAAGATTTCACAATTTGGATTTAGCTGAGTGAAAGCTTTGAAGAAAGACGTTTCTGTCAAAGGAGTAACGGTAACCAGATAACCATTTTGGTAATCTTAGGTCACAATAGTTCACAATTTGAATTCAGTCGAGTGAAAGCTTTGAAGAACGGAAGTTCTGTCAAAGGAGTAACGTTAACCAGAGGATCAAATTGGAAGTATTGGGTTACTTGATCGAGCTCAAGATAAAGGGAAGAGAAGAAGTTAGGATCAACATCAAACATAGGGTTTAGAGGGTTGGATTGCTACTTTTTCTCTTGTAAACTACATTTGCCAAGGTTAATTTTTATCATCTCAATTCCATTAGAATTGAAGGCAGACATACCCATAGCGAGGCCGATTGAGGAACTGCCTAAACCCCCCCCCCCCCCCACTTTCTCTCTCTTGCATTGCAAAATTGTAAAACCATTGCTTGTGCAATCAATACATTGAGATAATCTCTTAGATTAATAATATTGCAAACTCTTTTTATTGAGTTGATTGTAATATATAAGATTGCAATTGGTTTTTTATATCAACAAAATCAAAGAAAAATATGAATATAATTAATTGCACACCAAGTGTTCGACAAATTGCTTAAGTTAGTTTTGGTTTAATATTTCATTGGAAATCAATGATCATTGTTGTACCCCAAAATTTTCCCTCTCATTCTCTCAAGGAATCACCTTGGATCCTCATGTTTGATTCCATCCAATTCCAAGCCTTGAACTGCAATTTTTCAAGGAAAATCACCCATAAGGGCAAAATGGTCATTTGCACGTTGAAAGGTCAAACTTTGACTTTTGGATCAAAACCAAGTTTCAGGAATCATATTTCATCAAGACATGTTGAAATGTGAAATTGGTTTCATCTAAAAATTCCAAAGTCAAATTTACTTTGGAAAAGTCAAAATTATAAATACTTAGAACTTTTCTAAAGTATGACACTTCAGAACTTCTGAGCCAGCCTCCATGCCAATGAAGTCAGAAGTTGCAAAATGGTTCAGAACATAGCCTTCAGTCAGAACATGGTTCTTCAGCCTCTACGCAAGCTCAGTCAGAGTTTTTCAGAGTAATTCAAAGAAGGCTAAGAAGCGTGCTGCAAGCATTTCTAGAAAGACTGAAAGTTCCTTCAGAAGATAAGAGAATCAGAAGATTGGATGCTACGCTGAAGCAGAACTTCTGATCCAGAACTAAGCCTTGGTGTAGAGTTTCACGTTGCAGGATTTCTGGTTGTGATAAGTCTCATCATCATTTAATTCTCATTTAATGCTCACAACCACCTTCTGAGTATTTATCCAAAGGGTTTTCACCACGTGTATCTCTACTGTCTTGGGATAGCAACTTTTCTTTTTCTTTTCCTTAAATCCTGCTGGCAACCACCATGCTTACTTCAAAGACAAGGAAGCACTTCAACACATGAAGGATATTTTCAACGCTTTGGTCAGAACATGGCCAAATCCCAAAACCTTGCTTATACAAATTACTGCAGACCTATGACCAACAGCTGGTTCAACCTACGCCTGCATCCCATGATTACACCAAACTAGCATACGAAAACTGTGATGAAAAAGCAAAAGAACAGGATGCCAAAATAGGTTCAAATCCAACTTGTTTTTTCCCAAAGTCACAACAAATTCATCTATAAATACTTGGCTCCATCACACGTTCAAGGGGTTGGCTTTTGAAGAGAGAGATTGGCTAAAAGAGAGAAAAGGAAGTTGTGAAACCTTCATAAAAATCCAGATTTCTCATACATAAAAACAAACCTTTGTTCTTCCCTTTGAACAAAAGAACACAACCACTCTTTCGTCTCTCTTGCTGACTCAGAACATCCAAAGCCAACAACTCAAAGCTCCAAGCACGTCCCAGGTAAGTCTTTCTAACTTTCCTTACTTTTTAAACTGAACATCATTAACATGTAAATATCATTAGTATTAATGTTGTACATATCATTGTATGAATAGAAAAACTATGGATCAGAACTTCTAGAATAATGCCAGGCTCAGACTTAGGATTGGAACTTCTATGTTTTGTTGTGCCGTGATCATTCTGATTTGATGAACTGAATAAATTGTTGTTGTGTTGATTTAGAGTTGAAACGTAACACAGAACTTCTGTTTTTTCACTCACCATTTTAACACGCAGAACTTCTAAGATTCACTCACTGTTCTAACACAGCACAAAACTTCTGAGTTCTCCTCACACGTCAAATACACTGAACTTCTGATGTTTCCATCAGCTATTTTACACACTTAGAGTTTCTGATTTTTATATGCTGATAACACACTGAATAGCTGACGTTTGCTCACTGTTTTAGTATAATACAAAACTTCTGACTTGTGGACCATGGTCTGAATGCAATCCAGAACTTCTGTGTTTGCCATCTAACATTTCTTGCAGGACCTCAAAGTTTACCAATCCAGAACTTCTAATTCTAACGCTTCCTTCTGAGTCACCACACGGCTTACTTCAGAACTTATGATCCTTGTTTCTTTGTTTGTAGCAACACACTGTTCCTACCTTTTTATTTTCCTTTTCATCTTTTTTTTATATTAACATAAAAATACATAAAAACATTTTCCTTTTAACATAATTCCTTAAGACAAAAACATTTTCTAAACAAGTCAATTTCTTTCTTATATTGTACATATTCAATATGGTTGTAATAGTAACTTAAGACTTATTTTTACTTGTAATCCCCATTCATAAACATGTACCCCCATCCCCTAAATATTGTAATAGCGTAGAATTTCATTTTTCTGCAGTTTATGGTTTTCCTTATACTGTATAGTAATTAGGCGTGTATGGCAAGATAAAATCAAACAAGTAGACTACCAAGAAATCAAATACAAATGCATGCAATCAAACACACTTGCACACATGCACCCTTAGGGTAATTCCACTTGTTGCCTAAATAAAAATGGCCATGTTATGCACGTGGGATGTCTTAGCACAAACAATCGAAATACAAGATCATAGTCCCTCAATGACGCTATCAAGGTTGCCTTTCAAAATGATCTTAGTCCCTAAAGAAAAGTGCTAAGTCATCTCACAACATTGCTATCATGGTCATACGATGACCCAGTGCCCGTCCCTTCACATCCAACGATGGAGCTTCTTACCAAAACAATGGCAAGATAGCAACGTCTAAAGGAAGAGGAAAATCACATTTAAGACTTTTTTTGAGTAGGTAGGTTCGCTCTCAGTTACTCACTTGCTCACAAAAAAAACACTTTACACACCTCACAAACACCTCTTTGAACTATTTTTTGAAACAAACACTTTGTATGCATTCTTATAGAAACGAGAATCATTACAAAGTTACATTTTCAAAATACTTTCAAAAAACCACATCACAAGCACATTCAAACAAAAGCAAGTGATCTAGCAAGTAACTAAGAGCCCATGGAAAACCATGGATGGAAAGGGTGCTAATACCTTCCCTTTTCATAACCTACCCCCCGAACTCAAGAAAAACATCTCTAAAGGTCTTTCCTGTGCTTTTTCACCTTTCCTTATTGGATAAAAGAAAGTCGGTTGCGACTCTTGCTAAACCACAACATTTGCGAACACAAACGCAAACACCTCAAGTCAGTTCTCCCACCGTATCACAGAACTGGCGACTCTGCTGGGGATAAATTAAAAGTGGGGTTACCTTAGGGATATATCACATTTACTTGCTTACATTGTTTGATTTTTTTTGCTTTACATTTTGGTCCCTTGTTTAGGTTTGTTTTAAATCCTACACCCGAATTTGGGGATACCTTTTAGGTAAGTAGTAATAAACTGTGAGGGAACTGTGCGGGGTATACCGACACAGTTGAAGCAGTAGCTACATTGATGTGGCACTTTGGTTGGTACCGGTAACCCTTGAGTCAGTCAAGGAGAGTACGGGGCCGCCGTATGGTGTCGTGAAGCATCAACTGACCTTAGAACCTTACTTGACCAACTTGGCCATTAGGAATTAGCGAGATAACCGGCTTTGGTGCAGTCCGAAGTTGGTTGATACTCGATGCTACACTCATTGAGGTTTGACTCTTGAGTTTTGTTTGGTTGCGAGTCAATCGCTTATTGAACAAAACTTGGGAGAAAGATCAGTTATATTGAGATCCCTTAGAACCCGGTTACTATTAACTAGAGTAGGTTGAGCCAACTAAACTTCAAGAGGAAACTTACCTACAAACCCCATGCAAGCCTAAACCAAAGGACTTGTCTGCTTTGTGTGAATATGATTATTTGTATATACACTTGCTTACCTCGCATATTTGTAAATAACATTATAACATCATACCATAGCATTTTCAATAACCATTTCAAGGATCTCGAGGGTCTTTGATGCAGGTTGTGATGAACCAAACGTCTAGCAAGGGGTAGGGGGATTTATTTTCCTCTGAACAAACGCTGTCAAAGATAAAGTACAACAAACTTGAGCCAAGGGCTATGACCCACTTGACATGGTGAACTTAATCCTGGTGGAAGGACATCCACCGATACAAAGTTCTCCAATCAAAGATGTTGATCAAAACTCAATCTCTAACTTTTTCTTGTGTTTACCCCACGAGATCCTTGAAAAAATGCATCCACATGTCATGCATCATATCATGACAGGTTTCTCCCATACAAGTCTCCTTATCTTCCTATTGTTTATTTCAGTAAGATGGATATGGAACAAACAGTGAAAGATCTCCAAGCTCAAAACGCTCAATTCCAACAAATGTTTCTGGCTATGGCTAAGGGGCAAGAAGACCTGAAAGCTCTCCTTCTCAAAAAGCCCAAGAAGTCAATAGGCATCCTGAACTTGGGAAGAAGACCTGGAGGACCAGTCAAGAGAGCTCTAGATCTTTCAACTCCATCCAACATAGGGGATAGTCATGAAGAAGACAATAGTTTGGAGATTGATGAAGCCGAAGTTGACTACTCCGAGGAACAATATCCTCCCACTGATGACAAGTACAAACAGTTGGAGGATCGCCTCAGTGCTATGGAGATTCAATAGATACCTGGCTTAGATTTAGGAGACATGGTGTGATCGGTGGAAATAGAACTGACTGTTTTAGAATGCTGGTTCGCGTTTGCGTTTCGCAAAATGTCGCGGTAAGCAAGAGTCACCACCGTCTTTTATTTTCTCCAACAAGGAAAGGACAAAAGCACATCAAAATTCCTTTTCGAGATGTTTCTCGGGTTCGGGAGGTAGATTATAGAAAGGGAAGGTGTTAGCACCCTTTCTATCCGTGGTTATCCACGGGCTCTTAGGTACTTGCTCACTATGTTTTCAAAAAGGTTTTGCTTTTCTTGTGTTTGTGGGTTTTGAAAAAAGTTTTGTTTGAAAACTTCGATTTAACTCTTGTATCTGTCCTCAAGAGTGTATGAAGTGTTTTTGAAAACTTTGTTTGAAAAAGTGTAAGTGCGAAAAAGTTTGTTTTGTTTTGAAAGAGCAAGTACCTGAGAACCTCTACCTACTCAAAAGAAATTAAGCTGTGTAAATGTCCTTTAGACAGTGCTATCCCACTATTGAGAAGTAGGTAGCACCGTCGTTGGAGTTTTCGGGTCAATTCGATTATGGGACATGTGGTCACTAAAGCAATGGTAGGACACCTTAGCGATAACCCTAACGTCTTAGATCATTTTTTATCGAGGCAGTCGTTTCGAGGCAACTTTGATCTTTAGACAGGAGGGCGACCTCTAAAACTTCCTATACTCAATGACCACGTCGAGGCAACCAAGTGAGGCGTACCCTAAGAGTGGCATGTGCGAGTGTGTCAGGTTTCAGTTATGTTATCTTTATACATGTTATGGTGAGCTACGATTGATTTTAAATTAAGATAAATCTTGTCATGCATAGCCTAGTTAGCATACATCTAGCAGTTAATGGTTGCGGAAAATAAAACAAAGCTATTACAAGGCGTCAGGTATTTACATCGCCAAAAACAAACCCTTGAAAAAGTAAATTGCGGAAAAATAAATGAAAGCGATAAAAAGGGTCCTATTTAGAACTATTACATCCTCAGAGCAAATACAATTATATGGATAAAAAATATGAATCAAAAATAGTACGCGCGAGAGAAAAATTGAATCGGAGAGTTTTTAGGGTTTTGACCCTTTTTGAGAAAGAAAGAGATTTTTATGAATTAAAGAAATTAGTCTAAATTAATGATTGAATTAATTAACTAAAATAAAAATATTTTTTGGTTTTTGTTATTTAAGGAAAAAATAAAAAGATTCAAAAGTTATTAAAAACCCTAATTCTACACTAATTTTAAATTATTGCAAAAAAGTTAAAATTAACCTAATTAAAACTAAATTAATTAATTATTTATTTATTTACAAAAATAATGAAAGGGTGAAATTAATTTTAATAAATAATAATAAAAAATAATATTATATTTTTAGTTTTCTGGTTTTATTATGAAAATATTAATTTGTTAGTAATATAAATAATAATTATAAAAAATAATTAAATGAAAGAAATAAAAGAGAAAAGAAAAGAAATAAACTTGTGAATGGGGGGTGTTGGGCCCAATTGTGTGGTGTATGTTGAAATTCTGAAGGCCCACTATGCATTAGCCCCATTGACTTTTGTGATCATCCACGCGTATGTTGACCAGGGAGTATGGTGGTCCTTCAACTTTGGCCACTGGATCTTGGCCTGAAGCCACCTGGCGTGCTGAGATTTGAAGCATATGGTGGACATCCCTTTTGAGCTCTGCATGTGAATATATGAAGAAAAATGGAATAAATGTTTTGGGGGACCTGGGATTCGAACCCAGGTCCCAATGGCTTTTCCATCCACCTGCTTGCCAACTCAACCAGTGCGTTTATTCATTATGAGAATAGCAAATAAACATAATATATGAAAATCAATTAATATGCTGTAAACAAAAAATTAAAACGCGCGCTTTTCAAATAAACCAACCATATGCCAACACATCAGCGTCTTCAACCTTGGTTCTGTGTAAAAGAGAATCAGATAGAGGGGGTTTTCAACCTCCACTACCTCCTGCAAGGAAAATTAGCGAATAGAAATATAGCAAATATAAATATTTCGCGAGGTATGGGTTTTGATCGTCTTGGCCACGCGATTTCAACCATGTACCTCATTGGTCCTAATTTTTCCTAGATTGAAATGCCCTAAATTAAAGCTTGAAAATCCTAGAAATTCAAACATGGCATCTCTCGATTCAGGGCACTATGGTTCAATTCAACCATTCCAGTAGCTTTGTATGATCTCTGGCAATGCAAAACAATCACGAAAACATGTTAAATGCGCATGAATTAAGAGATATAGTTTTGGAATTATAAGTGCAAACCATGAAACTGTATGTAGCGATTCCTTGAGCTTTGATGCTTGAATTTGATTGCAAATCAATCCTAGTGCTTCCTGCAATGTGTTTGGATGGACAAAACGCCTTGAATTGGCCTAGAATGCAAGAACCAGTTTTGAGTTTTTTTGAAAATTCTTGAATTTGCTATGGCCGTTTCTGCAGCTTTCTCACGTGTGTTAGGTTATGGTTTGCTTGCTTGCA
Organism: Vicia faba; assembly: GCA_948472305.1. NCBI lineage: Eukaryota > Viridiplantae > Streptophyta > Magnoliopsida > Fabales > Fabaceae > Vicia > Vicia faba. Next base: position 1,280,893,627 of record OX451738.1, read on the forward strand.
TATAAGAGAATCAAATTAGGTCAAAATTTTGGATCCAACCCATGTGCATTGAAGATTAAATCCTTGATTGAAAATCAAATATTCTTGATTTTCCATGATTGAACAAGTTGCCAAATTTGGATTTTTTTTGCATCTTTTTGATTGTGCACGAACTGGTGAGCATATCTTGATCATATTTGGTTCACAAATTGATTTAAAAATCAAATCTTCTATTTTCTTATGATTTAAATTAATTAAATGAATTAATATATATTAAAAATCCATTTAATCAATAAATTTAAGAAAATAAATCCAATTTAGCTTGGTGGGTCGTGCATAAGTCATGGATGAAGTTTAAAGAAGAGATTTGAGGCCCATTAGCAAAATGAAGGTGTTTTGAGCAAAGTTGACTTTTGCAAATTCATGAAAATTTCCCAACTTCTCCAATGCACAACTTGCTCAATTTTGATCATATGACCATGTTCTTGGGCATTTTGGAAAGCTCTTGAAGTACTCTAACCAATGCCTTTGGTCCCATGTCATTTGGATTTACCAATCTCAAGTTATGGCCTTTGACTCAAAGTGTACTTTTGTTGACTTTTGAAATTGACCTATAATGTAAAAATTGGTAACTTCTTGTGAGTTAATTTTATGATCTTGGAGTGTGAAGATGGATTATAGGAAATTGCATCCTCTTCAAAATGAGATTTGGATGGGATTTTTCTGATAAACCATGAAAGAGTTATGCCCTGGTCAAAGTACAGTTAACTTTTCTGCTATCCAAAAATAGTAACTTTTGCATCTTGATGATTTTTGAGCTATTCTTGTGGGATCATGATGAAACCTTGATCAAATGGTGATTGTGAACTAAAAATAAGATGTTGACCAAAAATTCTGACTTTTGACTGAAAAATGACCATTTTGCCCTTGTAGTTGACTGTAGGTCCAATGGAGCTTTTGACTGTGCAAGCTGGCATTGTGATTCTTGAAACTTGGCATGTAGGTGCTAGAGAATGTATATAGGCCTATGAGACTTGATTGAACCATTGATAACCCCAAATTCCTTAAAAGAATCAAAACCCTAATTTCAGCTGTCTTAGGAGGTGGTTTGACTGTCTACCTATTGAGCCATTTTGAGCAATTTGAAGATCATTCTTGACAAATCTTGAGGAATATGGGAGGGAAAATTTTGGGGTACAACAATTGCCCCTGTTCAATCTTCTTAAACCTGAGGGTGTAGATTGGCTTGCGTGCCTTTCGTGATCCGAAGGTGGAAGATGATTGAACACTAAAGTGTCCAGAAATTTGCACTCGCATGGTTTAGTGTCGGCAATGTGATGTCGGGAATGGGCTTACAGATGCCATTTGGAGAGATGATGGATAGGAGGATGGGCTTATAGATGCCACCTGGAGATTGTTGGTAGGTAATTTTGTCTTTATTGATGGGTTGTCTTCATTGACGGGTTGTCTTTATTGACGGGTTGTCTCTATTGACGGGTTGTCTTCATTGACGGGTTGTCTTCATTGACAGGTTGTCTCTATTGACAGGTTGTCTCTATTGACAGGTTGTCTTCATTGACGGGTTGTCTTCATTGACGGGTTGTCTCTATTGACAGGTTATCTCCATTGACGAGTTGTCTTCATTGACGTGTTGTCTCTATTGACGGGTTGTCTTCATTGACGGGTTGTCTCTATTGACAGGTTGTCTCCATTGACGAGTTGTCTTTATTGACGGGTTATCTTCATTGACGGGTTGTCTCTATTGACAGGTTGTCTCTATTGACGGGTTGTCTCTATTGACGGGTTGTCTCTATTGACAGGTTGTCTCTATTGACGGGTTGTCTCTATTGACGGGTTGTCTTCATTGACGGGTTGTCTCTATTGACAGGTTGTCTTCATTGACGGGTTGTCTTCATTGACGGGTTGTCTCTATTGACGGGTTGTCTCTATTGACGGGCTTCAGAAAAATCTTTAGGAATCGATTTAACTGGTTTTGTCTCCATTGACTGGCTTCAAAAAAATATTTAGGAGTCGATTTAACTGGTTTTGTCTCCATTGACTGGCTTCAGAAAAATCTTTAGGAATCGATTTAACTGGTTTTGTCTCCATTGACTGGCTTCAGAAAAATCTTTAGGAATCGATTTAACTGTTTTTGTCTCCATTGACATAGCTGAGAACTTTAACTGCATCTTTCCTGAAAGGTAAAGGTCAGTCATATGCAATGCATGATATGGATCAAGCAATGATGTTCTCAACATAAATGAGATTGTACTGTATGATGCATTTATGCATGTGTCATGATATATGGAAATGTGATGTTTTAGCTGGGGAACATAAATCCCGGATAGCTGCTGGAGAATGATGTTGAATTCTTTGCTTCCACTGGGGATGATGAACGAAGATGATAAACTTGCAAGAGAGGATGACTCCGTTAGGGAATAAACTGGTGAAGAGATTACTCTGCAGGGAATTACTCTATGGGGAGGAGATGCTTTGCTGAGATTTTAACGATAACTCCGCTGGGGATTCCGTTGATAAGCTCTATTGGGGATTTTGATTATGAACTCCGCTGGGGATAGAAAGTACTTCGCTGAGGATGATCTTTCCGTTGCAACTTACTAAGGATAACCCAGTTAGACTCTTGTGGGGATAACCTCTGAATATGGCTGGGGAGAGATATTTATGCTTCGCAGGGGATAAGCTTCCAGAGTCTACTGGGGAAGATGATTCAACTCCATTGGGGAAACTCTTTTAGACTGCACTGGGGAAATGGCTCCACTGGGGGTATCTTGCATTCTACCGGGGAACATTCTTATATTCCGTTGAGGAATATTAAGACTGCCAGGGATACTCTTATGCTTGCTGGGGAATATCTTTATACTCCGCTGGGGAATATTAAGACCTTTTGGGGATACCAAGCTTTTTTAGGGCTGATGGTAGACTAACTCTGCTTGGGGGAGAGTATGGCTGATTCGTTCATAGTTGCAAGTCTCAGCTGAGAGAGCTATCATTACTATCTTACTCTGCGGGGAGTGAAAGTATCTTAGCCATATTCTTCAGCCGAATATATACCTCGGTACTTGGTGGACAGAGCGACTGTACAGTTCGAACAATTCTTATTGCCCCTGCTTCTGCGGGAGAAAATGCTTGCGGAGGCCTTGTAGATCGAGTATTATCCCAACCTATGAGGTGCTTGGAATGACAAGTCTTCTTCTAGTAGGTAAGTGACAAGATGACGGGACATAGTCGTACGCTTTGATCCCTAACTTTTGCCTGGACCGCCCTTTCGGGTTTTCAGTCCATCGAGATACCCTATTTTGCCCAAGCCGCCTTTTTAGGTTTTCGACTTGCCGGGTGTACAAATTTTTTCATTTTCATCCCTTATTTTTGCCCAAACCCTTTTGGTTCGCCGGGAAGCCCTTATTTTTGCCTAGGCCAGTCAACCTAGCGGGTCTTTGATTATGCGTAGTACCTTTTTGACTATGTCCATGCTCTCAAGATGTAGAGAGGTGTCACTGTCGATAGTGTTGTGTTGCCATACTACCAGAAGATGTTCGTTTGATCATGCAAGATTCGCTGTTGGCATTCACGTCCACTGCCCCAATTGATTCAGATAGAGATTTGCCCCTGGCTATTTGGCATTTTGAGAGATTCCTTGAATCTTGACTTGACTGCCCCAGATGATGGACAATGATCATACCATGCCCCTTGATTGGAAGTGTTTTTCCACTTGAGGTGATCCTTTTTATTGAGAAGGTTTTTTTGTTCACTAGATATTCGTCGTGCGGATTTCTCTGCTGTTGAACAAATAGTCATATGCAAACAATATTATTTTAAGAATGCAAAGCTTATGTCTGTTTTGAAATTTTTTTGAAAATGCAGTTTTCAATAAAACAAGTGAATTTTTGTAAAATGTGATGTCAACTCAAGATTTCACAGCAAGCCCTACAGGAGTCAGGATACCTTTGTAACAGTATGCTTTCGAACTAACCCATGCTTCAGCTAGGACTTTTAAGGGTTATAACGTGGCCTGGTTCACGGTTTAAGAAACAAAGGATAAAGGCTCAAATTTTATTTGTACCCACCCGTTCTTCGTGATGTTCTTCGATCCTAAACTCAGCTAATCGTGCATTAGACCTTGTTTGAGTCTTTGCTCTGATATTCTGGTGATGGTTCGGATACTGATAGTTTATTTTGAATAGGCAGTCATTTCTTTTTGTTGAGGGTTTGTAGGACCTATTTCTTTTTTATTTTATTATCCCTGTCTTTTTGCCTGAACTGTTTCTTTTGTGATTACAGTCAGCGGGATGCCCCAGTTTTGTAAGTCTCCTTCATAGGTTTTGACTTATTGGGCTTTTGTTTTGAGAGACAATGACTGCCTGTCCTTATGATTATTCAGAACCATCACCGTCTCTTGTTTTGGAAGGATTTCTTTGATGCCATTCATTGTACACCTGGATCAACTGAGAAAACTACCCTGCCCCAGGTTATAATTAAGGGTTTTAATTTGTGAAAAGAAAAAAAAACTCCAACTTCTTTGGCTCGAAGGGGTTGACGAGGGATTATCTTCCTTATAACTCCACTGTTTAGGATTTGAAACAATGCCTGTACTTCATCAGCGGGGTCTATTTAAAAGCATACTGTAAAGATCGTGGTATCGTTTTCGTCATCCTCCCTCAAAAGGCTTAGAATTTTTTAATCGAGAGTTGATCATCACAAAAAATGGAAGCAATTTGAATATAGTGAATACGAATGGACTGATTCAAAACAGACATATGCAATGCATTGATAAAGTAACAAAGTTTGACATGAATAAAAGTTTGAACAATCAAAAGAAAATTACAAATTGAAAATTCTAATGAACAAAAGAAAGTCTTCTCGTCTCAGGACTTGTCACTTCATATGGTGAACCTTGGAGGGATGGTAGAAGAACTCATCCTGACCGTCTTGTGTGAGTTCCAAAGTTCCTTCGTCGATCAGGTCTTGAATTTTTTTCTTCAATGCCCAACAGCCATCAGTATCATGTCCCAGGCTGTTGGAATGGTATGCGCACCTTGCATCAAGATTGTGCTTTGGGGAGGCTGTGTTGGGATTCTTAGAAGGGTCCCTTAACGTCACCAGATTCAATCTTAACAGGTGTTGTAAAGCTTAAGACAGCGGCATGTTGAGCTTGGTAAATTGCCTCCTGGGCATGTTTGGCTTACTCTGATCAGACCATTGTTCTTGGTAAGGTCTTTGTTGGACCTGTGAGGTAGTAGCAACTTGGAGAGGTCTATTCTTCATCGAACCAAACCTTTGACTTCTCGGAAGTTGATTAATGACTTGATCCTCAGCCTTGACTATTTGCTTCATACTGTTGTATCTGTCTTGATGAAGCTGGTTGATCATGGTTCTCAACTCTTCTTGCTCCCGAGCTAAGCCTTGGATAAGAGCCATCTGCCCCAGCATCTGGGTTTTCATTGCATCTACCTCAGCTTGCAGATGTTTCAGCCGTTCGTCCTTATTGTCTTCAGGACTTTTCTTGACCAAATTCCCCATGAGGAGTGTTCTCAACTCTTCCTGCCCCTTGGATAGGTTTAGGAAGATTTCCCTGAACCGAGTCTCTTGAGCATGAAGATCCTGGTTGTCTTGTTGGAGAGCCATTGCTGAAATAAACAGCGAGAATATGAGAGACCTGTAAAGGGTGACCTGTTATGCAATGGTATGTATGTATGCAATGTTTTCAAGGATCTCGCGGGGTAAACAGGGAACTGTTAGAATTTGAATTTTGCATCTTGATTGAAGAAACTTCATGTTGTTAAGAGTCCTTCTTCAAGAGTCAGGCTCACCATATCGAGTGGGTCATAGCCCCTGACTCAAGTTATCGTGCTTGGATTTCTAGACAACCTTGGCTAGAGGAAAATAAATCCCCTTTGCCCCTTGTTTGACGTCTGGCTCATCATGACCTGCATCACAAACCCTTGAGATCCTTGAAATGGTTAAGGAAATGCTATGGTATGATGTTATGATGTGTATGCTATGCGTGTGAGGTGATGTAAGCAAGCCCTGCTATAAATCCAAATTGTTGGATAAGGACTGTAAACAAAACCTGCAAGGAACTCATGCTGTCAGATAACAAGAATGTACAAGTAGTTCAAGTTTGAAGGCACACAAGTCACACAAAAGAGCCCTTAGATTTCAGGCCGGCATGAAGCTTAGGTACTACCCTCTTTCAGTTTCAGTTGGTTAAGACCTGTCCTAGAAAATAGTAACCGGGTTCTAGAGGATATCAATATCACTGACTACCCTCAATCGGTCATAATTCCATTTTGGAAACCTTTTCTTGCGGCTGGAACCATCGCGAGAGTTTAGTCTCAATGAGTGTAGCATACTGCTATTGTTCTATGGCCAAGTTGGTCAATTTAAGGATCTAAGGTCAGTTGGTGCTTAATGACTCCTCAGAAGACCCATATTCTCCTCGTTCCAACACAAGGGATATCAGTACAGACCAAGGTGTCACACCAACGTAGCTACTACTTCATCCGTGTCGGTCTATGCCGGACAGATCCCTCACAGTTTATTGCTACTTACCTAAAAAAGGGTACCCCCAGATCCGGGTTAGGATCTATAAAACTCCGATACAAGCCCACAAAATTAAAGCATACAAAGCATACAATTGAAAACATAGTGATTTAATCCTAAGGTACACCTCACTTATATAGTCCCCAGCAGAGTCGCCAGTTCTGTGATCGGTGGAAATAGAACTGACTGTTTTAGAATGCTGGTTCGCGTTTGTGTTTCGCAAAATGTCGCGGTAAGCAAGAGTCGCCACCGTCTTTTATTTTCTCCAACAAGGAAAGGACAAAAGCACAACAAAATTCCTTTTCGAGATGTTTCTCGGGTTCGGGAGGTAGATTATAGAAAGGGAAGGTGTTAGCACCCTTTCTATCCGTGGTTATCCACGGGCTCTTAGGTACTTGCTCACTATGTTTTCAAAAAGGTTTTGCTTTTCTTGTGTTTGTGGGTTTTGAAAAAAGTTTTGTTTGAAAACTTTGATTTAACTCTTGTATCTGTCCGCAAGAGTGTATGAAGTGTTTTTGAAAACTTTGTTTGAAAAAGTGTAAGTGCGAAAAAGTTTGTTTTGTTTTGAAAGAGCAAGTACCTGAGAACCTCTACCTACTTAAAAGAAATTAAGCTGTGTAAATGTCCTTTAGACAGTGCTATCCCACTATTGAGAAGTAGGTAGCACCGTCGTTGGAGTTTTCGGGTCAATTCGATTATGGGACATGTGGTCACTAAAGCAATGGTAGGACGCCTTAGCGATAACCCTAACGTCTTAGATCATTTTTTATCGAGGCAACCGTTTCGAGGCAACTTTGATCTTTAGACATGAGGGCGATGTTGTACCCCAAATTTGCCCTCCCATATTCTTCAAAGTTTTGACAAGCATCATCTCAATTTGCTCAAGTCTACTCAAGGAGTCACACAGTCAACCACTCTCCTAAAGCCAGTCAAATTTGGGTTTTGGTTCTTGCAAGGAAGTTGAGGTTTTCAAGGGTTCAATCAAGTCCCATATGCCTATACACATTGCCAAGCATCCATATGTCAAGTTTCAAGGCTCACAAGGTCAAGTTGCACAGTCAAAAGTCTCATTTGCTCAACAGTCAACTATAGGGGCAAAATGGTCATTTGGCAGTCAAAAGTCAAAATTTTTGGTCAACATCTTATTTTGAAGCCAAAATCATCATTTGGTCAAATCTTGACCATGATTTCACAAGAATGGCTCAAAAATCATCAAGGTGTCAAAAGTTTCTATTTTTGGACAGTTGAAAAGTCAACTGTAACTTGACCAAGGCATAACTTTTTCATGGTTCATCAGAAAAATCCCATCCAATGCTCATCTTGAAGGGGAAGACATTTCCTACAACTCATCTTCACATTCCAAGTCCAAGAAATGCTCTCACAAAAAGTTATCAATTTCAACATTATAGGTCATTTTCAAAAGTCAACAAAAAGGCACTTTAAGTCAAAGACCATAACTTGAGATTGGTAAATCAAAATGACACAGGACCAAAGACATTGGTTAGAGGACTTCAAGACCTTTCCAAAATGTCCAAGAACATGTTCATCGCTTTAAAATTGAGCAAGATATGCATTGGAGAAGTTGGGAAATTTTTGTGAAATGGCCAAAGTCAATTATCCTTGAAACTTCATTTTTGACAAAAAAGGGCCCACTTTTTCCACTTGTTTCAGCTTGGCCATGCCTCCCACGTGTCCCACAATTTATTTCAAGATTAAAAATTAATTTTTCCATTTTTATTTAATTTTATTTGATTTAATTCATTTTAAATCTTTAAAATTCAAATAAAAATCAAAGAAATTAATGGAGGGATATTTTGTGGTTTGAATAGCTTTGATACACCATCATTCACCTTCCAAATTCGTGCAAGGCCTATTCCAAGCAAAAAAATCAAATTTTGAAGCAAATATGGCAAGTGGTTTAATGGTGTTCATGGCAAAATCAAAAGCATAATTGCATTGGTTTATTGTGCATTATATTGATTGATTCACATTAAAAAACATATATGCAAGCCTTGGCAACAGAGGACACGACCTAAGCATCACAAAAACGGCCAAACCAATTCCAAAAAAAAAACTCAAGAAAATTCAAATCCTAATTCTACCTTCCAGGCCATTTCAAGGAGATTTAAAGATTCAAACACCTTGCAATTTCTAGCTATTTTATTCACATTTTATTTTATTTTATTCAAATAAATATAAAATAAAAGGCATAAAATAATAGATATTTGTTTTGGGCACATGGGCTAACAATTTGTGCCAAGATGTCCAGATGCATGTAAGCATGGAAAGGGAAAGTTTTGCAAATTTTAGAAGCTTTTTAATTTGTTGGATTTTGGTTTGAAAGCATGGCTTTATGGCTTGGATTCTTGCCTTATTTCTTTGTCCCCTCCATCTCCTCTATAAATACAAGCCATGAGAAAGCATTACAAAAAAAAATACACACAGCCTAGAGAACGCCCCAAAATTGCAAAAATTTCCTTGAAGTTGTCAAGCTCGAAAGACCTGATCTAGCCAGATTCAACTACTATCAAGCACTGTAAGTATTCCCAGGCCCCCCATAATTTCCATGCATTTTTTTCTTTATGTGCTTATGTGCAGGTTCACAAGAAAGGTGCATCATACACCTCACACCCAAACACGCCATGTGTCCTCAAGCATGCATCCAAAGGCCATGAACTGATCCCCACCATGTACCCTGGTCAACCTTGTGCATAGGCAAGCAAAGAAGTCAACGTGGCTTGAAGGCAAATGGGCCACAACAATGCTAAACAAACTTCCAATTCTGGCCCAAACCCCCCTTGGGTTTGCATTTTTATTTCATTTTATTTGCGTTATTTTATTTCTTACTCCTTTTTTATTAACTATTAACATAATTAATATTTTTCATAAAAAACCAAAAAAAAACTAATATTATTATTATTTATTAATCTCATGTTATTTTTGTAAATAAAATTATGATTAATTAATTAGTTTAAATAGGCAACTTTAATCTTTTTTCTTAATAACTAAAATAAATTTAGAACTAGGTTTTTTTTCTTCTTTTAATCTTAATTCCTTTTGTTTCATTTTTCATAATAAAAAAAAAACAAAAAAAACAAAAAATTTCATTTATTACTATTATTAAATTCACTCTTTTATTTTGTAAATAAATTCTAAATATCATTAATGTAGTTTAATTTAGGTTTAATTTTAATCTCTTCATAATAAATAAAATCAACTTAGACTTAGGCTTTTCTTTTAACATTTTATTTCTTTTTTACTTTATTTCATAAAAACATAAAAACACAAAAAATATTTTCTTAATTAATTAATTAATTAGTCATTAATTCTAATTTCATTTAATCACAAAAAAGGACAAAAAAAAATTCAATTCTTTTCTAAGAAGGGTCAAAACCCTTAGGACGTTCCCGATTTAATTCTTTCGCGCGCATTTATTTTATTTTGATTATTTATGTAATTGCTTCCAAGAATGTAATAGTAATTCGGTTTACCGCTTTATTTAATTTCTCGTACTTATTTATCAAAACGGGTCTTTGTATTTTTGGCGATGTATAGACCCGCGCCTTGTAATAGCGTAGAATTTATATTTCCGCAATTTACCTTCCGCACCCCTAACTGTTAAATGCATGAAAGAATGTATGTGAATAAAATTAATCCGTAGCTCACGAATAACATACAAGATAAACATTAACTGAAACACAACACACCAAGCACATGCCACTCCTAGGGTACGCCTCACTGGTTGCCTCGAACGTGGTCATCAAGTATAGGGTGTCTTAGAGGTCGACCTTCTGTCCAAAAGATCCAGTTGCCTCGAAACGATTGCCTCGGATAAAAGGATCTAAGACATTAGGGTTACCACTAAGATGTCCTACCGTTGCTTCGGTGACCACACTGTCCCGATAATCGAATTGACCCGAACAACTCCAACGATGGTGCTACCTACCTCTCAATGGTGGGATAGCACTATCTAAAGGACTCTTACACAGCTTAATTCCTTAGAGTAGGTAGATTTCTCATGGGTACTTGCTCTTTTCAAAACAAAACAAAAACATCTTTTCACACCTCACACTTTCTAAAAGTTTTCAAACAAATTTTTTCATACACTCTTGAGGACAGATACAAGAGTTACTTAGAAATTTTTCAAACAAAACTTTTTCAAACCCACACACACATTTGAAAAGAAAACAAAATTTGAAAACATAAGAGCAAGTACCTAAGAGCCCATGGATAACCATGGATAGAAAGGGTGCTAACACCTTCCCTTTCTATAAATCTACCTCCCGAACCGAGAAAACTCTCGAATAAGGAATTTTGCTGTGCTTTTGTCCTTTCCATGTTGGAGAACATAAAAGACGGTGGCGACTCTTGCTTACCGCGACATTTCGTGAAACCAGCTAAAAAACAGTCAGTTCTCGTTCCCACCGATCACAGAACTGGCGACTCTGCTGGGGATAATAAAAGTGAGGTGTACCTTAGGATTAGATCATACTTATGTTTTCAATTGCTTTGCTTTGATTGCTTTATATTTGTGGGCTTTGCATCAGAGTTTCATAGATCCTAACCCGGATCTGGGGATACCCTTTTAGGTAGCATAAGCTGTGAGGGACCTATCCAGCGTAGACCGACACGGGTGAAGCAGTGGCTACATTGGTGTGGCACCTTGGTCTGTACCGATATCCCTTGTGTTGCAACGAGGAGAATATGGGTCTTCTGAGGAGTCATTAAGCACCAACCGACCTTAGAACCCCAATGTGACCCAACTTGGCCATAGAACAGTAGCAGTATGCTACTCCCATTGAGGCTAAACTCTCGCGATGGTTCTGGCCGCAAGAAAAGATTGCGACGCTGGAGTTATGACCGATTGAGGGTAGTCAGTGATATTGGGATCCTCTAGAACCCGGTTACTTTTGATAGGACAGGTTTGAGCCCACCAACTTCAAGAGGGTAGTACCCCAAAATTCATGCTGGCCTAAACTCTAAGGGCTCTTTTGTGTGACTTGTGTTCCTTCATACTTGAACTACTTGCATACTTGTTATCTAACAACACGGGTTCCTTGCAGGTTTTGTTTACAGTCCTTAATTGGGACTCATTACAGGGCCTACTTACATCATTCCATGCATAGCATAACATCATACCATTGCATGCATCCTACATAAAGACTAACCCATTTCAAGGATCTCAAGGGTCTGTGATGCAGGTCATGATGAATCAAATGTCTAGCAAGGGGCAAAGGGGATTTATTTTCCTCTAGCCAAGGTTGTCAGGGGATATGACCCACTCGATATGGTGAGCCTTGACTCTTGAAGAAGGACTCTCAACAATATGCAGTGCCTTCCATCAAGCTGCAAAATTCAAATTCTAACAATTTTTCTTGTTTACCCCGCGAGATCCTTGAAAACATTGCATGCATACATACATATCATTGCATTACAGGTACTCCTTTGACAGGTCTCTTACCTTCTTCGCTGTTCATTTCATCAATGACTTCCCAACAAGGCAACCAGGATACTCATGCTCAAGAGACTCGGTTCGGGGAGATCCTCCTAAATCTATCCAAGGAACAGGAAGAGCTGAGGACACTCCTCATGGGGACTTTGGTCAGGAACAGTTCTGAGGACGATAAGGATGAACAGCTAAAATGTCTACAAGCTGAGGTGGATACAATGAGAACCCACATGCTGGGGCAAATGGCTCTTATCCAAGACTTATCTCAAAGACAAGGAGAGCTCAGGGTTCTCGTCAACCAACTGCTTCGGGATAACCAACTGGGGCAAACGTCTAAGGTTGAAGAGCAAGCCATCATTTAACCACCTGTGGGGCAAGAAGACAAGGGAAAAGCTCCTCAATTTGCTTCAGGGTCACTAGTCCAGCATCAACCTCATCAGTGTCAACAGGGTAATCGGCGTAAGCGAAATATGTCTGGAAGACATTTCTCGGAGACTGGTATACCATCATCACTGATACTGAAATGCTTGTTGGAGGTCAAGCTGATTGCTTTAAAGGATCCTCCTAAGAAGCTCAACATAACCTCCCTAAAGTACAATCCTGATGAGAGGTGTGCCTACCATTCTGACAGTCCTGGACATGACACCGACGGCTGTTGGAGCTTGAAGAACAAGATCCAAGACTTGATCGACGGAAGGATGTTGGAGTTCATGCCGGGTGGAAAAATTAAAATCTTCTGCTGAGAATCTTCCATCTGAGATGACTAGTGCAAACTAAGAAGCTTTTGTTCATTCGAATGTTCAAGTTGTATTTTTCTTTGATTGTTCAAACATTTGTTCATGTCAAACTCCTTTACTTTATCAATACATCGCATACGTCTGTTTTAAATCAATATATTCGCATTCTCTATATTCAAACTGCTTTCATTTTTTGATGTCAACCCTCAATTAATAATTCTAAGCCTCTTGAGGGAGGATGACGAAAACGATACCACAATCTACAGTATGCTTTTGAACAAACCCCGCTGATGAGGTACAGGCATTGTTTCAATTCCTAAACACTGGAGTTATAAGGATGATAATCCCTCGTCAACCCCTTTGAGCCAAAGAAGTAGGAGTTTTCTTTTCGAAAATTAAAACCCTTAATCATAACCTGGGGCAGGGTAGTTCTCTCAGCTGATCCAAGTGCGCAACGAATGGCACCAAAGGAATCCTTACAAAACAAAAAACAGTGATGGCTCCGAATAATCATAAAGACGGGCAGTCATTATCTCCCAAAAATAAAAGCCCATTAAGTCAAAACCTATGAAGGAGACTTACAAAACTGGGGCATCCCGCTGACTGTGATCATGAAAGAAACAGTTCAGGCAAAAAACAGGGATAACGAAATCAAAAAAGAAAGAGGTCCTACAAACCCTCAACCAAAAAAGGAATGACTGTCTATTCCAAATAAATTGTCAACATCCGAACCATCACCGGTATATCAGGACGAAGACTCAAACAAGGTCTAACGCACGATCAGCTGAGTTTAGGTTTGAAGAACATCACGAAGAGCGGGTGGGTACAAATATAATTTGAGCCTTTATCCTTTGTTTCTTAAACCGTGAACCAGCCCACGTTACAACCCTAAAAGTCCTAGCTGAAGCATGGGTTAGTTCGAAAGCATACTGTTACCAAAGGTATCCTGACTCCTTAAGGCTTGCGGTAAAATAACGAGTTGACATCACAGTTTACAAAAAATTTCACTTGTTTTTATGAAAAAACTGCATTTTCAAAAACTTCAAGACAGACATAAGCTTTGCATTTTTAATATAATATTGTTTGCATATGACTTTTTGTTCGAACAACAGAGAAATTCGCGCGAAGAATATCTAATGAACAAAAGCACTTCCAATCAAGGGGCATGGCATGATCATCGTCCATCATCTGGGGCAGTTAAGTCAAGATTCGGAGAATCTCTCAAAAGGACAATCAACATGGGGCAAATCTCTACCTGGATCACTTGGGGCGTTGGACGATCAAACGAAGATCTTCTGGTAGTAGGGCAATGCAACACTACTGACAGGGGCACCTCCCTACATCCTGAGAGCATGGACATAGTCGGAAAAAATATTACGCATAATCAAAGACCCGCTAGGTTGACACACCTAGGAAAAAATAAGGGCTTCCCGGCGAACCAAAAGGGTTCGGGCAAAAATAAGGGATGAAATAGAAAAATCTATACACCCGACAAGTCGAAAACCTGAAAAGGCGGCTTGGGCAAAAATGGGTATCCCGATGGACTGAAAACCCGAGAGGGCGGTCCAGGCAAAAGTTAGGGATCAAAAGCGTACGACTATGTCCCGTCATCTCGTCACTTGCCTACCAGAAGAAGATTTGTCGATCGACAATTATCAAGCACCTCCACAAGGTATCTGCTTCTCCCACATCAGAAACAGGGGCAATAATGAGTTGTTCCAAGCAGTCTAGTTGCTCTGTCAACCAAGGTACCAAGGTAGGTTCGGCTGAAGAACATAACCCAGATACCTCCACTCCCCGCAGAGTAAGACAAGATTCAACAATCCTCCTCAAGCAGAGTTGGTCTCCCATAAGCCCTAACAAGGCACAATATCTCCAGCAAGTCAGCAACACTCTCCCCAAGCAGAGTTAGTCTACTGTCAGCCTTAAGGAAGTTGGACATCCCCAGAAGATCTCAATATTCTCCAGAAGAGTATACAGATATCCCTCAGCAAGCATCCCCGGCAGTCTTAACATAAGATTGTTCCCCGGCGGAATACAGACATCCAGTGGAGCCACTCCCCGGTACGGTCCAAAAGATTCCCCAGGAGAGTTGAACCAACCTCCCCCAGTAGACTTTGGAAGCTTATCCCCAGTAGACTCTGGAAGCTATCCCCAGTAGACTCTGGAAGCTTATCCCCAACAGATCCTGGAAGCTTATCCCCTGCAGAGTACGAACGCGTCTCCCCGGATTTATTCAAAGGTTATTCCCCACCAGGGCTTATAACTGGGTTATCCTCAGCTAAATACCACAGAAGGATCGTCCTCGGCGAAGTTCTTCCTACCGCCAGCGGAGTTCATCAAATGCCTCAACAGAGCTTATCAACGGAATCCCTAGCGGAGTTATCATCAAACCTCAGCGAAGTATCTCTTCCCACAGAGTAATTCCCCGCAGAGTAATCTCTCCAACAAGTTTATTCCTCAACAGAGTCATCTTCTCCTACCGGTTTATTCTTGCAACCATCATCCCCAGCGGAAACGAAGAACTCTGTTCTTCAACATCAGCCCAGGATTCAACTTCCCGGCATGCATCAAGGATTTACTTTCCTAGACGAAGATACATTCATAAACATCACGTCATGATACATGCATATACGCATCATACAATCTCATTTTATGTTGAGAACATCATCGCTCGATCCATGTCATGCATTGCATGTGACTGACCTTACCTTTCAGGAAGGATACAGTTAAATAGTCAGTTATATCAAAGAAGACAAATACAGTCAAAAGAGACCAATCCAGTCAAAGAAGACAGATTCAGTCAAAAAAGACAAGTCCAGTTAAATCCCAAAGGTTTTTCTGATGCTCATCTAGTCAAACAAGACAAGTCCAGTTAAAATTAATTCCTAAAGTCATTGAAGACAGCCCATCATTATAGACACTCGTCGTCATAGACACCCGTCGTTATAGACACCCGTCGTCATAGACACCCGTCATTATAGACACCCGTCGTCATAGACACTCGTCGTTATAGACAACTGTCAGTATAGACACTCGTCGTTATAGACACTCGTCGTCATAGACACTCACACCCGTCGTCATAGACACCCGTCGTCATAGACATCTGTCGTCATAGACACCTGTCGTCATAGACACCCGTCGTCATAGACGCCCGTCGTCATAGACACCCGTCGTCATAGACACCCGTTATCATAGACACCCGTCGTCATAGACACCCTTCGTCATAGACACTCGTCATTATAGACACTCGTCGTCATAGACACCCGTTGTCATAGACACCCGTCGTCATAGACACCCGTCGTTATAGACTACCCGTCATTTAAGACAACCCGTTAGTATAGACACCCGTCATTGAAGACAACCCGTCAGTATAGACACCCGTCATTGAAGACACCTCGTCGTTGAAGACCACCCGTCATTGAAGACAACCCGTCAGTATAGACACCCATTATTGAAGACAACTCGTCATTAAAGACAACCCGTCAGTATAGACACCCGTCATTGAAGACAACTCGTCATTGAAGACAACCCGTCAGTATAGACACTCGTCATTTAAGACAACCTCGTCATTAAAGACATCTCGTCATTAAATACAACTCGTCATTTAAGACAACCTCGTCATTGAAGACATCTCGTCATTGAAGACAACTCGTCATTTAAGACAACCTCGTCATTGAAGACATCTCGTCATTGAAGACAACTCGTCATTTAAGTCAACCTCGTCATTGAAGACATCTCGTCATTGAAGACAACTCGTCATTGAAGACAACTCGTCATTGAAGACAACTCGTCATTTAAGACAACCTCGTCGTTGAAGACTACTCGTCATTGAAGACAACTCGTCATTTAAGACAACCTCGTCATTTAAGACAACCTCGTCATTGAAGACATCTCGTCATTGAAGACAACTCATCATTTAAGACAACCTCGTCATTGAAGACATCTAGTCATTGAAGACAACTCGTCATTGAAGACAACTCGTCATTTAAGACAACCTCGTCGTTGAAGACTACTCGTCATTGAAGACAACTCGTCATTTAAGACAACCTCGTCATTGAAGACATCTCGTCATTGAAGACAACTCGTCATTGAAGACAAACCGTCAGTATAGACACCCGTCATTGAAGACACCTCGTCGTTGAAGACTACTCGTCATTAAAGACAACTCGTCGTTGAAGACAACTCGTCATTGAAGACAACTCGTCATTGAAGATCACTCGTCGTTAAAGACAACCCGTCCATGAAGATAACCCGTCCAAAGAGACAACTCGTGAAGAAAGACAAAACCTCCTCTGGTTCGGTTAAATCCCAAAGATTTTTCTGAGATAACCTGTCAATAGAGACAACCCATCAACCTTTTGAAGTTCCAGATTCGATACCTGTATCTATCCAGGGCATGTCTGTGAGCGACTGAGTGAAGATCAACCTCTGTAACAGGCCAGGTAATTATCTTTCTTTCTCAGGTACGCAAGTTCTCGCTAAGGAATCTCTTACGCGATCGACACCTCCCGATGGCATCTATAAGCCCATCTCCACAATTATCCATCACAGTTCCAAATGGCATCTATAAGCCCATTCCCGACAAGGTTCTGTCACATCTCCAGATGGCATCTATAAGCCCATTCCCGCTATCACACTGCTGATACTCAACTATGTGAGTGCAAATTTCTGGGCACTTTAGTGTTCAATCTTCTTCCACCTTCGGATCACGAAAGGCACGCGCACCAATCTACATCCTCAGGTCTAAGAAGATTGAACAGGGGCAACTGTTGTACCCCAAAATTTTCCCTCCCATATTCTTCAAAGTTTTGACAAGCATCATCTCAATTTGCTCAAGTCTACTCAAGGAGTCACACAGTCAACCACTCTCCTAAAGCCAGTCAAATTTGGGTTTTGGTTCTTGCAAGGAAGTTGAGGTTTTTAAGGGTTCAATCAAGTCCCATATGCCTATACACATTTCCAAGCATCCATATGTCAAGTTTCAAGGCTCACAAGGTCAAGTTGCACAGTCAAAAGTCCCATTTGCTTAACAGTCAACTGTAGGGGCAAAATGGTCATTTGGCAGTCAAAAGTCAAAAATTTTGGTCAACATCTTATTTTGAAGCCAAAATCATCATTTGGTCAAATCTTGACCATGATTTCACAAGAATGGCTCAAAAATCATCAAGGTGTCAAAAGTTTCTAATTTTGGACAGCTGAAAAGTCAACTGTAACTTGACCAAGGCATAACTTTTTCATGGTTCATCAGAAAAATCCCATCCAATGCTCATCTTGAAGGGGAAGACATTTCCTACAACTCATCTTCACATTCCAAGTCCAAGAAATTCTCTCACATAAAGTTATCAATTTCAACATTATAGGTCATTTTCAAAAGTCAACAAAAAGGCACTTTAAGTCAAAGACCATAACTTGAGATTGGTAAATCAAAATGACATAGGACCAAAGACATTGGTTAGAGGACTTCAAGACCTTTCCAAAATGTCCAAGAACATGTTCATAGCTTTAAAATTGAGCAAGATATGCATTGGAGAAGTTGGGAATTTTTTGTGAAATGGCCAAAGTCAATTATCCTTGAAACTTCATTTTTGACAAAAAAGGGCCCACTTTTTCCACTTGTTTCAGCTTGGCCATGCCTCCCACGTGTCCCACAATTTATTTCAAGATTAAAAATTAATTTTTCCATTTTTATTTAATTTTATTTGATTTAATTCATTTTAAATCTTTAAAATTCAAATAAAAATCAAAGAAATTAATGGAGGGATATTTTGTGGTTTTAATAGCTTTGATACACCATCATTCACCTTCCAAATTCATGTAAGGCCTATTCCAAGCAAGAAATTCAAATTTTGAAGCAAATATGGCAAGTGGTTTAATGGTGTTCATGGCAAAATCAAAAGCATAATTGCATTGGTTTATTGTGCATTATATTGATTGATTCACATTAAAAAACATATATGCAAGCCTTGGCAACAGAGGACACGACCTAAGCATCACAAAAACGGCCAAACCAATTCCAAAAAAAAAAACTCAAGAAAATTCAAATCCTAATTCTACCTTCCAGGCCATTTCAAGGAGATTTAAAGATTCAAACACCTTGCAATTTCTAGCTATTTTATTCACATTTTATTTTATTTTATTCAAATAAATATAAAATAAAAGGAATAAAATAATAGATATTTGTTTTGGGCACATGGGCTAACAATTTGTGCCAAGATGTCCAGATGCATGTAAGCATGGAAAGGGAAAGTTTTGCAAATTTTGGAAGCTTTTTAATTTGTTAGATTTTGGTTTGAAAGCATGGCTTTATGGCTTGGATTCTTGCCTTATTTCTTTGTCCCCTCCATCTCCTCTATAAATACAAGCCATGAGAAAGCATTACAAAAAAAAAATACACACAGCCTAGAGAACGCCCCAAAATTGCAAAAATTTCCTTGAAGTTGTCAAGCTCGAAAGACCTGATCTAGCCAGATTCAACTACTATCAAGCACTGTAAGTATTCCCAGGCCCCCCATAATTTCCATGCATTTTTTTATTTATGTGCTTATGTGCAGGTTCACAAGAAAGGTGCATCATACACCTCACACCCAAACACGCCATGTGTCCTCAAGCATGCATCCAAAGGCCATGAACTGATCCCCACCATGTACCCTGGTCAACCTTGTGCATAGGCAAGCAAAGAAGTCAACGTGGCTTGAAGGCAAATGGGCCACAACAATGCTAAACAAACTCCCAATTCTGGCCCAAACGCCCCTTGGGTTTGCATTTTTATTTTTGTCATTTTATTTCATTTTATTTGCTTTATTTTATTTCTTACTCCTTTTTTATTAACTATTAACATAATTAATATTTTTCATAAAAAACCAAAAAAAAACTAATATTATTATTATTTATTAATCTCATGTTATTTTTGTAAATAAAATTATGATTAATTAATTAGTTTAAATAGGCAACTTTAATCTTTTTTCTTAATAACTAAAATAAATTTAGAACTAGGTTTTTTTTCTTCTTTTAATCTTAATTCCTTTTGTTTCATTTTTCATAATAAAAAAAACAAAAAAAAACAAAATATTTCATTTATTACTATTATTAAATTCACTCTTTTATTTTGTAAATAAATTCTAAATATCATTAATGTAGTTTAATTTAGGTTTAATTTTAATCTCTTCATAATAAATAAAATCAACTTAGACTTAGGCTTTTCTTTTAACATTTTATTTCTTTTTTACTTTATTTCATAAAAACATAAAAACACAAAAAATATTTTCTTAATTAATTAATTAATTAGTCATTAATTCTAATTCATTTAATCACAAAAAAGGACAAAAAAAAATTCAATTCTTTTCTTAGAAGGGTCAAAACCCTTAGGACGTTCCCGATTTAATTCTTTCGCGCGCATTTATTTTATTTTGATTATTTATGTAATTGCTTCCAAGAATGTAATAGTAATTAGGTTTACCGCTTTATTTAATTTCTCGTACTTATTTATCAAAACGGGTCTTTGTATTTTTGGCGATGTATAGACCCGCGCCTTGTAATAGCGTAGAATTTATATTTCCGCAATTTACCTTCCGCACCCCTAACTGTTAAATGCATGAAAGAATGTATGTGAATAAAATTAATCCGTAGCTCACGAATAACATACAAGATAAACATTAACTGAAACACAACACACCAAGCACATGCCACTCCTAGGGTACGCCTCACTGGTTGCCTCAAACATGGTCATCAAGTATAGGGTGTCTTAGAGGTCGCCCTTCTGTCCAAAAGATCCAGTTGCCTAGAAACGGTTGCCTCGGATAAAAGGATCTAGAACATTAGGGTTACCACTAAGATGTCCTACCGTTGCTTCGGTGACCACACTGTCCCGATAATCGAATTGACCCGAACAACTCCAACGATGGTGCTACCTACCTCTCAATGGTGGGATAGCACTATCTAAAGGACTCTTACACAACTTAATTCCTTAGAGTAGGTAGATTTCTCATGGGTACTTGCTCTTTTCAAAACAAAACAAAAACATCTTTTCACACCTCACACTTTCTAAAAGTTTTCAAACAAATTTTTTCATACACTCTTGAGGACAGATACAAGAGTTACTTAGAAATTTTTCAAACAAAACTTTTTCAAACCCACACACACATTTGAAAAGCAAACAAAATTTGAAAACATAAGAGCAAGTACCTAAGAGCCCATGGATAACCATGGATAGAAAGGGTGCTAACACCTTCCCTTTCTATAAATCTACCTGCCGAACCGAGAAAACTCTCGAATAAGGAATTTTGCTGTGCTTTTGTCCTTTCCATGTTGGAGAACATAAAAGACAGTGGCGACTCTTGCTTACCGCGACATTTCGCGAAACCAGCTAAAAAACAGTCAGTTCTCGTTCCCACCGATCACAGGCGACCTCTAAAACTTCCTATACTCAATGACCACGTCGAGGCAACCAAGTGAGGCGTACCCTAAGAGTGGCATGTGCGAGTGTGTCAGGTTTCAGTTATGTTATCTTTATACATGTTATGGTGAGCTACGATTGATTTTAAATTAAGATAAATCTTGTCATGCATAGCCTAGTTAGCATACATCTAGCAGTTAATGGTTGCGGAAAATAAAACTAAGCTATTACAAGGCGTCGGGTATTTACATCGCCAAAAACAAACCCTTGAAAAAGTAAATTGCGGAAAAATAAATGAAAGCGATAAAAAGGGTCCTAATTAAAGCTATTACATCCTCGGAGCAAATACAATTATATGGATCAAAAATATGAATAAAAAATAGTACGCGCGAGAGAAAAATTGAATCAGAGAGTTTTTAGGGTTTTGACCCTTTTTGAGAAAGAAAGAGATTTTTATGAATTAAAGAAATTAGTCTAAATTAATGATTGAATTAATTAACTAAAATAAAAATATTTTTTGGTTTTTTGTTATTTAAGGAAAAAATAAAAAGAGTCAAAAGTTATTAAAAACCCTAATTCTACACTAATTTTAAATTATTGCAAAAAAGTTAAAATTAACCTAATTAAAACTAAATAAATTAATTATTTATTTATTTACAAAAATAATGAAAGGTTGAAATTAATTTTAATAAATAATAATAAAAAATAATATTATATTTTTAGTTTTCTGATTTTATTATGAAAATATTAATTTGTTAGTAATATAAATAATAATTATAAAAAATAATTAAATGAAAGAAATAAAAGAGAAAAGAAAAGAAATAAACTTGTGAAGGGGGTGTTGGGCCCAATTGTGTGGTGTATGTTGCAATTCTGAAGGCCCATTATACATTAGCCCCATTGACTTTTGTGATCATCCACGCGTATGTTGACCAGGGAGTATTATGGTCCTTCAACTTTGGCCATTGGATCTTGGCCTGAAGCCACCTGGCGTGCTGAGATTTGAAGCATATGGTGGACATCCCTTTTGAGCTCTGCATGTGAATATATGAAGAAAAATGGAATAAATGTTTTGGGGGACCTGGGATTCGAACCCAGGTCCCAATGGCTTTTCCATCCACCTGCTTGCCAACTCAACCAGCACGTTTATTCATTATGAGAATAGCAAATAAACATAATATATGAAAATCAATTAATATGCTGTAAACAAAAAATTAAAACACGCACTTTTCAAATAAACCAACCATATGCCAACACATCAGCGTCTTCAACCTTGGTTCTGTGTAAAAGAGAATCAGATAGCGGGGGTTTTCAACCTCCACTACCTCCTGCAAGGAAAAATAGCGAATAGAAATATAGCAAATATAAATATTTCGCGAGGTATGGGTTTTGATCGTCTTGGCCACGCGATTTCAACCATGTACCTCATTGGTCCTAATTTTTCCTGGATTGAAAAGCCCTAATTTAAAGCTTGAAAACCCTAGAAATTCAAACATGGCATCTCTCGATTCAGGGCACTATGGTTCAATTCAACCATTCCATTAGCTTTGTATGATCTCTAGCAATGCAAAACAATCACGAAAACATGTTAAATGCGCATGAATTAAGAGATATAGTTTTGGAATTATAAGTGCAAACCGTGAAATTGTATGTAGCGATTCCTTGAGCTTTGATGCTTGAATTTGATTGCAAATCAATCCTAGTGCTTCCTGCAATGTGTTTGGATGGACAAAACGCCTTGAATTGGCCTAGAATGCAAGAACCAGTTTTGAGTTTTTTTGAAAATTCTTGAATTTTCTATGGCCGTTTCTACAGCTTTCTCACGTGTGTTAGGTTATGGTTTGCTTGCTTGCATATAAGAGAATCAAATTAGGTCAAAATTTTGGATCCAACCCATGTGCATTGAAGATTAAATCCTTGATTGAAAATCAAATATTCTTGATTTTCCATGATTGAACAAGTTGCCAAATTTGGATTTTTTTTGTATCTTTTTGATTGTGCACGAATTGGTGAGCATATCTTGATCATATTTGGTTCACAAATTGATTTAAAAATCAAATCTTCTATTTTCTTATGATTTAAATTAATTAAATGAATTAATATATATTAAAAATCCATTTAATCAATAAATTTAAGAAAATAAATCCAATTTAGCTTGGTGGGTCGTGCATAAGTCATGGATGAAGTTTCAAGAAGAGATTTGAGGCCTATTAGCAAAAAGAAGGTGTTTTGAGCAAAGTTGACTTTTGCAAATTCATGAAAATTTCCCAACTTCTCCAATGCACAACTTGCTCAATTTTGATCATATGACCATGTTCTTGGGCATTTTGGAAAGCTCTTGAAGTCCTCTAACCAATGCCTTTGGTCCCATGTCATTTGGATTTACCAATCTCAAGTTATGGCCTTTGACTCAAAGTGTACTTTTGTTGACTTTTGAAATTGACCTATAATGTAAAAATTGGTAACTTCTTGTGAGTGCATTTTATGATCTTGGAGTGTGAAGATGGATTATAGGAAATTGCATCCTCTTCAAAATGAGATTTGGATGGGATTTTTCTAATAAACCATGAAAGAGTTATGCTCTGGTCAAAGTACAGTTGACTTTTCTGCTATCCAAAAATAGTAACTTTTGCATCTTGATGATTTTTGAGCTATTCTTGTGGGATCATGATGAAACCTTGATCAAATGGTGATTGTGAACTCAAAATAAGATGTTGACCAAAAATTCTGACTTTTGACTGCAAAATGACCATTTTGCCCTTGCAGTTGACTGTAGGTCCAATGGAGCTTTTGACTGTGCAAGCTGGCACTGTGATTCTTGAAAGTTGGCATGTAGGTGCTAGAGAATGTATATAGGCCTATGAGACTTGATTGAACCATTGAGAACCCCAAATTCCTTGAAAGAATCAAAACCCTAATTTCAGCTGTCTTAGGAGGTGGTTTGACTGTCTACCTATTGAGCCATTTTGAGCAATTTGAAGATCATTCTTGACAAATCTTGAGGAATATGGGAGGGCAAATTTTGGAGTGCAACACATGGGTTTGGTTTCTAGAGTGGTCATCCCGCCAAATTTCAAAGTCCCTACCTTTTCCCTATATGATAGAGTCTCTTGCCCTAAGATGAACTTAAAGTCTTATGTCCGCAAGATTCAACCATACACAACTGATCCAAAGCTTTGGATCCATTTCTTCCAAGAGAGCCTAGTAGGGACTCAACTCGAATGGTTCTATCAATTGGAGAGTTCTCGCATCCAAACCTGGGAGGATTTAGCTGTTGCTTTCTATAAGAAGTATCAGTACAATGCTAATCTGGCACCAACTCGTGTGCAATTGCAGAACATGACCATGGGTTCCAACAAGAACTTCAAAGGGTACGCCCAAAAGTGGAGAGATCTGGTTGGTAGGGTGCAACCCCCTTTAATTGACAGGGAGTTGATTGACATCTTCATGGGAACTTTGACAGGACCTTTCTTTAAACACCTGATCGGAAGCTCCTTAGCCGGGTTCACCGAGCTAATACTGACCGGCGAAAGGATCGAAGCTGGTATCAAAAGTGGAAAGATCTAAGGAGCTACACCCTCTAATGCTCAGGAAAATCCGTACAATGGGAAGAAAGAGTCCAATGATGTGTACAGTCAAAAGAGTCGTCATGACCAACATGTGGGGGCAGTCCTGATATTTGGTTCTGCGTCACACTGACAACAGCAAAGGGGAAATCAACAAAGGCCAGACGAGCCCAAAAGACAGTTCACCAACATCAACATGCTGTTGTCTCAAGCGCTACAACACTTGTTGAGGATGAATCTGATTACATTGATAAGACCTCATCCTAACCCCAAAACTTCTTCTCCTAACTACAATCCTAATGCAACGTGTGCTTATCATTCTGACAATCCCGGGCATGACACTAACGATTGCTGGGCATTTAAGTACAAAATTCAGAATTTGATTGACGCTAAGGAGATCGAGTTTGACCCTCCGGAGACTCCAAACATAATAAATGCTCCTATGACGAATCATTTAAGCTTTTGTTCATTTGAATTTTCAAGTTGTAATTTATTTTGTTATTCAAACAATTATCTATTAATGTCAAACTTTGTTTCATTAAATGCATTGCATATGTTTGTCTTGAATTATTTCATTTTCATTACATTTAAACTATGTTATTTACTCACTTTATGACATTCAACTCTTGCTAAAAGTTACAAGCCTTTAGAGGGAGGATGACGAAAACAATGCCATAATCTCATACAGTATACTTTTGAACAGACCTTGCTGACGAGGTATGGGCATTTTTTCAAATCCTAAACACTGGAGTTATAAGGAAGCTAATCCCTAGTCAACCCCTTTGAGCCAAAGAAGTAGAAGTTTTCTGTTTTAAACACAGATTGAAACCTTTAATCAAAACCTAGGGCAGGGTAGTCTCTCAGTTTAATTCAAATATGCGTTCAAATCGCAAACTTTCATTTTGTAAAACAACGAATGACATTAAAAAAAAAACTTTCCTCTGGGATCAAAAGACAGTGATGGTTCCCTACCACATAGGCAGTCATTATCTTTCAAAAGGAAAAACCCACTAAGTCAAAACCTATGAAGGAGATTGGGACATCCCACTGACTGTAATCTCAAAACAAGAACAGTCAGGCAAAAATTAGGGATAACGAATCAAAAGAAAGAGGTCACTACAAATCCTCAACAAACATAAAAGAATTTTTTTGCAAAAATGACCGCCTTCTGTGATACGGTGGGATAACTGACTTGGGATTTTGCGTTTGTGTTCGCAAATGTTTCGGTTTAGCAAGAGTCGCTACCGACTTTTTATTTTATCCTAAGGAAAGGTCAAAAAGCACATGAAAGACCTTTTGAGATGTTTTCTTGGGTTCGGGGAGTAGATTATAGAAAGGGAAGGTATTAGCACCCTTCTATCCATGGTTATCCATGGGCTCTTAGTTACTTGCTTAGATCACTTGCCTTTGCTTTTCAATTGTTTGAAATGGTGCTTTGTGTGTGGTTTTTGAAAATGTTTTGAAAAAAGATGCCTTGTCTAGGCAACCATTGTAACAATTCTTGTTTGAATGTTTTACAAGGGTGTTTGTCTTTTTTGAAAAGATGTTTCAATGTTTTTTGAAAGTGTGTTTTGAAGTTGTGTTGTGATGTGTGTTTTGAAAAATGGCAAGGATTGTTTTGCAAGTTTGGTAAAGTAACCAAGAGCTATCTATCCTAAATTTCTCAAAGATCTTTCTCATGTTTTAACCCTTTTAACAATGTTGTTTCACCATTGTATTTGGTGAACAACCTTGTGTTAGGATGTTAACGGGACGGGCGCGGGTCATCGTTTAGACCATGAAAGCAATAGTGTCAAGTGTCTTTGGCAATTTTCTTGAGGGACTATGATCATTTTGTTTAGGCAACAAGATAGCGTCATCGAGGGACTATGATCATTTTGTTTGTTTTTGTTTTGTTTTGTTTTGCCAAAGTACTTGACATGCAAACATGGCCCATTTTTGAAGGCAACAAGTGGAGTAACCCTAAGGGTGCAAGTGTGCATTGTTTGTTTTTCATGCATGTTTATCTTGAATTAGGTCAAGCTATTTGTTGATTGATTTTGCATACAAACCCTAAGTCTAAACATGGCATAATTGAAAGCTTTTAAATGCGAGAATTTAAATGCTAAGCTATTACAACAAGATATAGGGATGGGGTACAAGTTTGCATTAGGGATATTTGACAAGGAAATAAAATCTAAGTTATTACAACCATATCGAATGTATAGGATACAAATATTTAATTGTACAATACAATAAATAAATAAGAATGTATTATGCACAAAAATGATTTTTTATGTATGTGAAAGTATTTTTCAATTAGGGATAACGAATCAAAAGAAAGAGGTCACTACAAATCCTCAACAAACATAAAAGAATTTTTTTGCAAAAATGACCGCCTTCTGTGATACGGTGGGAGAACTGACTTGGGATTTTGCGTTTGTGTTCGCAAATGTTTCGGTTTAGCAAGAGTCGCTACCGACTTTTTATTTTACCCTAAGGAAAGGTCAAAAAGCACATGAAAGACCTTTTGAGATGTTTTCTTGGGTTCGGGGAGTAGATTATAGAAAGGGAAGGTATTAGCACCCTTCTATCCATGGTTATCCATGGGCTCTTAGTTACTTGCTTAGATCACTTGCCTTTGCTTTTCAATTGTTTGAAATGGTGCTTTGTGTGTGGTTTTTGAAAATGTTTTGAAAAAAGATGTCTTGTCTAGGCAACCATTGTAACAATTCTTGTTTGAATGTTTTACAAGGGTGTTTGTCTTTTTTGAAAAGATGTTTCAATGTTTTTTGAAAGTGTGTTTTGAAGTTGTGTTGTGATGTGTGTTTTGAAAAATGGCAAGGATTGTTTTGCAAGTTTGGTAAAGTAACCAAGAGCTATCTATCCTAAATTTCTCAAAGATCTTTCTCATGTTTTAACCCTTTTAACAATGTTGTTTCACCATTGTATTTGGTGAACAACCTTGTGTTAGGATGTTAACGGGACGGGCGCGGGTCATCGTTTAGACCATGAAAGCAATAGTGTCAAGTGTCTTTGGCAATTTTCTTGAGGGACTATGATCATTTTGTTTAGGCAACAAGATAGCGTCATCGAGGGACTATGATCATTTTGTTTGTTTTTGTTTTGTTTTGTTTTGCCAAAGTACTTGACATGCAAACATGGCCCATTTTTAAAGGCAACAAGTGGAGTAACCCTAAGGGTGCAAGTGTGCATTGTTTGTTTTTCATGCATGTTTATCTTGAATTAGGTCAAGCTATTTGTTGATTGATTTTGCATACAAACCCTAAGTCTAAACATGGCATAATTGAA
The DNA here is from genome assembly GCA_948472305.1 of Vicia faba. NCBI lineage: Eukaryota > Viridiplantae > Streptophyta > Magnoliopsida > Fabales > Fabaceae > Vicia > Vicia faba. The sequence continues at coordinate 1,280,921,605 of OX451738.1, forward strand.
AGCTTTTAAATGCGAGAATTTAAATGCTAAGCTATTACAACAAGATATAGGGATGGGGTACAAGTTTGCATTAGGGATATTTGACAAGGAAATAAAATCTAAGTTATTACAACCATATCGAATGTATAGGATACAAATATTTAATTGTACAATACAATAAATAAATAAGAATGTATTATGCACAAAAATGATTTTTTATGTATGTGAAAGTATTTTTCAATTTGAAATATAAACAAAAATAAAAAGGTCAAATTTGAATATTTTTGTCATTTAGGGCAAAACCCTAGTTTTTAAATAAATAGTAATATTTATTAATTATGTACAATATATATTAAAAAATAAAAATTATATTGTAAAAAAAGTATTTTTAGTGTCATATGTTAATAAAAATAAAAATATATTATTTTCATATTTTTATCCTAAGTATTCTAATAAATATAATATACAAGTATTTATATATATATTTACTAAACCTATTAAATATAAAAAGATAAAATTAATTATTTAGTATATGAAAAAAAATGTATATTTAAGAAAATATTTTCAAGGTGTAAATAAAAATAATAACTGAAAATAAATATAATTTTTATATTATTTTTTAGGGTTTTAGTAACAAGTATTTATATTATCTACATATATATATATATATATATATATTCTAATAAAACAAATAAATGCCAAATAAATGTAAAAAAAATGTGGAAAAATATTTTTGATGTTTTTTATGTTTGAACAAAAAATATAAAATCAGAATCAAAAAGAAAAATGCAAAAATGACAAGTATTTCACATAATGGGCCAGGGGGGTGCAAATGGAAAAAAAGGGTGCAAAAAGCAAGACTGACTCAGGCCCAGCCCAAGCCAGTCATCTTCAACCTTCAGCTTTGTTTGAACAACAAAACGTGCACGCCTCTTGTACCAAAGCTAACTCCTGATTCCTTGACTTTTATGCAAAACTCATAACACCAATATTATAGAGCACCAAAAGACGAATTCAAACATGTAAAAAACTTGGATTAACTCTCAAAGGCCAGAGAGAATTTCTCTGGCCCTAAATTTTAACCTATTTTTTTTCTCATGTTCATGGCTAAAATTCTCACAGCATGCTTAACATAAATGAAAAGTGATCATATGTATGGCTTCAGGGCTATGAATAGGACATGTTTCATTCACAAACCTAAGCTTAACTCTTCCTAGATTGAGAGATAGAAGTCCATGATTTTACCTGTTTCAGCTTGAATCGTGTACAACAATATGGCCAACTTCAATGGAGTTTGAGCTTCTGTATAGCTTGCCTGAAGTCCAAGGAAGCTTCTCCAACACCTAGCTTGCTTTGAATCACTCTGTATCGTGCTATGGAAGTTCACCTGCAAACCTGAAAAATGAAAATGGAAACAGAGGTTAGGGGAGTTACAACTTATGTTTAGGGCTTGGGATAGTTTGAGCGGATGGTATGGAATGTGTTTGGACATGCTTGAGCAAAAACGCACGAGTGGATATTGTTATAGAGGTCAAGTTGCAGAACTTGCCCTGTTTTGCAGCAAAACATGGATTCTGAGTATGAGCAGGTCTTAGGGATGAATGAGTCGTGTTTCAGGCTTGGTTTGATGTTTGGAAAATGTTCACAAGGTTTGCTTAAGCTCTTCTTTGCAGGAAGTGAGAGTTGGTTCAGTTTTGCAATGTTTCTTCTATGTGAAGCAAGGAAAGTGTGTAAGTGTTATATACTTGTCCAAGCCTCTCAAGCATGCTGCAGCATTTGCTCTTGGTAACACAAATTTGTGGACTTGATTTTGTCTCTAAGATCTGGCCCCCATGTCCAAGGATTTTGAATTTGACATAAAGTGATACTTTATCAAAATGGCAAATTTGCTTTTTCCAATTAAGGGTTAATTTAACATGTATTGTCCAAATGGGTGAAATAATGTCTTAACACAATGGTTATGCATTTAATTATTGAGTGTGAAGAGGTTTAGAGGCCTGAAAGCTAGCATAAACCATGCTGAGTTGAAAATGCAAGTTGTTGTGAACATGCTTTGGCCATGAACAAATGTGAGTTTTGGCTAACTTTGCAAATTCGATTCTCTCTAACCACAAAGGTGTTTGAGAAGTTCTTGGACAATTTGGAAAGCTTGGAATGTGTACTATAATCCATATTTGTAATGAAAATTGAAACTCCAAGTGGAACCATGTGAAAAATGGCCAAGAAGTTGGACAAAAATCCTGCCTAGAATAGGGCAAAATTTCTCTAAGTTAAAAATGTTTTGTACCCTTGTTCCAAAAATAATAACTTGAGATACAAGCTTCCTTTGAGAAAACTTTGTGAACCAAAGTTGTATATTTTGAAATGGACTACAACTTTCATGTTTCAAGTTTTGTTTGAATCCAATTTCATCTTGGTGAAAAAATGGGACAAAGTTAGGAAAAAATAAGGAAATTTCATAACTTTGAAAAATTCTAAGTTATGAAATTTTCTCATTCTAAACCCTAATTTGCAATTTTGGATTTCTTGATGAACAAGTTTCATAATTTGACATGTCTTGATGAAAAATGAATCTTGGCATTTGATTTTGACCAAAAAGTCAAAGTTTGACTTTTCAGTATACAGTCAAATTTTGATCAGTTGACTGGAAAATTCATCTGTCAATCCTATGCATTTGAGATCTTTTGAACTTGTGGAATGGGTCAAGACAATGTAATTGAGTCCTTGAGTCCATATGTGAGTTTGGTTTGCCATTGGTTAGGTCAAACAGTCAAAAATTGCCTTTGTGCAGTCAAAACCCTAAAAATGACCATTTTGCCCTTTTGGTGATCTGATCAAATTTCTTGTGGAATTGTGATCCAAACTTGACCAAATAGTTCATATGAGTTCATAATGTTGATGTGGGTCAAAAATCATGAAGTTTGACTGTCAATTGGCCACAGTTGACTTTTTCCCCAATACAAATGATTTCTAGGTCAACTGTCCAATTGACTGGGCAAAGATTGGAATCAAGGCTTGAAACTTGGTATGGATAAACTTGTAAGTCCAACATGAAGCATGAAAGTCACTTTGGGCTTTTTAGGTCAAAACATCCCTGTGCAAACTCAAACCCTAATTTGGGTCAACAGTGCAAGGAGGGGTCTTGAGCAGAGCAAACCCTAACTTGATCTTGAGTTCCAAGAGTCTTGTGGTGAGAAAATGTTGATTAAATGAGAGGGAAAATTTTGGGGTACAACAGTTGCCCCTGTTCAATCTTCTTGAACCTGAAGAGTTAGATTGGCAAGTTTGCCTTTCGCGTCTCGAAGGTAAAAGGAGATTGGACACTAGAGTGCCCGTAAATTTGAACTCGTCACGACATGGATGCGGGAATGGGCTTAAAGATGCCATTTGGAGATGTGACAGAATCTTGTCGGGGGATGGGCTTAAAGATGCCATTTGGAATGTTTGTTGAACTGTATGTCGTTGATGGGTGAGTGAGTATTAGAAAGGTATCCATGTTTGGAATATCTCTGGACTGGGGGTCTGAATAAGCAATAGATTGACATCCGTGTTTGGAGAATCCGTAAACTGTTTTCAGAAGTCTTGAATCTGAACAAGTGATAGATTAACATCCGTATCTGGAGAACCCGTAAACTGTTTTCAGAAGTCTTGAAATTGAATAAGCAATAGATCAGCATCCATGTTGGGAAGCGTCCGTAAACTATTTTCAGAAGTTGAGTCTGAACAAGCGATAGATTAACATCCATGTCTGGAGAATCCGTGAACTGTTTTCAGAAGTTGAGTCTGAACAAGCGATAGATTAACATCCGTGTCTGGAGAATCCGTGAACTGTTTTCAGAAGTTGAAGTTGAATCTTATTAATCTTATCCTGAAAAGGGTAAAATATTAGCTGAAACACAAAGTTATGTTGCATGAAATGTATGATGCAATATATGTTATATCAATGTTTATGATATGAATGTAATCAATGCGCATGTAAGCTGATGAGCTGTCTTGCTGAGGATATATGAATCCTGGATAACCGGAGATAAAAGAATCTTGACTGCTGCCGGGGAAAGTGAACCCTTAACTGCTGCAGGGGAAAGTAAATCCTTGACTGTTGTAGGGGAAAGTAAATCCTTGACTGTTGCAGGGGAAAGTAAATCCTTGACTGTTGTAGGGGATTGCAAGAATCTTTTGATCGTTGAAAATGAGAAGTCCTGGGACCACTGTTGGGGACTCAGGAGCTTGGGTTGTATGCCAATCTACTGGGGATTCAAGGACGAGAGTCTTCATTCTGTTAAGGGTCAGAAGTTGGGAGCATACCAATCTTATGAGGTTTCAAGGATGAGAATCTTTACTCTGTTAACGATTAACTGTTATATGGTCGATCTCCAGGCTTTCACAGAAACTTGTATTGCTATCTGGTCGTAATCCAAGCTTCACAATAACTTGTTGAGCTGCTATCCGGTCGAATCCGGGCCTTACGGCTTGTGTTAAAGATATACCACTATATGGTCGACTCCAGGCTTCGTAGTATTCTTGGCTGCTGTTTGGTCGTAATCCAGGTGTTGTACCCCAAAATTTTCCCTCCCATTTCCTCAACATGTTCTCATCACAAAACCCTTGGAACTCAAGATCCAGTTAGGGTTTCCTCTGCTCAAGACTTCTCCTTGCACTGTTGGCTCAAATTAGGGTTTGTATTTGCACAAAGATGTTTTGACCTAAAATGCCTAAGATGACTTTCATGCTTCATATTGGATTCCCAATTTCATCCATACCAAGTTTCAAGCCTTAACTCCAAATTTTGCCCAGTCAATTGGACAGTTGACCTAAAAATCAACTGTATTGGGGAAAAAGTCAACTGTGGCCAATTGACAGTCAAATCTCATGAAAATTGACCCACATCAACATTATGAACTCATATGGACCATTTGATCAAGTTTGGATCACAATTCCACAAGAAATTTGATCAGATCATCAAAAGGGCAAAATGGTCATTTTTAGGGTTTTGACTGCACAAGGGTAATTTTTGACTGTTTGACCCAACCAATGGCAAACCAAGCTCACATATGGACTCAAGGACTCAATGGAATTGTCTTGACATGTTCAACAAACTCAAAAGATCCCAAGTACACAAGATTGACAGTTGAATTTCCCAGTCAATTGATCAATTTTGACTGTATACTGAAAAGTCAAACTTTGACTTTTTGGTCAAAATCAAGAGTCAAGACTCATTTTTCATCAAAACATGCCAAATCATGAAAGTTGTTCATCAAGAAATCAAGAAATGCAAATTAGGGTTTGAAATGAGAATTTTTCATAACTTAGAATTTTTCTAAGTTATGGAAAACCCTAATTTTTTTCCCAACTTTGCCCCACTTTTTCACCATGATCCATTTGGATTCAAACAAAAGTCAAAACATGAAAGTTGTAGCTTGTTGCATAATATACAACTTTGATTCACAAAGTTTTCCAAAATGAGGCTTGTATCTCAAGTTACAAATTTTTGAATAAGGGCACTAAACCATTCATAACTTAGTGAAAATTTGACCATTTTTGACAAGGTTTTCTACCTAACTTCAAGGCCATTTTCCATACACTTCCACTTGGAATTTCAACTTTCACTTCAAAGATGGATTGTAGTAAACATTCCAAGCTTTCCAAAATGTCCAAGAACTCATCAAACAACCTCATAACTTGAGAGAATCGAATTTTGCAAAATGGGCAAAAGTCACTTTGATTTATGGTCATGTACATGTTCATACACTTTGCAAATTTTCAAATCAGCATGGGCAAGCTAGTTACAGGCCTCTAATCCCTTTATTACTCAATAATTAAATGCCAATCCATTGTGTTTTAGCTTTGTTTGGTTCATATAGTCATTACACAAGGAATTAAGCCTTAACTTTATCCATTTTTGCAAAGTAGAACTTTATGTCAAGTTTGAAATCAAGAGGTACAATGCATATCTTTGGACACAGGATTCATGGACATAACACACTGATCAAGACTAAAAGATGCAGCATAGTGTGAGGGCCTGTACAGTCTAGAATGATCAAGTGGCCATTGCTTGCTTCAAGTTCAAGTAAGATAGTATAACTAGAACCAACTCACAAACCAGTTTACAAACACTTAGACAAACTTATCAAACACATTCCATACATCAGAACCAAGCTAATACACAAGCCCTTAGCCTCCAAAACACCCTCAATCTCAGGATCACTCTCAAACTGCAAAAACAGGGCAAGGCCTGCAGTTTGAGTATCATCTCTCAATCCCTTCAAGCATTCTTGCCCAAACCAGTTCACACACCTTCCCTACCATCTATGCAAGCTAACCAAAAGCCAAAACACGATTTGTAACACCTCCAAGCCACTTCACCATTTTTATTTTTCTGTTTTGCAGTAGAAGTTCTCTAGCACGATTCAGGGAGTTTCAAGACAAAGTAGAACTTGGAATAGCATCCTCACACTTCAAGGAAGCTATACAAATCATCATCTTGCTCTGAAAACTCCTCCATTGCAAAGCACGATTCCAACTGAACAGGTACATTCATGAAGTTCTATCTCTCAGTATAGGCATTGTTAGCTTTAGGTTTGTGAAGGAAACATGTCACAATCGTAGCCCTGAACATGCCCATATGATTAGATTTCATTTATATTATGTATGCTTAGAGAATTTTGGTTCTGAACATTGATGAAAAACTAGGTCAGAAATTGGGGGAGAAGAAATTCTCCCTCATCTTAGAGAGTTAAGTCAAGTTCTTTACATCCCTGAATTCGTCTCTTAATGCTCTACACTTTTCATGTTATGAGTTTTGCTTGAAAGTCCAGGAATTGGAAGATAGAAAACGCGTGTTCATTGTTGTTCATACAGTCTGGAGGTTGAAGAAGGAGTTTCCTGGGCTGGGCCTGTTTGGTTATTGCTTTTTGCACCACATAATTGCTTTTGCACCCCCTGAGCTCATTTCACTTATTTTTAATGATTTCTGACTTTTTTCTTTTTTGATTGATTCATTTATTTTTTCTCATGTTATTAAAAATATAAAAATCTTTTTTCTCACCATTTTTTAATTTATTAGGTATTTATGTTATTTTCTTTTGATTAATACATAAATAAATGAATATATTACATTTCATTAAAATATTGAGAAATATGTAAAAATACTTTTATTTTCATTTTTATTTTATTTTTCCTTCTGAAAATATTTTACATAAAAAATACCTTTTTTACAAATATTAAAAAAATTAATTAATTATTATTATTTAACACATATTTAAAATAATACATATATACATATATTTATTAATATATTTAGGGTAAATACAAAATATATACACTTTTGTTCTTTTTATTTTTATTATTAATATTTAATATAAAAATACATTTTTGGCAAATACTTCACTTTATTTTATTTTTTGTACATAATGAATTAATACTTGTATTAAATTAAATAATAATACATTTTATTTAAATAGAATTAGGGTTTTACCCTAAAATATGAAAATACTCAAAAATAATACCCTTTTATTTTCTTTTTATTTTTACATAAATAATTCTTTTTTTTCATACATATAAAAATTCCTTTTTTGCATTTTTGCATATTTATCTTATTTCATTTAATCTATGCAAATTAATCATCTTGTAAATAATTCACTATTGATGTAATAGTTTTAGGTTTAAATTACTTGTCAAAATCCCCATTTGAACATTTGTACCCCCCTTCCCATATTTGGTTTTGTAATAGCTTAGTAAATTTATTTTCGCACTTTATTGCTTTCTAATGATAACATGTTAGAATTAGGGTTTGTATGCGAAAAAACGACAAAAATAGTTATGACCTAATCTCAAGACAAACAAGCATGAAAATGAACACATAAATCACACTTGCACCCCCTAGGGTATTCCACTTGTTGCCTTTCAAAATTGGGCCATATTGCATGTTAGGTCTCTTTGGGCAAAACAAACACAAATCAAATGATCATAGTCCCTCGATGACGCTTTCAAAATGTTGCCTAAATAAATGATCAAGTCCCTTAAGAAATTGCCCAAAGATACTTAGCACCATTGCAATTATGGTCTAAACGATGACCCACGTCCGTCCCTTCCACATCCTAACATAAGATTGTCCACCAAATGCAATGGTGGAACAAACTTGTTAAAAGGGTTAAAACATAGCAATAATCTTTGAGAAATTTAGGAGTAGATAACCTCTTAGTTACTTGAATCAAACTTGTGAAACAAAACACTTGCCTATTTTCTAAAACCACACATCACTACACTTTCAAAACAACTTTCAAAAAGCAAACGAAAACCTTTTTTAAAAGACATACACCTTTGTATACATCCCAACATGGATCATTACAAAGGTTGCCACCACATTGGCTTCTTTTCAAAACATTTTCAAACCCACACACACAAGCACCATTTCAAACAATTGAAAACAAAAGGCAAGTGATCTAAGCAAGTAACTAAGAGCCCATGGATAACCATGGATAAAAAGGGTGCTAATACCTTCCCTTTCTATAATCTACTCCCCGAACCCAAGAAAACATCTCAAAGGTTTTTGCTGTGCTTTTTAACCTTTCCTTAGGATAAAATAAAAAGTCGGTGGCGACTCTTGCTCAACCGAAACATTTGCGAAAACAAACGCAAAACCTCAAGTCAGTTCTCCCACCGTATCACAGAACTGGCGACTCTGCTGGGGACTTTTTTGAAGTGGAGTAACCTTAGGGCTTAGATCACCTTTGTTTTCAATTTTTTGCTTTGTTTGCTTTTATATTTGTGGGCATTGCATCGGAGTTTTCATAGATCCTAACCCGGATCTGGGAAATACCCTTTTTAGGTAGCAAAATCTGTGAGGGACCTATCCGGCGTAGACCGACATGGGTGAAGCAGTGGCTACGTTGGTGTGGCACCTTGGTCTGTACCTATATCCCTTGTGTTGCAACAGGGAGAATATAGGTCTTCTAAGGAGTCATTAAACACCAATTGACCTTAGAACCTTAAATTGACCAACTTGGCTATTAGGACAGTAGCAGTATGCTACACTCATTGAGGCTAAACTCTCGAGATGGTTCTGGCCGCGAGAAAAGATTGCGATGCTGGAGTTATGACCGATTGAGGGTAGCCAATGATATGAGATCCTTTAGAAACCGGTTACTTTTTGATAGGACAGGTTTTAACCAACCAAACTAAAAGAGGGTAATACCTAAACTTCATGCTGGCCTGAAACCTAAGGGTTGTCTTGTGTGACTTATGTGCCTTATCATGCTTGCCTATGTGAATACTTGTGGTGTGCTTCATCATAGCATCATTCCATCATACCATTGCATGCATCCTGTACAAAGGACTAACCCATTTCAAAGACAAAAAAGTTTCAACTTTGCTCTGTTTTGTAGGACATCATGATGCCCGTGCGTAGGAATACTGTCCGGCTCAACTTTGTTCAACCACCAGTTTTGATCAAGGATTTGGTTGGTAGGATTCCAAACACTTCCTCCTTCATCAGCAGACATGGTTCTCTCCTTGGCTTGATCACTGCAAAATGGGACCAACAACTGATAAGTGTTCTGACCCAGTTTTATGACCCTCTGCATCATTGTTTCACCTTTCAAGACTTCCAGCTGGTTCCTACCCTGGAAGAATTCTCCTATTTGCTTGGGATCCCTGTCTTGGAACAAACTCCATTCACTGGTTTGGAAAAGACTCCTAGGCCTGAAGAGGTTGCTGCAATTCTCCCCTTGACCAAAGAAGAGGTATTAGCTAACTGGGAAACTAGAAATGGGGTCAAGGGCTTTTTGGTCAAATTTCTGGTTGGCAAGGCTAATGATTTCTGGAATGATTTGGACTTCAAGGAGTACGAGGATATTCTGGCTCTTTTGATCTATGGTCTGGTATTGTTTCCCAATCCTGACACCTTTATCAGTATCCATGTCATAAGGATCTTCATGTCTCGGAATCCTGTACCCACTCTTTTGGGTGATATTCTACAACAACTCTATGCTCGTACCGCTCGAAAACGGGGAACTCCGTGGTGTTGTGCTCCTTTGCTAGTGAGGTGGTTTATTTCGCACCTTCCTAAGTTCGTGCTGAAGAATGAAGAAGGAAAAGGTTGGGCTCGGAGGTTAATGTCTCTCACTGATGATGACATCACTTGGACTCTCAGAGGTTTGGATGAGGTAGCTGTTATTGATCGTTGCGGAGAATACCCTAATGTTCCGTTGATTGGTATCCAAGGAGGAATCTCTTATAATCCATGCTTAGCTCTCCGTCAGTTTGGAAGAGCCAGAGGAGATGGGCCTCATGAAATGCTGGTTCCTCACTTCCATTTTGAGTTTCAGGCAGACAGTGACAAACTACGCCATGGATTCATTAGAGCTTGGGACATAATTCACAAAGCTGACCCACATGAGTTGGGACCAAAGACTTCTCTACCATTGGAACCCTATTGCAAGTGGGTCCGCATCCGTGCTCAGAAGTTAGGTATGCCATATGAAGCAGTCAGACCTATCATTCTTGAATCTCCTGACGAAGATGGGGTTCCTCCAACTGTCCTCCCTCCTCAGATACCCACTGATTTTGACACAATGAAGAGATCTTGGGCGCAGTTAAAGGAAGAACGGGATTTCTATCGGGAGAAGTTCAACGAGCAGGAACGGAAGATCCAGAGGCTGACTAAACAATTGGAGGAAGAAAGGGTCCTGAACAACTACATCAGCACTGAGAAGAGGAGGCCATGGGAGCATTGATGAGCTTTGGATATTTCCTTTTATAGCTTTTATTTCCTTTTCAGTATTTTTCATTCCTGTAATGCCTAAGGGCAAGTTGTTGAACCATTGAAAATTTTAATCTAATGAAGTGTGTTTCCCTTTTTGTCTACAAAGTTGAATCTTGTTTGTCTTTGAAAACATAAAACATACGCATTCCATTGCACCATATGCATAGCAGGTACCCTATTTCACAGGTTGCTTAATCTCCTTCGCTGTTTATTTTGAACAGTCATCATGAATCCAGACTCATCCAGTGAGCAAGCAATCAAGGCCCTTCAGGCCCAAAGTGCCCAGTTTCAAGAGATGGTTCTGAGCCTGGCCCAAGGGCAGCAAGAGTTGAAGACTCTACTCCTGAAGAAGAAGAAGAAAAAGAGGACTGCGTTATTCAACACTGGACGCAGATTTGGGAACACACTCCATAATGAAGCTGATCCAACTACGTCTTCTGCTGAGAAAGACAGTCCCCAAGGGGGAGGAGCTCCTAGTCCTGCAGTCTCCGACAACGAGACGGACTACAACGACGAACAATACCCACCTGCTGCTGACAGATACAAGCAATTGGAAGACCGTTTGAGCGCCATGGAGATTCAGAATGTGTCGGGGCTGGATTTCGGAGATTTGGGGTTATCTTCTGGGGTAGTAATTCCACACAAGTTTAAGGCGCCTGCCTTTACCAAATATGACGGGGCTTCCTGTCCCAAGCTGCATCTAAGGTCGTACGTAAGGAAGATCCAACCTTACACGGCGGATAAGAACCTTTGGATTCACTTCTTCCAAGATAGCCTTTCGGGGTCACAGCTTGAGTGGTTCTATCAACTAGATGGAACTAGCATCCGACACTGGGAAGATTTGGCAACTGCGTTCTACAGACAATATCAATACAATTCTGATCTCGCTCCTACGCGTACCCAACTTCAGGGTATGTCTCTAGGAACGGGCGAAGGGTTTAAAGAATATGCACAAAAATGGAGAGATTTGGCTGGCAGGGTGCAGCCTCCATTAACTGATCGTGAGCTGGTCGATATGTTTCTAGGGACTTTGTCTGGTCCATTTTTCAATCATTTGGTTGGAAACTCCTCCGCTGGGTTTACGGATTTGATTCTGACAGGAGAAAGGATTGAAGCTGACATCAGGTCAGGAAAGATACAAAAAGCTGCCTCCCCAAGTACCGAGAAGAGGCCTTTCAAGAAAGAAGCAAGTGCCGTCTATGGTCCTAGAAGACAAGTCAAGCCCGAAAGTCGCCAAGCCGTCAATGCTTTGGTCATTTCAAAACCTGTTGCTGCTCCTCAGCAGTACAATCAACAAAGAGGTGAAAGGCCCAAGAGACAGTATACTCGGCTGAGTATGACCTTGTCTCAAATTTTACCCTAACTGTTGTCAACCAACTTGGTGACCCTCAAAGAAGCTCCTAAGGTCGTCAACACTGCGTCTCCTAAGTATAATCCGAGTGCCCGGTGTGCTTATCATTCTGATAGTCCCGGGCACACTACTGATGATTGCTGGGCCTTGAGAAACAAAGTGCATGATCTAATCGACGCGAAGGAAATTCAGTTTGAAGCGCCTGAGAGACCGAATGTTGTAACTGCTCATATGCCCCAGCATAGAGTAAATGCCATTGAGGAAGAGTTGTATGCTGTTTCGGTGAATGATGTTGCCACCCCTCTTTTGACTGTTAAGAGGAACTTACTACTAGCCGGTTTATTTCCGGGTTGTAGCAAGGGTTGCCTCTTGTGTGCTATTATCCCTACCGGTTGTCCACTGCTGAAATCAGGCATCCAAAGCCTGATGGATAGCAAGGAAATTCTGTTCAAGAAAACTGTTGTTCCGTCTGTTTCCATTGAAGAAATATCTGTTGTCACAATTTACAATCCTGCCAAGCTCCCATGAAGAAACCAGTCAAAATTATGTCTGTTGCGCCCATCACTATTACTGTCCCGGGGCCTCTCCCATATGAGTCTGATAAAGTTGTTCCATGGAATTACGGGGCCGATGTGTATGTGCTTGGAGTGAAACAGGAGTTCAACACCGATACTAGTATCAGTAACATCACTGGTCCCGCCAAGATTACCCGCAGTGGCAGGCTTTTCTCGCCTGACATTGCACCACCAGCTATCCGAAAACCTCTCACCATCACACCCGCAAGTGTGCATGTTCCAATTCAAGTTCCTGTGTCTACTACTGCCGCCGAGTCCTCTGATACTCGGGGCAAAGAAGTTGCTACCGATTTGCCTGCCAGGACGGAGGCACCGAAGAAGACTGCTGTGGAAGCCTCCCAACAAGAAATGGAGGAAATTCTTAAAATCATCAAAAAGAGTGACTTCAATGTTGTTGAACAGTTGGGGCATACCCCCTCCAAAATCTCTATGTTATCATTGTTGCTATGCTCAGAGGCCCATGCAAAAGCCCTGATTTCATTTCTGAAAACGGCCCATGTGCCGCAAGAGACCTCCGCGGATCAATTCACCGACTGTGTGGCTAATTTGACAGCTGACAATGGCTTAGGGTTCTCGGATGCTGACCTTACCGCCAAGGGGAAAAATCACAATGATGCCTTGCACGTCTCTATAGAGTGCAGGGGCACTACTCTCGCACACGTGTTGGTGGATACCGGCTCTTCCCTGAATGTTTTGCCCAAGAAGGCATTGGATCGCTTGGATTGTGAGGGTCTGGAATTGAAACCTAGCAACATCATTGTTAGAGCCTTCGACGGTTCTAAGAGGATGGTGCACGGTGAAGTAGACATTCCTATTCGTGTGGGTTCCCAAGTTTTCGACTCGACGTTCTATGTAATGGATATTCGTCCATCTTACTCCTGCTTGTTGGGTCGACCCTGGATTCACAAAGATGGGGCAGTAACATCCACTCTACACCAAAAGCTCAAATACCCTGTCAAAGGGAAGATTGTTACTGTGCAGGGTGAGGAGGAATACATGGTTAGCCACTTGAATTCATTCCGGTACATCGAGATGGACGGGGAGTTTATTGAAACCCCCTTTCAGCATTTTGAGGAGGTACCTCCAATATTGGCATCAGCTGAAGCAGTGGTTGAAGAGGACTTTCCGTTGAAGATGGCGTCCTTGAAGGATGCCTGGGCTGTAATCGAGAAAGGCAATTGCGCAAACTGGGGTCAGCTTCCTGACTTCACTCAAAAGAATGACAAGTTTGGGCTGGGCTTTACTGCAGAGGCTCAGAGGGCTATGCGCAAGGAGAAGATCAGAAAGGCTCCGGTGTTTATCTCCAACCCAAGGGTGAATGCTATCGAGGAGGATGTAGAGGAAGCAGAGTTTGACAGTTGGATCTACCCGACTACCAGCAACGGACCGAGCAGCTGGACGGCAAAGGATTTTACTCCTATCACATTTGTCACGCAGTAATTGACTCTTTTGATTTTCAATTTGTAACAAACAAAATGTTAAAACTTTGTTGGCTCGGTGTCCTACCCGGGGCATCGCAGTTCCATTTGCGAGGGCTTTTTGTATGACATTTCCATATATCATCAATCAAAACATTGGACGTTTGTTGCATTTCAAATCTTGTGCTCTTTTTCTTTCTGTGTTATATATATTGCAAAACAGCTATATTTACACACACCCACTTATACATGTTTCAATCCACTCTGGATCTCACTGGTAACGGCTCTGCTACCGCCAGTTATGACTTCGAGAATCCGATCAACTTGGCCGAAGACGAAGGTGAAGATGATTGCGAAGTGCCTGGTGAACTTGCAAGACTGCTGCTCCAGGAAGAGAGGGCTATCCAACCACATGAAGAGCCGGTAGAAACGATTAACCTGGGTACTGAGACAGATAGGAAAGAGGTCAAGATTGGGGCTAATCTAGAGCTCAGCGTGAAGCAACGATTGATCCAGATGCTACATGATTACATGGAGATATTTGCTTGGTCCTACGAGGACATGCCGGGTTTGGATGCCGACATTGTAGTTCATCACCTACCGACAAAGGAAGACTGCCCTCCGGTAAAGCAAAAGGTCCGCCGTATGCGCCCAGAGATGTCCGAAAAGATCAAGGCTGAGGTTATGAAGCAATTCGATGCCGGGTTTCTAGCGGTAACTTCTTATCCTCAATGGGTTGCCAACATGGTGCCAGTGCCAAAGAAAGACGGAAAAGTCAGGATGTGCGTCGACTATAGGGATTTGAACAGGGCAAGCCCCAAGGATGACTTCCCCTTACCTCACATCGACGTTCTTGTTGACAATACTGCTCAACACAAGGTGTTCTCCTTCATGGATGGTTTTTCAGGGTATAATCAGATCAATATGGCTCCGGAAGACATGGAAAAGACTACCTTTGTGACTCAGTGGGGCACCTTCTGTTATAAGGTCATGCCATTCGGGTTGAAAAATGCTGGGGCAACCTATCAACGTGCCATGGTTGCTTTATTTCATGATATGATCCATCATGAGATTGAGGTATACGTTGATGACATGATAGCAAGGTCTCAAACTGAAGAGGAGCATCTTGATCATCTGAGGAAGCTGTTTGATCGTCTAAAGTTGTACAAGCTGAGATTGAATCCCAACAAATGCACCTTTGGGGTAAGGTCCGGAAAATTGCTAGGTTTCATTGTAAGTGATAAAGGTATTCAGGTGGACCCTGCCAAGGTAAAAGCCATACAAGAGATGCCGACTCCAAAGATAGAGAAAGAGGTCAGAGGCTTCCTGGGACGACTGAATTACATTGCCCGTTTCATCTCACATCTGACTGCTACTTGTGAGCCAATCTTCAAATTACTGAAGAAAGATCAAGTGGTACGTTGGAACGATGAATGTCAGGCTGCTTTTGAAAAGATAAAGGAATACCTCCAAGAGCCACCCATTCTTATGCCACCAGTGGAAGGAAGACCTCTAATATTATACTTGACAGTACTTGATAATTCGATGGGGTGTGTGCTGGGGCAGCATGACGAGTCTGGCCGAAAAGAGCACGCTATTTATTACTTGAGCAAAAAGTTTACCGACTGTGAGTCTCGTTACTCACTGCTCGAGAAAACTTGCTGCGTTCTAGTATGGGCTGCACGCCGGCTGAGACAGTATATGCTGACTCACACCACTTTGTTGATTTCAAAGATGGATCCCATCAAGTACATATTTGAAAAGCCTGCTCTGTCTGGGAGAATAGCAAGATGGCAAATGATCTTAACAGAATATGATATCCAGTATACAACTCAGAAAGCAATCAAAGGAAGTGTGCTGGCAGATCATTTGGCACACCAACCTGTGGACGATTATCAATCATTGAACTTTGATTTTCCGGACAAAGACATCATGGTGGTAACTGATTGTGAAGTGCCTGGGCCGGATGAAGGACCTGAGGAAGGATCCTGATGGTCTATGCATTTTGACGGAGCCTCCAATGCTTTGGGTAATGGTGTCGGCGTTGTAATCATATCTCCCAAAGGAACTCATACTCCACTCACCGCCCGACTGTGCTTCAACTGCACCAACAACATGGCAGAATATGAGGCATGCATCATGGGTCTTCAAGCTGCGATCGACTTAAGGATCAAGTTTCTAAGTGTCTTCGGAGATTCCGCTCTCGTGGTCAATCAGATCAAAGGCGAGTGGGATACGAAACACCCGAATCTTATCCCTTACAAGGAGTATGTGTTGACCTTGCTTCCCCATTTTGAAGAGATAACTTTTGAGCACTTCCCAAGAGAGGAGAATCAGCTAGCGGACGCACTGGCTACGATGTCTTCAATGTTCAAAGTTAAATGGGACAATGAGGCTCCCCGGATCATCATCTGGAAGTTGGACGAACTGGCATACTGCTGCGACCTTGAGGCCGAAAAGGTGACTGAAAAACCCTGGTATCATGAGGTGAAAAGGTACTTGGAAGCTCAGGAATACCCTAAAGGTGCATCTGTCAATGACAAGAAGTTCATGAGGAGGTTTGTTGCAAAATTCTTCCTCAGCAACGGCATTCTCTACAAACGGAATCATGATTCAACTCTGCTGCGTTGTGTGGATAAGGCTGAAGCAGAGAAGATCATGATAGAATTGCATGAAGGAACATTCGGAACACATTCCAGTGGGCACACCATGGCAAAGAAAATCCTTAGGGCAGGATATTTCTGGTCCACAATGGAAGCCGATTGTCACCGACACTCTCGAACTTGTCACAAGTGCCAGATCTATGCTGACAAGGTGCACATCCCTCCGGTTCCTCTGAACGTCCTGACGGCACCTTGGCCTTTTGCAATGTGGGGCATCGATATGATCGGTGAGATCCGACCAACGGCAACCAACGGGCATCGCTTCATCTTGGTGGCGATCGATTACTTCACGAAGTGGGTTGAGGCAGCTTCCTACGCCACAGTAACCAAGAGCGTCGTGGCACGTTTCATCCGGCATAATCTGATCTGTCGGTATGGTGTCCCAGAGAGAATCATTACGGACAATGGTACCAATCTCAATAACAAAATGATCACTGAACTCTGCGAACAATTCAAAATACAGCACCACAATTCTTCTCCCTATCGGCCGAAGATGAATGGGGCTGTAGAGGCAGCTAATAAGAATATCAAGAAAATTGTGCAGAAGATGACAGTGACCTATAAAGATTGGCACGAGATGTTACCGTTCGCTCTTCATGGGTACCGTACCTCAGCAAGGACGTCGACCGGGGAAACTCCTTTCTCCTTGGTCTATGGCATGGAGGCAGTCTTGCCAATTGAAGTCCAGATACCCTCTCTCCGAATAATGAAGGATGCAGATCTGAGTGAAGATGACTGGATCCAGACTCGACTTGATCAATTAAATCTGATTGACGAAAAGAGACTCACTGCTATCTGTCATGGTCAAACGTATCAAAAACAAATGATCAGGGCATTTAACAAGAAAGTCAGACCACAAGAGTATCAAGTTGGGGACCTGGTAATCAAACGCATCATCCTTCCTCAAAGTGATCCCCGGGGCAAATGGACCCCTACATACGAAGGGCCATTTGTGGTTAAACATGTGTTCTCAGGAGGAGCCATGATCCTAACCACCATGGATGGTGACGACCTTCCTCACCCCGCCAATGCAGACATAGTGAAAAGATACTACGCATAAATAAAAAGACCCGCTAGGTTGACATACCTAGGCAAAAATAAGGGCTTCCCGGCGAACCAAAAGGGTTCGGGCAAAAATAAGGGATGAAATGAAAAAAAATCTGTACACCCGGCAAGTCGAAAACCCGAAAGGGCGGCTTGGGCAAAAATGGGTATCCCGGTGGACTGAAAACCCGAAAGGGCGGTCCAGGCAAAAGTTAGGGATAAAGCGTAACACTATGTCTCATTGGATCACTTCGCATCCGGAATTCGGCATCAACTATCTGGCTCAGATTTCGGCATCAACCAATCAGCTTCATCTTCAACTAGGCAGCAAAGCGATGAGACGCTTGGAGACATAAAGGCAATAGCAGAGTTGGAACCCAGTGGGATTATTCACATAGCTGTTTTGTTCTTTTTCAAAATTGTAAATTATTCGGCGGCATTCCCTTACTAGGATGTCAGCCTCTTGTACAAAAAATGCCTATTCACAGGCAAAATTCAAATCAATACAAATACACTTTTCAGACAAATAGCCAATTGTTTTTTTCTTTTTGTTTTGTCTTGCGAAGAACGTCCAATGTTCATTTTTGATATATGCATTTGTCATTAAATTGCTAATTCATAAATACTTGCATGTGAAACAAAAGACTAATTACAGGTGACATCAGAAACAGGGGCAATGTGAAGTTGTCTAGTGCAGTCTGTTTGCCTTGTCCGCCAAGGTATCAAGATAGGTTCAATTGAAGAATGTGACCAGGTTATCTCAACTCCCCACAGAGTAAGATAAGTTTCAGCAAGGCATCAGCCCTACAATGGGTGTCCTATTTCTCCAGCGAGTCAGCATTACTTTCCCAAGCAGAGTTGGTTCCCCTTCGACCCTGAAAAGGCAACATTCCCCAGTAGGAGTATAGGCGTTTCATCAACAAACATCCCCGGCAGTCTTGATCTAAGATTGTTCCCCGGCGGTATACAGACGTTCCAAATTTCCCCGGGAAAGTCCAATCCAAAAGGTTCTCCAGGAAAGTGGAATCCATTTCCCCGGTGGGAAGATTATCCCCTACTGAGTACGGACGTCTCTCCCGAGCTTTATTCAAAGTTATTCCTCACAAGGGCTTATAACTGGGATATCCTTAGCTAATTGCCACAGAAGACCGTCCTCGGCCAAGTTCTTTCAATCCCCAGCGGAGTTTATCTTCGGTATCCCCAGCGGAGTTTATCTTTGGTATTCCCAACGAAGTTCATCATTGAAACCCTCAGTGGAGCTTTTGTCAAAACTTCAGCGAAGTATCTCTTCCACAGAACAATTCCCCGGCCGGTCGTCAAGGATTTATTTTCCTAAAGACAAAATTACATTCATAAACATTTCACACTTTCATACATCTTGATTACATACATGATAAAGTGCATACAACACTATCTCATGTTGAAAATCATGACATCATGCATCATGACATTGCATACCACTTATGTTTTTGCCTTTTCAGGGAAAAAGACAATCCCAAAGACAACTACCTTCAACTGCCGCAATTCCAGATTCGATACCTGTATCTAGCCAGGGCACATCTGAGAGTGATCAGTTTCCAGACTCGATTCCTGTATCTAGCCAGGGCACGTCTGAAGAGTTCAAAGATTCGATTCCTGTATCCAGCCAGGGCACATCTATCAACTACAACATTTCCAGATTCAATTCCTGTATCCAGCCAGGGCATATCTGTTGACAACATTTCCAGACTCGATTCCTGTATCTAGCCAGGGCACGTCTGAAGAGTTCGAAGATTCGATTCCTGTATCCAGCCAGGGCATATCTGTTGACGACTATTTCCAGATTCGACTCCTGTATCCAGCCAGGGCACATCTGTGAGCGACCGATTGTAGATTCGATACCTGTATCTAGCCAGGGCATATCTACATCAGGAGATTGAAGATCAAACACCTGTAGCAAGCCAGGAAAACATTTGTCTTTCTCAAATACACGAGTTCTCGCTAAGGAATCTCTTATGCGATCAACACTTCCAAATGGCATCTATAAGCCCATTCCCGACAAGTTGTTGTCACATCTCCAAATGGCATCTATAAGCCCATACCCGACATCACATTGCTGATACTTCAACATGCGAGTGCAAATTTCCGGGCACTCTAGTGTCCAATCTCCTTTTACCCTCGAGTCACGAAAGGCAAACTTGCCAATCTAACTCTTCAGGTTCAAGAAGATTGAACAGGGGCAACTATTGTACCCCAAAATTTGCCCTCCCATTTCCTCAACATGTTCTCATCACAAAACCCTTGGAACTCAAGATCCAGTTAGGGTTTCCTCTGCTCAAGACTTCTCCTTGCACTGTTGGCTCAAATTAGGGTTTGTATTTGCACAAAGATGTTTTGACCTAAAATGCCTAAGATGACTTTCATGCTTCATATTGGATTCCCAATTTCATCCATACCAAGTTTCAAGCCTTAACTCCAAATTTTGCCCAGTCAATTGGACAGTTGACCTAAAAATCAACTGTATTGGGGAAAAAGTCAACTGTGGCCAATTGACAGTCAAATCTCATGAAAATTGACCCACATCAACATTATGAACTCATATGGACCATTTGATCAAGTTTGGATCACAATTCCACAAGAAATTTGATCAGATCATCAAAAGGGCAAAATGGTCATTTTTAGGGTTTTGACTGCACAAGGGTAATTTTTGACTGTTTGACCCAACCAATGGCAAACCAAGCTCACATATGGACTCAAGGACTCAATGGAATTGTCTTGACATGTTCAACAAACTCAAAAGATCCCAAGTACACAAGATTGACAGTTGAATTTCCCAGTCAATTGATCAATTTTGACTGTATACTGAAAAGTCAAACTTTGACTTTTTGGTCAAAATCAAGAGTCAAGACTCATTTTTCATCAAAACATGCCAAATCATGAAATTTGTTCATCAAGAAATCAAGAAATGCAAATTAGGGTTTGAAATGAGAATTTTTCATAACTTAGAATTTTTCTAAGTTATGGAAAACCCTAATTTTTTTCCCAACTTTGCCCCACTTTTTCACCATGATCCATTTGGATTCAAACAAAAGTAAAAACATGAAAGTTGTAGCTTGTTGCATAATCTACAACTTTGATTCACAAAGTTTTCCCAAATGAGGCTTGTATCTCAAGTTACAAATTTTTGAATAAGGGCACTAAACCATTCATAACTTAGTGAAAATTTGACCATTTTTGACAAGGTTTTCTACCTAACTTCAAGGCCATTTTCCATACACTTCCACTTGGAATTTCAACTTGCACTTCAAAGATGGATTGTAGTACACATTCCAAGCTTTCCAAAATGTCCAAGAACTCATCAAACAACCTCATAACTTGAGAGAATCGAATTTTGCAAAATGGGCAAAAGTCACTTTGATTCATGGCCATGTACATGTTCATACACTTTGCAAATTTTCAAATCAGCATGGGCAAGCTAGTTACAGGCCTCTAATCCCTTTCTTACTCAATAATTAAATGCCAATCCATTGTGTTTTAGCTTTGTTTGGTTCATATAATCATTACACAAGGAATTAAGCCTTAATTGGAAAAAGTGATTTATCCATTTTTGCAAAGTAGAACTTTATGTCAAGTTTGAAATCAAGAGGTACAATGCATATCTTTGGACACAGGATTCATGGACATAACACACTGATCAAGACTAAAAGATGCAGCATAGTGTGAGGGCCTGTACAGGCTAGAATGATCAAGTGGCCATTGCTTGCTTCAAGTTCAAGTAAGATAGCATAACTAGAACCAACTCACAAACCAGTTTACAAACACTTAGACAAACTTATCAAACACATTCCATACATCAGAACCAAGCTAATACACAAGCCCTTATCCTCCAAAACACCCTCAATCTCAGGATCACTCTCAAACTGCAAAAATAGGGCAAGGCCTGCAGTTTGAGTATCATCTCTCAATCCCTTCAAGCATTCTTGCCCAAACCAGTTCACACACCTTCCCTACCATCTATGCAAGCTAACCAAAAGCCAAAACACGATCTGTAACACCTCCAAGCCACTTCACCATTTTTATTTTTCTGTTTTGCAGTAGAAGTTCTCTAGCACGATTCAGGGAGTTTCAAGACAAAGTAGAACTTGGAATAGCATCCTCACACTTCAAGGAAGCTATACAAATCATCATCTTGCTCTGAAAACTCCTCCATTACAAAGCATGATTCCAACTGAACAGGTACATTCATGAAGTTCTATCTCTCAGTATAGGCATTGTTAGCTTTAGGTTTGTGAAGGAAACATGTCACAATCGTAGCCCTGAACATGCCCATATGATTAGATTTCATTTATATTATGTATGCTTAGAGAATTTTGGTTCTGAACATTGATGAAAAACTAGGTCAGAAATTGGGGGAGAAGAAATTCTCCCTCATCTTAGAGAGTTAAGTCAAGTTCTTTATATCCCTGAATTCGTCTCTTAATGCTCTACACTTTTCATGTTATGAGTTTTGCTTGAAAGTCCAGGAATTGGAAGATAGAAAACGCGTGTTCATTGTTGTTCATACAGTCTGGAGGTTGAAGAAGGAGTTTCCTGGGTTGGGCCTGTTTGGTTATTGCTTTTTGCACCACATAATTGCTTTTGCACCCCCTGAGCCCATTTCACTTATTTTTAATGATTTCAGACTTTTTTCTTTTTTGATTGATTCATTTATTTTTTCTCATGTTATTAAAAATATAAAAATCTTTTTTCTAACCATTTTTTAATTTATTAGGTATTTATGTTATTTTCTTTTGATTAATACATAAATAAATGAATATATTACATTTCATTAAAATATTGAGAAATATGTAAAAATACTTTTATTTTCATTTTTATTTTATTTTTCCTTCTGAAAATATTTTACATAAAAAATACCTTTTTTACAAATATTAAAAAAATTAATTAATTATTATTATTTAACACATATTTAAAATAATACATATATACATATATTTATTAATATATTTAGGGTAAATACAAAATATATACACTTTTGTTCTTTTTATTTTTATTATTAATATTTAATATAAAAATACATTTTTGGCAAATACTTCACTTTATTTTATTTTTTGTACATAATGAATAAATACTTGTATTAAATTAAATAATAATACATTTTATTTAAATAGAATTAGGGTTTTACCCTAAAATATGAAAATACTCAAAAATAATACCCTTTTATTTTCTTTTTATTTTTACATAAATAATTCTTTTTTTTCATACATATAAAAATTCCTTTTTTGCATTTTTGCATATTTATCTTATTTCATTTAATCTATGCAAATTAATCATCTTGTAAATAATTCACTATTGATGTAATAGTTTTAGGTTTAAATTACTTGTCAAAATCCTCATTTGAACATTTGTACCCCCCTTCCCATATTTGGTTTTGTAATAGCTTAGTAAATTTATTTTCGCACTTTATTGCTTTCTAATGATAACATGTTAGAATTAGGGTTTGTATGCGAAAAAACGACAAAAATAGTTATGACCTAATCTCAAGACAAACAAGCATGAAAATGAACACATAAATCACACTTGCACCCCCTAGGGTATTCCACTTGTTGCCTTTCAAAATTGGGCCATATTGCATGTTAGGTCTCTTTGGGCAAAACAAACACAAATCAAATGATCATAGTCCCTCGATGACGCTTTCAAAATGTTGCCTAAATAAATGATCAAGTCCCTTAAGAAATTGCCCAAAGATACTTAGCACCATTGCAATTATGGTCTAAACGATGACCCGCGTCCGTCCCTTCCACATCCTAACATAAGATTGTCCACCAAATGTAATGGTGGAACAAACTTGTTAAAAGGGTTAAAACATAGCAATAATCTTTGAGAAATTTAGGAGTAGATAACCTCTTAGTTACTTGAATCAAACTTGCGAAACAAAACACTTGCCTATTTTCTAAAACCACACATCACTACACTTTCAAAACAACTTTCAAAAAGCAAATGAAAACCTTTTTTAAAAGACATACACCTTTGTATACATCCCAACATGGATCATTACAAAGGTTGCCACCATATTGGCTTCTTTTCAAAACATTTTCAAACCCACACACACAAGCACCATTTCAAACAATTGAAAACAAAAGGCAAGTGATCTAAGCAAGTAACTAAGAGCCCATGGATAACCATGGATAGAAAGGGTGCTAATACCTTCCCTTTCTATAATCTACTCCCCGAACCCAAGAAAACATCTCAAAGGTTTTTGCTGTGCTTTTTAACCTTTCCTTAGGATAAAATAAAAAGTCGGTGGCGACTCTTGCTCAACCGAAACATTTGCGAAAACAAACGCAAAACCTCAAGTCAGTTCTCCCACCGTATCACACCAGGCTTCACAGAAACTTGTATTTCCATCTGGTCGTAATCCAGGCTTCACAATAACTTGTTGAGCTGCTATCCGGTCAAATCCGGGCTTCACGGCTTGTGTTAAATACATACCACTATCTGGTCGACTCCAGGCTTCGTAGTATTCTTGGCTGCTGTCTGGTCGTAATCCAGGCTTCACAGAAACTTGTATTGCCATCTGGTCGTAACCTAGGCTTCACAATAACTTGTTGGGCATTAAACTATTATTCGGTCGAATCCGGGCTTCATAGCTTGCTCTTAGGAGATACCACTATCTGGTCGTAATCCAGGCTTCACGGTGGTCTGATACTGTTATCCGGTCGTAATCCGGGCTTCACAATATACTGTAGAGATCAAGATACTATCCGGTCGAATCCGGGCATCATAACTTGAATTTTGTGAGAACTTGATCTTTGACGACCGTAACTTCCAACAGGTGATGAAGGAACTTTTGAACGACCGATCAATTTGAAATGTGATTTGTTTTGGAGAATAAATCCTTGACAAATGTTGGGGAAATAAACCCATAACCAAAGCTGGGGATTGAAAATCCTTGGTGACTGCTTGGGGAACAAGATCTTCAGTTGTTTGAGGGATCTTAGGACCACTGCTGGGGATTGAAAATCCTTGGTGACTTGTGGGGAATGAGAATTCTGATGATCTCTACTGGGGAGTCTAGAACCTGGTAGACTTATGCTGGAGAAGTAAGACTGAGAATCTTCAATCTGATGGGAAGTATCTCTGTGGGGAGAATGTTCACTAATCTGGTTCCGTTGGGGATTGATAGTTGGAAGTTTTAGCTCCTCTGGGGATTAACAGTTTTGGCTCCACTGGGGATCTTGAAACTTACCTCTGAGGGGAATTAAGTTCTGGAAGGCTCTCTGGCTGGGGAAATCAGCTTTGAGAAAGCTTTTGTTCTGCTGAGGATCCTGAAGTTTAACTCTGTTTGGGGAATTAAGTTCTGGATTTTAACTTTGTTGAGGAATTTGGAGTTTAATTCCGCTGGGGATTTCTTCTGAAAGGGCATCAAGATATCTATCTGTACCTTCCACCTATCAGCAATCATCTTTCTTGATTTGTAAGAAAATTATTATGTTCAAATGCATATGCCTATTTAACAAAACATTGGACGTTTCTTAAAATAAAACATAAGTGTAAAAAAAGCAAAAGGAAGACAAAGCAAATTTATGTATTTGGAAAAGTGTTTGTATTAACTTTTTATGAGTATCTTTGTACAAAGGAGACAGGCATCCTAGTAAGAGGATGTTGTCGTAAAAAATTGAAAATTTTATACAAAAGAAAGATGGCTATGTGTAACAATTCCATGGGATTCCCATTCTGTTATAGTCTTCACAACTCTGAATATCTTGTCCATTCACTGCTTCGTCCGCCGATGATTGGATTGATCAGAAGCTCGGAGCTTATTGATGAAGAGATTGTTCTTTAAAGTGATTCGACGAGACATAGTCATACGCTTTAATTCCCTAACTTTTGCCTGCATCGCCCTTTCGGGTTTTCAATCCACCGGGAAACCCTTTTTTTCCCAAGCCGCCCTTTCGGGTTTTCAACTTGCCGGGTGTACAAATTTTTGTTTTATCCCTAATTTTTGCCTGAACCGCCCTTTCGGGTTTTCGGTTCACCGGGATGCCCATTTTTGCCCAAGTCGCCCTTTCGGGTTTTCGACTTGTCGGGTTGTTTTATGCATAGTATCTTTTGACTATGTCTGCGTTCGCAGGGTGAGGCAAATCGTCGCCGTCCATGGTGGTCAGAATCATTGCACCACCGGAAAAGATGCTCTTGATTACAAATGGTCCTTCGTAAGTAGGAGTCCATTTTCCCCTGGGATCACTTTGCGGCAAGATGATCCGCTTGATTACAAGATCTCTGACTTGATATACTTGACGTCTGACTTTTTTGTTGAAAGCCTTGATCATCCGTTTTTGGTACGTTTGACCATGGCAAATAGCAGTGAGTCGTTTCTCATCGATCAAATTGAGTTGATCAAGTCGGGTCTGAATCCAATTGTCTTCACTCAAACCAGCGTCCTTCATAATCCTTAAAGAAGGAATCTGAACTTCCATGGGTAGGACGGCTTCCATGCCATATACCAAAGGAAATGGGGTTGCCCTGTTGAAATACGTGTCGTGGTACGGTACCCATGCAGAGCAAACGGTAACATCTCATGCCAGTCCTTGTAGGTAATTGTCATTTTCTGAATGATCTTCTTGATGTTTTTGTTCGTGGCTTCAACAGCACCGTTCATCTTCGGCTGATAGGGAGATGAATTGTGATGATAAATCTTGAACTGTTCGCATAGAGCGGTGATCATAGTATTGTTCAGATTTGTACCGTTGTCTGTGATGATCCTGTCGGGGACACCATACCGGCATATGAGGTTCTGCTTGATGAAGCGGGCAACCACATTTTTTGTAACAGAGGCAAAGGAAGCTGCTTCGACCCACTTGGTGAAATAGTCAATAGCGACCAAGATGAAGCGATGTCCGTTGGATGCCGTGGGCTTGATCTCTCCAATCATGTCAATGCCCCACATTGCGAATGGCCAAGGAGCTGCCAGAACGTTGAGAGGAACAGGAGGAATATGGATCTTGTCAGCATAGACTTGACATTTGTGGCAAGTACGGGAATGTTGATGGAAATCAGCCTCCATGGTAGACCAGTAATAGTCTGCCCTTAGAATCTTCTTAGCCATCGTATGTCCGCTCAAGTGGGTGCCAAATGTGCCGCTGTGTATCTCAGTCATGATTAACTCTGCTTCAGCTTTGTCTACACATCGGAGTAAAACACAATCATGGCTACGTTTATAAAGGATGCCATTGCTTAGGAAGAACTTGGCAGCAAATCTCCTTAAGAACTTCTTGTCATTTACGGAAGCTCCTTCGGGGTATTCTCTAGTCTGGAGATACCTTTTGATTTCATGGAACCAGGGTTGTTCCACTACTTCTTCAGTATTAATCTCATGACAATGCGCAAGTTCATCCATTCGCTCGATGGTGATTTGGAGAGCCTCGTTATCCCAGTTGAGTTTAAACATGGAAGACATGTAGCCAGAGCATCTGCTAGCTGATTTTCTTCTCGCGGGAAATGCTCGAAAGTAATCTGCTCGAAATGAGGTAGCAATGTCAGGACATGTTCTTTGTATGGGATAAGATTAGAATGTTTGGTATCCCACTCTCCTTTGATTTGACTGATAACCAAAGCCGAGTCCCCAAATACGATCAAAGATTTGATCCCCAAGTCTATAGCAGCCTTGAGACCAAATATGCAAGCTTCATATTCGGCCATGTTGTTGGTACAACTAAAACAAAGTCGAACAGTGAAAGGTGTATGGCAACCTTCTGGGGAGATGAGTACCGCACCGATACCGTTTCCAAGTGCATTTGAAGCACCATCAAAGTACAGGGTCCATCGGGATCCATTTTCAGGTCCGTCATACGGTCTGTTACCTTCAATGTTGTCCAAAGTCATGATGTCCTCGTCCGGGAAGTCGAATCTCATGGATTGATAATCTTCGATAGCTTGATGAGCTAGATGGTCAGCTAGTACACTCCCTTTTATAGCTTTTTGGATGGTATATTGGATGTCATACTCAGTCAGGATCATTTGCCATCTAGCGATTCTTCCAGATAAAGCAGGCTTCTCGAAGATATACTTGATCGGGTCCATTTTGGAAATCAGCAAAGTGGTATGAGTCAACATATACTGCCTTAGTCGGCGAGCAGCCCATACCAAAGCGCAGCAAGTTTTCTCGAGTAGTGAGTAGCGGGTCTCACAGTCGGTAAACTTTTTGCTAAGGTAATAAATGGCATGCTCTTTTCGACCAGACTCGTCATGCTGGCCCAGTACGCACCCCATTGAGTTGTCCAAAACAGTCAGATACATGATTAATGGCCTTCCTTCGACGGGTGGCATCAGAATTGGAGGTTCTAGCAAGTAATCCTTGATCTTATCAAAAGCAGTTTGACAATTATCGTTCCATTCGACTACCTGATCTTTCATTAATAGTTTGAAAATTGGCTCACAGGTAGACGTTAGATGAGAGATGAACCTGGCAATATAGTTCAAGCGTCCCAAGAACCCTTTAACCTCCTTTTCAGTACGGGGGGCAGGCATTTCTTGTATAGCCTTTACTTTTGCTGGATCGACCTCAATGCCTTTGTTGCTGACAATAAATCCCAGAAGTTTACCAGACCTAACTCCAAAAGTGCACTTACTTGGATTCAGCCTGAGTTTGTACTCCTTCAACCTGGCAAACAGCTTTTGCAAATGTTCAAGGTGTTCCTCCTCTGTTTGTGATCGAGCTATCATGTCGTCTACGTAAACTTCGATCTCATGATGTATCATATCATGAAACAAAGCTACCATGGTGCGTTGATAAGTTGCCCCTGCATTCTTCAGTCTGAACGGCATCACCTTGTAGCAGAAGGTACCCCACTGTGTAACAAAGGTTGTTTTCTCCATGTCCTCGGGGGCCATTTTAATCTGGTTGTAGCCCGAGAATCCGTCCATGAAAGAAAATACCTTGTGCTGAGCTGTGTTGTCAATCAAAATGTCGATATGTGGTAGCGGAAAATCATCTTTAGGGCTGGCCCTATTCAAATCCTGGTAGTCCACACACATTCTGACCTTGCCGTCTTTTTTAGGTACTGGCACGATGTTGGCAACCCATTGTGGATAGGATGTAATAGCCAGAAAACCAGCGTTGAATTGCTTCATTACTTCAGCTTTAATCTTCTCGGACATGTCGGGCCTCATTCGGCGGACTTTTTGCTTGACCGGTGGACAGTCCTCTCTTGTAGGGAGACGGTGAACCACGATATCTGTGTCTAACCCCGACATGTCTTCATAAGACCAGGCAAAGATTTCAACGTATTCATTTAACAGCTGTATTAAGCGCTCCTTGACACTTGGTTCCAGATTGGCACCCACTTGTACTTCTTTCCTGTCTTCCTCTGTTCCTAAGTTGATAGTTTCCAACAACTCTTCATGAGGTAAGATGGCCCTCTCTTCTTGTTGTAGAAGTCTGGCTAGCTCTCCCGGTACTTCACAATCTTCGTCATCTTCGTACTCAGCCTGATTGACCAAATCTTCAGAGTTATTGAAGGATACAACAGAATAGTCACCCATGGAATCCGGAGTGGATGGGTACCTGCATTTGTGAGTGTGGGTGTGTGTAAGGGATAGCCATCCTTAAACAAACAAAAATGCAAAAGGAAAGAAAATGAACACAGCAGTTTATAAATGAAAAACGTCCAATGATTCATTAAACATGGCATATGGTTATGAAGAGAATCAAGCCCTTACAAATGGACCTACATGCCCCGGGCAAGGCATGAGGAGAAAAATAGTGTGCAGATTGTTTAAGAGTAATTATTACAGACCAACAGAAAATGTTCAAAATATAAATTACTGATTGATGAAAGTAATGGGGACGAAGTCTTTCGCCTCCCAGGTTTGTAGTCCCCCTTCAATGGTTGGGAAGATCCAATCTTCAACGTTACCCTCTTCGTCTTCGTCTTCCAAAGCATTGATTCCATGAGGAGAAATCTTGATGGGTGTCTTTTCAATTTTTGAGCGACGCATAGCCTTTTGCCCCGCAGCGGTAAATCCCAACCCAAACTTGTCTGTCTTGTGGGGAAAGTCAGGCAACTGTCCCCATGTTGAGCTCTTCCCCTCCTTTATTGCAGCCTTTGCGTCTTTCAGAGATGCCATCCTGGCCACCTGCTTGGGTACCTCAGCTACTGCCTTTGCTACTGCCACCTCGGGAGAAACTTCCTCAAAGTGTTGAAAGGGTGTTTCGATGAATTCGCCATCCACTTGCACATACCGAAAGGAATTCAGATGACTGATCATGTACTCCTCCTCACCGTGTACAGTTATGAGTTTTCCCTTAACAGGGTATTTCAGCATCTGATGTAGAGAAGAAGTGACTGCCCCAGCATTATGAATCCACGACCTTCCTAGCAAGCAAGAGTAGGATGGGCGGATGTCCATTACATAGAATATGGAGTGGAACACCTCAGTGCCTACCTTGATGGGAATGTCGACCTCCCCATGCACCATTCTTTTAGACCCATCAAAGGCTCTGACAATGATATTACTTGGTTTCAGCTCCAAGCCTTCACAATCCAACCGGTCCAGAGCTTTCTTAGGCAGCACATTTAGAGAAGAACCAGTATCGACCAAGACATGGGTGAGAGTGGTTCCTCGGCATTCAAATGACACATGCAATGCGTCATTATGCTTTCTTCCCTTCGGAGTTAGGTCAGCATCAGAGAAACCCAGGCCGTTGTCGGTGGTAAGGCTGGCTACACAATCCTGGAATTGATCGGCTGAGGTTTCCTGGGGCACATGGGTTGTCTTCAAAAATCTTATCAATGCTTTGGCATGAGCCTCGGAACAAAGCAGCAGGGCCAACATGGATATCTTTGAGGGGGTGACCAATGGCTGAGCCCTCGTCCTGACGAGCTTTTCTTGGATCCATTTCCCCTTATCATTAGCAGCAGCAGAAGGGACAACCACAGGAGTAACAGCTTCTTCAATCATTGGAGTTCTTGCAGATAGTTTTACCGGTGCAGGGGTAACCTTGGGAGCAGCTGAGGGTCCAAAGATTGCCTTTGGAGGGGCAATCTCTGGAGAGAAAATTCTTCCACTTCGGGTAATTTTGCTTGTTCTGGCAATGTTTCCAATGTCGGCAGTTTCTTCGTCAGAGCTCTCTTCAGTTATCTCAATTTTCTTAACACCGTGGTAGTAGATTTCTCCACCATAATTCCACGGTATTGATTTTTCAGATTTGTATGGGACGGGCCCAGGCATGGTTATCTTCAAGGGTACAATCTTCGGAGCGGATGTAATCTTAACAGGCCTTTTGGGGACCTTGGAAAGATTGGCGGAAATGGTTATTATTGAAACTTCATTGATAGGAGTTGGAGTAACGGGAGTCTTTTCGAAAAGAATTTCTTGGTTGTCCATTAGGCGTTGGATGCCTATCTTCAGCAATGGACAATCGATTGGTAGGGAGGAACAAAGGTAGAAGTCTTCTTTACAACCTGGGAAAATCCCAGCCTTTAGCAAATTCAGCTTGATTGTCAGTAATGGAGTTATCAGATCATCAACGGTAGAAACAAACAGATCTTCTTCAACAGCATGGACATTGCGACCATGCTTTGGCATTAGAGCGGAGATTACATTCGGCTTCTCAGGGGAGTCGAACTCAACCTCTTTAGCATCTATCAAATCTTGAATTTTATTCTTAAGAGCCCAGCAATCGTTGGTGTCATGCCCGGCGCTGTCAAAATGATAGGCACATTTCGCGTTGGGATGATAATGTGGGGAAGTGGTATTCACAACCTTTGGCGCCTCTCTAATACTGGTGAGATTTAGCTTCAACAAATGGGGAAGAACTTGTGCAGGCGTCATATTGATGCGGGTGAACTGCCATTGTGGCCGTTCCACCCGTTGTTGATTAGGTCTAGACTGATTGTTACGAGGCTGATCATTTGAAGAATTTTGGATCATTACAGCCCCTACAGTCGGTCGGCACTCAGTTCTTCTCAATCCTTTTTGAGAGAATATAACAGCTGCTTCCTTCTTGGCTGGGAACGGTTTTTTAACAGTTGTGGAGGCAGAGGCATCCCTTTGAATCTTCCCACTCTTAATACCAGCTTCCACCCTTTCGCCAGTCAGAATCAATTCGGTAAACCCTGCAGAAGAGCTCCTGATCAAATGGTTGAAGAAAGGGCCAGATAGGGTCCCCAAGAACATATCAACTAGCTCCCTATCTGAAAGCGGTGGTTGTACTCTTCCGGCCAAGTCACGCCATTTCTGGGCGTATTCTTTGAATCCCTTATTTGAGGCCATCCCCATACCTTGTAGCTGAGTACGGGTTGGCGCCAAGTCAGCGTTGTATTGATACTGGCGATAAAAGGCAGCTGCCAAATCCTCCCAACTATGCACTTCTGACCTCTCAAGCTGGTAAAACCAATCTAGCTGTGTACCGGACAGGCTGTCCTAGAAGAAGTGTACCCAAAGATTTCTATCGGATGAATGAGGTTGAATTTTTCTGACATACGACCTCAGGTGCATCTTCGGGCAAGACAGACCGTCGTATTTTGCAAAAGTTGGCACCTTA
The DNA here is from genome assembly GCA_948472305.1 of Vicia faba. NCBI lineage: Eukaryota > Viridiplantae > Streptophyta > Magnoliopsida > Fabales > Fabaceae > Vicia > Vicia faba. The sequence goes on from OX451738.1 coordinate 1,280,953,921, forward strand.
AACTTTGGAGGGATCACAATCCCAGCAATCAATCCCAATTCTTCAAAATCTAAACCGGGAACCCTTTGCAGCTCCATAGCTGCCAGTCTATCCTCTAGGTTTTTGTATTTGTCGTTCGCTGGCGGGTATTGTTGCTCTGAATAATCTTCATCTTCCTCAACCTCTTCCTCTTCAGCCTCAGACTCAGAGGGTAATGCAGCTCCTTTTCCCTTACCGGTCCCTTCATCATATGTGGAGGGGAATTCAAGAACTCTCCTAGCTTCATTCTTAAATCTTCTTCCCAGCGTAGCTACCCCAACTCTTTTCTTTTTCTTTTTTCCTTTTTCTTGTTCTTTATTCCCTAACAGTGCTTTAAGATCCTCCTGACCCTTTGCCAAGGTCATAAGGAGCTGTTGAAACTGCGAGTTTTGTGCCTGCAGATCTTTGACCGTCTTCTCAATATCCATCTTACTGAAATAAACAACAGAAAGATAAGGAAACCTCGTGTGAAGACCTGTTTGTGCATATGATGAATGATATGTTTATTCATGTAATGCATTCAAGGATTTAGAAATTCAAAATTGTTGCAGACAAAAAGAACACACGTCATATTAATAAGAAGAAATTTTGTCAGTACATAAATGCCCCATGGGCCAAATATTACAAAAACTTCTTAAGGTAAAAAGATGTTGCGCATCCTCTTTGGTGCGATGTAAGTGTTGAGGGCCTCCTCCTCGTAAAGTCGGCGGGTAAGCTCCAAAACCTTCCTCTCACTGGCGTAGAAGCTGGCTTCAAAAGTATCCCTTTCTTCCTTGAGTTGGATCTAACTCTTCTGCATTTCCTCCCATGATGTTGGCATGTCAGGATGTAGGATGGTGTATGGAACCTCTCCTTCCTTAACAGGCTCTTTGATCAAAGGGAGAATGTGAGGGTAAGGCATCATAAGACTCTGGGCGCGGGTTCGTACCCACTTGAGGTAAGGCTCAAGAGGGATGGAGTTCTTGTGCCTCAGTGTCTTGCTATCTACCTTGTTAGGCATCCTCCAAGCTCTGATGAATCTTTGTCGAAGTCCTTGCGCATCATTGTCGAAGTCAAAAACTAGGTCAGGAATCAGCATGTCATGAGGGCCATCCCTCCGTGCATATCCAAATTGTCTCAAAGCTAGACAGGGGTTGTAGGTAATGCCTCCCCTAATGCCAAGTAATGGAACATTAGGGAACTCACCACAACGATCGATGATGATGACATTTTCTCTGGACCGAGAACACCAATGTACATCAGAATGTGTGAGGGTCATCAATCGTTGTGACCACCTTGAACCTTGCTCATTCTTTAAAATAGATTGTGGAAGGTGAGAAATAAACCACCTTGCAAGGAGAGGAGTACAGCACATGAGAACACCTCTCTTCCTCATTGTTCGTGTGTAAAATGAGTGGAGGATGTCCCCAAGCAATGTAGGTATGGGATTCCTGGATAGGAAAATCTTGACAGCATTCACATCTATAAGTTGGTCAGGATTTGGGAACAAGACCAACCCATAAATAAGGAGTGCTACAATCTCTTCAAAGGCTTGCAGATCCAGGGAATTCCAACACTCTTGTGCCTTCTCAAACAAGAACTTTGCCAAGAAGCCCTTGACACCACTTCTGGTTTCCCAATGCCCCTTGATGTCAGATGATTGCAAGTGTAATGCTTGAGCAATATCTTCAGGTTTTGGTTCTTTTTCCGTACCGTTGTAGGGTAGTTGATTAAGAATAGGAATTCTCAGGAGTTGAGAAAATTCCTCCAAAGTAGGCACCAATTGGTAGTCGGGGAATGTGAAACAGTGGTGAAGGGGGTCAAAGAACTGGAACAGCACTTTCACCATGTCGTCTTCAATGATGGTGTTGACTAGGTTGAGAAGTCTACCATGTCTTTCACTGAAGAGAGAGCTTTCTGGAATTCTGGATGTAAGCTCCTTGAGTTGAGGAGGGATTCTCACAAGGTTGACTTGGATAGTTTTCCTGCGAAGAATTTCCATGACCTATAAAACAAGAACAAAGATGAAGATCCAAACCCTTGAAATGGTTAGTGGATGCATATGATGCTTTATGATGTTCATGATGTATGCACAAACACATGTACAAGCAAGTCACACAAAACCCTAGTTTCAGGCTTGCATGAGGTTTCATAGGTAAGTACCCTCTTGAGTGTAGTTGGCTTAAAACCTGTCCTAAACAGTAACTGGGTTCTAAGGAGCTCAATATCATTGGATTGTTTTCTATGTTCATTGTTTTGGTTTAGCCACTTAACTAGCGACCAAAATATTCCAAGAAAACAACCCTCAATGAGTGTAGTATCGAGTATCTACCAACTTCGGACTGCACCAAAGCCGGTCATCTCACTACCCCTAATAAAAGGCCAAGATGGTCAAGCAAGGTTCAAGGTCATTAGTGCTTAGTGACATCACTCAGCGGCCCCGTACTCTCCTTGATTGAACTCAAGGGTTACCAGTACTCACAAATATGTCGCACTAATATAGCTATTGCTTCAACCGTGTCGGTATACCCCGCACAGTTTCCACAATGTATTGCTATCTATGAATGTTTCCCTAAATCCGGGTGTAGGATTTCAAGCCCAAACAAGAGAACCAAAATGTAAAGCAATCAAAGCAAACAATTAGTCATGCAAAAGGGTGATCTAAGCCCTAAGGTTACTCAACTTTTAAAGTAATTCCCCGGCGGAGTCGCCAGTTCTGTGATATGGTGGGAGAACTGACTTGGGATTTTGCGTTTGTGTTCGCAAATGTTTCGGTTTAGCAAGAGTCGCCACCGACTTTTTATTTTATCCTAAGGAAAGGTCAAAAAGCACAGGAAAGACCTTTTGAGATGTTTTCTTGGGTTCGGGGATTAGATTATAGAAAGGGAAGGTATTAGCACCCTTTCTATCCATCGTTATCCATGGGCTCTTAGTTACTTGCTTAGATCACTTGCCTTTGCTTTTCAATTGTTTGAAATGGTGCTTTGTGTGTGGTTTTTGAAAATGTTTTGAAAAAAGATGCCTTGTCTAGGAAACCATTGTAACAATTCTTGTTTGAATGTTTTACAAGGGTGTTTGTCTTTTTTGAAAAGATGTTTCAATGTTTTTTGAAAGTGTGTTTTGAAGTTGTGTTGTGATGTGTGTTTTGAAAAATGGCAAGGATTGTTTTGCAAGTTTGGTCAAGTAACCAAGAGCTATCTACCCTAAATTTCTCAAAGATCTTTCTCATGTTTTAACCCTTTTAACAGTGTTGTTTCACCATTGTATTTGGTGAACAACCTTGTGTTAGGATGTTAATGGGACGGGCGCGGGTCATCGTTTAGACCATGAAAGCAATAGTGTCAAGTGTCTTTGGCAATTTTCTTGAGGGACTATGATCATTTTGTTTAGGCAACAAGATAGCGTCATCGAGGGACTATGATCATTTTGTTTGTTTTTGTTTTGTTTTGTTTTGCCAAAGTACTTGACATGCAAACATGGCCCATTTTTGAAGGCAACAAGTGGAGTAACCCTAAGGGTGCAAGTGTGCATTGTTTGTTTTTCATGCATGTTTATCTTGAATTAGGTCAAGCTATTTGTTGATTGATTTTGCATACAAACCCTAAGTCTAAACATGGCATAATTGAAAGCTTTTAAATGCGAGAATTTAAATGCTAAGCTATTACAACAAGATATAGGGAGGGGGTACAAGTTTGCATTGGGGATATTTGACAAGGAAATAAAATCTAAGTTATTACAACCATATCGAATGTATAAGATACAAATATTTAATTGTACAATACAATAAATAAATAAGAATGTATTATGCACAAAAATGATTTTTTATGTATGTGAAAGTATTTTTCAATGTGAAATATAAACAAAAATAAAAAGGTCAAATTTGAATATTTTTGTCATTTAGGGCAAAACCCTAGTTTTTAAATAAATAGTAATATTTATTAATTATGTACAATATATATTAAAAAATAAAAACTATATTGTAAAAAAAATTATTTTTAGTGTCATATGTTAATAAAAATAAAAATGTATTATTTTCATATTTTTATCCTAAGTATTCTAATAAATATAATATACAAGTATATATATATATATATATATATATATATATATATATATATATATATATATATATATATATATATATATATATATATATATATATATATATATATATATATATATATATATATATATATATATATATATATATATATATATATATATATATATATATATATATATATATATATATATATATATATATATATATATATATTTACTAAACCTATTAAATATAAAAAGATAAAATTAATTATTTATGTATATGAAAAAAAAAGTATATTTAAGAAAATATTTTCAAGGTGTAAATAAAAATAATAACTGAAAATAAATTTAATTTTTATATTATTTTTTAGGGTTTTAGTAAAAAGTATTTATATTATCTACATATATATATTCTAATAAAACAAATAAATGCCAAATAAATGTAAAAAAATGTGGAAAAATATTTCTGATGTTTTTTATGTTTGAACAAAAAATATAAAATCAGAATCAAAAAGAAAAATGCAAAAATGACAAGTATTTCACATAATGGGTCAGGGGGTGCAAATGGAAAAAAGGGGTGCAAAAAGCAAGACTGACTCAGGCCCAGCCCAAGCCAGTCATCTTCAACCTTCAACTTTGTTTGAACAACAAAACGCGCGCGCCTCTTGTACCAAAGGTAACTCCTGATTCCTTGACTTTTATGCAAAACTCATAACACCAATATTATAGAGCATCAAAAGACGAATTCAAACATGTAAAAAACTTGGATTAACTCTCAAAGGCCAGAGAGAATTTCTCTGGCCCTAAATTTTATCCTAATTTTTTTCTCATGTTCATGGCTAAAATTCTCACAGCATGCTTAACATAAATGAAAAGTGATCATATGTATGGCTTCAGGGCTATCAGTAGGACATGTTTCATTCACAAACCTAAGCTTAACTCTTCCTAGATTGAGAGATAGAAGTCCATGATTTTACCTGTTTCAGCTTGAATCGTGTACAGCAATGTGGCCAACTTCAATGGAGTTTGAGCTTCTGTATAGCTTGCCTGAAGTCCAAGGAAGCTTATCCAACACCTAGCTTACTTTGAATCACTCTGTATCGTGCTATGGAAGTTCACCTGCAAAACTGAAAAGTGAAATTGGCAACAGAGGTTAGGGGAGTTACAGCTTGTGTTTAGGGCTTGGGATAGTTTGAGTGGATGGTATGGAATGTGTTTGGACAAGCTTGAGCAAAAACGCACGAGTGGATATTGTTATAGAGGTCAAGTTGCAGAACTTGCCCTATTTTGGAGCAAAACATGGATTCTGAGTATGAGCGGGTCTTAGGGATGAATGAGTCGTGTTTCAGGCTTGGTTTGATGTTTGGAAAATGTTCACAAGGTTTGCTTAAGCTCTTCTTTGCAGGAAGTGAGAGTTGGTTCAGTTTTGCAATGTTTCTTCTATGTGAAGCAAGGAAAGTGTGTAAGTGTTATAGACCTGTCCAAGCCTCTCAAGCATGCTGCAGCATTTGCTCTTGGTAACACAAATTTGTGGACTTGATTTTGTCTCTAAGATCTGGCCCCCATGTCCAAGGATTTTGAATTTGACATAAAGTGATAATTTATCAAAATGGCAAATTTGCTTTTTCCAATTAAGGGTTAATTTAACATGTATTGTCCAAATGGGTGAAATAATGTCTTAACACAATGGTTAGGCATTTAATTATTGAGTGTGAAAAGGTTTAGAGGCCTGCAAGCTAGCATAAACCATGCTGAGTTGAAAATGAAAGTTGTTGTGAACATGCTTTGGCCATGAACAAAAGTGAGTTTTGACCAACTTTGCAAATTCGATTCTCTCTAACCACAAAGGTGTTTGAGAAGTTCTTAGACTATTTGGAAAGCTTGGAATGTGTAATATAATCCATCTTTGTAACGCAAATTGAAACTCCAAGTGGAACCATGTGAAAAATGGCCAAGAAGTTGGACAAAAATCCTGCCTAGAATAGGGCAAAATTTCTCTAAGTTAAAAATGTTTTGTACCCTTGTTCCAAAAATCATAACTTGAGATACAAGCTTCCTTTGAGAAAACTTTGTGAATCAAAGTTGTATATTTTGAAATGGACTACAACTTTCATGTTTCAAGTTTTGTTTGAATCCAATTGCATCTTGGTGAAAAAATGGGACAAAGTTAGGAAAAAATAAGGAAATTTCATAACTTAGAAAAATTCTAAGTTATGAAATTTTCTCATTCTAAACCCTAATTTGCAATTTTGGATTTCTTGATGAACAAGTTTCATAATTTGACATGTCTTGATGAAAAATGAATCTTGGCATTTGATTTTGACCAAAAAGTCAAAGTTTGACTTTTCAATATACAATCAAATTTTGATTAGTTGATTGGAAAATTCATCTGTCAATCCTATGCATTTGAGATCTTTTGAACTTGTGGAATGGGTCAAGACAATGCCATTGAGTCCTTGAGTCCATTTGTGAGTTTGGTTTGCCATTGGTTAGGTCAAACAGTCAAAAATTGCCTTTGTGCAGTCAAAACCCTAAAAATGACCATTTTGCCCTTTTGGTGATCTGATCAAATTTCTTGTGGAATTGTGATCCAAACTTGACCTAATAGTTCATATGAGTTCATAATGCTGATGTGGGTCAAAAATCATGATGTTTGATTGTCAATTGGCCACAGTTGACTTTTTCCCCAATACAGCTGATTTCTAGGTCAACTGTCCAATTGACTGCGCAAAGATTGGAATCAAGGCTTGAAACTTGGTATGGATAAACTTGTAAGTCTAACATGAAGCATGAAAGTCACTTTGGGATTTTTAGGTCAAAACATCCTTGTGCAAACTCAAACCCTAATTTGGGTCAACAGTGCAAGGAGGGGTCTTGAGCAGAGCAAACCCTAACTTGATCTTGAGTTCCAAGAGTCTTGTGGTGAGAAAATGTTGATGAAATGAGAGGGCAAATTTTGGGGTACAACACCTTCCAACAAACTTAACTCGTTTGAACCATCACTAAAACGTCATTCCAGACTCAATTGAAGTTCCAACGCACAATTAACTGAGCTTAGGACTGAAAAACATCACGAAGAACGGGTGGGTACAAATACACTTTGAGCCTTTATCCTTTGTTTCTTAAACCGTGAACCAAACCACGTTACAACCCTTCAAAAGTCTTAATTGAAGCATGGGTTAGTTCGAAAGCATACTGTTACAAAAGGTATCCTGACTCCTGTAAGGCTTTGCTCTAAATCCTGAGATTGAATTTTCTTACCAATTTCTTTACTTACTAAAACACATTTTTCAAAAAAATAAAATTCAAGATAAACATAAAACTTTGCATTACTTGAATATCATTGTTTGCATATGGCTATTTGTTTGACAGCGGAGAAATTCACACAATGAACATCCAGTGAACGAAAGCTCTCTCAGTGAACAAAATCAATTCAAGTAGGATGACATTTCCATTGACAAATCTCCTATCAATAGGGGGGCACGACATGTCACTACCCAGCACACCTGGGGAAGTCCAGTCAAGATTCCAAGAGATCTCTCAAGAATTGCAGAGTAACCAGGGGAAAGTCTCCATCTCCGTCACTTGGGGTATTGAACGTAAATCCCAGAAAAGGATTACGTACAATCAAACATTTCCAGGCAGTGCCACAAACACTCGCTACTAGGGGCAGTGACAAATCTCCCCAAAATCCTTCTCATAGGATAATTCCCCAGCCAGAGTTTAATCTCTGATAACCTTTCCCCAGCTGAGACAACCTCAAGAATCCTTAAGGACTTTCCCCAACGAAGTCATCACCTCTCTAGCAGACCGACGACAAGGTTTATTTCCCTAACAAACGGAAGAAATCCCCAGCTTGAGGTGGCCTCTCTGACTACTACAAGTCAAAGGACCACGACTCCTCTTCCCCAGTAGACTACTCTACAATCCCCGACAAGTTACTGTGAAACCAGGACCCGACAAGATATCAGTTCAACTTCGATTCCCCAGTAGAGCAACGGACAACCGAGACTCCTGAATTCTTTTCCCAAGCAGGAATAAACATTCTCCCCACAGAGTTTTCAATATTCCCCAGCGAAGTTCTCCTCAAACAACGAAACAGGAATCCCCAATGGAAACATTCTAAGCAATGTTTGAAGATACACATACTCTTCAACAGCAGTCCAGGATTTAACAAACTCCCCGACATTCGTCAAGGATTTATTTTCCCCAGACAAAAATACATTCATAAACATTTCACGTTTCCTACCTCCTATTTACATACATGATTAGTGCATACGACACAATCTTATTTATTTTTGAGAACATCATGACATCATGCATTTCATGCACCACGACAATGCATACAGCTAACGTTTTTCCTTTTTTAGGAAAAGGACAATCAACAGATGGCTACCAACAACCTTTTCAAGTTCCAGATTAATACCTGTAACAAGACAGGAAAACTATCTGTGGACGACTAATTGTAGATTAAAACCTGAAACCTATCAGGACAACTACCTACTCAACCAGCTGAAGCAACCCTACACAGGTTCCTCCTTTCCAGATGAAGTTTTACACTGACTCATCATGAGGCAACCCTACACCGGTTCCTCCTATTTCCAAATGCAGTTTTACACGGACTCATCATGAAGCAACCCTACACAGGTTCCTTCTCAGGAAATTTCAGATGAAGTTTACACGGATTCATCATTGAAGCAACCCCACACATGTTCCTTCTCACTTCCAGATGCAGTTTTACACGGACGCATCATCAATCAACCCTACATAGGTTCCTCCTTTCTAGATGAAGTTTTACACAGACTCAACATTGAAGCAACCCTACACAGGTTCCTTCTCACTTCCAGATGCAGTTATACACGGACTCATCATCAAGCAACCTCACACAGGTTCCTCCTTTCCAGATGAAGTTTTACACAGACTCATCATGAAGCAACCCTACACAGGTTCCTCCTATTTCCATATGTAATTTTACACGGACTCATCATGAAGCAACCCTACACAGGTTCCTTCTCAGGAAATTTCAGATGAAGTTTTACACTGACTCATCATTGAAGCAACCCTACACAGGTTCCTTCTCACTTCCAGATGCAGTTTTACACGGACTCATCATCAAGCAACCCTGCACAGGTTTCTCCTTTCCAGATGAAGTTTTACACTGACTCATCATGAAGCAACCCTACACCGATTACTCCTATTTCCAAATGCAGTTTTACACAGACTCATCATGAAGCAACCCTACACAGGTTCCTTCTCAGGAAATTTCAGATGAAGTTTTACACGGACTCATCATTGAAGCAACCCTACACAGGTTCCATCTCACTTCCAGATGCAGTTTTACACGGACTCATCATCAAGCAACCCTACACAGGTTCCTCCTTTCCAGATGAAGTTTTACACGGACTCATCATTGAAGGAACCCTACACAGGTTCCTTCTCACTTCCAGATGCAATTTTACACGGACTCATCATCAAGCAACCCTACACAGGTTCCTCCTTTTCAGATGAAGTTTTACACAGACTCATCATGAAGCAACCCTACACTGGTTCCTCCTATTTCCAGATGCAGTTTTACACGGACTCATCATCAGACAACCCTACACAGGTTCCTCCTATTTCTAGATGCAGTTTTACACGAACTCATCATGAAGCAACCCTACACAGGTTCCTTCGCAGGAAATTTCATATGAAGTTTTACACAGACTCATCATTGAAGCAACCCTACACAGGTTCCTTCTCACTTCTAGATGCAGTTTTACACGGACTCATCATCAAGCAACCCTACACAGGTTCCGCCTTTCCAGATAAAGTTTTACACGAACTCATCATTGAAGAAACCCTACACAGGTTCCTTCTCACTTCCAGATGCAGTTTTACACGGACTCATCATCAAGCAACCCTACACATGTTCCTCCTATTTCCAGATGCAGTTTTACATGAACTCATCATCAGGAAACCCTACACAGGTTCCTCATTTCCAGATGCAGTTTTTACACGGACTCATCATCAAACAACCCAACCTTTTGATACAATACAGATAGGCTCCAGACACGGACGCCATTCTGATTTTCAACTTACAGATTACATCTCAATAAGCATTCTTGGATGGCATCTACAAGCCCATCTCCAACAAGATTCGATGACCTCTCTAAATGGCATCTTTAAGCCCATTCCTCCTATCGCCGCCGAGTGCAAATTTCTGGGCACTCTAGTGTCCAATCATCTTCCACCTTCGAGTCACGAATGACAAATCTCGCCAATCTAACTCTTCAGGTTAAAGAAGATTGAACAGGGGGTAGCTGTTGTACCCCAAAATTTTCCCTCTCATTATCTCAAGGAATCACCTTGGATCCTCAAGTTTGCTTCCATCCAATTCCAAGCCTTGAACTGCAATTTTTCAAGGAAAATCATCCATAAGGGCAAAATGGTCATTTGCACGATGAAAGGTCAAACTTTGACTTTTGGATCAAAACCAAGTTTCACGAATCATATTTCATCAAGACATGTTGAAATGTGAAATTGGTTTCATCTAAAAATTCCAAAGTCAAATTTACTTTGGAAAAGTCAAAATTCTAAATACTTAGAACTTTTCTAAAGTATGACACTTCAGAACTTCTGAGCCAGCCTCCATGCCAATGCAGTCATAAGTTGCAAAATGGTTCAGAACATAGCCTTCAGTCAGAACATGGTTCTTCAGCCTCTACGCAAGCTCAGTCAGAGTTTTCCAGAGTAATTCAAAGAAGGCTGAGAAGCGTGCTACAAGCATTTCTAGAAAGACTGAAAGTTCCTTCAAAACATGTTGGAGCCAGAAGATAAGAGGATCAGAAGATTGGATGCTACGCTGAAGCAGAACTTCTGATCCAGAACTAAGCCTTGGTGTAGAGTTTCACGTTGCAGGATTTCTGGTTGTGATAAGTCTCATCATCATTTAATGCTTATTTAATGCTCACAACCACCTTCTGAGTCTTTATCCAAAGGGTTTTCACCACGTGTATCTCTACTGTCTTGGGATAGCAACTTTGCTTTTGCTTTTCCTTAAACCCTGCTGACAGCCACCATGCTTACTTCAAAGACAAGGCAGCACTTCAGCACATGAAGGCTATTTTCAACACTTTGGTCAAAACTTGACCAAATCCCAAAACCTTGCTTATACAACTTGCTGCAGACCTATGACCAACAATTGGTTCAGCCTACGCCTGCATCCCATGATTACACCAAACTAGCATACGAAAACTGTGATGAAAAAGCAAAAGAACAGGATGCCAAAACAGGTTCAAATCCAACTTGTTTTTTCCCAAAGTCACAACAAATTCATCTATAAATACTTGGCTCCATCACACGTTCAAGGGGTTGGCTTTTGAAGAGACAGATTAGCCAAAAGAGAGAAAAGGAAGTTGTGAAACCTTCATAAAAATCCAGATTTCTCATACATAAAAACAAACCTTTGTTCTTCCCTTTGAACAAAAGAACACAACCACTCTTCCGTCTCTCTTGCTGACTCAGAACATCCAAAGTTAGCAACTCAAAGCTCCAAGCACGTCCCAAGTAAGTCTTTCTGACTTTCCTTACTTTTTAATCTGAACATCATTAACATGTAAATATCATTAGTATTAATGTTGTACATATCATTGTATGAATAGAAAAACTATGGATCAGAATTCTAGAATAATGCCAGGCTCAGACTTAGGATTGGAACTTCTATGTTTTGTTGTGCTGTGATCATTCTGATTTGCTGAACTGAATAAATTGTTGTTGTGCTGATTAAGAGTTGAAACGTAACACAAAACTTCTGTTTTTTCACTCAACAATTTAACACGCAGAACTTCTAAGATTCACTCACTGTTCTAACACAGCACAGAACTTCTGAGTTTTCCTCACACGTCAAATACATTGAACTTCTGATGTTTCCATCAGCTGTTTTACACACTCAGAGTTTCTGATTTTTATATGCTGATAACACACTGAACGACTGACGTTTGCTCACTGTTTTAGTATAATACAGAACTTCTGACTTGTGGCCCACGGTCTGAATGCAATCCAGAACTTCTGTGTTTGTCATCTAACATTTCTTGCAGGACCTCAAAGTTTACCAATCCAGAACTTCTGATTCTGACGCTTCCTTCTGAGTCACCACACGTCTGACTTCAGAACTTCTGATATTTGTTTCTTTGTTTGCAGCAACACGTTGTTCCTACCTTGCATTTATTTTCCTTTTCATCTTTTTTTTATATTAACATAAAAAGACATAAAAAACATTTTCCTTTTAACTTAATTCCTTAAGACAAAAACATTTTCTAAACAAGTCCATTTCTTTCTTATATTGTACATATTCAATATGGTTGTAATAGCAACTTAAGACTTATTTTTACTTGCAATCCCAATTCATAAACATGTACCCTCATCCCATAAATATTGTAATAGCGTAGAATTTCATTTTTCTGCAGTTTATTGTTTTCCTTATACTGTATAGTAATTAGGCATGTATGGCAAGATAAAATCAAACAAGTAGACCACCAAGAAATCAAAGACAAATGCATGCAATCAAACACACTTGCACACATGCACCCTTAGGGTAATTTCACTTGTTGCCTAAATAAAAATGGTCATGTTATGCACGTGGGATGTCTTAGCACAAACAATCGAAATACAAGATCATAGTCCCTCGATGACGCTATCAAGGTTGCCTTTCAAAATGATCTTAGTCCCTAAAAAAAAGTGCTAAGTCATCTCACAACATTGCTATCATGGTCATACGACGACCCAACGCCCGTCCCTTCATATCCAACGATGGAGCTTCTGACCAAAACAATGGTAAGAAAGCAACGTCTAAAGGAAGAGGAAAATCACATTTAAGACTTTTTTTGAGTAGGTAGGTTCGCTCTCAGTTACTCGCTTGCTCACAACAAAAACACTTTACACACCTCACAAACACCTCTTTGAACTATTTTTCGAAACAAACACTTTGTACGCGTTCTTATAGAAATGAGAATCATTACAAAGTTACATTTTCAAAATACTTTCAAAAAACCACACCACAGGCACATTCAAACAAAAGCAAGTGATCTAGCAAGTAACTAAGAGCCCATAGAAAACCATGGATGGAAAGGGTGCTAATACCTTCCCTTTTCATAACCTACCCCCCGAACTCAAGAAAAACATCTCTAAAGGTCTTTCCTGTTCTTTTTCACCTTTCCTTATTGGATAAAAGAAAGTCGGTGGTGACTCTTACTAAACCGCAACCTTTGCAAACACAAACGCAAACACCTCAAGTCAGTTCTCCCACCGTATCACAATCATTGTGTGGTTTTATTCAAACATTATTGTTGATAATATATTGCTTAATTTTCTCATCATTCGAATATGTTTGTTACGTTTTAAAGCATATATGGTCCTTTTGATAACAGTTTAAGATAGATGATTGTTGATCCATAATTGTTTCCGCTTTGCCATAGTTAAACAAAATTTTCAAAACAGATTTTTAAATAAGAAAAGTTCAATTACGGTCTATTCACCCCCTCTAGATCGTAGCCTATCGTCTAACACATATTTCCTTACACTAGCTGATTGCACCCTTGTGATAGTGCAACAATAGAAAACTCTCCTACACATTTCCTCTTAGTTAGCATTTCTTTCGTAAACTTGTTGTAGTTTGAAAATTTTTGGATGACATTAATCTATGGTATATTGATGTGCACTTGTTTCAATATTTCCATAAACTTCCCAAATTTCTGATTTTCTTTGGCCTTCATGATTATTTGAAGAAATGGAGGAGGGAGTCTTCATTGGGAAAACTTTCTAAATTGTGCCACATCACGCTTCAGCTGCGCAACTCTGATAATCCACCTTAAATCATCGTCCTCGTTAAAATTTCTGTAAACTATCTAGCTCACAAGTTTCAATCTAGTTTCAGACTTTCCTCAATACCCACCATAAAACCATCGTTCACTTGATATTCTCAATCTTTCACTTTGCGACGTTAATTCGTATATAACTCGCCACTCTGACTTGTTCAATACGTCTCAATCCTTTCTTAGCAATTCCTCTATTACTTCACACAAACTGGTGAGCGACTATCATCATGATATAAAATCAATCACTTTACACACCATTAAGACAGTACGACAAATCTATACCACCTAACACAATTTTGTCTACTATCAATCACAATATAACATCAATCACTTTACACACCATTAAGGTAGCAAGACAAGTCTACACCATCAAACACGGTATCGTCTACTATCAACAAGAGATTAAGGGTGATTAGTTCCTCAATTTGTCAATAGATAGCCGACAACCATAATGGAGTATAAATCATCGTTACCAAACTATAATAGCGTTCCTTTAGAACTTGTACTCAAGTCACCTAAAGTACCATAATCCAATAATTTCCAATAAGGTTTACAAATACTCCCATAATTTCCCTCTCATTCAATCTTTTCGATGAGCCACCAACGCTCAATATAATACACGATCCATATTACACTCACTTAGCCTCACACGAAGGTTAAGTATCCTCCAACTCAAGAATTACTTTCTTCATCTCCGCTTTATCAAGAATACAAATTCGATTACAAAATCTCAACACACCCTGAGCATGTAACTTGAAATCTTCATTCTCAGACCGATCGAGTCCAACCATCGAATCTACCAATTTCACATTTAACTTTTGGGCTTCTTTGATACTGTCCAGAAAATCACTGATAATTTACAACATTCCTAACATGACACTCTTTGGTGCCACCTTGCAAACTAAACTCATATCTCTGAACTGTTTAATCAATCTCAACCCTTTAACCATCATTACCGACAGGTGCAAAGTCATATGGCTTAAAGCATCCGCCAGAATATTAGCTTTACCTGGATGATAATTCAAACCAAAATTATAATCTATGAATAAATCCAACCATCTTCGTGGTCTAATATTAAATTGAAATCTCAGCAATGTCGTTCCACACTTTTGGGGATAAAACCTCTCAAATTCTTCTTTTACACATGCCACTACCTTGGCATCATAAACACGACTCTAATTCCTCTTAAAAGCATCTTCCTCTAAAAGGACATATTCTCTTCATAAACTGCATCTCTATGCGCTCCTCCAATACTTTCATAGGATAGAATATATTTCTATCTCCTCATAGGTTCAAACAGAACATCAATCAGATACTCGGAACACAAGATATGAATTTCCAAAGTTATCCGAAAATGCAAACACCGACATACTACTACACACCTTACGATAACGTCAAAACATAATTTCTTTGTACCCGTACCAACACTTACCATTCTTGAGATCGAAACTCATCTCCTTGCATTTTCGACTTTGGCTCATTATTCAAAATATTCCAACAACTTCAAAAACTTTTACAATCACTCACAAGGATCCCACGGAAAGGTCTACAATAATCCGTCACTCTATTACCGTTCAAACATCGACATCTTATTCAAGGGCTACTCAAACCGACAACTTCATAATTTACCAGCAGCGCTGAAACATCACAACTTTCTAAATTCCATCTTCTAAAAATTATCCTTGTTACTTAACAATCACCATCAGAAACATCAGGGACTTACACTCTTCTCGTATATCAACAATCGTTACATTACTCCTCATCCTTCGAGAAGTAAACATCAACAAAGTCTGATCATCCTCCCTCAAGACGCTCCAACTTGATTAACAAACAAAATCTTAAATCCATGTCATCTTCGGATTCGGGAAACAACAAAACTTCAACACTACTTACACTATCGCCATCAGCAGCATACTGAACTAACATCTTACACCCAAAACATATCTGAGAAGCAAAACTTCTCCCCCAATTATCTTCAAACCAACTCCTACATACAACCGATTAGAAAATAAAATAAGCACCGACAGTGTTTCACACACTCGTCGCGTACTAAGGAACAAACAACATTAAACAACTTGGTTGTACAGACCGACCTCCTCTGATACCACTAATGTAACACCCCAATTCTACCCGGCGGATAATAATAAAATTAGAGTTCAACATAAATATGAAGCCACATTTACAACTTAAAATCAAACTTCATTTAATCACATATAAAACAGATACATAGCACTTAACTCAGATGAACCAATAATAACCTGATTTATTCCTTAGAATCAAACAACTTTTTATTGATAAGCAGCAGAATATACATACTCAACTTCAATTCACTTAACATCTTTTATTCAACTAAAACAACTTAAAGACAACAATTATTTCATGTAATCAACTTAAAAATTCAGTAACTGAAATAAATATCAACAACTAAACATCAAGCATTCATCCCCCGAGTGCTACGTATCAGAGCAATGACACTGACTCGAACTAATGAAGGTAACAATTATCCTTCTTGATTACCTGCACGTTACCAATAGAGGGAAACATTCAAACAGAAGGGGTGAGATATCGGACAATATAATAAGTCGTATGGTAAATAATATATTAAATCAGATCATATAAAATCACCACTTTACAACTTACAAACAACTTTAATCACAATAAAACATCAACACGACATAACTACTAATTCACAGCTTTTAGATGATACCCGTCACAAAAAGTCAACAACATAAAGATCCAACAAATGTATCATCACCATAACTCAAGATGCAACATCAACAACGACTTAATTACAATGCACATACATGTGGTACCATTGGAGCAGAACTCCCATCTTAAAAATCTGCCAATAAATATAGGCATCAACAAGGCATAAGCCTTCTTTGTAGTTTTCCAATCCATGCCATCACAGAGTATGTAAATATATGTGACTCAATGAATGCACTATCACATACTCACAACAACCATCATCCATCACAAGGCATAAGCCCACATCACCATTATTACCAGTTGTTGTACCCCAAAAATTTTCCACTCATTTATCAAGATTTTTCCTCACAAGACTTCTTGGACTCAAGACAGGATTAGGGTTTGCTCAGCTCAAGACATCACCTTGCACTGATGACCTGAAATTAAGGTTTGAGTTTGCACAAGGATTTTTGGACCAGCAATGCTTCATGTGACTTTCATACACCATCATAGACCCCTAAGATTGCTCATATCAAGTTTCAAGCCTTAAATCACATTTTTGCCCAGTCAATTGGACAGTTGACCTAAAAATAAGTTGTATTGGGGAAAAAGTCAACCATGGCCAATTTACAGTCAAACTTCATAATTTTTTATCCACATCAACATTATAGACTCATATTAACCATTTTATCAAGTTTGGATCACAACTCCTCAAGAAATTTGATCAGATCATCAAAAGGGCAAAATGGTCAAAATTAGGGTTTTGATTGAGAAAGGGCAATTTCTGATTTTAAACCTAGCCTATGGCCAATTGGGTTCAAGCATGATTTCAAGGACTCAATAGCATCATCTTGACCTAATCACATGGTTCAAAATATCTCAAATGCATTGGATTGACAGATGAATTTTCCAGTCAACTGATCAAAAATCAACTGTACACTGAAAAGTCAAACTTTGACTTTTTGGTCAAAATCAAGTGCCAAGGGTCATAATTCATCAAGAGATGTAAAAATGTGAAACTTGTTGATCAAGAAAATCAATTTTGCAATTTAGGGTTTTAATTTGAAATTTTTCATAACTTAGAATTTTTCTAAGTTATGGAAAATTTCTTATTTTTTCCCAACTTACCACAACTTTTTCACCATGATGCAATTGGATTCAAAGAAAACTTCCAACATGAAAGTTGTAGTCCTCCATGAAATATACTAATTTGATTCACAAAGTTTTCCCAAAGGATTATTGTATCTCAAGTTATGATTTTGTGAATAGGCATCCATGAACTAAAAGACTTAGTCAAAATTTGCCCTAATTTAGGCAGGTTCTTGACCTAACTTCATGGGAATTTTTCACCTAGTTCCAAGAGGTATCTCAAAATTCATTTCAAAGATGGATTGCAGAGAATGTTACAAGCTTTCCAAAATGTCCAATAACTCTCCAATATCATTTATGGTTATGGAGAATCGAAGAGGAGAAAATGGCAATTTGTCACTTTTGTTCAAGCCATGTTTACAATGCTTCAAGTTGCAAATCAGTTCCTAGCATGCTTGTACCTTGAATTACAGGTCCTAATACCTTATACACTCCATAATTAAATGCAAACTCATTGGATAATGGCTTTGTTCTGACTTTTGAAGCATTGCACAATGAATTAATCCAAAAATGGCATAAAGTTCACAATACTACTTTGATAAAGCATGCTTTTTACAACTTTGCAATTCTTGAGCCATGGACCTGATCTTTTGTTGCATGAAATATCTACAAATATCAGGCAACTTGTACCAACTCTCTGCAGCCCATAAGCTAGCTTGTACAGGCCTTTGGCATAGTCACCTCAAACTTTCTTCAAAAGCAAGGAAAGTGGCAAAAGTTAAGATAGCTTGTGCATATGATAAAGAGAAGACTTTGTATCATTCTATATGATCTCACAAACTTGTTACAAGCCTAAGACACGTATTCACAACATTCAAAAACACTCTCAAACACCAAAAACACAAGTTTCTGCCCAAACAGGGCATCCTCTGCAAAATCAAAGCCATTTCAATATTGGCTCGTGCGTTTCTTGATTCAACACTTGAAACACATTCCATACATCACATCTAAACTATCCAGGCCCTTGTCTTGCAAATGTAACCCCTATTTCAAACATCACAATTTTCATTTTGCAAGGTTGCAAGTTGACTTCTACAAGGAGTTTCAAGCATCCTCAAGACCAGCTAAGCATTGGAAAAGGTTGAGGGAACTTCAAGGAAGCTCACACGATCTTCAGGCCTCACTCGAAGTTCCCACATTGCCATATCCAAACTCAGTTGAACAAGGTATTTTTCAAATATTTATCTCCTTATTTAGGCATCCTTAAGTCACGATTTGTGAAGCAAAAATGTAGTCCTTAACTTGCTAAAGCTATACATATGGATAGTTGTCATTTATATTAACTGAGTAGTGAGAATTTTAAGCTTGAAGTTCATGAAAAAATTAGGTCAGGAATTAGGGCCACTGAAATTCTCCCTGGTCTTTTAGAGTTAGTTTACAAACTTTATATTACTGGAATCGTGAGATCATGAGCTACATTTTTCATGTTACAAGTTTTTGATTTTATGCAAAGAATAGCAAGATACAGGTTTGAGGCAAAACGCGCGCAGAACGTTGGCTGGAGAACAGGGATGAAGCTGGCTTGGGCCTGGCGCGCTTAGGCTTGCTGTTTTACTTCCCATACCCCCTGATCCACTATTTGCACCCCTTTGACTTATTATTTTATATTTTTGTATTTTCTTGCATATTTTTATTTTTTGTGCTTGCATTCATTTTTTCTAATGATAAAAAATACCCAAAAATATTTTCTTTATTTTTTGAATTTTATTTCATTTTTTTATATTATTTTTTGGCATAAAAAATAGTTAATTAGTAATAATATACTTTGTTTTATTAAATAAATTGTGAATATATTTAAAAATATCATAATTTTTTTATTTTTATTATCCATACACCTAAAATATTATTTCCACATATATTTTATTTTTTAATACTTGTAAGTAATTTTATTTATTATTTCTTGTAAAAGATGGACAAATAAATAATAGAAAACCTAATTTTCTTTTAAATCAAAAACTAGGGTTTTTCACCCTTTCAAAAATAATAATATTATTTTTCTTATTTTTAGGACTTAAATAATTTATTTTTACAACAACAAAAATCAATACAAAAACATTTTGCATCCATACATTTTATTTGCATAGTTAAATAATTGTTTATTTATTTATTGTACAAGAATTCAATTGGGTTGTAATAATTTTTAGGGTTTTATTTTGAGCAATATCCCCCATTCAAAACTTGTATCCCCCCTCCCATAATATTGTTGTAATAGCTTAGATTTACTTTACGCAATTTATCGCATTATATACATGTTAGTAAATTAGGATTTTGTATGATAAAACAAAAAAATCAAACAAATAGCATGACCTAATACAAGACAAAAATGCATGAAAATAACAACACATTGCACACAACACCTCTAGGGTTTCACCCACTTGGTTGCCTAAACAAAATGGCCATGGTATGCATGCTAAGTATCTTGGCAAAATCAATCAAAACAAAAAGATCATAGTCCCTCGATGACGCTATCAAAAGGTTGCCTAAAACAGATGATCTTAGTCCCTCAAACAAGCTAAGATACTTGGCATCATTGCTATCATGGTCATACGATGACCCACGCCCGTCCTGTTTAACATCCAAAGATAGGGTTATTTACCAAACCAATGGTAAATCAACAATGTCAAAGGAATAAAAATGTACAAGAAAGACTTTCGAGTAGGTAGATGCTTCTAGTTACTTGATCAATTTGCAAACAATCCTTGCTATTTTCAAACAAACACACACTTTCAAAACAATTTCCAAACAACTTTCAAACATTGAAACATTTTTCAAAAGACAAACATCTTTGTATACATTCTTACGAACAAGAATTATTACAAAGATTGCCTAAACAAAGGCCTCTTTTCAAAATACTTTCAAAACCACACAAAGCACCATTTCAAACAATTCAAAAGCAAATCAAGTGATCTAAACAAGTAACTAAGAGCCCATGGAAAACCATGGATGAAAAGGGTGCTAGCACCTTCCCTTTTCATAATCTACCCCCCGAACTCAAGAAAACATCTCAAAGGTCTTTCCTGTGCTTTTTTACCTTTCCTTTTGGATAAAAGAAAAGTCGGTGGCGACTCTTGCTAAACCGCAACATTTGCGAAAACAAACGCGAAACCTCAAGTCAGTTCTCCCACCGCATCACAGAACTGGAGACTCTGCTGGGGAAAATTCTAAAAGTGGGGTTACCTTAGGGTTTTAGATTACCTTTACATGCTTATCTTGCTTGACTTGTTTGCTTTACATTTTGGTTCTATTGTTTGGGTTTGAATCCTCTACTCGAATTTGGGAAACATTCATAGGTAAATAGCAATACGTTGTGGAAACTGTGTAGGATATACCGACATGGTCTAAGCAATAGTTATATTAGTGTGACATATTTGTGGGTACCGGTAGCCTTTGAGTCAATCAAAGAGAATACGGGGCCGCTGAGTGATGTCATGAAGCACTAATGGACTTTTAGAACCTTTACTTGACCAACTTGGCCTTTTAGGATGTAGTGAGATGACCGGCTTTGGTGCAGTCCGAAGTTGGTAGATACTCGATACTACACTCATTGAGGGTTGGTTCCTTGGAATATTTCGGTCGCCAGTAAAGAGGCTGAATTGAAACAATGAACAAGGAAACAATCCAGTGATATTGAGCTCCTTAGAACCCGGTTACTATTTCTAGGACAGGTTGAGCCAACTAAACTTCAAGAGGGTACTTACCTATGAAACCCCATGCAAGCCTAAACTAGGAACTTGTGTGATTTTCTTGTACATATATACTTGTGCATAACATCATGGACATCATGAAGCATTATATGCATCCACTAACCATTTCAAGGATTTTGGAATTTCATCTTTGTTCCTGTTTTATAGATTATGGATTCACTTCGCAGGAAAACTATCCAAATCAACCTTGTAAGAATTCCTCCACAACTCAAGGAGCTAGCTTCAAGGATTCCTGAGAATTCTCCATTCACCGAGAGACATGGTCATCTACTCAACTTGGTCACCACCAACACTGAGGAGGATATGCTGAAAGTTCTCTTCCAGTTCTTTGACCCTTTGCATCATTGCTTTACATTTCCTGACTACCAACTTGTGCCTACTTTGGAGGAATTTTCTCAACTCTTGAGGATTCCTATTCTCAATCATCTACCCTTCAACGGTACGGAAAGAGATCCAAAGCCATAAGAGATTGCTCAAGCCCTGCACTTGCACTCATCTGATGTCACAACACATTGGGAAACTAGAAGTCGTGTCAAAGGCTTCTTGTCAAAGTTCTTGTTTGAGAAGGCCCAAAGCTGCTGGAAATCCTTGGACTTACAAGCTTTTGAGGAGATTTTAGCTCTTCTCATCTATGGGATGGTCTTGTTCCCTAACCCTGACCAACTCATAGATGTGAGTGCTGTCAAAATCTTCATGACTCGTAACCCGGTGCCTATATTACTTGGGGATATCCTCCACTCTTTTCACACTCGTACAATGAGGAAAAGAGGTGTTCTCGTGTGTTGTACTCCTCTCCTGGCAAGATGGTTTATTTCTCATCTTCCCCAATCATTCTTGAAGAATGAGCAAGGCTTGAGGTGGTCACAATGGTTAATGAACCTTACACATTCAGATATCCATTGGTGTTCTCGATCAAAGAGAATGTTATTATCATTGACCATTGTGGGGAATTCCCTAATGTCCCTCTACTTGGCATTAGGGGAGGCATCACCTACAACCCTTGCTTGGCTCTAAGACAGTTTGGTTATGCCCGAAGGGATGGCCCACATGATATGCTAGTTCAAGGTTTGGTTTTCGACTTCGACAACGACAACTAAGGACTCCGTCAAAGGTTCATCCGAGCTTGGAGGATGCCCAACAAGGTAGACAGTAAGACTTTGGGACACAATAATTCCATCCCTCTTGAGCCTTACCTTAAGTGGGTATGAACTCGCGCCCAAAGTCTTATGATGCCTTACCCCTCCATTCTCCCTGTGATTATAGAGCCTGTTATGGAAGGAGAGGTTCCATACACCCTCCTACATCCTGACATGCCAACATCACTCGAAGATTTACAAAGGAGTTGGACACAGCTCAAGGGAGAGCGTGACACTTTCAAATCCCAATTCTACACAAGCGAGAAGAAGGTTTTGGAACTCACTCGTTAACTTCATGAAGAGCAGACTCTCAACACCTACATTGCACCAAAGAGGATGCACGACGTCTTTTTACCTTAGAATTTTGTATTATTTTGCCCAAGGGGCATTGATGTACTAACAATTCTATCTTATTAATATGACGTGTGTTTCTTTTTTGTTTAAAACAAATTTGAATTTCCGAATCCTTAAAATTATTACATGAATACATATCATTCATCATATGCATAAACATGTCTTCACACCAAGTTTCCTCATCTCTCTGCTGTTTATTTCAGCAAGATGGATATTGAACAAACGGTCAAAGATTTTCAAGTCCAGAATTCACAATTTCAACAACTACTCTTGACCTTGGCCAAGGGGCAGGAGGAGCTCAAGACTCTACTAGAGAAGGAGAAAGAGAAAAAGAAGAATAAGCGAGCCGGTGTGGTTATCATGGGTAGAAGATTTGAAGGACAAGCCAGACGGACTTTGGAATTCCCATCAACATCTGAAGAGGGGGAAGGAAAAGGAAAAGGAACGGCAGTGCCATCTGAGTCTGAAGCAGAAGAAGAAGAAGAGGATGAGGACTACTCCGAACAACAGTACCCTCCGACCGATGACAAATACAAGAACTTGGAAGAACGTCTAGCTGCCATGGAGATACAGAGAGTATCGGGGCTGGATTTTGAGGAGTTAGGGTTGGTTTCTGGAATTGTGATCCCTCCTAAGTTTAAAGTGCCACTATTTTCTAAGTATGATGGGGTGCCTTGCCCAAAAATGCACCTCAGATCCTATGTCAGGAAAATTCAACCACATTCTTCTGACAAAGACCTGTGGGTCCACTTTTTCCAGGACAGTCTTTCAGGAACGCAGCTTGATTGGTTCTACCAGTTGGAGAGAGCAGATGTCCATAATTGGGAAGACCTGGCAGCTGCATTCTATAAACAGTATCAATACAACGCCGACTTGGCGCCAACCCGTACTCAGCTATAGAGTATGGCTATGGCTACCTGTTGTACCCCAAAATTTGCCCTCCCATATTCCTCAATATTTGTCAAGAATGATCTTCAAATTGCTCAAAATGGCTCAAGGGTTGTACAGTCAAATCACCTCCTAAGGCAGTCAATTCAAAATTAGGGTTTTGGTTCTTTCAATGAATTTGGGGTTTTCAATGGTTCAATCAAGTCTCATAGGCCTATATACATTCTCAAGCACCTACATTCCAAGTTTCAAGAATCACAGTGCCAATTTGCACAGTCAAAAGCTCCATTTGATCTACAGTCAACTGCAAGGGCAAAATGGTCATTTTGCAGTCAAAAGTAAAGATTTTATGTCAACATTCTCATTTTGAAGGATAATTCATCATTTGATCAAGGGTTGATCATGATTCATCAAGGATTGCTCATAATTCATCAAGTTTCAAAAGTTGCTAAATTAGGGTTTTGTAGGAAAAGTCAACTCAACTTTGACCAAGCATAACTTTCTCATAATTTATGAGAAATGACCCATCCAAAGCTCATTTTGAAGAGGATGCAATTTCCTACAATCCATATTCATACCCCAATATCAGAAAATGCACTCACAAGAAGTTACAAATTTGGACATTATAGGTCATTTTTGAAAGTCAACAAAAACACCTTTTTTTCCAAAGCTTATAACTTGAGAATGGAAGATCAAAATGCGATGAGACCAAAAAGGTTGATTAGAGGACATCTCAAGGTTTCTAAAAAGTCCAAGAACACCTCCAAAATTTCATAATTGAGGAAGTTATGCATTGTTGAAGTTGGGCATTTTTCCAAATTTGCCAAAAGTCAACTATCCTCAAAATCCCAATTTTTGACAAAAGGGAAAACTTTTTTCCACTTGATTTAGTCTTGTCATTCCACACA
Source organism: Vicia faba (assembly GCA_948472305.1). Classification (NCBI taxonomy): domain Eukaryota; kingdom Viridiplantae; phylum Streptophyta; class Magnoliopsida; order Fabales; family Fabaceae; genus Vicia; species Vicia faba. The sequence continues at coordinate 1,280,978,640 of OX451738.1, forward strand.
CGTGTCCCATGCTTAATTTCATGACCAAACATTTATTTTTCTATTTTATTTCATTTTTATTGATTTAATTCATTATTAATCAATATTAAATCAAATAAAATCCAAAAATTATTGAATAGGGATCTTTGTGATTTGTACAGCTTGCAAACATCATGTGACACCTAAAAAAATTTGTGCCTTGGCTTTTTGTGCACAAAATCTCAGATTTGGCCATATTTGGAAAGTTTGTTAATGGTGATCAAAGTGCAAACCTAATTCTTGAATGCACGTGGATATTGGCCCAACTCTTGACCTAAAACCATTCTATTATACATACACAAGCCACACAAACCTGATTCACGACCTAAGAACTACTAAAACGGCCAGAACGAATTGCAAAAAATCCTTGAAAAAGTGTGAGATCAAGAACGATATTAGAGGCACTTTCAGACCAAAAAGAGAACGTAGCTCTCTAGCCTGATATCCTGTGAAGCAAAAGCAATAAAAACCAGGCCTTTTCATCACATACAACGCGCTGTAAGTCGTCACGAATGGACCTCTGAACATGGAATCTCAACTTCCAATTCTTGCACTTTTTCTTCAAAACATTGGCATATTCATGTTTATTATTTGATTTCTAACATGACTGCAATATTCAATTTTATTTTTATGCCCTGTATCGTGATGCCAGATTCTAGGGTTCATATTCTTGCTTTTTAGGTGTTTTTGATGCAGGGAAAATTGGCCCCAATAATTGGTATAGGAGTGATAAGGAGGCAAAGACGAGGTCAGCCATGGCTTTGGTTGGTATTTTTGTGGCCTAGGGTGAATTCTAGGATACACCTAGGAATTTAGTTGCGGACAAAATCCGCAGGTAAAACCTGGTTATTTTCAACGAAGAAGACGACTACGCGTCTTCTTCCCATTGGCTGGTTTGAAATCAGCACGCTTTTTATTTTTTTTCCAGGCATAAGTGTTTGTTTGACATATATTATTTGTTGTTATTATTATTACAAAAGCAGCACAATGGTCCAGTGGTGTAGGCGATAGTGGAAATCCCATTGGGACCTAGGTTCGAATCCCAAGTCCCCCAAAATGTTTATTTGATTTTTCTTCAGGTATTCCCACGCAACACTCAGAAGATGGTCTACCGTGTGCATCCAATTCCCAAGCGCCAGATGGCCAGCAAATCAAATCTGAAGGCCAGGATTGGAGCATCCACCATACGCCCTAGTCAATGAGCATGTAGGGAGTTACAAAAGTCAATGAGACTGAAGCATAATGGGCCTGGAAAATTGCTGATACTACCTCCAATATTGGGCCCAAACCCCCTGAGTTTGCCTTTTTTTTTAATTTTCTTTCATTATATTTTTATTTACTTGTTTTTTTTATTATTCTTAATTAACTACTAACTAAAATAATTAATATTTTCTTAATAAAATCATAAAACAAAAAAATAAAATAGTTTTAATAAATTTAATTTCATTATTTTATTTTGTAAATAACTAACTTAATTAATTTAGTTTCTAATTAGGCATAATTTTAATATTTTTTTTGCAATAAATTAAAATTGGTGTAGTATTAGGTTTTAATATATTTAATCATTTTATTTTTTATTTCCTTAAACATTCAAAAAACCCCAAAATATTTCTCTTTTTATTTTATTAATTAATTAACTTAGACTTAATTTCCGCTTAATTCAAAATAACAAAAAATCTCTTTCCTAAAAAGGGTCAAAACCCTAAAAACTCTCCAATTCAATTTTTCTCGCGCGTGTGATTTTTTTGATTCATATTTTGATCCTTATAATTGTATTTGCTCCAAGGATGTAATAGTTTTAATTAGGATTATTTACCGCTTTTATTTATTTTCCGCAATTTTTTTTCAAGGGTTTGTTTTTGGCGATGTAAATACCCGACGCCTTGTAATAGCTTAGTTTTATTTTCCGCAACCATTAACTGCTAGATGTATGAATAATAGGCTATGCATGACAAGATCTACCTTAATTTAAAATCAACCGTAGCTCACCATAAAATGTACAAAGATAACATAACTGAAAATTGACACATTCGCACATGCCACTCCTAGGGTACGCCTCACTTGGTTGCCTCGAACGTGGTCATTGAGTATAGGAAGTTTTAGAGGTCTCCCTCCTGTCTAAAGATCAAAGTTGCCTCGATAAAAAATGATCTAAGACATTAGGGTTACCGCTAAGGCGTCCTAACATTGCTTTAGTGACCACATGTCCCTTAATCGAATTGACCCGAAAATTCCGACGACGGTGCTGCCTACTCCTCAATAGTGGGATAGCACTGTCTAAAGGACATTTACACAGTTTAATTCCTTTTGAGTAGGTAGAGGTTCTCAGGTACTTGCTCTTTCGAACAAAACAAATTTTTCGCACTTACACTTTTCAAACAAAGTTTTCAAAAACACTTCATACACTCTTGAGGACAGAAACAAGAGTTAAATCGAAGTTTTCAAACAAAACTCTTTTCAAAACCCACGAACACAAGAAAAGCAAAACTTTTTGAAAACATAGTGAGCAAGTACCTAAGAGCCCGTGGATAACCACGGATAGAAAGGGTGCTAACACCTTCCCTTTCTATAATCTACCTCCCGAACCCGAGAAACATCTCAAAAAGGAATTTTTCTGTGCTTTTGTCCTTTCCTTGTTGGATAAAATAAAAGACGATGGCAACTCTTGCTTACCGCGACATTTTGCGAAAACAAACGCAAACGCGAACCAGCATTCCAAAACAGTCAGTTCTATTTCCACCGATCACAGAACTGGCGACTCTGCTGGGGAGCCTAAATAAGTGAGGTGTACCTTAGGATTAGATCACTTGTGTTTTCAATTGTATGCTTTGTATGCTTTAAATTTTGTGGGTTTGTATCGAAGTTCTATAGATCCTAACCCGGATCTGGGGATACCCTTTAGAAGTAGCAACAAACTGTGAGGGAACTGTGCGGGGTATACTGACATGGTTGAAGTAGTAGCTACGTTGATGTGGCACTTTGGTGAGTACCGGTAACCCTTGAGTCAAGTCAAGGAGAGTACGGGGCCGCCGCGTGGTGTCGTGAAGCATCAACTGACCTTAGAACCTTACTTGACCATCTTGGCCTTTTTAGGAGTAGTGAGATGACCGACTTTGGTGCAGTCCGAAGTTGGTAGATACTCGATACTACACTCATTGAGGGTTGTTTTCTTGGAATATTTTGGTCTCCAGTTAAGTGGCTAAATCAAAACAATGAACATAGAAAACAATCCAATGATATTGAGCTCCTTAGAACCCGATTACTATTCATAGGACAGGTTTTGAGCCAACTAACTTCAAAAGGGTACTTACCTACGAACCCCATGCAAGCCTAAACCTAAGGACTTGTTTGCTTTGTGTGAATATGACTATCTGTATATACACTTGCTTACTTTTGCATACATGTACATAACATCATAAAGCATCATATGCATTTGCTAACCATTTCAAGGGTTTGGATCTTCATCTTTGTTCTTGTTTTGTAGGACATGGAGTCTCTCCGCAGGAAAACAATTCAGGTCAACCTTGTAAGGATCCCTCCTCAACTCAAGGAGCTTACATCCAGGATTCCCGAGAACTCTCTCTTCAGTGAAAGACATGGTAGACTCCTCAGCCTGGTCAACACCAACATTGAAGAAGACATGATAAAAGTTCTCTTCCAGTTCTTTGACCCCCTACACCACTGTTTTACATTCCCTGATTATCAATTGGTGCCTACTTTGGAGGAATTTTCTCAACTTCTGAGAATTCCTATTCTTAGTCAAATACCCTACAACGGTACGGAAAAGGAACCAAAACTTGAAGACGTTGCTCAAGCATTACGTTTGCAACCATCTGACATCAAGGGGCATTGGGAAATCAGAAGTGGTATCAAGGGATTCTTGGCAAAGTTTCTATTTGAGAAGGCACAAGAATGTTGGAATTCTCTTGATCTGCAAGCCTTTGAAGAGATTGTGGCACTCCTTATCTATGGGTTGGTGTTGTTCCCAAATCATGATCAACTTATAGATGTGAATGCTATCAAGATTTTCATGTCCAGGAATCCCATACCTACATTGATTGGGGACATCCTCCACTCATTTTACACACGAACAATGAGGAAATGAGGTTTTCTCGTGTGCTGTACTCCTCTCTTGGCAAGGTGGTTTATTTCTCACCTTCCACAATCAGTTTTGAAGAATGAGCAGGGTTTAAGGTGGTCACAACGATTGATGACCCTCACACATTCTGATGTACATTGGTGCTCTCGGTCCAGAGAAAGCGTCACTATCATTGATCGTTATGGAGAATTTCCTAATGTTCCTTTACTTGGAATTAGGGGAGGCATTAACTACAACCCCTATCTAGCCCTGAGACAATTTGGATATGCTCGGAGGGATGGCCCTCATGACATGATGATTCCTGACATAGTTTCTGACTTCGACAACGATGCGCAAGGACTTCGACAAAGGTTCATCAAAGCTTGGAGGATGCCTAACAAGGTAGATAGTAAGACACTAGGGCACAAGAATTCCATCCCCCTTGAGCCTTACCTCAAGTGGGTACGAACCCGCTCCCAGAAACTTATGATGCCATATCCTCACATTCTCCCTTTGATCAAAGAGCCCGTTACGGAAGGAGAGGTTCCATACACCATTCTACATCCTGACATGCCAACATCATGGGAAGAAATTCAAAAGAGCTGGATCCAACTCAAGGAAGAACGGAATGCTTTTGAAGCCAGCTTACATGCCAGTGAGAAGAAGGTTTTGGAGCTCACCCGCCGACTTCACGAGGAAGAGACCCTTAACACTTACATCGCTCCAAAAAGGATGCGCAATGTCTTTTTACATTAAGTCTTTTGTAATATTTCGCCCATGAGGCACTTATGTACTAAACAAATTCCTTCTTAATATGACGTGTGTTCCTTTTTGTCTACAACGAATTTGAATTTTTGAACCCTTGAATGCATTACATAAACAGCATATCATTCATCATATGCATAACAGGTACCCTTTTTTACAGGTCACTTATCTTCTCCGTTGTTTATTTCAGCAATCATCATGTCTACTGAACCTTACACTGAGCAAGCTATCAAGGCCCTCCAGGCCCAGAATGCCCAGTTTCAAGAGTTGGTTATGAGCCTAGCCAAGGGTCAACAGGACTTGAAGACCCTGATTTTGAAAGAGAGGAAGAAGAAGAAGAAGAGGATCGTCCTGTTCAACACCGGGCGCAGGTTTAGAAATGGACTACAGAACGAGGTTGATCTGACCACCTCATCTGTAGGGAAATACAGCCCACAAGAGAGAAGGGTTCCTAGCCCCGTAGTCTCCTACAACGAGACGGATTATGATGAAGAACAGTATCCTCCTGCTGAGGATAGGTACAAACAGTTGGAGGACCGCTTGAGCGCTATGGAGATATAGAACGTGCCCGGGTTGGACTTCGGAGACCTAGGTCTATCCTCTGGGGTGGTGATTCCCCATAAATTCAAGGCACCTGCCTTTGCCAAGTATGACGGAGGTTCCTGTCCAAAGCTGCACCTCCGGTCGTATGTAAGGAAGATCCAGCCTTACACCGCTGACAAGAATTTGTGGATCTATTTCTTTCAAGACAGTCTTTCAGGGACTCAGCTTGAGTGGTTCTATCAGCTGGATGGAGCCAGTATCCGTAACTGGGAAGATTTGGCTACTGTGTTCTACAGGAAGTACCAGTACAACTCCGACCTCGCTCCTACGCGTACCCAACTCCAGGGTATGTCAATGGGGACGGGTGAAGGATTAAAGGAATATGCTCAAAAATGGAGAGATCTGGCTGGAAGGGTGCAACCACCTTTAACTGATCGTGAACTTGTTGATATGTTTTTGGGGACCTTGTCTGGTCCATTCTTTAACCATTTGATTGGAAACTCTTCAGCCGGGTTTACAGACCTTATCTTGACTGGTGAGAGGATTGAAGCAGGTATTAAGGCTGGGAAAATACAGAAGGGTGCCTCATCGAGCACCGAGAAGAAGCCATTCAAGAAAGAGTCTAGTGCGGTCTACAGCTCAAGAAGACAGAATAGACCGGAACACCGCCAAGCTGTCAACGCGGTTGTTATTTCGAAACCTGCCGGTGCTCCTCAGCATCACAATCAACAAAGGGAAGAGAGACCTAGAAGGAAATTCACTCGTCTCAGCATGACCTTGTCCCAGATATTGCCACAGTTGCTGAAGACCCATTTGGTAACTCTAAGGGAGGCCCCAAAGAACCTGAATACTACATCATCAAAGTATAACCCTAACGCCCGCTGCGCTTATCATTCTGAGAGCCCGGGGCATAATACGGATGATTGTTGGACTTTGAAGAATAAGGTCCAAGACCTGATTGATGCAAAAGAGATTGAGTTTGAGGCGCCCGAAAGGCATAATATTGTGACTGCTCCCATGCCCAAGCATGGAGTGAATGCTGTAGAGGAAGACTTGTTTGTAGCCTCCGTGGATGATATTGTTACCCCGCTGATGACCGTCAAGAGGAACCTGCTGCTAGCCGGTTTATTTCCGGGATGTGGTGAAGGTTGCCATCTGTGTTCTGTTTCACCTACTGGTTGCCCATATTTGAAGTCAGGCATCCAAAACCTGATGGATAATAAGGAAATCATGTTTGAGAAGATTGTTGTTCCTACCACCCCTACTAAAGAAGTTTCCATTGTTACCATTTTCGAAAATTCTCCCAAGACTCCCTCGAGGAAGCCTGTCAGAATTACGCCTGTTCAGAAGATTGCACCTATAATCATCACTGTTCCGGGGCCTATTCCCTACACATCCGACAAAGCTGTCCCTTGGCACTATGGGGCAGATGTTTATGTTCTTGGAGTTAAGCAAGAGTTTGATGCTGATACCAACGTCAACAACATTACTGGGCCTGCCAAAGTCACCCGCAGCGGTAGACTTTTCTCACCTGATATTGCTCCACCAGTTGCCCGAAGACCTATTGTCATTTCACCTGCAAGTGTGCCTAATGCCATTCCTGATCAAGTTCTTAGTTCTACCCCTGTCGCTGAGTCATTTGATGCTCGGGGAAAAGGGATCGCCACTGATATGCCTGCCCAGACGGAGGCACCAAAGACCATTAATGTTGAAGCTTCCAAACAGGAGATGGAAGAGATTCTGAAGATCATTAAGAAGAGTGATTATAATGTAGTTGAGCAGCTGGGGCAAACCCCATCCAAGATTTCTATGTTATCACTGTTGTTGTGTTCAGATGCCCATGCCAAGGCTCTGATTACCTTCCTGAAGACGGCCCACGTGCCACAAGAGACATCAGCTGATCAGTTTACCGATTGTGTGGCCAATTTAACTGCTGATAATGGTATGGGTTTCTTCGACGCTGATCTGACTGCTAAAGGGAAGAACCATAACGATGCCCTGCATGTCTCCATTGAATGCAGGGGCACTACTCTCGCACATGTGTTGGTTGACACGGGGTCTTCGTTGAACGTCTTACCCAAGAAAGCTCTAGACAGGTTAGATTGCGAAGGTTTGGAGCTAAAGCCAAATAACATTGTTGTCCGGGCCTTTGATGGGTCTAAAAGGATGGTGCATGGTGAGGTTGATATTCCAATCAAGGTTGGTTCCCAGGTCTTCAATTCTACATTCTACGTGATGGATATTCGGCCATCCTATTCTTGTTTGCTGGGTCGTCCATGGATCCATAAGGCTGGAGCTGTGACCTCAACACTCCATCAAAAGTTGAAGTACCCGATCAAAGGGAAGATTGTGACAGTCCAAGGGGAGGAAGAGTACATGGTCAGCCACCTCAACTTGTTCCGGTACATAGAGATGGATGGGGAGTTCATTGAGACCCCATTTCAACACTTTGAAGAAGTTCCTCAGACACTGGCATCAGCTGAGATTGTAGTTGAAGATTCTCCTTTGAAGATGGCCTCCTTAAAGGATGCCCGGGCTGTTATTGAGAAGGGTGAGTGTGCAAACTGGGGCCGACTTCCTGATTTCACTCAGAAGACTAACAAGTTTGGTTTGGGTTTCACTGTAGAAGCTCAGAGGGCTGTTCGTAGTACAAAGATTGGAAGACCTCCTGTGTTCATCAGCAACTCGAGAGTAAATGCCATCGAAGATAACGTGGAGGAATCTGAATTCGACAGCTGGATCTACCCTACGACCAACGGTGGACCAGACAACTGGACGGCAAAGGACTTCGTCCCTATTACTTTTGTTACTCAGTAATGAACTCTTTTGTTTTGAATTTGTAACAGACAATATTATGAAACTTTATGGCCCGGTGTCTTACCCGGGGCACCGTGGCTTCATTTGTGAGGGCTTTTGTGTGCCATTTTCATATATCATTAATAAAAGCATTGGACGTTCTTGCATTTCAAATTTTGCGCTCCTTGTCTTTCTTTATTATATATTGCAAAACAGCTATTTACACACACTCACATATACAGGTCCCAATCCACTCTGGATCTCACTGGTAACGACTCTGCTACTGCCAGTTATAACTTCGAAAATCCGATCAACTTAGCCGATGACGAAGGTGAAGATGATTGCGAAGTGCCTGGTGAGCTTGCAAGACTGCTACTTCAGGAAGAGAGGGTCGTTCAGCCATATGAAGAGCCAGTGGAAACGGTAAATATGGGTACTGAGACAGACAAGAAGGAAGTCAAGATCGGTGCAAATCTGGAGCTTAGTGTGAAACAACGGTTGATTCAGATGCTGCGTGACTACGTTGAGATCTTTGCCTGGTCCTACAAAGATATGCCTGGGTTGGATACTGACATCGTGGTTCATCGTCGGCCTACCAAGGAAGATTGCCCTCCGGTAAAACAGAAGGTCTGCCGTATGCGTCCAGAGATGTCTGAGAAAATCAAGACCGAAGTTATGAAACAGTTTGATACCGGTTTTCTAGCAGTGACTTCTTACCCTCAGTGGGTTGCCAATGTGGTTCCGGTACCGAAGAAAGATGGTAAGGTCAGAATGTGTGTTGACTAAAGGGATTTGAACAGGGCGAGCCCTAAGGATGACTTCTCTTTGCCTCACATCGACGTTCTGGTTGACAACACTGCTCAGCATAAGGTATTCTCCTTCATGGACGGTTTCTCCGGTTATAATCAAATAAAGATGGCTCCTGAAGACATGGAGAAGACCACTTTTGTTACTCAGTGGGGTACCTTTTTCTACAAGGTCATGCCTTTCGGGTTGAAAAATGTTGGGGCAACATATCAGCGTGCCATGGTTGCTCTGTTTCATGATATGATCCATCATGAGATTGAAGTATACGTCGACGATATGATTGCAAGGTCCCAAACTGAGGAGGAACACCTTGACCATCTACAGAAGCTATTTGACCGGTTGAAGTTGTACAAGCTGAGATTGAACCCGAACAAGTGCACCTTCGGAGTGAGATCTGGAAAACTACTGGGTTTCGTCGTAAGCGACAAAGGTATTTGTGATACAGTGGGAGAACTGACTTGAGGTTTTGCGTTTGTTTTCGCAAATGTTTCGGTTGAGCAAGAGTCACCACCGACTTTTTATTTTATCCTAAGGAAAGGTTAAAAAGCACAGCAAAAACCTTTGAGATGTTTTCTTGGGTTCGGGGAGTAGATTATAGAAAGGGAAGGTATTAGCACCCTTTCTATCCATGGGCTCTTAGTTACTTGCTTAGATCAACTTGCCTTGATTTCCAATTGTTTGAAATGGTGCTTTGTGTGTGTGTTTGAAAATGTTTTGAAAAGAGGCCATTTGTTGTGGCAACCTTTGCAATGATCCATGTTTGGATGTATACAAAGGTGTACTTATCTTTTGAAAAAGTTTTCAATGTTTTTGAAAGTTGTTTTGAAAGTGTGTTGTGATGTGTGGTTTTGAAAAATGGCAAGGATTGTTTTGCAAGATTTGGTCAAGTAACCAAGAGCTATCTACCCTAAATTTCTCAAAGATCTTTGGTGTGTTTTAACCCTTTTAACAGTATTGTTCCACCATTGTATTTGGTGGACAATCTTGTGTTAGGATGTTAACGGGACGGGCGCGGGTCATCGTTTAGACCATGATTGCAATAGTGCCAAGTATCTTTGGCAATTTTTCCTTTAAGGGACTTGATCATTTGTTTAGGCAACTTTTGAAAGCGTCATCGAGGGACTATGATCATTTGATATTGTTTTGTTTTGCCAAAGACACCCAACATGCAATATGGCCCATTATTGAAGGCAACAAGTGGAGTACCCTAGGGGTGCAAGTGTGATTAGTGTTGTCTATTTTCATGCTTTGTTATCTTTGAATTAGGTCAAGCTACTGTTTGGTTGATTTTTGCATACAAACCCTAAGTCTATCATGGCATATTTAGAAAGCTTTTAAATGCGAAATTTAAAGTCCTAAACTATTACAACATAATTATGGGATGGAGGGTACAAATGTTCAAATGGGGATATTTAGCAAGAAAAGTTAAATCTAAACTATTACATCCAAATTGAATATTCAAATTATTTAATTGCACAATAATTAAATAAAATAAAATAAATATGCAAGATGCAAAAATGATTTTCATATGTATGTAAAAGGTGTTTTTTATGTGACAAATAAACAAAAATAAAAAGGAATAATTTTGGATATTTTTACATTTTAGGGCAAACCCTAATTTTGCTAAATAAAAGGTATTAATTATTTATTATATACAACATTTATTAATTATGTACAAAAAATAAGTAAAAGGAAGTATATTGTAAAAAAGTGATTTTTTGAGGTCAAATATTAATAATAAAAAAAATATTATTTTTCTGTTTTTTCCCTAAATATTCTAATGAATATATAAGTATTTATATATTTACTAAATATATTAAATACATACAAAAATAAAATATTTAATATTTACAAAAAAAGTATATTTTTTAGAAAATATTTTCAAAGGATAAAATAAAATTAAAATCAGAAAACAAAATGTATTTTGTATTATTTTTGGTATTTTTAATAAAAGGATATATGTTATTTACAATGTATAAATTCAAATAAAACAAATAAAATCCGAATAAAATGCAAAAATGGTTGAAAAAATATATTTTTTATATTTTAACTAAAAATAATAAGTCAAAAACAAAAAAGAGAAAATCAAAAATGATAAAAATAAACACAATGGGCCAAGGGGGTGCAAGTGTGGAAAAGTGGTGCAAATAGAAAAAAGGTCAGGCCCAGCCCAGAAGAACTTTGTCTTCAACCTCTGGACATTCAAACAGAGCAAAACGCGTGTTTCCTGCTATCTCATGATTCCTTGACATTCAGCAAAAACTTACAACAACAATGTTATAGAGCATCTTGTCACGATTCCAAATATATAAAAAAGTCATTCTAACTCTCAGAAATGAGAGAGAATTTCTTCTCCCCCAATTCCTGACCTAAGTTTTTTCCAATGTTCATGTCTTAAATTCTCTCAGCACATGCAATACAAATGGAAAGTGAGGATATGGGTGGCTTCAGGGACATGAGTATGACATAACTTCTTCACAAACCTAAGCCTAGATATGCCTGGATTAAGAGATAGGAGTTCAAACTTTTACCTGTTCAGCTTGATTCGTGTATGACAATGGAGGTACTTTCAATGCAATGTGAGGACTTGTATAGCTTGCTTGAGGTCCAGGGATGCTTCTCCTATGCTTAGCTTGCTTTGAATCTTGCTGAATCGAGCTACAGAAGTTAACCTGCACAGATGAAAAATGAAAATGGCACACTTGGCTATGGCTGTTACAGTTCCAGTTCAATGCTTGGAATAGTTTGTATGGATGTTATGGAATGTGTTTGCAAAGGTTTCAGCCAAAACGCACGAGTGGAAGTGTTTGTGGAAGTCAAGTTGCAGAAGGGACCCTGTTTTTGCAGCAAGGAGGTGTTTTTGTGTTTGAGGAGGTATTGGAGGTGGTTGGCTCGTGTTTTAGGTCGGGTTTGATGTTTGGAATGTGTTCAAAAAGTTTGTCTTGGTTAGTTCTTGCAGGAATGTGATGTTGTGTTTCAAAATGCAAGTTTCTTCTATTGTAAGCAAAAGTTGTCAAGTTGGTTTACAAGCTTATGCAGGCCCCCTAAACATGCTGCCAATGTTAGTCTTGATCAGTGGGATTAGTTCAATAACTTGTGCCTAGAAGATATGCATTGTACTTCTTTAATTCATGTTTTGACATAAAGCCATACTTTACAAGAATAGATAAGTCACTTTTTCCAAATATGGCTTAATTCTTCATGTAATGTCCAAATGCACAAAATAAAGCTAGAAAACAATGGATTGGCATTTAATTATTGAGTGTAAATGAGATTAGAGGCCTGTAACTAGCTTGCACATGCTGATTTCAAAAATGCACAAGTTATGAACATGTACATGGCTTATGAACAAAGTGACTTTTGCCCATCTTCACAAATTCGATTCTCCCTAACCACAAGGGTGTTTGAGAAGTTCTTGGACAATTTGGAAAGCTTGGAATGTGTACTACAATCCATATTTGTAATGCAAGTTGAAATTCCAAGTGGAAGCATGTGAAAAATGGCCATGAAGTTAGGCAAAAATCCTTCCTAGAATAGGTCAAAAAATTTCTAAGTTAAGAATGTTTTGCACCCTTGTTCCAAAAATCATAACTTGAGCTACAAGCTTCTTTTGAGGAAACTTTGTGAATCAAAGTTGTAGATTTTGCAATGGACTATAACTTTCATGTTTTGAGTTTTCCTTTAATCAAAATGTATCTTGATTAAAAAATGGGACAAAGTTAGGAAAAAATTAGGAATTTTCATAACTTAGAAAAATTCTAAGTTATGAAAATTCTTCATTTCAAACCCTAATTTGTAATTCTTGATTTCTTGATGAACAAGTTTAATAATTTGACATGTCTTGATGAAAAATGAATCTTGACACTTGATTTTGACCAAAAAGTCAAAGTTTGACTTTTCAGTATACAGTCAAATTTGGCTCAGTTGACTGGAAAATTCATCTGTCAATCTTGTGCATTTGGGATCTTTTGAATTTGTTGAACATGTCAAGACAATTCCATTGGGTCCTTGAGTCCATATGTGAGCTTGGTTTGCCATTGGCTAGGTCAAACAGTCAAAAATTGCCTTTGTGTAGTCAAAACCCTAAAAATGACCATTTTGCCCTTTTGGTGATTTGATCAAATTTCTTGTGGAATTGTGATCCAAACTTGATCAAATGGTCCATATGAGTTCATAATGTTGATGAAGGTCAAAAATCATGAGGTTTGACTGTCAATTGACCACAGTTGACTTTTTCCCCAATACAGCTGATTTCTAGGTCAACTGTCCAATTGACTGGGCAAAGATTGGAATCAAGGCTTGAAACTTGGTATGGATAAACTTGTGAGTCCAACATGAAGCATGAAAGTCATCTTGGGCCTTTTAGGTCAAAACATCTCTGTGCAAGCACAAACCCTAATTTGGGCCAATAGTGCAAAGAGGGGTCTTGAGCAGAGTAAACCCTAACTGAATCTTGAGCTCCAAGGGTCTGGTGGTGAGAAAATGTTGAGGAAATGGGAGGGCAAATTTTGGGGTACAACAGTTACCCCTGTTCAATCTTCTTGAACCTAAAGAGTTAGATTGGCAGGTTTGCCTTTCGCGACTCGAAGGTAAAAGGAGATTGGACACTAGAGTGCCCGGAAATTTGCACTCGCCTAATGGAGTATCAGCAATGTGATGGAGAGAATGGGCTTATAGATTCCATTTGGAGATAGGATGGATAGGAGGATGGGCTTATAGATGCCATCTGGGGGTGTGACAGAACCTTGTCGGGAATGGGCTTATAGATGCCATTTGGAAGTGTTGATCGCGTAAGAGATTCCTTAGCGAGAACTTGCGTACTTTGAGAAAGGAAGATGTTTCCTGGCCTGTTACAGGTGTTGATCTTCAAACTCTTCATGCAGATATGCCCTGGCTAGATACAGGTATCGAATCTGGAATCAAACGCTCACGGATATTCCCTGGCTAGATACAGGAGTCTAATCCGAAACTTCAAAAAGGTTGCTTACAAATGTGCCCTGGCTGGATACAGGTATCGAATCTATAAACTGTTTATGCAGATATGCCCTGGCTGGATACAAGTATCGAATCTACAATCAATCACTCACAGATATGCCCTGGCTAGATACAGGAATCGAATCTGGAATTGGTCGTCTACAGATATGCCCTGGCTGGATGCAGGTATCGAATCTGGAAATTGTTGTCTACAGATATGCCCTGGCTGGATACAGGTATCGAATCTGGAAATGGTCGTCTACAGATATGCCCTGGCTGGATGAAGGTATCAAATCTGGAAATTGTTATCTACAGATATACCCTGGCTGGATACAGGTATCGAATCTGGAAATGGTCGTCTACAGGTATGCCCTGGCTGGATGCAGGTATCGAATCTTGAAATTGCAAAAGGTTGGTAGAGATAGCTTTCCTGGCTGGATACAGGTGTAAATCTCTGCCCTGAGAATGAAAGATAATTTCCTGGCCTGTTACAGGGGTTGATCTTCAAACTCTTCATGCAGATACGCCCTGGCTAGATACAGGTATCGAATCTACAATCAATCGCTCACAGATATGCCCTGGCTAGATACAGGAATCGAATCTGGAATTGCGATAGTTGATAGTAATCATCTTTGGATTGATCTTTTCCTGAAAAGGCAAAACATCAGTTGTATGCAATGTCATGATGTATGAAATGCATGATGTCATGATGCTCAAAATGAGATAGTGTTGTATGCACTTTATCATATATGTAAACAAGATGTATGAAATGTGAAATGTATGTGAATGTATTTTCGTCTAGGAAAATAAATCCTTAACGAGTGCCAGGAGTTTGTGGAATCCTGGGCTGATGTTTTGAAGAATAGAGTTCTTCGCTTCCGCTGGGGATGACGGTTGCAAGAATAAACCGGTAGGAGAAGATGACTCCATTGGGGAATAAACTTGTTGGAGAGATTACTCTGCGGGGAATTACTCTGTGGGAAGAGATACTTCGCTGAGGTCTTGATGAGAGCTCCGCTGGGGATTCCACTAATGAGTTATGTTGGGGAATTTGATGAACTCCGCTGGGGATAGGAATAACTTTGCCGAGGACGATCTTTGTGGTAATTAGCTGAGGATAACCCAGTTATAAGTCCTGATGGGAAATAACCTTTGAATAAAGTCGGGGAGAGACGTTCGTACTCTGCAGGGGATAAGCTTCCAGAATCTACTGGGGATAAGCTTCCAGAATCTACTGGGGAGGATGATTCAACTTTCCTGGGGAAACTTTTCAGGCTGTACTGGGGAATGGTTCCACTGGGGTGTCTGAATTCCGCCGTGGAACAAATCTTATATTGAGACTGCCGGGGATGCTTGCTGAGGAATGCCTGTATATTCCGCTGGGGAATATTGTGATCTTCTGGGGATACCCAACTTCCTTAAGGCTGGCAGTAGACTAACTCTGCTTGGGGAGAGTATCGCTGACTTTCTAGGGGAATATTGTGCCTTTTTGGGGCTGATGGGAGACCAAATCTTCCTGGGGAGAGTATTGCTGAATCTTGTCTTACTCTGTGGGGAGTTGAGGTAACTTGGTTACGTTCTTCAGTCGAACCTACCTTGGTACCTTGGTGGACAGAGCGACTAGACCGCTTGGACAATTATAAATTTCCCCTGTTTCTGATGTCATCTATAATTAGTCCTTTGTTTCACATGCAACTATTCATGATTAGCAATTAATGTCAAATGCATATATCAAAAATGAACATTGGACGTTCTTCGCAAAACAAAACAGAAAAAGGAAAAACAATGGATAATTTGTCTGAAAAGATTGAACTTGTATTGATTTTGAAGTTTGCCTATAAATAGGCGTTTTATGTACAGGAGGCTGACATCTTAGTAAGGGAACGCCGCCGAGTAAAATAGAGTTTACAATTTTGTGAAAAAGAAACAAAACAGCTATGTGAAAAAATAATCCCACTGGGTTCCAACTCTGCTATCGCCTTTATGTCTTCAAGCGTCTCATCACTCTGCTGCTTAGTTGAAGATGAAGCTGATCGGTTGGAGTCATCTGAGCCTGATAGTTGATACCGAATTCTGGATGCAAGGTGATCCAATGAGACATAGTATTACGCTTTATCCCTAACTTTTTCCTGGACCGCCCTTTCGGGTTTTCAGTCCACCGGGATACCCATTTTTGCCCAAGCCGCCTTTTCAGGTTTTCGACTTGCCGGGTGTACAGATTTTTTTCATTTTCATCCCTTATTTTTGCCCGAACCCTTTTGGTTCGCCGGGAAGCCCTTATTTTTGCCTAGGTGTGTCAACCTAGCGGGTCCTTAATCATGCGTAGTATCTTTTTACTATGTCTGCATTGGCGGGGTGAGGGAGGTCATCACCATCCATGGTGGTTAGAATCATAGTTCCTCCTGAGAAGATATGTTTAACCACAAATGGCCCTTCGTACGTAGGGGTCCATTTTCCCCTGGGATCACTTTGAGGAAGAATGATGCGCTTGATTACCAGGTCTCCGACTTGATACCCTTGTCATCTGACTTTCTTGTCAAATGCCTTGATCATCCGTTTTTGGTACGTCTGACCATGACAAATAGCAATGAGTCTCTTTTTGTCAATTAGGTTTAATTGATCAAGCCGAGTCTGGATCCAGTCATCTTCGCTCAAGTCTGCATCCTTCATTATCCGGAGAGAGGGTATCTGGACTTCAATAGGCAAGACTGCCTCCATGCCATAGACCAAGGAAAAGGGAGTTGCCCCCGTTGACGTCCGTGCTGAGGTACGGTACCCATGAAGAGAAAACTGTAACATTTTGTGCCAATCTTTGTAGGTCACTGTCATCTTCTGCACAATCTTCTTGATATTCTTATTCGCTGCTTCTACAGCCCCATTCATCTTCGGCCGGTAGGGAGAAGAGTTGTGGTGCTGTATTTTGAATTGCTCGCAGAGCTCAGTGATCATTTTGTTGTTAAGATTGGTACCATTGTCCGTAATGATCCTTTCCTGGATGCCGTATCGACAGATCACGTTGTGCCGAATGAACCGTGCCACGGCGCTCTTGGTTACGGTGGCGTAGGAAGCTGCTTCAACCCATTTTGTGAAGTAATCAATCGCTACCAAGATGAAGCAGTGCCCGTTAGATGCCGTAGGTCGGATCTCGCCGATCATATCAATACCCCACATTGCAAAAGGCCAAGGTGTTGTCAAGACGTTCAGAGTAACCGGAGGAATGTGCACCTTATCAGCATAGATCTGGCATTTGTGACAAGTTCGAGAATGCTGATAACAGTCGGCTTCCATTGTGGACCAGAAATATCCTTCCCGAAGGATTTTCTTTGCCATGGTGTGTCCACTGGAGTGTGTTCCAAAGGTACCTTCATGTAGCTCTGCCATGATCCTTTCTGCTTCAGTCTTATCCACACAATGCAGTAAGGTTGAATCATGGTTTCGCTTGTAGAGAATGCCATTGCTGAGGAAGAACTTTGCCGCAAACCTTCTCAGGAACTTCTTGTCATTAATAGATGCGTCTTCTGGGTATTCTTGAGCTTCAAGGTACCTCTTCACTTCATGATACCAGGGTTTTTCTGTTACCTCTTCAGCCTCAAGATCATAGCAATATGCAGGTTCGTCCAACTTCCAAATAATGATCCGGGGCGCCTCGTTGTCCCATTTGACTTTGAACATAGAAGACATCGTAGCCAACGCGTCCGCTAACTGATTCTCATCTCTTGGGAAGTGTTCAAAAGTTATCTCCTCGAAGTGGGGAAGCAAAGTCAACACATACTCCTTGTAAGCAATAAGATTTGGGTGTTTCGTATCCCACTCTCCTTTGACCTGATTGATCACGAGAGCGGAATCTCCGAAGACACTCAGAAATTTGATCCTTAAGTCAATTGCAGCTTGAAGACCCATGATACATGCCTCATACTCTTCCATGTTGTTGGTGCAGTTGAAACATAGCCGGGCAGTGAGTGGAGTATGAGCACCTTTAGGGGATATGATCACAGCGCCGATTCCATTACCCAAAGCGTTCGAGGCTCCGTCAAAGTGCATAGACCATCGGGATCCTTCCTCAGGTCCTTCATCCGGTCCAGGTACTTCACAATCAGTCACTACCATGATATCCTCGTCTGGAAATTCAAAGTTCATCGACTGGTAATCGTCCACTGCCTGGTGTGCCAAATGGTCTGCCAATACACTTCCCTTGATTGCTTTCTGAGTCGTGTACTGGATGTCATATTCCGTCAAGATCATTTGCCATCTTGCTATTCTTCCGGACAAGGCGGGCTTTTCAAATATATATTTGATTGGATCCATTTTTGAAATCAACAGAGTAGTGTGAGTCAACATATACTGTCTCAGCCGGCGAGCAGCCCATACCAAAGCGCAGCAAGTTTTCTCGAGCAGTGAGTACCGGGTCTCACAGTCGGTAAACTTTTTGCTAAGGTAATAAATAGCATGCTCTTTTCGGCCAGACTCGTCATGCTGCCCCAGCACACACCCCATTGAGTTGTCCAGTACCGTCAAGTATAAGATTAGAGGTCTCCCTTCAACCGGTGGCGTAAGAATGGGTGGTTCTTAGAGATACTCTTTGATTCTTTCGAAAGCGGCCTGACATTCATCATTCCAACGTACTACTTGATCTTTCTTCAGCAGCTTGAAGATTGATTCACAGGTAGCAGTTAGATGCGAGATGAATCGGGCAATGTAGTTGAATCGTCCTAGAAAGCCTCTGACTTCTTTCTCTGTCTTGGGAGTTGGCATCTCTTGTATGGCTTTCACTTTGGCAGGGTCCACTTGAATGCCTTTGTCGCTTACGATGAAGCCTAGCAATTTTCCAGATCTCACCCCAAAGGTGCACTTGTTTGGGTTCAACCTCAGCTTGTACAACTTCAGACGGTCAAAAAGCTTCCGTAGATGGTCAAGGTGTTCCTCCTCAGTTTGGGACCTTGCAATCATATCGTCGACGTATACTTCTATCTCATGATGGATCATATCATGAAATAAAGCAACCATGGCACGTTGGTAGGTTGCCCCAGCATTTTTCAACCCAAAAGGCATGACCTTGTAGCAAAAGGTGCCCCACTGAGTAACAAAAGTGGTCTTCTCCATGTCTTCAGGAGCCATCTTGATCTGATTATAACCGGAGAAGCCGTCCATGAAGGAGAATACTTTATGCTGAGCAGTGTTGTCAACCAGAACATCGATATGAGGCAGAGGGAAATCATCCTTAGGGCTCGCCCTGTTCAAATCCCTGTAATCAACACACATTCGGACCTTACCATCCTTCTTCGGCACTGGAACCACGTTGGCAACCCACTGAGGGTAAGAAGTCACTGCTAGAAACCCAGCATCAAATTGTTTCATAACCTCAGCTTTGATTTTCTCGGACATCTCTGGACGCATACGGCGGACCTTCTGTTTTACCGGAGGGCAGTCTTCCTTGGTAGGCAGGTGATGAACCACAATGTCGGTATCCAACCCAGGCATGTCTTCGTAAGACCAGGCAAAGATTTCCACATAGTCATGCAGCATCTGAATCAACCGTTGTTTCACACTGAGCTCTAGATTGGCACCAATCTTGACTTCCTTTCTGTCTGTCTCAGTACCCAGATTTACCGTTTCCACTGGCTCTTCATGTGGCTGAATGGCCCTCTCTTCCTGGAGTAGCAGTCTTGCAAGTTCACCAGGCACTTCGCAATCATCTTCACCTTCGTCTTCGGCTAAGTTGATCGTATTTTCGAAGTCATAACTGGCAGTAACAGAGTCGTTACCAGTGAGATCCAGAGTGGATTGGAACCTGTATAAGTGAGTGTGTGTAAATATAGCTGTTTTGCAATATATAATAAAGAAAGAAAAGGAGCGCAAGATTTTGAAATGCAACAAACGTCCAATGTTTTTATTGATGATATATGAAAATACACACAAAAGCCCTCACAAATGAAGCCACGGTGCCCCGGGTAGGACACCGAGCCATAAAAGTTTCAACATATTGTTTGTTACAAATTCAAAACAAAAGAGTTCATTACTGAGTGACAAAAGTAATAGGTGTGAAGTCTCTCGCAATCCAGTTGCTTGGTCCATCGTCGGTTGTTGGGTAGATCCAGCTGTCGAATTCAGATTCCTCCATGTCGTCTTCAATAGCATTCACTCCCGGGTTGGTGATGAACACAGGAGATTTTCCAATCCTTGCCTTACGAACAGCCCTCTGAGCTTCTGCAGTGAAACCCAGACCAAACTTGTCAGTCTTCGGAGTGAAGTCAGGAAGTCGGCCCCAGTTTGCGCACTCACCCTTCTCAATAACAGCCCGGGCATCCTTTAAGGAAGCCATCTTCAAGGGAGGGTCTCCAGTCACAGTTTCAGCCGATGCTAGTGTCTGAGGCACCTCTTCAAAGTGCTGGAATGGATTCTCAATGAATACCCCATCCATTTCTATGTACCGGAACGAGTTGAGGTGGCTGACCATATACTCCTCTTCCCCCTGAACTGTCACAATTTTCCCTCTGACCGGGTACTTAAGCTTCTGATGTAGTGTGGAGGTCACAGCTCCAGCCTTGTGGATCCATGGATGACCCAGTAAACAAGAATAGGATGGTCTGATATCCATCACATAGAAAGTAGAATCAAAAACTTGAGAACCAACCCTGATTGGAATTTCAACTTCCCCATGTACCATCCTTTTCGAACCGTCAAAGGCTCGGACAACAATGTTACTAGGCTTGAGCTCCAGACCCTCACAATCCAACCTGTCTAGGGCTTCCTTGGGCAATACGTTCAATGAAGAACCGGTGTCTACCAACACATAGGAAAGAGTAGTGCCCCTGCATTCAATGGAGACATGCAGGGCGTCGTTATGGTTCTTTCCTTTGGCGGTCAGATCGGCATCAGAGAAACCCAACCCATTATCGGCAGTCAAGTTGGCCACACAATCAGTAAATTGATCAGCAGATGTTTCTTGTGGCACATGGGCCGTCTTCAGGAAGGAGATCAGGGCCTTGGCATGGGCCTCTGAACACAACAACAGTGATAGCATAGAAATCTTTGATGGGGTGTGCCCCAGCTGCTCAACTACGTTGAAATCACTTTTCTTGATAATCTTGAGGATCTCCTCCATCTCTTGCTGGGAGGCTTCAATAGTGGTTGTCTTCGGCGCCTCCGTCAGGGCAGGCAAATCAGTAGCAATCCCTTTGCCGAGCGTCAGATGACTCGGCAGCAGGGGTAGAAACAGGAACTTGATTAGGAAGGGGAACAGGCACACTTGCAGGTGTGATAATAAGAGGTTTCTGAATAGATGGTGGCGCAATATCTGGTGAGAACAGCCTACCACTGCGAGTAATTTTGGCAGGCCCGGTGATGTTGCTGACACCGGTACTAGTATCAAACTCTTGTTTTACTCCAAGAACATAAACATCTGCCCCATAGTGCCACGGGGCAGCTTTGTCAGATGTATAAGGGAGAGGCCCCGGAACAGTGATGATGATAGGAGCAATCTTCTGAGTGGACATGATTTTGACAGGCTTCTTCGAAGGAGCCTTAGGAGGTTTGTTGAAAATAGTGACAATATAAACGTCTTCAGCAGGGACAGCAGGAACAACAATCTTCTCGAACAAGATCTCTTTGCTATACATCAGGCTTTGGATACCTGATTTCAGCAACGGACAACCAACAGGCGAAACAGCACATAGAAGGCAACCTTTACCACATCCCGGAAATAAACCGGCTAGCAACAGGTTCTTTTTAACAGTCGATAACGGAGTAACAATCTCTTCCACGGAGGCTACATACCGGTCTTCTTCCACAGCATTCACTCCATGCTGGGGCATGGGAGCAGTCACAACATTGGGTCTTTCGGGCGCCTCAAACTGTATTTCTTTAGCATCAATAAGGTCTTGAACCTTATTCCTCAGAGCCCAGCAATCGTCCGTAGCATGCCCCGGGCTATCAGAGTGATAAGCGCAGCGGGCGTTGGGGTTGTACTTTGGAGAAGCTGTGTTCACTACCTTCGGAGCTTCTTTGACAGTTACCAGAATGGTTGACAGTAGTTGCGGAAAAATCTGAGACATGGTCATGCTAAGCCGAGTGTACTGCCTTTTGGGTCTCTCACCCCTTGATTGGTTGTATTGCTGAGGATCAGCAGCAGGCTTTGAAATTACCAATGCATTGACAGCTTGGCGGCGTTCCGGTTTAACTTGTCTTCTGGGACCATAAACAGCATTGGCTTCCTTCTTGAAGGGCTTCTTTTCAGTACTTGCAGAGGCACCTTTCTGTATCTTCCCCGACTTGATACCAGCTTCTATCCTCTCACCGGTCAAGATCAAATCTGTAAACCAAGCAGAAGAATTACCAATCAGGTGGTTGAAGAACGGACCAGACAGGGTCCCTAGGAACATGTCAACAAGTTCACGGTCAGTCAAAGGTGGCTGCACCCTGCCAGCCAAGTCTCTCCACTTTTGCGCATACTCCTTGAATCCTTCGCCCGTCCCCAGTGACATACCCTGGAGTTGGGTATGCGTGGGAGCGAGGTCAGAATTGTACTGATATTGTCTATAAAATGCAGTAGCCAAGTCCTCCCAGTTTCGGATACTGGCTCCATCCAGCTGATAGAACCACTCGAGTTGAGCCCCTGAAAGGCTATCCTGAAAGAAATGGATCCACAGGTTCTTGTCTGCAGTGTAAGGTTGGATCTTCCTTACATATGATCTGAGATGCATCTTCGGGCAAGACAGCCCGTCATACCTTGCAAAAACTGGCACTTTGAACTTCGGGGGGATCACAATTCCAGCAACTAATCCCAAATCTTCGAAATCTAAGCCGGGAACTCTCTGCAGCTCCATAGCTGCCAACCTGTCTTCCAACCCCTTGTACTTGTCATCGGCGGGCGGGTATTGTTGCTCATAGTAGTCTTCGTCTTCTTCAGCCTCTCCTTCTTCAGCTTCGGATTCGGAAGGTACCGCAGCTGCATTCCCTTTACTGGTTCCCTCTTCAGATGTAGGGGGAAATTCAAGCACTCTTCTGGCTTCACCCTCAAACCTTCTTCCTAGGGTAGCCACCCCGATTCTTTTCTTCTTCTTTTTCACTTGCTCTTTGTTCCCAAGCAGGGCTTTTAGATCCTCCTGACCCTTAGCCAAGGTCATCAGGAGATGTTGAAACTGTGAGTTTTGAGACTGCAAGTCCTTGACCGTCTGTTCGAGATCCATCTTACTAAAATAAACAGCAGAGAGATAAGGAAACCTAGTGTGGAGACCTGCTTATGCGCATGATGAATGATATGCTTATGTATGCAATGCATTCAAGGATTTAGCAAATTCAAAATTGTTGTAAACAAAAAGAACGCACGCCATATTAATAAGAAGAAATTTGTCAGTACATGAATGCCCCATGGGCCAAATATTACAAAAAACTTCTCAAGGTAAAAAGACGTTGCGCATCCTCTTTGGTGCGATGTAGGTGTTGAGGGTCTCTTCCTCATGGAGTCGGCGGGTAAGCTCCAAAACCTTCTTCTCACTGGCGTAGAAGTTAGCTTCAAAAGTATTCCGTTCCTCCTTGAGTTGGATCCAACTCTTCTGCATCTCCTCCCACGATGTAGGCATGTCAGGATATAGGACAGTGTAGGGAACCTCTCCTTCCTTAACGGGCTCTTTAATCACAGGGAGAACATGAGGGTAAGGCATCATTAGACTCTGGGCTCGGGTTCGTACCCACTTGAGATAAGGCTCAAGAGGGATGGAGTTCTTGTGCCCCAGTGTCTTGCTGTCTACCTTGTTAGGCATCCTCCAAGCTCTGATGAATCTTTGGCGAAGTCCTTGCGCATCGTTGTCGAAGTCAAAAACTAGGTCAGGAATCAACATGTCATGAGGGCCATCCCTCCGTGCATATCCAAATTGTCTTAAAGCTAGACAAGGGTTGTAGGTAATGCCCCCTCTAATGCCAAGTAATGGAACATTAGGGAACTCTCCACAACGATCGATGATGATGACATTTTCTCTGGACCGAGAACACCAATGTACATCAGAGTGAGTGAGGGTCATCAACCGTTGTGACCACCTTAAGCCTTGGTCATTCTTCAAGACAGATTATGGAAGGTGCGAAATAAACCACCTTGCAAGGAGAGGAGTACAGCACATGAGAACACCCCTCTTTCTCATTGTTCGTGTGTAAAATGAGTGAAGAATGTCCCCAAGCAATGTTGGTATTGGATTCTGGGATAAGAAGATCTTGACGGTGTTGACATCTATAAGCTGGTCAGGATTTGGGAACAGGACCAACCCATAAATGAGGAGTGCCACAATTTCTTCAAAGGCTTGTAGATCCAATGAATTCCAACACTCTTGTGCCTTCTCAAACAAGAATTTTGCCAAGAAGCCTTTGACACCGCTTCTAGTTTCCCAATGCCCCTTGATGTCAGATGGTTGCAAGTGTAGTGCTTGATCAACATCTTCAGACTTTGGTTCCTTTTCCATACCGTTGAAAGGTAGTTGATTAAGAATAGGAATTCTCAGGAGTTGAGAAAATTCCTCCAAAGTGGGCACCAACTGGTAGTCGGGGAAAGTGAAACAGTGGTGATGGGGGTCAAAGAACTGGAACAACACCTTTACCATGTCCTCTTCAATGCTGGTGTTGACTAGGATGAGCAGTCTACCATGTCTTTCACTGAAGGGAGAGCTTTCCAGAATTCTTGATGTGAGCTCCTTGAGTTGAGGAGGGATTCTCACAAGGTTGACTTGGATAGTTTTCCTGCGGAGAATTTCCATGACCTACAAAACAAGAACAAAGATGAAGATCCAAACCCTTGAAATGGTTAGTGAATGCATATGATGCTTTATGATGTTCATGATGTATGCACAAACATATGTACAAGCAATTCACACAAAACCCTAGTTTCAGGCTTGCATGGGGTTTCATAGGTAAGTACCCTCTTGAGTGTAGTTGGCTTAAAAAACCTGTCCTATAAATAGTAACCGGGTTCTAAGGAGCTCAATATCATTGGATTGTTTTCCATGTTCATTGTTTTGGTTTAGCCACTTAACTAGCGACCAAAATATTCCAAGAAAACAACCCTCAATGAGTGTAGTATCGAGTATCTACCAACTTCGGACTGTACCAAAGCTGGTCATCTCACTATCCCTAATGAAAGGCCAAGATGGTCAAGTAAGGTTCTAGGTCATTAGTGCTTAGTGACATCACTCAGCGGCCCCGTACTCTCCTTGATTGAACTCAAGGGTTACCGGTACTCACAAATATGTCGCACTAATATAGCTATTGCTTCAACCATGTCGGTATACCCCGCACAGTTTCCACAACGTATTGCTATCTATGAATGTTTCCCCAAATCCGGGTGTAGGATTTCAAACCCAAACAAGAGAGCCAAGATGTAAAGCAATCCAAACAAACAATTAGTCATGCAAGAGGGTGATCTAAGCCCTAAGGTTACTCCACTTTTAAAATTTTCTCCAGCAGAGTCGCCAGTTCTGTGATACGGTGGGAGAACTGACTTGAGGTTTTGCGTTTGTTTTCGCAAATGTTTCGGTTGAGCAAGAGTCGCCACCGACTTTTTATTTTATCCTAAGGAAAGGTTAAAAAGCACAGCAAAAACCTTTGAGATGTTTCCTTGGGTTCGGGGAGTAGATTATAGAAAGGGAAGGTATTAGCACCCTTTCTATCCATGGTTATCCATGGGCTCTTAGTTACTTGCTTAGATCAACTTGCCTTGATTTCCAATTGTTTGAAATGGTGCTTTGTGTGTGTGTTTGAAAATGTTTTGAAAAGAGGCCATTTGTTGTGGAAACCTTTGCAATGATCCATGTTTGGATGTATACAAAGGTGTACTTATCTTTTGAAAAAGTTTTCAATGTTTTTGAAAGTTGTTTTGAAAGTGTGTTGTGATGTGTGGTTTTGAAAAATGGCAAGGATTGTTTTGCAAGATTTGGTCAAGTAACCAAGAGCTATCTACCCTAAATTTCTCAAAGATCTTTGGTGTGTTTTAACCCTTTTAACAGTATTGTTCCACCATTGTATTTGGTGGACAATCTTGTGTTAGGATGTTAACGGGACGGGCGCGGGTCATCGTTTAGACCATGATTGCAATAGTGCCAAGTGTCTTTGGCAATTGTTCCTTTAAGGGACTTGATCATTTGTTTAGGCAACTTTTGAAAGCGTCATCGAGGGACTATGATCATTTGATATTGTTTTGTTTTGCCAAAGACACACAACATGCAAAATGGCCCATTATTGAAGGCAACAAGTGGAGTACCCTAGGGGTGCAAGTGTGATTAGTGTTATCCATTTTCATGCTTTGTTATCTTTGAATTAGGTCAAGCTATTGTTTGGTTGATTTTTACATACAAACCCTAAGTCTATCATGGAATATTTAGAAAGCTTTTAAATGTGAAATTTAAAGTCCTAAACTATTACAACATGATTATGGGATGGGGGGTACAAATGTTAAAATGGGGATTGTTGTACCCCAAAATTTGCCCTCCCATATTCTTCAAGATTTGCCAAGAGCATGCTACAAAATTCCCCAAGGGTTGCACAGTTCAAGGGCCTCCTAACAGTCAAAAATTAGGGTTTTGGTTCTGACAAAGAAAATGAAGTTTCCAAGGGTCCAATCAAGTCCCACATGCCTACAAACATGGTCAAGCATCCTCATACCAAGTTTCAAGACTTACAGCACAAAATTGCACAGTCAAAAACCCTAATTGCCCTACAGTCAACTGTAGGGGCAAAATGGTCATTTGACAGTCAAAGGTTCAAATTTTTGGTCAACATCTCATTTTGAAGCCACAAACATCATTTGATCAATTCTTGATCATGATTCTCAAAGCTTGGCTCAAAAAGTCTCAAGATGCAAAAGTTTCCATATTTGGACAGTTGAAAAAGTCAACTGTAACTTGACCAAGGCATAACTTCCACATGGATTATCAGAAAAATTCCATCCAAAGCTCATTTTGAAGAGAATGACATTTCCTACAACTCCTCTTCACACTTAAATTCCAAGAAATGCTCTCACAAAAAGTTATCAATTTCAACATTATAGGTCATTTTCAAAAGTCAACAAAAAGGGACTTTAAGTCAAAGGCCATAACTTGAGATTGGTAAATCAAAATGACATGGGACCAAAGACATTGGTTAGAGGACTCAAAGACCTTTCCAAAATGTCCAAAAACATGATCAAAGCTTAAAAATTGAGCAAGTTATGCCTTGTGGAAGTTGGGAAATTTTTGGATATTTTGAAAAGTCAACATTGCTTCAAATGTCTTAAAAATGCTAATGGGCCTCTTTTTCTTCCAAGAATCATTATCCAAGGCATGTGCACGACCATTTGGCCCAAAGGGAAGTTTTTCATCATTTTTATTTATTTATTTGAATTTTTAAATGCTAATAATTCATTTAATTAAAATAAATATGTGGAAAATACCAAACTTAAGTTTTTAAATCTTTTTATGCATGGAATACACTCAATATTTCGTGCATGATCAGATTTGGAAAGAATCCATGTGATTGGACATGATTTGTATCAAATTAGCTTGAAAAAGATTGAAAAATTATGGCATGGAAATCAAATATTTTCTCATCAATTCATTGATTCTTTGGACCAATTTCTCAACCCTAATCATTCACACATATATACTTATGCTAACCCTAGTGATCGGGACCACGAAGCTGCGCCAGAAACCAAGTGAAAAGTTTGAGTTTTTGCCTAAAATTTTCAAAACTGAAAACAGGGTTCCAAGAGGTTTCAAGGCGAAATAACCATTCTATCACCTTCCTAAGACATTACTGAGTTTGACTGGATAGCTTTCCACGTGCATAGCACCTTGAATCGGTATACAGAACTCAGAATTTTTCATATAATATGCATATTCGTGTTTCGATTCTTAGGCATTCTCATTGCATTTTATTTATGGATTTATACTAATTAGACCTTTCTGAAGCTAACTGTGGGCTTTAATTGAGCTTTCATGCGTTATATGAAGAATCACCATTAAAGGACGCTAGGGTTCTTCAAACTTGAAATTGGGCATTTCTAAATACTGTAAAATTAGAGAACCTCAATGCCATGGTTGAAATCAGCATGCTTGGACGATTCTAAAGCAACACTCGTGCCTAATTTATATGGCACTATAGCCTATTCGCTATTACTGAAAAGTGCACATTTTGGGGGGGTTTAAAACCCCCGCTAACCTTTTTATGTTTCAGGAAAAAAACAAAACGAGGAAGAAGACGGTGATGTGTAAGGCAACGATTGGAGTATTTGAATTTTCGCGCTAATTTGTCCACTAATTCTTGTTTTATTTCATATTATTTATTAGTTATATTATAAACAAAAAGCGCAGTTGGAGCAGTTGGCAAGGCATGTGTATGGTAATCCCTGGGACCTGGGTTCGAATCCCAGGTCCCCCTCCCTTTCCCTTATATTTTTCTCCTAATTATGTTCTCATGTAGCTCATGCCCTGAAGATCACCATACGCTCCCCACTTAAACGTGCCACACGTCCCACAATCTCCATTCAAGGGCCAAGATCAGAGGCCTATGATATGCTGCAGTCAACGCACCTACACGCTAGCCAAAAAGTCAATAGGGCCAGAGCTTAATGGGCCAGAATTGCTAGGGCTTTACCTCCAGTTGGGGACAGAAACCCCCCAAGGTATTGTATTTTCTTTCTTTTCCTTATTTTATTTATTTCAATTATTTCTTTTTTTAATTAATTCCTTTAATTTAACTTATTTTCATAAAATATAAAAAATAGTAAAAAACAGAAAAGTCATAAAAAATAATATTTATTTAATTAATATTTTTGTAAATAAATCTCACTAATTAATTAGATTTAAATTTAGGGTTAATTTTAATATCCTTTCTTAATAAATTAAAAACTTGTAGAATTAGGTTTTAATTATTTTAATTACTTTTTCTTTTATTTTATCATTTCTAATAATTAATTATTTACTATTATTTTTATAAATCAAATTGCATTAATTAATTAGGTTTAATTTTAGGTAATTTTCATATTTTCTTAATAAATAAATAAAAACTAGAATTAGGTTTTAATTTCATTAAATTCTCATAAAAAACCATAAATACAAAAAACTCAAAAAATAATTTCTTTTTTTCTTTTTAATTTCATTAATTTAATAATCATAATTTAATTTCATTAAAAAGGGTCCAACGCCCTCGCTTGCGATTTTTTTATTCTCTTTGCGCATTTTATTTATTTCCTTCTTTTAAATATTTATGTAATTCTCCCAAAGCCATGTAAATTAAATATTTATCTTTCGCACTTTATTTTATGTCAAATCGGGTCCTGGATTTTAATTTGGCGATGTGGACCCGCGCCTTTGTAATAGTTTAGAACTTTTAATTTCCGCATCTTTTTAACTGTTAATAAATGCATGCAAGAATGAATGACAAAAATAAAAACAAACGCGTAGATCACTTATAACATAACAAGACAAAATAAATGAATATGACACACAAAATCACACACCACCCCTAGGGTACGCCTCACTGTTGCCTTGCCTCGAAAGGTGATCGTCGAGTAGAGGATGTCTTAGTAAGTCCTCATGATCCGAGAACCTGGCATGAGGGTAGCTTCTAAGGTGTCTTCCCATTGCTCTGGTGATCACCATGTCCAGAACCTCGAATTGACCCGAACACCTCCAACGGTGGTGCTACCTACCTCTCAATGGTGGGATGGCACTACTTTAAAGGACATCTACACAGACGAATTCCTTAGGGTAGGTAGACGACTCTAGATACTTGCTCTAATTTCAAAACAAATCAAAATACTTTTCACACCGACACCTTTTCAAAAAGCTTTCGAAAGCAATTTTTCAAACACTCTTGAGGACCGATACAAGAGTCGAACTAGAATTTTCAAAGAAACTTTTTAAAACCCACAGTTGAAAAGCAAACAAATCATTTTTGAAAACACAAATGAGCAAGTATCTAAGAGCCCATGGATAACCATGGATAGAAAGGGTGCTAACACCTTCCCTTTCTATAATCTACCTCCCGAACCGAGAGCAATCTCTTTAAGGAATTTTTCTGTGCTTTTGTCCTTTCCATTTGGAGAAAATAAAAGACGGTGGCGACTCTTGCTTCCGCGACATTTCGCGAACCAGCGTTAAACAGTCAGTTCCAGATCCACCGATCACATGGATATTTAGCAAGAAAAGTTAAATCTAAACTATTACATCCAAATTGAATATTCAAATTATTTAATTGCACAATAATTAAATAAAATAAAATAAATATGCAAGATGCAAAAATGATTTTCATATGTATGTAAAAGGTGTTTTTTATGTGACAAATAAACAAAAATAAAAAGGAATAATTTTGGATATTTTTACATTTTAGGGCAAACCCTAATTTTGCTAAATAAAAGGTATTAATTATTTATTATATACAACATTTATTAATTATGTACAAAAAATAAGTAAAAGGAAGTATATTGTAAAAAAGTGATTTTTTGAGGTCAAATATTAATAATAATAAAAAATATTATTTTTCTGTTTTTTCCCTAAATATTCTAATAAATATATAAGTATTTATATATTTACTAAATATATTAAATACATACAAAAATAAAATATTTAATATTTACAAAAAAAGTATATTTTTTAGAAAATATTTTCAAAGGATAAAATAAAATAAAAATCAGAAAACAAAATGTATTTTGTATTATTTTTGGTATTTTTAATAAAAGGATATATGTTATTTACAATGTATAAATTCAAATAAAACAAATAAAATCCAAATAAAATGCAAAAATGGTTGAAAAAATATTTTTTATATTTTTTATATTTTAACTAAAAATAATAAGTCAGAAACAAAAAAGAGAAAATCAAAAATGATAAAAATAAACACAATGGGCCAAGGGGGTGCAAGTGTGGAAAAGTGGTGCAAATAGAAAAAAGGTCAGGCCCAGCCCAGAAGAACTTTGTCTTCAACCTCTGGACATTCAAACAGAGCAAAACGCGTGCTTCCTGCTATCTCATGATTCCTTGACATTCAGCAAAAACTTACAACAGCAATGTTATAGAGCATCTTGTCACGATTCCAAATATATAAAAAAGTCATTCTAACTCTCCGAAATGAGAGAGAATTTCTTCTCCCCCAATTCCTGACCTAAGTTTTTTCCAATGTTCATGTCTTAAATTCTCTCAGCACATGCAATATAAATGGAAAGTGAGGATATGGGTGGCTTCAGGGACATGAGTATGACATAACTTCTTCACAAACCTAAGCCTAGATATGCCTGGATTAAGAGATAGGAGTTCAAACTTTTACCTGTCCAGCTTGATTCGTGTATGACAATGGAGGTACTTTCAATGCAATGTGAGGACTTGTATAGCTTGCTTGAGGTCCAGGGATGCTTCTCCTATGCTTAGCTTGCTTTGAATCTTGCTGAATCGAGCTACAGAAGTTAACCTGCACAGATGAAAAATGAAAATGGCACACTTGGCTATAGCTGTTACAGTTCCAGTTCAATGCTTGGAATAGTTTGTATGGATGTTATGGAATGTGTTTGCAATGGTTTCAGCCAAAACGCACGAGTGGAAGTGTTTGTGGAAGTCAAGTTGCAGAAGGGACCCTGTTTTTGCAGCAAGGAGGTGTTTCTGTGTTTGAGGAGGTATTAGAGGTGGTTGGCTCGTGTTTTAGGTCAGGTTTGATGTTTGGAATGTGTTCAACAAGTTTGTCTTGGTTAGTTCTTGCAGGAATGTGATGTTGTGTTTCAAAATGCAAGTTTCTTCTATTGTAAGCAAAAGTTGTCAAGTTGGTTTACAAGCTTATGCAGGCCCCCTAAACATGCTGCCAATGTTAGTCTTGATCAGTGGGATTAGTTCAATAACTTGTGCCTAGAAGATATGCATTGTACTTCTTTGATTCATGTTTTGACATAAAGTCATACTTTACAAGAATAGATAAGTCACTTTTTCCAAATATGGCTTAATTCTTCATGTAATGTCCAAATGCACAAAATAAAGCTAGAACACAATGGATTGGCATTTAATTATTAAGTGTAAATGAGATTAGAGGCCTGTAACTAGCTTGCACATGCTGATTTCAAAAATGCACAAGTTATGAACATGTACATGGCTTATGAACAAAGTGACTTTTGCCCATCTTCACAAATTCGATTCTCCCTAACCACAAGGGTGTTTGAGAAGTTCTTGGACAATTTGGAAAGCTTGGAATGTGTACTACAATCCATCTTCGTAATGCAAGTTGAAATTTCAAGTGGAAGCATGTGAAAAATGGCCATGAAGTTAGGCAAAAATCCTGCCTAGAATAGGTCAAAAAATTTCTAAGTTAAGAATGTTTTGCACCCTTGTTCCAAAAATCATAACTTGAGCTACAAGCTTCTTTTGAGGAAACTTTGTGAATAAAAGTTGTAGATTTTGCAATGGACTATAACTTTCATGTTTTGAGTTTTCCTTTAATCCAAATGTATCTTGATGAAAAAATGGGACAAAGTTAGGAAAAAATTAGGAATTTTCATAACTTAGAAAAATTCTAAGTTATGAAAAATCTTCATTTCAAACCCTAATTTGTAATTCTTGATTTCTTGATGAACAAGTTTCATAATTTGACATGTCTTGATGAAAAATGAATCTTGACACTTGATTTTGACCAAAAAGTCAAAGTTTGACTTTTCAGTATACAGTCAAATTTGGCTCAGTTGACTGGAAAATTCATCTGTCAATCTTGTGCATTTGGGATCTTTTGAATTTGTTGAGCATGTCAAGACAATTCCATGGTGTCCTTGAGTCCATATGTGAGCTTGGTTTGCCATTGGCTAGGTCAAACAGTCAAAAATTGCCTTTGTGCAGTCAAAACCCTAAAAATGACCATTTTGCCCTTTTGGTGATTTGATCAAATTTCTTGTGGAATTGTGATCCAAACTTGATAAAATGGTCCATATGAGTTCATAATTTTGATGAAGGTCAAAAATCATGAGGTTTGACTGTCAATTGACCACAGTTGACTTTTTCCCCAATACAGCTTATTTCTAGGTCAACTGTCCAATTGACTGGGCAAAGATTGGAATCAAGGCTTGAAAGTTGGTATGGATAAACTTGTGAGTCCAACATGAAGCATGAAAGTCATCTTGGACCTTTTAGGTCAAAACATCTCTATGCAAACACAAACCCTAATTTGGGCCAACAGTGCAAAGAGGGGTCTTGAGCAGAGTAAACCCTAACTGAATCTTGAGCTCCAAGGGTCTGGTGGTGAGAAAATGTTGAGGAAATGGGAGGGAAAGTTTTGGGGTACAACAGTATTCAAGTGGACCCTGCCAAAGTGAAATCCATACAAGAGATGTCGGCTCCCAAGACAGAGAAAGAGGTCAGAGGCTTTCTAGGACGGTTAAACTACATTGCCTGATTCATCTCGCACCTAACTGCTACTTGTGAACCAATCTTCAAGCTACTGAAGAAAGATCAAGTAATACGTTGGAACGATGAATGTCAGGCCGCTTTCAAAAGAATCAAAGAGTATCTCCAAGAGCCACCCATTCTTATGCCACCGGTTGAAGGGAGACCTCTAATCTTATACTTGACAGTACTTGACACTTTAATGGGGTGTGTGCTGGGTCAACATGACGAGTTTGGCCAAAAAGAGCATGCTATTTATTACCTTAGCAAAAATTTTACCGACTGTGAGACCCGATACTCACTGCTCGAGAAAACTTGTTACGCTTTGGCATGGGCTGCTCGCCGGCTAAGACAGTATATGTTGACTCACACTACTCTGTTGATTTCAAAGATGGACCCAATCAAGTATATCTTCGAAAAGCCTGCCTTGTCCGGAAGAATAGCAAGATGGCAGATGATCTTGACTGAATATGACATCCAGTACACGACTCAAAAAGTAATCAAGGGAAGTGTGTTGGCAGACCATTTGGCACATCAGGCGATGGATGATTACCAGTCTATGAACTTTGAATTTCCAGACGAGAATATCATGGTAGTAACTGATTGCGAGATACCTGGACCGGATGAAGGACCTGAGGAAGGATCCCGATGGTCTATGCACTTTGACGGAGCTTCAAACGCTTTGGGTAATGGTATTGCGTTGTGATCATATCTCCTAAAGGCTCTCATACTCCACTCACCGCCCGACTATGTTTCAACTGCACCAACAACATGGCGGAGTATGAAGCCTGCATTATGGGTCTCCGAGCTGCAATTGACCTAAGGATCAAGTTTCTGAGCGTCTTCGGAGATTCCGCTCTCGTGATCAGTCAAATCAAAGGCGAGTGGGATACGAAACACCCAAATCTTATCCCTTACAAGGAGTATGTATTGACGCTGCTTCCCCATTTCGAGGAGATAACTTTTGAATATTTCCCAAGAGAGGAGAATCAGTTGGCGGACGCGTTAGCTACGATGTCTTCTATGTTCAAAGTCAAATGAGACAACGAGGCTCCCCGGATCATTATTTGGAAATTGGATGAACCTGCACATTGCTGTGATCTTGAGACCGAAGAGGTAACAGAAAAACCTTGGTATCATGAAGTAAAGAGGTACCTTGAAGCTCAAGAATACCCCGAGGGCGCGTCTGTTAATGACAAGAAGTTTCTGAGAAGGTTCGCGGCAAAGTTCTTCATCAGCAATGACATTCTTTACAAACGTAACCATGATTCAACCTTACTGCATTGCGTGTATAAGATTGAAGCAGAAAGGATCATGGCAGAGCTGCATGAAGGTACCTTTGGAACGCATTCCAGTGGACATACCATGGCAAAGAAAATCCTTCGGGCAGGATATTACTGGTCAACAATGGAAGCCGACTGTTATCAGCATTCTCGGACATGTCACAAGTGCCAGGTCTATGCTGATAAGGTGCACATTCCTCCAGTTCCTTTGAACGTCTTGACAGCACCTTGGCCTTTTACAATGTGGGGCATTAATATGATCGGCGAGATCAGACCTACGGCATCCAACGGGCATCGCTTCATCCTGGTAGCGATTGAATACTTTATGAAGTGGGTTGAAGCAGCTTCCTTTGCCACCGTAACCAAGAACGTCGTGGCACGGTTCATTCGGCACAACCTGATCTGTCGATACGGTGTACCAGAGAGGATCATTACGGATAATGGTACCAATCTTAACAACAAGATGATCACTGAGCTCTGCGAGCAATTCAAGATACAACATCATAATTCTTCTCCCTACCGACCGAAGATGAATGGGGCTCTAGAAGCAGCTAATAAGAACATTAAGAAGATTGTGCAGAAGATGACAGTGACTTACAAAGATTGGCACGAGATGTTACCATTTGCTCTTCATGGGTACCGTACCTCAGCACGAACGTCAACAGGGGAAACACCCTACTCCTTGGTATACGGCATGGAGGCAGTCCTGCCCATTAAAGTCCAGATACCCTCTCTCCGGATCATGAAGGATGCGGGTTTAAGTGAAGACGACTGGATCCAGACCCGGCTTGATCAACTAAACCTAATCGACGAAAAGAGACTCACTGCTATTTGTCATGGTCAGACGTACCAAAAACGGATGATCAAGGCATTTAACAAGAAAGTCAAACGACAAGAGTATCAAGTCGGGCACTTGGTAATCAAGCGCATCATTCTACCTCAAGGTGATCCCAGGGGCAAATGGACCCCTACGTACGAAGGGCCATTTGTGGTTAAGAACATCTTCTCAGGAGGAGCGATGATTCTAACCACCATGGATGGTGACGACCTTCCTCACCCCGTCAATGCAGACATAATGAAAAGATACTACACATAATTAAAGACCCGCTAGGTTGACAGGCCTAGGCAAAAATAAGGGCTTCCCGACGAACCAAAAGGGTTCGGGCAAAAATAAGGGATGAAAATAAAAAAAAATTGTACACCCGACAAGTCGAAAACCTGAAAAGGCGGCTTGGGCAAAAATGGGTATCCCGGTGGACTGAAAACCCGAAAGGGCGGTCCAGGCAAAAGTTAGGGATTAAGGCGTAATACTATGTCTCATTGGATCACCCTGCATCTAGACTTCGGTATCGACTATCAGGCTCAGATGACACCGGTCAATCAGATTCATCTTCAACTAAGCAGCAAAGTGATGAGATGCTTGAAGATATAAGGGCAATAGCAGAGTTGGAACCCAGTGGGATTATTCACATAGTTGTTTTGTTTTCTTTTTACAAATTGTATAAATCTTATTTGTTCGGCGGTGTTCTCTTACTAGGACGTCAGCCTCTTGTACAAAAACGCCTATTTACATGCAAACTTAAAAATCAATACAAGTTCATTTTTCAGACAAATTGCAAATTGTTTTTCCTTTATCTGTTTGTTTTGCAAAGAACGTCCAATGTTCATTTTTGATATATGCATTTGACATTAATTCCTGCTCATAAATATTTACATGCGAAACAAAGGACTAATTACGGGTGATATCGGAAGTAGGGGCAATAAGAATTGTCTAAGCGGTCTAGTTGCTCTGTCCACCAAGGTACCAAGGTAGGTTCGGATGAAGAATATGACCAAGATATCGTCACCATCCGCAAAGTAAGACAGTAAGGGAAGCTCTCCCCACTGAGACCTGCAATCATGGACGAATCAACAATACTCTCCCCCAAGCAGAGTTAGTCTACCGTCAGTCCCGAAAAGACTCGGTATTCCCAGGAGGTCTTAATATTCCCCAGCGGAGTATAAAGATATTCCCCAGCAAGCACAGAGAGCATCCCTGGCAGTCTTAATATTCCTCGACAGAGTATAAGAACGTTCCCTGGCGGAATACAAGATACCCCCAGTGGAGCCATTTCCCAGCGCAGTCTAAAAAAGCTTCCCCACCAGAGGTGAATCATCTTCCCCAGTAGATTCTAGAAGCTTGTCCCCTGCAGAGTACAAATGTATCTCCCCAGTCATATTCAGAAGGTTTTCTCCACAAGAGTCTAACTGGGTTATCCTCAGCAAGTTGCAACTGAAAGATCATCCCCAGCGAAGTTCTTTCTATCCCCAATGGAATTCATCATCAAAATCCCCAATAGAGCTTATCAACGGAATTCCTAGCGGAGTTATCGTTAAAATCTCAGCAAAACATCTCTTCCCCACAGGGTAATTCCCCGCAGAGTAATCTCTTCACCAGGTTTATTCCCCAACGGAGTTATCTTCTCCTGCAAGTTTATCACCTTTGTTCATCATCCCCAGTGGAAGCAAAGAATTCAACATCATTCTCCAGCAGCTATCCGGGATTTATTTTCCCCATCTAAAACATCACATTTTCATACATCATGATACATGCATATACGCATCATATCATACAATCTAATTTATGTTGAGAACATCATTGCTCGATCCATATCATGCATTTCATATGACTGACCTTTACTTTTTAGGAAAGATGCAGTTAAATTCTCAAAATTATGTCAATGGAGACAAAAAACAGTTAAATCGATTCCTAAAGATTTTGCTGAAGCCAAGACAGTCAAAGGAGACAAGACCAGTTAAATCGATTCCTAAAGATTTTTCTGATGCTCATCCAGTCAAAGAAGACAAGTCCAGTTAAATCGATTCCTAAAGATTTTTCTGATGCTCATCCATTCAAAGAAGACAAGTCTAGTTAAATTGATTCCTAAAGATTTTTCTGAAGCCAGTCAAAGAAGACAAATCCAGTTAAATCGATTCCTAAAGATTTTTCTGATGCTAATTCAGTCAAAGGAGACAAAATCAGTTAAATCGATTCCTAAAGATTTTTCTGAGGCCAATTCAGTCAATGGAGACAAAATCAGTTAAATCGATTCCTAAAGATTTTTCTGAGGCGAAGCCAGTCAATGGAGAAAAAATCAGTCAAATCGATTCCTAAAGATTTTTATGAAGCCAAGTCAGTCAAAGGAGACGAAATCAGTTAAATCGATTCCTAAATATTTTTTTGATCCGAACGCAGTCAATGGAGACAAAATCAGCTAAATTGATTCCTAAAGATTTTTCTGATGCAAACCCATCAATGAAGACAACTCGTCAATGAAGACAAAACTACCTACCAACAATCTCCATGTGGCATCTATAAGCCCATCCTCCTATCCATCATCTCTCCAAATGGCATCTGTAAGCCCATTCCCGACATCACAACGCTGATACTACACCATGCAAGCGCAAATTTCTAGGCACTTTAGTGTTCAATCATCTTCCACCTTCGGATCACGAAAGGCACGCAAGCCAATCTATATCCTCAGGTCTAAGAAGATTGAACAGGGGCAAATGTTGTACCCCAAAATTTGCCCTCCCATATTCCTCAAGATTTGTCAAGAATGATCTTCAAATTGCTCAAAATGGCTCAAGGGTTGTACAGTCAAATCACCTCCTAAGGCAGTCAATTCAAAATTAGGGTTTTGGTTATTTCAAGGAATTTGGGGTTTTCAATGGTTCAATCAAGTCTCATAGGCCTATATACATTCTCAAGCACCTACATGCCAAGTTTCAAGACTCACAGTGTCAATTTGCACAGTCAAAAGCTCCATTTGATCTACAGTCAACTACAAGGGCAAAATGGTCATTTTGCAGTCAAAAGTCAAGATTTTTTGTCAACATTCTCATTTTGAAGGATAATTCATCATTTGATCAAGTGTTGATCATGATTCATCAAGGATTGCTCATAATTCATCAAGATTCAAAAGTTGCTAAATTAGGGTTTTGCAGGAAAAGTCAACTCAACTTTGACCAAGCATAACTTTCTCATACTTTATGAGAAATGACCCATCCAAAGCGCATTTTGAAGAGGCTGAAATTTCCTACAATCCATCTTCATACCCAAAGATCAGAAAATGCACTCACAAGAAGTTACAAATTTGGACATTATAGGTCATTTTTGAAAGTCAACAAAAACACCTTTTTTGCCAAAGCTTATAACTTGATAATGGAAGATCAAACTGAGATGAGACCAAAAGGGTTGATTAGAGGACATCTCAAGGTTTCTAAAAAGTCCAAGAACACCTCCAAAAGTTCAAAATTGAGGAAGTTATGCATTGTGGAAGTTGGGCATTTTTCCAAATTTGCCAAAAGTCAACTATCCTCAAAATCCCAATTTTTGACAAAAGAGCCCACTTTTTTCCACTTGATTTAGTCTTGTCATGCCACACACGTGTCACATGCTTAATTTCATGACCAAACATTTATTTTTCTATTTTATTTCATTTTTATTGATTTAATTCATTATTAATCAATATTAAATCAAATAAAATCCAAAAATTATTGAAAAGGGATCTTTGTGATTTGTACAGCTTGCAAACATCATGTGACACCTAATAAAATTCGTGCATTGGCTTTTTGTGTACAAAATCTCAGATTTGGCCATATTTGGAAAGTTTGTTAATGGTGATCAAAGTGCAAACCTAATTCTTGAATGCACATGGATATTGGCCCAACTCTTGACCTAAAACCATTCTATTATACATACACAAGCCACACACACCTGATTCACGACCTAAGAACTGCTAAAACGGCCTGAACGAATTGCAAAAAATCCTTGAAAAAGTGTGAGATCAAGAACGATATTAGAGGCACTTTCAGACCAAAAAGAGAACGTAGCTCTCTAGCCTGATATCCTGTGAAGCAAAAGCAATAAAAACCAGGCCTTTTCATCACCTACAGCGCACTGTAAGTCGTCACGAATGGACCTCTGAACATGGAATCTCAACTTCCAATTCTTGCACTTTTTCTTCAAAACATTGGCATATTCATGTTTATTATTTGATTTCTAACATGACTGCAATATTCAATTTTATTTTTATGCCTTGTATCGTGATGCCCGATTCTAGGGTTCATATTCTTGCTTTTTAGGTGTTTTTGATGCAGGGAAAATTGGCCCCAATAATTGGTATAGGAGTGATCAGGAGGCAAAGACGAGGTCAGCCATGGCTTTGGTTGGTATTTTTATGGCCTAGGGCGAATTCTAGGATACACCTAGGAATTTAGTTGCGGACAAAATCCGCAGGTAAAACCTGGTTATTTTCAACGAAGAAGACGACTACGCGTCTTCTTCCCATTGGCTGGTTTGAAATCAGCACGCTTTTTATTTTTTTTCCAGGCATAAGTGTTTGTTTGACATATATTATTTGTTGTTATTATTATTACAAAAGCAGCACAATGGTCCAGTGGTGTAGGCGATAGTGGAAATCCCATTGGGACCTGGGTTCGAATCCCAAGTCCCCCAAAATGTTTATTTGATTTTTCTTCAGGTATTCCCACGCAACGCTCAGAAGATGGTCTACCGTGTGCATCCAATTCCCAAGCGCCAGATGGCCAGCAAATCAAATCTGAAGGCCAGGATTGGAGCATCCACCATACGCCCTAGTCAATGAGCATGCAGGGAGTTACAAAAGTCAATGCTGAAGCATAATGGGCCAGGAAAATTGCTGATACTACCTCCAATATTGGGCCCAAACCCCCTGAGTTTGCCTTTTTTTTATTTTCTTTCATTATATTTTTATTTACTTGTTTTTTTTATTATTCTTAATTAACTACTAACTAAAATAATTAATATTTTCTTAATAAAATCAGAAAACAAAAAAATAAAATAGTTTTATTAAATTAAATTTAATTATTTTATTTTGTAAATAAATAACTTAATTAATTTAGTTTCTAATTAGGCATAATTTTAATTTTTTTTTTGCAATAAATTAAAATTGGTGTAGAATTAGGTTTTAATATATTTAATCATTTTATTTTTTATTTCCTTAAACATTCAAAAACTCCAAAATATTTCTCTTTTTATTTTATTAATTAATTAACTTAGACTTAATTTCCGCTTAATTCAAAATAACAAAAAATCTCTTTCTTTCCTAAAAAGGGTCAAAACCCTAAAAACTCTCCGATTCAATTTTTCTCGCGCGTGTGATTTTTTTTATTCATATTTTGATCCTTATAATTGTATTTGCTCCAAGGATGTAATAATTTTAATTAGGATTATTTACCGCTTTTATTTATTTTCCGCAATTTATTTTTTTTCAAGGGTTTCTTTTTGGCGATGTAAATACCCGACGCCTTGTAATAGCTTAGTTTTATTTTCCGCAACCATTAACTGCTAGATGTATGAATAATAGGCTATGCATGACAAGATCTGCCTTAATTTAAAATCAACAGTAGCTCACCATAACATGTACAAAGATAACATAACTGAAAATTGACACATTCGCACATGCCACTCCTAGGGTACGCCTCACTTGGTTGCCTCAAACGTGGTCATTGAGTATAGGAAGTTTTAGAGGTCGCCCTCCTGTCTAAAGATCAAAGTTGCCTCGAAACGGTTGCCTCGATAAAAAATGATCTAAGACATTAGGGTTACCGCTAAGGCGTCCTAACATTGCTTTAGTGACCCCATGTCCCTTAATCGAATTGACCCGAAAACTTCGACGACGGTGCTGCCTACTCCTCAATAGTGGGATAGCACTGTCTAAAGTACATTTACACAGTTTAATTCCTTTTGAGTAGGTAGAGGTTCTCAGGTACTTGCTCTTTCGAACAAAACAAATTTTTCGCACTTACACTTTTCAAACAAAGTTTTCAAAAACACTTCATACACTCTTGAGGACAGAAACAAGAGTTAAATCGAAGTTTTCAAACAAAACTCTTTTCAAAACCCACGAACACAAGAAAAGCAAAAAATTTTGAAAACATAGTGAGCAAGTACCTAAGAGCCCGTGGATAACCACGGATAGAAAGGGTGCTAACACCTTCCCTTTCTATAATCTACCTCCCGAACCCGAGAAACATCTCAAAAAGGAATTTTTCTGTGCTTTTGTCCTTTCCTTGTTGGATAAAATAAAAGACGGTGGAAACTCTTGCTTACCACGACATTTTGCGAAAACAAACGCAAACGCGAACCAGCATTCCAAAATAGTCAGTTCTATTTCCACCGATCACACTACCAATGAGGGCTTTAAAGACTACGCCCAAAAATGGATGGATTTAGCCAGAAGGGTGCAACCACCTTTATCTGAAAGAGAGCTAGTGGACATGTTCTTGGGGACTCTGTCAGGTCCTTTATTTAATCACCTGATTGGAAGCTCCTCTACAGGTTTCACTGAGTTGATTCTAACTGGCGAAAGGGCGGAAGCCGGTATTAGAAGTGGGAAAATTCAGAAAGATGCATCTACCTCTGCTGCTGTAAAAAAGCCCTTCACAGGAAAAAAGGAAGTGTCTGCTGTCTATGCCCAGAGGAATCAGGGAAGATTTAAAAGACGACCAACTGTGGGGGCCGTGATGATTCAAAAGTCTGTATCAGACCAACCAAGAAACAACCAGCCAAAAAATGATCAGCCGAGAAATAACCAACAAAGGGTGGAAAGGCCTGTAAGGCAATTCACCAAGATAAACATGACTCCTGCTCAAGTCCTACCACATCTCTTGAAGTTGAACCTGACCATGCTAAAGGAGGCCCCTAAAAATCCTAACACTACCTCTCCACATTACCATCTCAACGCCAGATGCGCGTACCACTCAGAAAGTTTGGGGCACGACATCAACAACTGTTGGGCCCTGAAGAACAAGATTCAAGATCTGATTGACGCAAAGGAAGTTGAATTTGAAGCTCCTGAAAAGCTGAATGTTATCTCTGCTCCAATGCCTAGGCATGGACATAATGCCAGCGCTATTGAAGAAGATCTGTTTATTTCTACCGTGGATGAACTGTTAACTCCTCTCCTAACCATCAAGTTGAATTTGTTAAAAGCTGGGGTGTTCCCAGGTTGTGACCAAGATTGCCATGCTTGCCTGTCCTCCCTATTTGACTGTCCTCTGTTGAAGAAAGGAATCCAACAATTGATTGATAACAAGGAAATTTTGTTTGAGAAAACTCATGTCTCGCCCATTCCAGTTCCAGAAGTTTCAATAATAACCATATACGCCAATCCTTCCAGGGTTCCTAAAAAACCCGTTAGGATTACATCTTCTCTAGTAACTACTCCGTTAAAGATAACAATGCACGGGCCAACCCCATACAAAACCGATAAAATGGTACCATGGAACTATGGTGGAGAAATCTACTACCATGGTGTCAAACAGATTGAACAGACCATTGAAGAAGAAAGTTCTGAGGAGGATAATCCCGACGTAAGTAACATTGCCGGAACAAGCAAAATTACTCGTAGTGGAAGAATCTTTTCTCCAGAGATTGCTCCTCCAACAGCAGTCTTTGGACCCGCGGCCATTCCGAAGATTACACCTATACCAGTAACTGTACCTGCAAGTGTACCCGCCAACAATGACAATGCAATTCCCATCCCTATTTCCACTGCTGAGAAAAAAGGAAAGAATGTTCAAGAGGAGACTGTCTTGACGAAGGCTCAATCACTTGTTATTCCTGAGACATCCCAGAAAGAGTTGGAAGAAATTCTGAGGATTATTAAGAAAAGTGATTTTGATGTTGTTGAACAACTGGGGCAGACCCCCTCCAAAATATCTATGTTAGCCCTGTTGCTGTGCTCTGAGGCACATGTTAAAGCTTTGGTCAAGTTTCTGAAGACAGCGCACGTGCCGCAAGAAACCTCCGCTGATCAGTTCCAGGAATGTGTGGCTAGTTTAACAGCTGACAATGGTCTAGGATTCTCTGATGCAGATTTAACTTCGAAAGGGAGAAAACATAATGATGCTTTGCATGTCTCGGTGGAATACAGAGGGACAACCCTAGCACACGTGCTGGTAGACACTGGTTCGTCTTTAAACGTCTTGCCAAAGAAAGCCTTGGATAGACTGGATTGTGAAGGCTTAACCCTGAAACCCAGTAATATAATTGTCAGAGCCTTTGATGGTTCTAAGAGGATGATCCATGGAGAGGTGGACATCCTGATCAAGGTGGGTACCCAGATGTTCAATTCAACTTCTACGTGATGGACATCCGTCCTTCCTATTCTTGCCTGTTGGGAAGACCTTGGATCCACCATGCTGGAGCTGTCACTTCTACTCTGCATCAAATGCTCAAGTACCCTGTCCATGGGAAAATCATATATGTTCATGGCGAAGAGGAATACATGATCAGTCATCTGAATTCTTTCCGTTATGTAGAATTGGATGGTGAATTCATCGAAACTCCTTTCCAGCATTTTGAAGAGGTAGCTCAGTGTTGTACCCCAAAATTTTCCCTCTCATGTTTTCAAAAGTCTTCCCTTACATGGTTGGTCACAAACATTTTCCTAACGAAAATAAAGTTTTTTGAAGATGAACAAAGTGTCTTTCGATTGGCATCTGGGAAAAGTCTTCGATTGGGTATCCAAAATACTTCGATAC
This sequence comes from Vicia faba, assembly GCA_948472305.1. Classification (NCBI taxonomy): domain Eukaryota; kingdom Viridiplantae; phylum Streptophyta; class Magnoliopsida; order Fabales; family Fabaceae; genus Vicia; species Vicia faba. The sequence continues at coordinate 1,281,022,838 of OX451738.1, forward strand.
AGGCTTGACTCACCAGTCTTCGATTGGGAATTTAGCACTCTTCGATCAGGTTTTGATTAGTAAGCTTCAATTAGGTGTTTGGAACCCTTCGATCAAGCTTTGGTGTGCAAGTCTTCGATTGAGCGCTGGACCCCTTCGATCAAGTCAATTTCACAATGCTTCGAATAGTACTTCAGAGGGTCCTTCGACTGGAACTTCATACTTTACCTCAATCAGAACATCAGAACGAAATGGCCTTCGAAAGGCATTTCAGTGCAGAGTTTATCTTAATCTAAGATGCTCTGATGAAGGAAGTTATGGACACTTCGAATCAGAACTTAGACTCATCACAAGGCCAAGGGCTGGTCGAAGTTGTATAATAGGGAATGTTCTAAATAGATTCGAATTGGACTTTGAAGCTGGCAAAGAAGGCAGATTCGAAGGAATGAAGTAGGCTGGCATGACTAAGCAAAAACGCATATCCTAACCTGTCCAGGTTCACCCAAAGTTCACAATGGCATATGTCCCTTGCAAATATAGAAATAATTAAATGCTGATTGTGGACTCAATTATTTGAATTAAAGGCCAGATTCTTGCCTTGTTTGCTCCCAACCCTACAAGAGCTGATTCGACCAAGGTGATCCTTTTCGAATCAAGCAATTGAAGCAGAGGGAGGCTCAATCGAAGGGGCTATGCAATTGAAGCTGGAGTAATTCGATTTGGGACTTTGAAGCTATCAAAGAGAAGCATTCAAAGGGTCATTCGAAGAACATTCAAAAGGTCCATTTGAAGAAGCATTCAGAAGGCCCATTCGAAGGGCACATAAGAAGTCCATTCGAAGGAGGCAACTCAAGACCAATCAAAGAGCATGGCCTGGAGGCATTCGAAAATCAAAGGTGTCCAGGTTCATTCAAGATTCCAAAGAGACACGAATATTTCAAAAAAGGAAATCTTTTAATATGTCTTATTCTTGTCTCATGGCTTTAAAGGCCTGTTTAATTGGTTGTCTCTTGCCGTTACTAGACCATCATACTCCTATAAATACAAGGGCAAGCATACAGTGCAGGGGGGGAACGGAAAAAGGAGAAAAAGAAAGAGACCAGGATTTGGAGATACGCTGCCCACAAACCCACCAAAGGTTATCAACATTTTCATAAGTAATCCAAGCCAAAGCAGCCATTCAGCAAACATCTCCACACCCAGAGCCACAGATCATACATCTTTAATTGGTAAGGGTTTGCAAAACCAAAATTGCACCTTCATGACATTTAAATACACATTGCATATGTATTCTTGTTATTACTGATTGTGTTGCATGTAAGTTGAAGCGCAAAGATGAGATCGTGCTATTGCTGGGGCACGATCTAAGTTTCTCCTTCGAATCTCAGGATAAAACAAACCCAGACCCAGATTCAGCAGATTCAAATTGAGGAAGGATTCGAATTGGGAGGAGATTCGAATCAGGGGGGGTAAAGTCCCCCCTGGATCTTTAACATTTGTCTCATTTTGCAGGAAATATCTTCTCAGAATCTTGTTCAAAGCTTCGAAGCTTAGCATCTTAGTTTCGAACTGGATCCATGGTTCCCAGATCGAAGGATGACATATCCAGATCGAACACCCTCAAAGTGCAGCCCCTCGTGCACCTTCGATCAAGCCTCTTCACTGGATCGAAAGACAACCCACACCTCTTTCGATCCAGGCCTCCAGAATTATACCTTTCTTGATTTACTGTCTGTTCCTTCGATTTCATCTTTGTTTTGACTATTTTATTTCTTTTTTTTAATCAACATAAAATCAATTAAAAAAAACACAAAAACATTAAGCTAGTTTTTTCTATTAAATTAACTTTGTTAATTAATCATTTAATTATCTTAACATTTTCTCAAAAAAACTAAAATTAAGAAGATTTAGATTTTTTTCCCAAAATAAAATAAAACAAAAAAAAGATTTTATTCTTAGGATTTTTAGAGGTTATTTTCGGATTCGCGCGCGTTTATTTTATTGTAACTGCCTACTGGTTTGTAATAGCTTAACTAAGACTTTTACACTTTACTGCTTTATTCCCCCAATTTTGGACATGTAAATAATCCCCCTCCCCGAAGCCTTGTAATAGCGTAGGATTTACAATTCCCGCACTTTAAATTCCTATACATATATTAACTGTTTAGATGTATGCTAACTAGGATTGCATGACAAGATTAACCTTTAATTTAAAATTAACCGTAGCTCACCATAACATGTACAAAGATAATATATCTGGAAAAAAACAATACACTCGCACATGCCCCTCTTAGGGTACACCTCACTTGGTTGCCTCGAATGTGGTCATTAAGTATAGGATGTTTTAGAGGTCGTCCTCTTGTCCAAAGATCACAAGTTGCCTCGAAACGGTTGCCTCGGATAAAATGATCTAAGACATTAGGGTTACCACTAAGGCGTCCTAACATTGCTTTAGTGACCACACGTCCCTTAAATCGAATTGACCTGAAAACTCCAACGACGATGCTACCTACTCCTCAATAGTGGGATAGCATTGTCTAAAGGACATTAGCACAGTTTAATTCCTTTTTGGGTAGGAAGATGTTCTTAAGTACTTGCTCCTTTTAAAACAAAACAAAACTTTTCGCACTTACACTCTCTTCAAAACAAAAACTCTTTTCAAACCTACAATCACAAAGAAAAGCAAATTTTTGAAAACATAGTGAGCAAGTACCTAAGAGCCCGTGGATAACCACGGATAGAAAGGGTGCTAACACCTTCCCTTTCTATAATCTACCTCCCGAGCCCGAGAAACATCTCGAAAAGGAATTTTTCTGTGCTTTTGTCCTTTCCTTGTTGGATAAAATAAAAGACGGTGGAGACTCTTGCTTATCGCGACATTTTGCAAAAACAAACGCAAACGCGAACCAGCATTCCAAAACAGTCAGTTCTATTCCCACCGATCACACTCAGGAAATAGCGGCAACCAAGGCGATATCCTTAACTCCTGTGATCACAATACCTGTACCTCGTATGTCATCTCTCAAGGATGCTAGGGCAGTAGTGGAAGAAGGTGGATCTACTATCTGGGGGCAGCTTCTCGACTATCCTTTCAAATCAGACAAATTCGGCTTGGGGTTTACTTTGAATGGTCAGAAGGTTGTGCGCTGCTCCCGTGTCGGAGGGCCACCTGTGAAGATCAGCCACCGAGGGGTTAATGCACTAGAGGACAGTGAAGAAGAGGGCAGCTTGGAAGACTGGATTTTTCCTACTGTTGGCGGAGGACTGCGCAACTGGGAAGCAAAAGACTTTGTTCCGATTACTTTCATACCGCAGTAATTTATCTTTTCCATTTTTGTTGGATCTGTAATAATTCACAAACAATTCGTACTTTTTCAACCTTGTGTCTTACCCGAGGCACATAGGTCCATTTGTAAGGATTCTTATTTCATTTCATATGTCATTTTAATGAATCATGGACGCTTTTCATATATAAATCTTTTGTGCTCATTGTCTTTCTTTTACATTTTGTTGTTTTAAAGATGGTTATGCCCTTACACACACCCACACTCACAAATGCAGGTACACTTCCATTCCGGAACCCATGGGTAACAATACTGCTATAGCCTTCAGTGACTCTGAAGATCTGATCAACCAAGCCGAATACGAAGGTGAGGAAGATTGTGAGGTGCCAGGGGAATTGGCCAGACTACTACAGCAAGAGGAAAGAGCAATTCAGCCTCATGAGGAGCAGTTGGATACGATCAACTTGGGTACTGAGGATGATAAAAAGGAAATCAAGATAGGTGCCAATCTAGAGTCGAGTGTCAAGGAGCGCCTAATTCAGCTACTACATGATTATGTTGAAATCTTCGCCTGGTCATACAAAGACATGCCGAGACTCGATACAGACATTGTGGTACACCGTCTACCCACAAGAGAAGACTGTCCACCAGTGAAACAAAAGGTCCGCCGCATGAGACCTGACATGTTAGAGAAGATCAAAGCAGAAGTTATGAAACAGTTCAATGCTGGATTTCTTGTTGTTACTTCCTATCCATAATGGGTTGCTAACATTGTGCCCGTGCCAAAAAAGGACGGAAAAGTGAGACTGTGCGTGGATTATAGAGATTTAAACAGGGCCAGCCCTAAAGATGACTTTCCCCTTCCGCACATCGACATCCTGGTTGACAACACAGCTCAACATAAAGTATTTTCTTTCATGGACAGATTCTCAGGCTATAACCAAATCAAAATGGCACCTGAGGACATGGAGAAAACTACTTTTGTCACACAGTGGGGTACGTTCTGCTACAAAGTGATGCCATTCGGACTGAAGAATTCCGGGGCAACCTATCAATGCACCATGGTAGCTTTGTTTCATGATATGATACATCATGAGATAGAGGTCTACGTAGATGACATGATAGCCTGATCACAAACAGAAGAAGAACACCTCAATCACTTTTAAAAGCTGTTTGTCAGGTTGAAGGAGTACAAGCTCAGACTGAATCCAAACAAGTGTACATTCAGAGTTCGGTCCGGTAAACTTTTAGGATTCATTGTCAGCAACAAAGGCATCAAGGTTGATCCTACCAAAGTCAAAGCTATACAAGAAATGCTTGCTCCTCGCACTGAGAAGGAGGTCAGAGGTTTCTTGGGACGCCTAAACTACATTTCTAGGTTCATTTCTCACCTAACATCTACTTGTGAACCAATCTTCAAGCTGTTGAAGAAAGATTAGGTAGTTCGATGGAATGATGACTGTCAAGTTGCTTTCGATAAAATCAAGGAGTATTTGCTAGAACCTCCTATCTTGATGCCACCCGTCGAGGGAAGACCGCTAATCATGTATCTGACCTTCCTAGAGAATTCAATGGGGTGCGTATTGGGCCAACATGACGAGTCTGGCCGAAAAGAGAATGCCATTTATTACCTTAGCAAAAATTTTACCGACTGTGAGACCCGATACTCACTGCTCGAGAAAACTTGCTGCATTTTGGTATGGACTGCTCGTCGGCTAAGGCAGTATATGTTGACTCATACCACTTTGCTGATATCTAAGATGGATCTGATCAAGTACATCTTTGAGAAGCCTGTTTTATCTGGAAGAATAGCTAGATGGTAGATGATTCTAACGGAATACGACATACAGTACACGACCCAAAAAGCTATAAAGGGAAGTGTGCTAGTTGATCATCTAGCCCATCAAGCTGTCGAAGATTACCAATCCATGAAGTTCGACTTCCCTGACGAAGACATTATGACATTGGACAACATTGAATGTATCAGACCATATGACGGACCTGGACAAGGATCTTGATGGACCCTGTACTTTGATGGGGCCTCTAATACACTTGGCAACGGTATCGGCACGATACTCATCTCCCCAGAAGGTTGCCATACTCCTTTTACTGCCAGACTCTACTTCAACTGTACGAACAACATGGCAGAGTATGAAGCATGCATCTTTGGACTCAAGGATGCCATAGACTTGGGAATCAAATCTTTAGATGTGTTTGGGGACTCAGCTTTGGTCATCAGTTAGATCAAAGGAGAGTGGGATACTAAGCATTCAAACCTCATCCCTTACAAAGAACATGTCTTGACATTGTTACCACATTTCGAGCAGATTACCTTCGAGCACTTCCCGCGAGAAGAAAATCAGCTAGCAGATGCTCTAGCTACAATGTCATCCATGTTTAAACTTAACTGGGATAATGAGGCTCCCCAAATTACCATTGAACGGATGGACGAACTTGCACATTGTCACGAGATTAATACCGAGGAAGTAGTGAACCAACAGTAGTTTCATGAAGTCAAAAGGTATCTCGAGGCTCAAGAATACCCTGAAGGAGCTTCGGTCAATGACAAAAAGTTCTTAAGGAGATTCTCGGCAAAGTTCTTCTTGAGTAATGGCATCCTATACAAGCACAATCATGATTCTATTCTGCTTCATTGTGTGGACAAAGCTGAAGCTGAAAAGATCATGGCTGAATTGCATGAAGGTACCTTCGGAACTCACTCTAGCGGGCATACGATGGCTAAGAAGATTCTACGGGCATGCTATTATTGGTCTACCATAGAAGCTGACTGCTATCAACATTCCCGGACTTGCCACAAATGTCAAATCTATGCAGACAAGGTGAACGTACCTCATGTTCCTCTAAATGTCTTAACAACTCCTTGGCCATTCGCTTTGTGGGGAATCAACATGATTGGAGAGATCAAGCCTACAGCATCCAATGGACACCGCTTCATCCTGGTGGCCATTGACTACATCACCAAGTGGGTCGAAGCGGCTTCCTTCGCATCCGTTACTAAGAATGTTGTTGCCCGCTTCATCAAGTAGAATCTTATTTGCCGGTACGGTATCCCCGAAAGGATCATCATTGATAACGGTACAAACCTTAACAATACTATGATCACCGCCTTGTGCAAGCAGTTCAAGATTCAACATCACAATTTATCTCCATACCGGCCAAAGATGAATGGTGCAGTCGAAGCTGCGAACAAAAATATCAAGATCATACAAAAGATGACAGTCACCTACAAGGACTGGCATGAAATGTTACCGTTTGCTCTTCACGGGTACCGTACCACGGCATACACATCAACTGGGGCAACACTCTATTCCTTGGTATATGGCATGGAAGCTGTTTTACCTATCGAGGTTCAGATTCCCTCCTTGAGAATCATGAAAGATGCTGGTTTAAGTGAAGACGATTGGATTCAGACCCGGCTTGATCAACTTAACTTAATTGACGAAAAGAGACTTACTGTTGTTTGCCACGGTCAGACGTATCAAAAACGAATGATCAAGGCTTTCAACAAGAAAGTCAGACGCCAGACATATCAAGTCGGGGGTCTAGTGATCAAGCGCATCATCTTGCCATAAAGTGATCCCAGGGGCAAATGGACTCCTACCTACGGAGGACCATTTGTGATCAAGAACATCTTTTCTGGTGGAGCAATGATCTTAACCACCATGGACGGAGACGACCTGCCGCACCCTGCAAACGCAGACATAGTCAAAAGATACTACGCATAAATGACCCGCTAGGTTGACACACCTAGGAAAAAAAAGGCATCCCGGTGAATCGAAAACCCGAAAGGGCGGTTCAGGCAAAAATTAGGGATAAATATAAAAAAATCTGTACACCCGACAAGTTGAAAACCCGGAAGGGCGACTTGGGCAAAAAAGGGTTTCCCGGTGGACTGAAAACCCGAAAGGGCGGTCTAGGCAAAAGTTAGGGAATTAAAGCGTATGACTATGTCTCGTCGGATCACTTTAAGGACAATCTCTTCACTGACAAACTCTGAGCTTCTGATCAACTCAATCATCTTCGGATGAAGCAACGGATGGACAAGATATTCGGAGGCACGAAGGCTATAGCAGAATGGGAACCCCCATGGGATTTTTTTACACATAGCTATTCTTTGTATAAATTTTTCTTACTTTTATGACACCATCCTCTTACTAGGATGTCTGTCTCCTTTGTACAAAACACTTATTCAAAGTAAATACAAAGATGTCTCTTTCAAAGTACAGAAAACTATTTGCCTTCTTTTCTTTTACACTTGTGTTTTTATTTGCAAAAGCGTCCAATGATTCATTGATGAACATATGCATTTGAACATAATTACTGTTTACAAATAAACAAGATGGAAAAGAAAAATTACTGACAGATTGAAAGGGTAGGGAAACATCTTTAGGCTATTCCATGGGCAATCCCTACAATACATTATCTAGATCCCCGGCGGAGCTAAAACCTTGAAGTATGGATCCCCAGCGGAGTTATAATTTCAAACCTTTAATCCTCATCAGAGTTAAAACTTCAAACTCCCAATCCCTAGCGGAGCAAAAACTTTGGGTTACAGATCCCCAGCGGAGCTGAAACTTTCTTCCCCAGTCGAGTCAAGACCTCTAACTATCAATCCCCAGCGGAAACCTTTCAGTCAATCCAATTTCCCCAACAAGTTATCTTGAAGCCTGGAAATCAACCGGATAACAGTGAACTTTTGTCTCTCCCCAACCCAGGATAACTTCCCAGTAATGTGGCAGACGACCGAAAATTCCTGAACTTACTCTCCAGCAGTAAGCCTTCTTCCCCACAGAGTTTTTACTCCCCAACAGAATGAAGATTCTCATTCTTATTTCCCCAGTGAAGTCGCTAAAGTTTTTATTACTCCTCAACAAAATGAATATTCTCATTCTTAATTCCCCGCAGGAGTCATCAGAGTTTCCCCTATTCCCTGGCAGGATAAGGATTTCCATTGTGCAACCTCCATTAGAAGTCATCAAAGTTCTCTGGATTTCCCAAGCAAATTTCTCAAGCAGTTTTGGCATTGATCTCACAACAGATTTTGTCAATACTCCAACTTCAAGACATGAAGGATCCTCACATCCCCACAGAAGTTATCAAAGACTTTTAATTCCCAACAGTCGTCCAGGATTTCTTATCCTCAGTAGTCAAGGATTTATTTTCCCCGGCAGCAGTCAAGGGTTTTTATTATCCCCAACCGTCAAGGATATTATTTTCCTCAGCAATACAACACATCAGCTTACATGCGCATACATTACATTCATATATCATAAACATTGATAAAACACATTTATTGCATCATACATTTCATGCAACATAAATTTGTGTTTCAGCTAACATTTTACCCTTTTCAGGATAAGATTAACAGCTATCATTAACAATATTCAAAGATTTCAGATACAGTAAAGATACACTCCAGACACGGAAGTCATTCTATTACTCATTCAGAATTCAAGGTCATGATGCAGTTCAGATACACTCCAGACATAGAAGTCATTATGTCACTTATTCAGATTCTAGTTCAGATACGCTCCAGACACGGATGCCATTCTGACCCTTATTCAGTTTTCTGATTAAGATACAGTACAAATACACTCCAAACACGGAAGTCATTATGTTGCTCATTCAGATTCAAAACTTCAGACACAGTCCAGATACGCTCCAGACACGGTTGCCATTCTGTCGCCTATTCTAATTTTTCCCCCAGCTCAGAGATGCTCCAGACATGGATGCTATTCTATTGCTTATTCAGATTCAACATTCAGATACAACTTGGATACGCTCCAGATACGTATGCTATTCCTTTGCTCATTCAGATTCAGTTCCCAGATATAGTACAGATACGTTCCAGATACGGACACCATTCTGATGCTCATTCTTTTGACTTACAACTCAGCAAACATTCTTGGATGGCATATTTAAGCCCATCTCCAACAAGATTCTATCACATATCCAAATGGCATCTTTAAGCCCATTTCCTCAACTACACTTTGACGAGTGTAAATTTACGGCCACTCTAGTGTCCAATCATCTTTTACCTTCGAGTCACAAACGACAAAGCTCGCCAATCTAACTCTTCAGGTTCAAGAAGATTGAACAGGGGCAGCTGTTGTACCCCAAAATTTTCCCTCTCATTTATCAATATTTTTCCTCACAAGACTTCTTGGACTCAAGACAGGATTAGGGTTTGCTCAGCTCAAGACATCACCTTGCACTGATGACCTGAAATTAGGGTTTGAGTTTGCACAAGGATTTTTGGACCAGCAATGCTTAATGTGACTTTCATACACCATCTTGGACCCCTAAGATTTCTCATATCAAGTTTCAAGCCTTGAATCACATTTTTGCCCAGTCAATTGGACAGTTGACCTAAAAATCAATTGTATTGGGGAAAAAGTCAACCATGGCCAATTTACAGTCAAACTTCATAATTTTTGATCCACATCAACATTATAGACTCATATGAACCATTTTATCAAGTTTGGATCAAACTCCTCAAGAAATTTGATCAGATCATCAAAAGGGCAAAATGGTCAAAATTAAAGTTTTGATTGAGAAAGGGCAATTTCTGATTTTTAACCTAGCCAATGGCCAATTGGGTTCAAGCATTATTTCAATGACTCAATAACATCATCTTGACCTAATCACATGGTTCAAAAGATCTCAAATGCATTGGATTGACAGATGAATTTTCCAGTCAACTGATCAAAAATCAATTGTACACTGAAAAGTCAAATTTTGACTTTTTGGTCAAAATCAAGTGCCAAGGGTCATAATTCATCAAGATATGTAAAAATGTGAAACTTGTTGATCAAGAAAATCAATTTTTCAATTTAGGGTTTTAATTTGAAATTTTTCATAACTTAGAATTTTTCTAAGTTATGGAAAATTTCTAATTTTTTCCCAACTTTCCACAACTTTTTCACCATGATGCAATTGGATTCAAAGAAAACTTCCAAAATGAAAGTTGTAGTCCTCCATGAAATCTACAACTTTGATACACAAAGTTTTCCCAAAGGATGATTGGATCTCAATTATGATTTTGTGAATAGGGGTCCATGAACTAAAAGACTTAGTGAAAATTTACCCTAATTTAGGCAGGTTTTTGACCTAACTTCATGGGCATTTTTCACCTAGTTCCAAGAGGTATCTCAAAATGCATTTCAAATATGGATTGTATATCATGTTACAAGCTTTCCAAAATGTCAAAGAACTCTCCAAGATCATTTATGGTTAGGGAGAATCAAAGAGGAGAAAATGACAATTTGTCACTTTTGTTCAAGCCATGTTTACAATGCTTCAAGTTGCAAATCAATTCCTAGCATGCTTGTACCTTGCATTACAGGTCCTAATCCCTTCTACACTCTATAATTAAATGCAAACTCAATGGATAATGGCTTTTTTTGACTTTTGAAGCATTGCACAATAAATTAATCCAAAAATGGCATAAAGTTCACAATACTACTTTGATAAAGCATGCTTTTTACAACTTTGCAATTCTTGAGCCATGGACCTGATCTTTTGTTGCAAGCAATATCTAAAAATATTAGGCAACTTGTACCAACTCTCTGCAGCCCATAAGCTAGCCTGTACAGGCCTTTGGCATAGTCACCTCAAACTTTCTTCAAAAGCAAGGAAAGTGGCCAAAGTCAAGATAGCTTGTGCATCTGATAAAGAGAAGACTTTGTATCATTCTATATGACTTCACAAACTTGTTACAAGCCTAAGACACGAATTCACAACATTCAAAAACACTCTCAAACACCAAAAACACAAGTTTCTTCCCAAACAGGGCATCCTCTGCAATATCAAAGCCATTTCAATATTGGCTCGTGCGTTTCTTGATTCAACACTTGAAACACATTCCATACATCACATCTAAACTATCCAGGCCCTTGTCTTGCAACTGTAACCCCTATTTCAAACATCACCATTTTCATTTTGGAAGGTTGCAGGTTGACTTCTACAAGGAGTTTCAAGCATCCTCAAGACCAGCTAAGCATTGGAAAAGGTTGAGGGAACTTCAAGGAAGCTCACACGATCTTCAGGCCTCACTCAAAGTTCCCACATTGCCATATCCAAACTCAGTTGAACAAGGTATTTTTCAAATCTTTATCTCCTTATTTAGGCATCCTTAAGTCACGATTTGTGAAGCAAAAATGTAGTCCTTAACTTGCTAAAGTTGTACATATGCATAGTTGTCATTTATATTAACTGAGTAGTGAGAATTTGAAGCTTGAAGTTCATGAAAAAATTAGGTCAGGAATTAGGGCCACTGAAATTCTCCCTGGTCTTTTAGAGTTAGTTTACAAACTTTATATCACTGGAATCGTGAGATCATGAGCTACATTTTTCATGTTACAAGTTTTTGATTTAATGCAAAGAATAGCAAGATACAGGTTTGAGGCAAAACGCCCGCAGAACGTTGGCTGGAGGACAGGGATGAAGCTGGCTTGGGCCTGGCGCGCTTGGGCTTGCTGTTTTACTTCCCATACCCCCTGATTCACTATTTGCACCCCTCTGACTTATTATTTTGTATTTTTGTATTTTCTTGCATATTTTTATTTTTTGTGCTTGCATTCATTTTTTCTAATGATAAAAAATACCCAAAAATATTTTCTTTATTTTTTGCATTTTATTTCATTTTTTTAATTATATTTTGGCATAAAAAAATAGTTTATTAGTAATAATATACTTTGTTTTCTTAAATAAATTGTGAATATATTTAAAAATATCACACTTTTTTTTTTATTATTCATACACCTAAAATATTATTTCCACATATATTTTATTTTTTAATACTTGTAAATAATTTTATTTATTATTTCTTGTAAAAGATGGACAAATAAATAATAGAAAACCTAATTTTCTTTTAAATCAAAAACTAGGGTTTTTCACCCTTTCAAAAATAATAATATTATTTTTCTTATTTTTAGGACTTAAATAATTTATTTTTACAACAAAAAAAATCAATACAAAAACATTTTGCATCCATACATTTTATTTGCATATTTAAATAATTGTTTATTTATTTATTGTACAAGAATTCAATTGGGTTGTAATAATTTTTAGGGTTTTATTTTGAGCAATATCCCCCATTCAAAACTTGTATCCCCCCTCCCATAATATTGTTGCAATAGCTTAGATTTACTTTACGCAATTTATCGCATTATATACATGTTAGTAAATTAGGGTTTTGTATGATAAAACAAAAAAATCAAACAAATAGCATGACCTAATACAAGATAAAAATGCATGAAAATAACAACACATTGCACACAACACCCCTAGGGTTTCACCCACTTGGTTGCCTAAACAAAATGGCCATGGTATGCATGCTAAGTATCTTGGCAAAATCAATCAAAACAAAAAGATCATAGTCCCTCGATGACGCTATCAAAAGGTTGCCTAAAACAGATGATCTTAGTCCCTCAAACAAGCTAAGATACTTGGCACCATTGCTATCATGGTCATACGATGACCCACGTCCATCCTGTTTAACATCCAAAGATAGGGTTTTTTACCAAACCAATGGTAAATCAACAATGTCAAAGGAATAAAAATGTACAGGAAAGACTTTCGAGTAGGTAGATGCTTCTAGTTACTTGATCAATTTGCAAACAATCCTTGCTATTTTCAAACAAACACACACTTCCAAAACAATTTCCAAACAACTTTCAAACATTGAACCATTTTTCAAAAGACAAACATCTTTGTATATATTCTTACGAACAAGAATTATTACAAAGATTGCCTAAACAAAGGCTTTTTTTCAAAATACTTTCAAAACCATACAAAGCACCATTTCAAACAATTGCAAAAGCAAAGCAAGTGATCTAAACAAGTAACTAAGAGCCCATGGAAAACCATGGATGAAAAGGGTGCTAGCACCTTCCCTTTTCATAATCTACCCCCCGAACTCAAGAAAACATCTCAAAGGTCATTCCTGTGCTTTTTTACCTTTCCTTTTGGATAAAAGAAAAGTTGGTGGCGACTCTTGCTAAACCGCAACATTTGCGAACACAAACGCAAAACCTCAAGTCAGTTCTCCCACCGTATCACACCAGTAAATAGAGGTAATTCTTCATCATCTAAAATTTTTTGCAACTTCACATTATCAACAAGAATTCACAGAGACAATCACTCAAACACAACATATCAACATTAGCCATAGACCTACAACTTTATATTTCCAATAAATAGAGGCAACATAACAACAACAACAACAAAATTCAACACCTGCAACTTCATAATTAACCACAACAATTGTTTCGTATAATTGTTCGGACAAATCGATCAAATCCTGCAAATTAATTACCAGCTAATCGTCCCATTATTTTCTATTATGTACTAATGTACATATTGGCTCTCTGTTAATTAGCTACTACACTGCTACCAAATATGTGTACATCAGTTACTATTGATTTTTCTACCAACATTATTAATTCTGCTATTTGAATGAAATATGTTATTTACTACTACGAAATATCCCTACTATATGTAATATTACTTCTCTAATAATTTATTAAATCTGCTATTCTTATTACTACTAAATTTCTACACTGTTAACATCTAACAATCACTAGGTGTCTCTGCAATTAAAACCATCAATGCTATTTTAATTTCTAAGACTACTAATAATATAACTCGACTAATTATTAACTCTGTTATTTTCATTACTATTCTGCTAAATATATATTGGATTAATACTCTGACTACATACTAAGTCTTAATCTAACAATTACCTCCACTAGATACCAACAAATCTGCTACTTAATTTAGTTCTAAGTGCCACTATGCTACAGTACGCATGGGCCACAAAATAAGAACAAGTTAATGCTTCATGTAGCAACAAACAAAAACAAAAAGACAAGGAAAATGGAGTGTGCCCCTCAGCACAACTCCCTCCCATATGTACATTGTGCCGATCGGCACTCCTTTCTCCACAACCATACCGTTCGGCATGTATCCTGGGCCCCTTGGCAGCCGCCATCCTCAATAGTGACACTCAACACACACACTTGTTCCATTCGGCACAATGTGTTTGTTTCGTTTATTTTCTTCCTAATTTCCTCAGTCTGTTACGAAACTAATACGGTATCAAATTCAACACACAACATAGTATCACAACAACATAAAAATTATATCCAATCAACATAGAGTAATTTTCCACAACCAATTTGTTGACAGCAACCACATCTCAGTATCAATTACAATAATTAAACACAAACAGAGGCAATTTTGCAAACCCAATCCCACATAAAATTTTTCATACAACCCATTAGATAGTCAGAATCCTACCCTTACCTTGGATTAGAGATCGCTCTATTCTACCAATTAAAGTCTCTCGTCGTAGCTTCTAACCTTTGCCTCTTCTCTGTAACTTTGCAACTTCTCACGTTTCCAAAAAATTCTCTAAGACTTGTTCAATTAATCTAATTCTCCTTATAATTAGATTAACCTTATAATTATTAATATTCTTATTGGGCCTAACCTTCACACCCCACCTATTACTCCATACAACCAAATAATGAGTCCAACTAATAAACCTTATATTATTCTAATATCTATAATAATATTATTGCCAATATTAATCAACCAATCTATTAAATATCAACCAAATAACAACTTAGCAACTTAAATCAACATTTCTCGATATTTAGCAACTTCAACAATTTCAACAACATTTTCATACATTAATCTGTAATTAATTAAATTAACGGGCGTTACAAGCTAACTCTTGACACATCATTCAACACTTCTACTCTAGCAGGTGACTTAATAGTTATCTTCTCCTTCTAGGATTCAAAACTTGATATTTCAACATTCTTTATGATAGTAATGAGTGGTTTTGGCTCAACTTTTAGAGTGACCTATTATGAAGCTTTAGTAAGCTCATTGCTAACAACATCATGTCACTTATTTTCTACTGGGTCCTAAAAAAATTTTATACTCACCCCTTGAGTTTGTACTTGATTCTTTACTTGGTTGGCAAAGATATTTGTCTCTTGAATGAATGTTTTCAAAATATATTCTAATTTGTTGTTTCCATTATTTTCCATACTTGTGTTATGTGCAAAAAAAACAAGTGGTACTTGAGGTACTTGAGAATTCAACAGATTTTGAGTGTTTAACCATGATAAATTAAGGTGATTTCTAAATCCTAGATTGTATGTGTTTCTACATGGGTTGATGTTTTTGTTGTTGTATCCCACATATTTTATAGATACAAGATTTGAAGAAACAATCCAAAAAAATGTGCATCTCCATATTAAACAGAGACTACTTCAGGAGCATTTGTTATGAAATTACCTAGATCAAATAATGGCTCGTCAAGTGGAGTCATAAGTATTTTCATCATGTTGCAAATGTGGGCCGCCTGAACAACAATTGCAGTTATATCATAGACTTCGTGCGCTCTTGTTGGTTTCTCACTATTGGTGATAGATGCAGCTCTTTTTATTGGACATTGATAGGTTTTAATAGGGATAATTTAAATAAATAGAAAATACTAGTTGACCAAGTGAATCCAAACATAAGAGGGGTGTGAATTATGATATTTAATATTGTGATTAATTAAAAAACTTTTACCTTTTGAAGATGTTTATGTTAGAGGATAAGAATAAGATAGAAGAATGATGAAGAGAGATACATAATGGAAATACAAATAATCAACATAAAAATAAAGAGAGAAAGGTTTAGAAAGAGTGCACGAGAGATTAAAACTGGTTCGGCCTAATCACTTAGCCTACTTATGTCTCTAATAGATTTATTTTGATAGTTCCACTACAATTAGATTTGAGATTTTAAAGGATTAATCCACAAGTCTTGAACAACTATCAAACAAAGCTTTTACGCAGACTTAGATCAAGATCTTTCACCAATTTTGTTCCCAGGTTTAGCTTGCAACCTTTTAAGTCCTTTACAAATACAATTTACAAGAGAATCACACTCATGAATAAGGGAATTTAATCACAACACCAATTTCAACACAACTCTCACAAGGAATTTTCAGTCTTTTAGCACTAAGGAAATTCTCGTGAAAAAATGAATAAATAATAAAGAGAGTATACAAAAGATACAGAGATTTTTATACAGAAAATAGAGTCAAATGAGATGAGGAGAAACCTCATTTCAGTGCCAATTACAACACAACTCTCACAAGTGTTTTTCAGTCTTTTAGCACTAAGACAATTCTCGTGAAAAACCTAATTCAAAAATAGATAAAGTATAAGAAAGATAGAGAGATTTCTATTCAGGAAATTGTGCAAAATGAATTGACAAGAAATATACTTTATATAGGAAAAAGTTTTCCTAAAAAAAGGAAATGGGCCAATTAATTATTTTGGTTGAATGACCCTGATCAATTAACCCTAGCTGGTAGTTGATTAAGAGCTTTCAAAATATGACAACTCTAATCCAAAAAAGGAAACCCTAAAGCAGATATATGTATTAATTGATTAATTGGTTTTCTAATCTAATAATAGATCGTTTACATTGCTTTAATCAATTTGACCAAGTCCTTAATCGATTAGGCAGTGTGTAAATTTCTTTAATTGATTAGAAACACTTCTTAATAAATTCCATACAAGCCTTGATCGATTTTCAAGAAGTTTGTGAAATATGAGGGAGTTTGAAAAACTTTTCTATGTTTGTGTATGACTTCCTTAGTACTTCAAGACTTACTCTCCACCTTTTTTATTTAATTTAATCACTCTAAGACACTAAACATAGAACCAGATGAGCTTTCACACTTTCATGGTTTCACACTTCCATACTTCAAGATCCTCTGCTTAATTTATCAACTTGATTATTACTTCAATTGGATGAAGTTGCTTTGTCCCTTTAGGGTTTCGATTTTGTTGAGTGGCTAGTTTTTTTATATTTTAGTTTATTGAGTCTCCTCTATGTAAGGTTTTTCATATATCTTTAAGTTGGGTGCAATGTATTAAGCGGCATTTTGCATTAAATCATTTTATGCATGCATTAAATCAAACCCTGAGATAAAAGGAATAACAAGTGGTTTAAGTCAAATTAATCGATTATTTAGGTCAAGAAAACATAAATGTGATTCATATTATACAAGATTTAGAATCAATATTACACTTCTGTTGTCTAAAAAATTCAGATTTTAGATGTATGATTCGAATCAAGATTAAGTATAATTTGAATAAAAAATTGAATGTAAAATTATATTTTTCCATTGTAGTGTGATTTGAATCTCAAGCTTATGTGACTCGAATGATAAGCAAGCTTGTTTCAAATCAAGCTAAAGGGTTACTCGAATAAAAAATACATTTTAAAATCATGATTTCAGTCCCGTCAGTTTGATTCGAAACAAAGATTTCCTTGACTTAAATCACTTACTGGAATCACGATTCAAATCATAAATCTCAAAATTCTGGGTTTCAGTTCTTGATTCAAATCAATTCCTCATTCGACACGAAACATACTCATTGCACTTGACTCGGAAATGGGTATTTTTCATTCATTTTTAGTGCTCTATGTTGATCACATAACTCATCTTGTGTCATTTTTCAGTTGATGTGAGAAATAACAACAAAGCTTTGAAAGTTTTCAAAACATAGTGTTTAGCTTTCAAATCACATCAAATCACAATATTCTTTTGAATCTACATCCATCTTCAACCTCTAGTAAGATATTATGAATTGATTTCTTCTCAATTCTTAGAGAATTGAAATCTATCAAAGAAAAAGGTCTTTTAACATTGATGTTTGTGAAATTCTTGAAGTGCAGGTCAATATTTGGATTGTGCAACATTGCTGGAAATTGACTATCCCGGTAAGAGAAAAAGTAGAAGGATTTCTTCTCCATCCAAAACTTCGGTAGTTCTCAGAAAATGTAGTTGTGAAACAAAGTTGGACGTTTTTGTCCCGTTAGATTAAACTAATATCTCAAATAAGGGACCAGTTGGATCAAGGAAAGGTCGTCGTGGAACAAATGTTTGTAGAAAATCATGGATTTGAGTAAGAGGATAATCAAGAGTGAGTGAAAGTATTTGAGATTTCAAATATATGGGTTTTGTACAACAGAAGAATGACAAATTCAGGTTAAAGCTTAAGTCAATAACAAAGTGAAAAGTGAAATTTGGGAGGTTAGCCTGACATTCTCGTGAGAGATACTCTACGACTTGAGAGAAAAAAGGGTCTACTTGTTTCTCATGCAACAATTTCAAACATAATAATTGAGCCTTCGTCCTCTGGATCTTACGGACGACACGTAACAGACATAACAATGATATTTGAGATGAAAAACATTTGTCGATTCAAATAACTTTTGAAAATTGACATAATGTATATTGGAAAGATAATTTAGTTATTTTCTACAATTCCCAATACTTATCCTTTAATAGGGCCTTTTATTTTCAATATTTAATATAAATATGTTATCCTAGGCTATCAATATTGTATCCTACTTTATCTCCTCTATTTTGATATACAAAAGTAGTCTTCTTGTTATCATTCTTTGTTCATTCTTATTCTCCCACTTCATTACCTTGCACCAACAAATTGATATCTAGAGCACTTGGTTCTGTTTTTTCCTGGGAAACACGAGTGATTGTGAGCTGTGTGTTTGATTTTAGTTCATTGATTTTTTGTTCAAATCTTGAACAAATCTGAACAGAATCTGATTCTGTGGGTTGGGAAATAGTGTGTTTGAAGATCTAAAAAATATGTGCAAGGTTAAAGATGAGTGGAGGTAGTAGTTTGAACACCAAACTCTCAGTTTTTAATGGAAAAAACTAGAACAAATGGATGATACAAATGCGTGTGCTGTTTGGTGCGCAAGATGTTATGGATCTGGTTACAGATGGTTATGTACCAGCTGCAGCAGATGCAACTGAAGAACAAAAAAACTACTAAGAAGGTTATGAGGAAGAGGGACCAGAAAGCTATGTTCTATATCCATCAGTGTGTGGATGAAAGTTTGTTCGAGAAGATTGTTGATTCGACAATGTAAAAAGGGGCGTGGGATTTACTGGTGAGATGTTACGATGGTGACGCATCAGTAAAGAAGGTGAAGCTTCAATCCCTGCGAAAGCAATATGAGAACTTGAACATGAAGAACAGTGAGAAAGTTTCTGAATATATCTCCAGAGTGATCCTGATCACTAACGAGATGAAGGCGTGTGGAGAAACTCTGTCTGAACAGGTAATCATAGAGAAGATTTTGAGGTCGCTTACTCCTCAGTTTGATTACATTGTTGTTTCTATTTAACATTCTAAAGACCTGGAAACCATGAGAATAGAAGAATTACAAAGCAGTTTAGAAGCACAGGAGTTACGTCTGACTGAGAGAACTTCTGAGAGGGAAGCTGAGCAAGCTCTTAAGGCTTCATTTGTCAAGAAAGACCAGAAGCAGAATAAACATGGTGATAGATTCCAGAAGTCAGAAACCTCAACTTATAATGATAAGAGATATCATAAAGGAAAGGAGAGGTATGACAAAAGGAAAGTTCACTGTTACTCTTGTAAACAATTTGGCCATTTTGCAGATATTGTAGGTCAAACCAGGAAAGGAAATCAGAAGAAGTGTATATGGATAAGGGAAAATCTGATGATGAACCTGTGCTACTAATGGCTTATGATTCTGATAGAAAATGCTCAGAAGATTGGTGGTATATGGACACTGACTGTTCAAATTACTTAATTGGAAATAAACAATGGCTGAAAGACTTTGACTCCAGAAGGAGAACAAAGATCAGATGTGCTGACGATAAGTATCTTAATGCAGAAGGTATGGGAGATGTCAGAGTTAGAGTGAAGAATGGGAAAAACATTTTGATCAAAGACGTTTGGTATATTCCTGGTATTAGAAGCAATCTGATGAGCATAGATCAGCTGATTGAGAAAGTGATAACACGAATTTATATAACATATTTGGCTTAATTTTCATAGATAATATTAGTATTTTTATTCATTTATTCTATTTTATTTTTGTATTACGTTGGTATTTCTTTTGTTTCAGGTATTTGTATTAAATAAAAGATCAATTGAGCAAAGAAACAAAATTGAGGGAAAATCGGATTAAAAAGCCAAAGAAATGAAGCAAAAGGGGTGATATAGCAAAAAGGAGGATTTAAGAAGAAAGAAATAATTATACAAAGAAAAAGACTAAGCCCAGAAGAGCAAAAGCCCAGCAGAAGTTCAGTCCACAAGGTGTTACGACCGTAACAGCCTTGTGACGACCGTAACACGCTAATAGCCTTGTGACGACCGTAACAGATCTGTGACGACCGTAACGCGCTATATTTCAACTTCCTCGCGTCATGGAGACGTGTCCCATGTTCTCCCATGATTCTGGTAGTTATTCCCATGTTCTCCCATGATTCTGGTAGTTATTCCCATGTTCTCCCATGATGCTGGTAGTTATTCCCATGATCTCCACTAGCCTTCGTACAACATGGAAACGGGAAGTTACAAATGAAGCCTATAAATACAAGTTCAACCTTCAGAGCAAGGGTCGGAAATTTTACCGAACAACCGTTATTTAGTCTTTCTTTATTTTTCTGTTTTCATATTTTCTTTTCAGTTTTGTATTTCTACCATACTTTTCTAGTTCAGTTTCTTTCTTTAGTTTTTATTTTAGTTTAAGTTTCTATAATTTTCACTGATCTAACCTTACGTTAGACCTAGTGCTTTTTTATTTCTTGTCGTAATTTTTCTTTTCAATTCAATAAGTCTTCGAGCAGATCCAACCGACTTGTGGGGGAATGCTCGTTTATTTCGAAGAACAAGATTACCATAGCAACTTTGATTCCAGGTTTTTATTGAAATTAATATTTATTCAGTTTTTATATTATGCCAATTGTTGTTATGAATTATATTTTGAATTGTATTGCTTCCAAGTTAATTATGTCCGGCTAAATTATTAATACCGGTATGTGACCCGTAAGAACTAAAAGAATTCAGTGATACCTTGGCCAAAAATATTTATAAAACAATTTCTGGTTTCCAATTTCCAAGATTAATTTAACTAACCTTGTCACGAGAGTGAGAGGTTAATTAACACGATTTTGCCACGAGAGTGGGAAATTAATTAAGGCAAGAACCTGCATGCGAGAGCTGGGGTTCAACCCAGATAGTGGTAACGAAACATTGATTTTTAAATACACGAGAGTGTTTTAATAAATTAATTAAATTCGAATTGTTTTCAAAAAGTGTTATTATTAAATTTAAAGTGCATCCACTAGGTTTAGTAGCATGACTTATTTCATAAACACGAGAGTGTATGTCTCAGGTTTTTAAACAATTAGCTTTTACCGAAATACTTTATAGGCCAAGCGATTCACCGAATTCCCGAAGTCCGATTATCACATACCGGTATAACTAGTACTATTATTTTTAATTAAACTGTTTCCCCCAAAAATCGAATATTCATCGCTTAGTTAGACAAACTGTAGCATTAGATCGTATGCGATTGATCCTCAGTCTCTGTGGGTTCGATAATCTTTTAAAACTAGAACGACTGAACTGTATACTTGCAGTTAGTATCCCGACAGACTCATAAAGTCCCGATCAAGTTTTTGGCGCCGTTGCCGGGGACTGATTAATCAATTAAGTACGATTCTTATGTTGCACGTTTAGACTAGGCAACAAAAACCCTCTTTTGATTTGTATGCCAAATACTCACTCCCGAAGCGAGCCTTTGCATCTACAAATCTTATCCCAGTTACTATGTATAACCCAAATTTTTCCTACACCCATTATCAGTATTTTGAGGAACCACAAGAATATCATAGATCCAACCTTGAAATACTGATGGAAGATTTCAATGCTTCACAAACCTACTCTTACCCAAATTACCTCCAAAACTACCAATCCCCACATTTTGAGGAACCACAAGAAACTTATAATTTCAACCAAACTTTTCCTCAACCCAATTCTCTCTATAATTACCACACCCAATATTTTGAAGAATCACCTGAACCATATAAATCTGATCTCGAAATATTAATGGAAAATTTTAATGAAACATCTAGGATGATAAAACACTTAGGGGAAACACAAAAGGAGACTTTAACTTACTTCCAAGACTCTGAAGAATCGCAAGATTTTAACTTCGAAACACCAATAGAGGATTCTGATGAGATGATAACCAACGCTAGGTTAGAGTCTATGATTGAGAATTTTGTAGAAACACAAACTGTCCAAAATGAAGAGGTAAGAAAACAAAGTCTTCAAAATAATGAAAACCTTAGCCAACTAACCGTTGTGGTTGAGTCCCTCATGACTCACAACTTGGCCTTAGAAACTCAAATCTCCCAACTTGAACAAAACCTTCTAGGACCATTCCCCAAAGAAGATGTGGATGTTGAAACAACCATTATAGAAAAACTATTTGAAAATCTAGAGAGTGATGATGAGTTTGAAGAGAGTGATATTGCGGCCAAGGAAAGTTCTGACGAGAAAATAGTGGAGATTGAGACAGATTCACCAACGCTGTTCGAAAAGGAGGTTGTAAACGAGGTAGAGAAGGAAGCGCAAATTGTAATCCCAAATCACTACATCCCACTGATTTCTTTCCCGAAAATTTTTATGGAAACTCCGGTAGACTCCCAATTTAAAACGTATGTTGAGGTATTAAAAAATATCCACATTAATGTACCACTATTTGAAGTCTTGCCTAAAAAGAGAAAATTAGAGGACTATAAAATTAATGGTATAATTGCTGTTAAAATGGTGAGGGTAACTTATGAGGCGATGGATGAAATCACTAAGCCCAAACTTGAAAAGTTGATACTTAGGATAGATCCAGAACCACCACCACAAGTTCAAAAGAATGAACCACCCCACAGAAGAAAGAAAAGAAAAGGTGAGGGATATGTGAGATGGCTTGATAAGTGGCCATGGAAAATCAACCAGTAGTCGTCCTGGTTTCTAATTTTAAATTTTCTCTTCCATATTTTCATTTTTTCTATTTTATGTTAAATTTTATATTTAAGTCGATTATCGGTTGCACCCTTTCATCTGATGCGTTTGAACTATTTCCCCGTAATACCGATAATTATACTCAATTAAATAATTCACGTTAATATTTATAATTATAATTGAATATTATTTTAATTATCGTATTTCCCCGTCTCACATTAATATACTGAACTAATACTTCCCAATATTTATAGTATCAATCATAATGCATTATATACTAGTATATATATATATATATATATATATATATATATATATATATATATATATATATATATATATATATATATATATATATATATATATATATATATATATATATATATATATATATATATATATATATATATATATATATATATATATATACAGTATGTAGTATGTATGCATGTGAGCTGAAATACAATTCCTTGTTTTTATTCTGCCTAAATTCAAATCGCTGCCCAAGACGGTCGCCTCAAATCCCCACACCATGCTCTGGAATATATCTGCACTAGTTTGAAAATAAACACTGGACGCAATAATGCTTTGTAATGTATCTGTAGTAAGAAAGAAATGTCACAGAACAGAAACAGCTCTGTTCTGCTAAAAGTTACAAAATTTGTAGCTGTTACGACCGTAACAAAGCCCTTACGACCGTCACACGCCTTTTAGCGTGTTACGACCGTCATGCCCGTGTTACGACCGTAACACGGGTTATATCAGTAACCCCTATAGCAGACAGAATCTCTTCTTCTTCTTCCACTACCTCCATAACCGTCCCACTACGTCCATAACCCCCGCCTCAGCTCGTGCTTCTCCAGATGCATGTTGTCTTTTCTGCTCCCTTGACTGACTGTTTGTTTCGTCCTTTTCTTCTTTTCATTTTCCCACATTACTCCCATTCAACTTTTATTTACTCTTCCATCAAAATATTCTTCTTATTCATCTTCCACCATAATTCTTATTCAAACTTTCCCTTTTCATTTTCCCACATGTTATTATTATAATAATTCCTCTTCAATCTTAACCCTCTATAAACACTCTTCTACATTTCTTCTCATTTCACGTCCCTTCCATCTAATTCTCATATACTTTCTCTCATCCATTTCATTTTCTACCATTCTATCCTTCATTTCATACTCTTCCATGGCTCCACGAAACACTCAACGTCAAGTGAGGCCAGACCGACCACCACCCGACCTATCCACGATTATATTCTGAGAAGACGATGATGGCCAACAAAGAGGAAAGTACATGAAATTCTATTCCCGTTCGGTTGTCCCCACTAAATATGTGGACACCGATTGTTTGGATGCCTTGGGTAGGGCGGAAAGCATCACTTTTATGCTTACGAATACGAGTTTGTTAAATCTCTGTTTAAATCCTTCTCCGACCTTCGAACTGCTCGTGCTTGAGTTCCTCAGTTCATTCTCATACAATACGCCTCCCGACGATCCATTCACAACCGGTACCGCGAACTTCCGCATGTTTAATCAAGAATATTCAATTGATCAAGAAAGAGTCGTTGAACTTTTAGAATTCACTAGAGGTCCGACCGTTCATTGCAAACCTTTCGACCCCGAAGGCGACATTCCTTGGGATAAAGTTGGTTTTTCCCTTTGGGATGATCTAACCGGTCAACCCACGGAAAGTTGGCGAGATCTCTGCGCTTCGCATATTCATAATCCCGCTCTGAGGTACTTTCATCGAATTCTTGCAAACATCATTTTTGGGAGGACCAATAATCACAAGGTCAACCAAAATGAGATGTTTCTTATTTTCTGTGCCCTCAACGGTCAAGCTGTCAACGCCGCTCCCTTCATGCTTAGCCACTTTCACACATACGTAAATGCGGCCGGTACCAACCCATTTGTCTTCGGTGGAATCATCACATCTTTAGCATATGCTTTAGGCCTTTTCGACGAGCTTTTGTCCTTGGGACAATATATGATGCCGGCCCAGACGCTAGATGTTATGTACTGCCGCGATTCACATCTGATTCCTAATATAATACTTCCATGTCCAAATCAGATTAATGTGCAAAATTTCCTAAATTGGCGTTTCAATTTGAATGCACCAGTCAAGCCGGCTGCACAACCAGATAATGATCATCCTCCGGCTACTCTAGAAGCAATGTATGCTACGATTCTACAACAAGATCAACGTTTCCAAGCAATGGAAGTCGTTCAAAATGAAACATTGCGCCTAGTTCGAGAAATGCAACGCGACCAACACGACTACGCACATTGGAATAACCGCAATTACGAAGCGATATCAAATCAAATGGAGGATTTCAACGAGTCCATACATGCCTTAAACCTTAGAATCGATGGATTGCATGATTACGACTCTGATAGACGTAGAAGACAACGAAATAAAAATAGAGGAGCAAGAGGACAAAATTCTCCAAGCGACGAGTGATCACCCTTCTCTTTTCTGATTTCTCCTGGTACTATCGCATTGAGGACAATGCTTACTTTAAGTTTAGGGGAGTCAGAACATTTCTTACTTCGTTTTTATTATCTTTGCTCTATTTAGTATTCCCTTTTAGTTTCCTTTTTTTCCTATGTACTGCGAAATTTCCATTTAATAAAATACATGTTTATGAAATTTTAGCCTTTTATGTAAAATTCTCGTGCTTATTCGAATTCCTCCATATTCTTGAGCCATAACAAAAAAAATTCAAACGTTATATTAACATACTCAACTAGTATTAAGGTTGCTTATTTTTATAAATAAGAACTCGAGCGCGACTAAAGCAAAATTATTATCATCATAACACTTCAATACCCCAACGTGTTAGATTGATTTAAGTACTTATTATACCAACACCTTAAGACTTAGTTTTAAAGTAATCCCGAGTAGTTTATAAAAGCAGTCAGCACAGCTTGAACGACAAACTACGTGGAGAATCGATGAATATAAGTGTTTGATCAAGATTTTTAAAGAGAAATTTTTATTAGAAGATGCACTTATTAAGTTAGATGATCCTTACCAGATCATTTAATTCAACGGTTGCAGAAACTATAAAATATTTATGCAAACAACCATTATGAATTGGTTCAGTGGTCTCTGGTGCTGAACTTGGTAGGGCGGACGACGGTCCGATCCCCCACAATTTGTAATTGGATAAAGGAGTACCAAATATAACTACCATAACTCCAAGCTAGATTATAAAGATCAAAGTCACTAACCGGTTACTCCACTATGTGCGCGTAAGGTAAAGGGCTTAATGTGATTGCACTAGAATGAAAACGGGTGAAACGAAACGAAAGTATTAGGTCGAGTTATAATTCATGACTTAATTTGGTCTGCATAAATGAGGGTATCTAGTGTCATTACGGTAATTTTGGTGTCGAAGTCTGAACTTGAGTTATCCAAACAAAAGAATTAACCTGCAACCAAATACGAATTGAATTGTGTTCTATATCTACGTTTGACTTATGCTTAAGTAATTTTTCATTTTTAATTTTTGCTTGAGGACAAGCAAAGGTTTAAGTATAGGGGTGTTGATAACACGAATTTATATAACATATTTGGCTTAATTTTCATAGATAATATTAGTATTTTTATTCATTTATTCTATTTTATTTTTGTATTACGTTGGTATTTCTTTTGTTTCAGGTATTTGTATTAAATAAAAGATCAATTGAGCAAAGAAACAAAATTGAGGGAAAATCGGATTAAAAAGCCAAAGAAATGAAGCAAAAGGGGTGATATAGCAAAAAGGAGGATTTAAGAAGAAAGAAATAATTATACAAAGAAAAAGACTAAGCCCAGAAGAGCAAAAGCCCAGCAGAAGTTCAGTCCACAAGGTGTTACGACCGTAACAGCCTTGTGACGACCGTAACACGCTAATAGCCTTGTGACGACCGTAACAGATCTGTGACGACCGTAACGCGCTTTATTTCAACTTCCTCGCGTCATGGAGACGTGTCCCATGTTCTCCCATGATTCTGGTAGTTATTCCCATGTTCTCCCATGATTCTGGTAGTTATTCCCATGTTCTCCCATGATGCTGGTAGTTATTCCCATGATCTCCACTAGCCTTCGTACAACATGGAAACGGGAAGTTACAAATGAAGCCTATAAATACAAGTTCAACCTTCAGAGCAAGGGTCGGCAATTTTACCGAACAACCGTTATTTAGTCTTTCTTTATTTTTCTGTTTTCATATTTTCTTTTCAGTTTTGTATTTCTACCATACTTTTCTAGTTCAGTTTCTTTCTTTAGTTTTTATTTTAGTTTAAGTTTCTATAATTTTCACTGATCTAACCTTACGTTAGACCTAGTGCTTTTTTATTTCTTGTCGTAATTTTTCTTTTCAATTCAAGAAGTCTTCGAGCAGATCCAACCGACTTGTGGGGGAATGCTCGTTTATTTCGAAGAACAAGATTACCATAGCAACTTTGATTCCAGGTTTTTATTGAAATTAATATTTATTCAGTTTTTATATTATGCCAATTGTTGTTATGAATTATATTTTGAATTGTATTGCTTCCAAGTTAATTATGTCCGGCTAAATTATTAATACTGGTATGTGACCCGTAAGAACTAAAAGAATTCAGTGATACCTTGGCCAAAAATATTTATAAAACAATTTCTGGTTTCCAATTTCCAAGATTAATTTAACTAACCTTGTCACGAGAGTGAGAGGTTAATTAACACGATTTTTCCACGAGAGTGGGAAATTAATTAAGGCAAGAACCTGCATGCGAGAGCTGGGGTTCAACCCAGATAGTGGTAACGAAACATTGATTTTTAAATACACGAGAGTGTTTTAATAAATTAATTAAATTCGAATTATTTTCAAAAAGTGTTATTATTAAATTTAAAGTGCATCCACTAGGTTTAGTAGCATGACTTATTTCATAAACACGAGAGTGTATGTCTCAGGTTTTTAAACAATTAGCTTTTACCGAAATACTTTATAGGCCAAGCAATTCACCGAATTCCCGAAGTCCGATTATCACATACCGGTATAACTAGTACTATTATTTTTACTTAAACTGTTTCCCCCAAAAATCGAATATTCATCGCTTAGTTAGACAAACTGTAGCATTAGATCGTATGCGATTGATCCTCAGTCTCTGTGGGTTCGATAATCTTTTAAAACTAGAACGACTGAACTGTATACTTGCAGTTAGTATCCCGACAAACTCATAAAGTCGCGATCAGAAAGGTTTCTCAGTTGTTGTGAAAAACAATCTCTTGACGTTGTATGATTCCAATCATAAGTTGATTATGAAGTTTAAAAAAGGAGGCAACAAAACATTTAAGGTGAATGTAGAAACAGTTGAAGCAACGTGTCTTAGGGCAAAAGGCGCTGAAGGTGACAATAAGCTGTGGCATAAGAGGTTGGGGCATTTGAACTATAGAAGCTTAGGGCATTTATGTTCTAAGAAGCTTGTACATGGTATTTCTAATATTGTGAAGCCTGAGAATTCATGTGAGATATGCATGAAAGGCAAGCAACCCAAATTGCCATTTGCATCAGAAGTAGCCCCTAGAGTGAAGCATGCTCTGGGAGTAGTACATTCTGATGTGTGTGGACCATTTCCAGTACCTTCACTTGAAGGAAACAAAATGTTTGCGTCTTTTGTGGATGAGTTCACAAGAATGACATGGGTAACACTCATCAAGTTCAAGCATGAAGTGTTTACTGAGTTTCAGAAGTTCAAAGTAAAGGTTGAGAACCAGAGTGGTCAGAAGTTGAAGATTCTGAGAACGGATGATGGAGGTGAGTATAACTCTACAGAGTTCCAGAAGTTTTATGAGGAGAATGGAATAGAACATGAGGTTACTGCTCCATATACTCCTCAGTACAATGGTCTTGCTGAAATAAGAAACAGAACTTTGCTTGATATGACCAGAAGCATGCTGAAAGAAAAAAGCTATCTCACGTGTTATGGAGAGAAGTTGTTGCCACATCAGCATATACTCTGAACAGGTGTCCAACAAAGAAGCTGAAGGAAGTTATTCCTTTAGAAAAATGGACTGGAGATAAGCAGAGTGTCAGTCATCTGAAGGTGTTTGGCTATGTCTGTTACAAACACGTTCCAGAAGCTAGAAGATAAAAATTGGATGGTAGAAGCAAAGTAATGTTGTCGGTGGGGTATCACAGTACAAGTGCGTATAAGCTTTATTGTCCAGAAACTAATAAAGTTGAAGTCAACAGAGACGTTGTGGTGAAAGAGTTTGAAGCATGGGATTGGAACAAGTCTCAATCAAATTCTGGTGTAGTGCCAACACCAGAGTTAGCTTCTGGAGATGTTTTAGAAAGTCCTGAAGATTTTGAAGATGAGTTAGAAGGAGATTCTGACAGTGGATCTGATTCTGATCCAGATGCTGATGATGATCCAGAATCTGACGGTGATCATAGTTCTAGAAGGGAAAAGTCTGAAGGTGGTAACTCTGAAGGTAGTAGTTCTGGTGCAGTTTTAGAACAAGCTCAAAGACCACAAAGAATTAGACAAAAAATAAGAAGGTTTGCAGATTTCGACATGTTGTAGGATAATGAAGTTGATTCTGAAGGAGAAGTCGTTCAGTGTGCCATCTTAGTAGATTATGGATAAGTGAGCATTGAAGAAGCTCTCAAGAAGAAATAATGGCTGAATGCCATGAAAGAAGAACTTGAGGTAATAGAAACGAACAAAACATGGAAATTGACTAAGCTTCTAGATAAGAAAAAAGCCATCGGTGTCAGATGGGTTTTTAAGTTGAAGCTTAAGCCAGATGGTTTAATTGGCAAGCACAAAGCTAGACTAGTAGCTAGAGGTTTTCTTCAGAAACCTGTACTAGATTACTTTGAGGTGTTTGCGCCTGTAGCTAGGCATGAAACAATCAGACTGGTGATTGCTTTAGCTGCAAATAGAAATTGGCCTTTGATGCATCTGGATGTGAAGTCTGCATTTCTTAACAGTCTATTACAGGAAGAAATTTACGTGTTACAACCTCTTGGATTTATGAAAAAGAATCAGGAAGGGATGGTATACAAGTTGAATAAAGCTCTGTATGGACTGAAGCAAGCGCCCAGAGCTTGAATCTGAAAATTGATTCATTTTTCAAGAAGCAGAAGTTTCAGAAATGTGAGATGGAATATGGCATTTATGTGCAACACTCTGATAACAATATGATTCTGGTGTGTCTCTATGTTGATGACATTTTGCTAACAGGAAGCTGCCCAGAAGATATAAAGAAGTTCTGATGAATGAGTTCGAGATGACATATCTAGGAAATATCATATTTCCTAGGGATGGAGATTATGTACTCAAAGAAGGGTATCATTCTGCATCAGTTGAAGTACGAACTTGAACTTCTGAAGAGATTTAAGCTGTAGAATTATAAAGTTATTGTGACACCATCAGAAACCAATCAAAAATTAGATTCTGACTCTGATGGTGATTATGTTGATACTATAACCTTCAAACAGTTGGTTGGTTCTCTAAGGTATTTATGCAATACTAGACCTGACATTTGTTATGCAGTTGGATTAGTTAGCAGATTCACGAGTAATTCAGAGTGGTCTCATTTTCAAGCTGCTGTCAAAATTCTGAGATATATCAAGGGAACTCTAAAACATGGAATGTTGTTTCCTTCTGAAAGAAAGACAGAACCAGAATTAGTAAGTTATTCTGATTCTGACTAGTGTGGAGACAGAGTGGACAGGAGAAGTATTTCTGGATACTTGTTTAAATTTCTGGGAGGTCCCATTTCCTGGAGTTCCAAGAAACAGCCTGTCGTGGCTCTGTCAACGTGTGAAGCTGAGTATATCGCAGATGTTGTAGCTACTTGTCAAGTTGTTTGGCTTATGAATCTCTTGCATGATCTGAAGGTTGAAGTTGAGGAACCTCTGAAGCTGATGATTGATAATAAGTCTGCAATTGATCTTACCAAGAATCTAGTGCTACATGGAAGAAGCAAGCAAACTGAGACGAAGTATCATTTTCTCAGAAGTCAAGTGCAGAAAAGGGTGTTAGAAGTTATGCACTGCAGCACCCAGAAATAGCTAGCAGATCTTCTGACGAAGGCAGTTAAGACAGACCAATTTCTTCGCTTGAGAGATAAAATTGGTGTTGTTAGCTTCTGATAGAAAATCTAAATTAAGGGATGGTATTGGAAAGATAATTTAGTTAATTTCTACAATTCTCAATGCTTATCCTTTAATAGGGCCTTTTGGCATTTTCAATATTTAGTATAAATATGTTATCCTAGACTATCAATATTGTATTCTACTTTATCTCCTCTATTTTGATATACAACAATAGTCTTCTTGTTATCATTCTTTGTTCATTCTTCTTCTCCCACTTCATTATCTTGCACCAATAGTATATTCCAAGCCATACATTTTCATCTCTAAAAAAATATGTTTAATCTGTTGCAAGAAACAAACAAGCTTCGATGCAAATATGATATTGAATTATGAAAAAAAAATGTAAAAATTAATATACATTAACAAATAATAATAAAATAATTGATTTACTTGACCCACATTATACAAAATTTCATGAAATTTATAAGTTGTTGTCCGAATTATACAATATCTCTAAAAGTCATTCCTTAGGCAAAGCTCTAGAAATGTTTGTTTTGAAAAGAAAATAAAAGATGGATATATTATTTGCGATCCAGCAAGTATGTAGCTATAGAAGAGGCTAGGAGGAGAGAGAACATGTTGGATGCAACATGGATCGCAAATATTTTTGCTACCTGCTAAATCCAAACTATGGTCGGCATCACCACTTTGTTTTTTTTTTCTTTTTCTTTTTCTTTTCTCTCTTTTACCTTATGTACTAAGATTCCTTTAGTAGGATTATTTTTGTTTTTTGGTTTTAAGTTTTCAAACGTTTGTGATTTATTTTAATCCTCCCAAACAAGTTCCTTAAACTTCATAATGATCGAGACAACATGGGAAGACAATTCATGGATGATGGATAATATTCTTGGTCTTCTCAAACTACGTATCAAAAGAGGAATTAATATTGCAATTCGTGATTCTATTTCTAGCGACCCTTATGTTGTTGTCAAAATGGGTGAAGAGGTTCCAAACCTTAATCTTTTTCATCTTTGAAGGTGTTTTGATTAGGATCAGAGGTGTTTCATGTTCATCAAAATTATTGTTTTGTACAGTTGCAGAAGCTGAGGACTAGTGTTGTGAAAAACAATTGCAACCCTGTGTGGAATGAAGAACTAACCCTTTCAATAAAGGATGTTCATACTCCAATACATATAGTAAGAAAACTAGCTCACATTTATATTTGAATTAAGGATTAATATTTATTTTGAAAAACTCTTCATAAAAAAAAGTTTTAAATTTTTTTTTTATTCCTCCGTTTTGTCCCCTCAAAAAATTTATCTTTTAGTAATTTATTGAATTTCATGTAATTTGTTTCATGTTTTTAATGATTTATATATATGTTGTCTCTTGTCAAATTGACGATTTTTCAAAAATCTCTTGTCAAAATAACGATTTTCAAAAAACTCTTTGCTATGTTATTATTAAAAATGTTTAAATTTTTTGTGTGAATTAAATAGGAGAATCTTCATATTACAGAGAAATTTTTAAATTTTTTTTTATATAGAGATTTTTCAAAACACACGTATATAACAGAGGATAAAATAGCTATTAAATTTTAATTTAAAAGTTTATGATTGATAATGTGAATATTTTGTTGGTCTCTAGACAGTTTTTGACAAAGACACATTCTCTCTCGATGACAAAGTGGGTGATGCAGACATAGACTTGCTACCATATGCTAATGCTGTACAAATGAAGTTGGATACTCTTCCAGATGGTTGTGCAATCAAGACGGTTCAACCAAGTAGGACTAATTGTCTTGCCGAAGAGAGTAGATGTATTTTGAAAGATGGAAAAGTAGTCCAAGAAATGCTTCTAAAATTGAGAAATATTGAGAGTGGTGAATTGGTTGTGGAAATTGAATGGGTGGATATTCCTGGTAGTAGAGGTCTATTAGGGGGACAAAGTTAAATCGTCTCCCTTTCAAACTACGTCGTAAATTCATGAAGAATTTATATTTTGTATAAAGTATCAAGATTTTATGTACACTAGCTCGAGCGTTATATGAGGATGAAATGTTGTGTAATATATATTGTAAACTATTATAATTTATCGTATTTAATTAGATAGAAGTTAGTAAACACTATGGCTTTTATATGAAGGTAGTGATCATTTCTTGCTGTTTTGCTCCTGTCACAACTCTTGTAGAGGTAAGTTCATTTTTTCTATTGACAAAATTGTTATGTTACCCTTCTGAAAAACATATTTTGTATCCGATCAAGTTATAATCTTATTCTCCATCATTTCTTATCTGATGAGGTTTCTTCTGTTAGATTAATTATTTAATTAAATAATATGAATTGATGTAATCAATTATTAAATTAACTATATTATAGTTAATTATTATTAAGTATTAATTATTGATGAATTATTTAATTAAGTTTTATTTCTGAATGAACTGTGATGAATTAGACCGTTCAGTTAAGTTCAACGAGTGATTCTATTTTCAATTGTTTAGTTATTTAAGAGTTGTTCCATTAAACAATTAATATACATTCTGAAAATCTAGATGACAATGAGAGTATTAATCCTCTCATATTCACTATCTTCATCGACAATCTTTATAATCCTAAAAAATACATCGACAATCTATAGAATACTCAAAGTTATGACATTCATATTATTCTTGATTATTCTATAATAATATAATATATTATAATTTATATCTATTCGATTCAGTTATATCTATCAACTAGTAACAAACTCGTGCGTACGCACGAGTTCTGGTCAGATACGCGTATTTTGTCACATATACACTTTTTTCAACAATAATATATTTTTACCCGCATATAAATATTATTTTTATTTTAATATTATTTATAAAAATATTTAAATCAATAATAAATTTGTTTCCGTTTATAAATATATTATTTTTGAATGACAACATAATATATTTAAATATAAAAAAGAAATGATAGGAAGTCAATACATAATTTATAAAAACATTTTGAATGAATAATATTTTTTTTACATTAAATTTTTTTTTTGAATCAACAATATACTATTTATTATCGTATTTATTTTTCTCATCACCAAATAAAATTAAATACATTAAAAATATTTCAAATAAATAATAAACAATAATAAAAGTGAAAAATAAGTTTTTGTAGTTTTAAATTCAAAATTTGTACTTTATAAAAGAAATGTAATAAAGAAATGTCATAAAAAGTGATATAATTCATAGATGACAATTCAGGATGAGATTGTCTTTGTGCATCAACATTTCTAACAAACTCTTAAGAAACTAACTAACTAACTACAAGTCAATAACAACCATTCGGGTGATAGGAGACTAGGGCAATGTAGATATCACATTCACATGTGCATGAATTGTCATACTCTTGTTCTCAGGCATGTTCCACAACTCTATAGACTGCACACCACTCAAATTTTTCATAAATTAAATTGAATAACCATTTTATTCTTTTGCTTAAAAATCATTTTGGTTGTAATCAAAAGAAACTCTCTCACAATTATTATTTAGATGCATCAAGGATAATTAAACTGTGAATTTACAAACTATTGTGTTGAACTCAAGGCAACCTTCAACATGAGCCCGAAAAAGAGCTTTTTCCAACGGCCTGAAAGTTGTGCCAATGGTAAAGAAAGAAAACTCCATCATCAAATTGAACAATATTTACAAAAAAAATTTCCACCACATTACCTTATAAAGACCTTTATAATCAAGGGGGGCAAGTTCTGTCTGTATGGTCCCATAAAAAACAAAAGAAAGTACTAATATAAATTGAAATAGAAGTTATATAACAGAAAAAGGATTTCAAGATACAAACACGATTAACGTTGAGTGGTGCAAACAAATTCCCATATCGTAACATATGAAAAGCCAAAAGAATTATCCAAATCTCTAAATTGATCCTGAACAGAAGCTTTGGTTTGAGCATGGCCTGCAAGTTGCGAGGAAGTAACTCTATAGAATGCCACCACAACATCATCATGTGGGACTAAAATAGAGGTTGCATTCGCAAGAGCAATCCCATGCAAAATCCAGTTACACCAACCTGTCAAAATGAAGACTCAATTACAATCTCATTTCAGCAGACAAAGTTTCAATTAACCACAACCATTAAAAACATCTTTCTTCTATGATATTTGTATCACTGATTTCATCAAAATAGTGAGACCGTGTATTTGATATTAGCCATTGAATTTGGAAGCAAATAATGTTTTTTAGAAAGTTGATAAAGTAAAATGTTGCTTTAACTAATGCCTATATGTATTCTTAATTTTTAATCTTGAATGATCAAATTAAATTTATAAATATTTGGTGATTGATTTATTTGAGAATTGTATTCTATTTGAAATTATACATTCCTAAGGTTTGAGTCTTCAAATATTTTGTAAATTCTCAATGTAATAATACTGGTGTAAACTTTAGATATGTTTTGTCTATCTATCGATTCTTACAAACCCTTTTTTATTTTCACTCTAAAAGGGAAGATCAATTATTCCATTATTCAATTAATTGGTCATGGTGTTATTCAATTGAATCGTGTGGGTGAAAATTACTAATTTTTCGTAACTGTTTTCGGCGTGGACTTATGGAAAAATTAGTAAGGTATGTATTCTCCACTTATTGGAAAATTACATATGATTTAAAATTAGAATTTTTTTTATTAATAACCAAGTATTAAAAAAATATTTTGCAAATAACCGGGTTTCGGAAAAAATTACGCAAATAACCATGTTTGAGATGGCTCCACAAAGGAGGAGCCAAGTCATTTGGCGCATGCACCTAGGGTTTTGCCCTAGGCGCCATCTCACTTGGCGCCTCCATTGGCTTTTAGCCAAGTGAGATGGCGCATGCTCCTTAAAAAGGAGAGGAGGCGCCATCTCACTTGGCGCCTAGGGCAAAACTAGGGTTTTTTGCTGTTTTATAAATAATTCGTCCGTTTCTTTGAAATTTCTCACACTTTCTCGCACTGTATTTTTATTTTGTACTCCCTTATTTACGTAATGACGTCGCCTATGATTTTTAGCAGAGATGGTTACGTTATATTCTCCGCCACGAAACCCGCGATGAAAATGAAATTCTGGCACATTCACTCCATGGAGCGTCTGAAGCGGGAGTTGATGCGGTGGCTAGATGGAGACATCGCCGAGGGGGAAAAATTCGAAGGATCCAGCGAAAACGAACAACAACCTCGCATGCGACAGGAAGACCTAATGTGTGGTTGGAGGAAGTCAAAACAGACAGTGATGTAATGCTGATGATGCATGGGTCAGATGAAATTGTGTTAACAGTTGTAATTTCCTAGATTGATTATCGTTAATCATTGTTGTACGCGAAAACCCTAATGTACTTTCCTATATTGATTATCGTTAATCATTGTTGTACGCGAAAACCCTAATGTAATTTCCTATATTGAATTTCTTAAATTGTGTGAACAGTTTTATTAACGGAAAACCCATAATGTTTACAACACAAATATTGAAAAGATTTATTGTATTACAAAATTTATGTGGTCGAGCCAGACGCCCGATTCGGACAGTTTTTGCGATTGTGTCCGACCTGACGGCATAAACCACACTTTCTTTCCAACCTGTCAAGATCGTCCATTTCTGTTGTTATGCGCCTGCTTTTGGGACGACCCTTCTTGTTCCTTCGCATTTGGTCATTGTGCCAAACTATATCACCGTTGTATTCAGGCCAATAGTCCGGTTTTGCCACCAAAGGAAAGTTGTTGTTGTAAACAGTGAGCAACGTTTCAGATTTATAAACGTTTGAGAGCAGTTGAAGCGCGTCTTGATGGGTATGCGCACAAGCGGCAATGACATGAGAGCAAGGCATACGAAAAGCTTGAAACCTGCCACAATCGCACCATTGAGAAGGTAAAATGACCCTGTATTCTTGTCTTGCCAGGCCTTCATTGTGGTCAATTGTCTCTTTCACAATGAAGTTGTGGCTATGGCGGTCAAACCGTGTAACCATGTGAGTGTTGGCTTTAGCACTTTCAGCCTTAATGTATTTCATACAGCTTTCACTCCATAGTTGTCCTGATTGCAAGACCGCATACCACATTTCACCTCTTTTGGCAAATAACGCAGCCATCCTAAAATACGTGGATTTCACCAAGGCAGTGATGGGGAGGTTTCGTATGCCCTTGAATACCCCATTCATTGATTCAATCAGATTTGTTGTCATATGCCCCCATCTTTGGCCATTGTCGTATGACCTAGTCCACTTTTCGACCGGTATATTGTCGATCCACGTACCGGCTTCTGGGTTAGACAAACGGATCTCGTTGCGGTAATATTTGAATGTGGGCTGTGTCAGTGCGTATCCCGCATTCATCACCGCTTTCCTCAATGTTTTGTCCTTGACCTCCCTCGAGAAATTCTGGACGATATGCCTGACGCAATAGACATGCGTAGAAGGAGGGTCATGCCAACCATTTGCCGGATTATTATAGGCACTTTCAATGGAGGCATGTCTGTCCGAGATCAAACAGAGATCTGGTTGAGGAGCCACGTGTGTACGAAGATTTTTCAGGAAAAAGCTCCAAGCACCACCGGTCTCCCCCTCGACAAGGGCAAACGCAACGGGGAAAATGTTATTGTTGCCATCTTGTGCAACTGCCATCAAAAGCGTGCCTTTGTACTTCCCATACAACCAAGTCCCGTCTATTTGTAGAATTGGTTTGCATGATGCAAACCCTGCGATGCATGGTTGAAAAGCCCAAAAGACGCGACTGAATATTCCGTTGCCATGTAGTAGACTACCATCTTGAGCGTACGCTGGCAATGTTTCCAGAACATAAACACTACCTGGAGAATATGTCTTGAGTGCATTTAGGTAGCGGGGAAGTTCTCGGTATGACTCCTCCCAGTTTCCGTACACCCTTTCAATCGCCTTAGTCTTTGCTAACCACGCCTTACGGTAAGACGGAGTGTAGTTAAAAACCGTGGTGATGTGGGAGATGATTGTTTTCACCTTCAAAGAAGGGTCGTTGCTGACCAGGGGTAGGATTTCTTGACATATTAGATCATGGTTGAGTTTTCGGTGGTCTTGTGATTGAGTGGAACTTACACAAGTATGGGTAGTCATGGAACCTATGACCCAGCAGTCACCCCTTAGTCTGTATGAAGCGGTCAGCTTGAACATGCAGTCAGGGTGGACACACTTGATCTTGTACCTTTCCGGGTTTACACGATCCACCTTATAATCAACCGAGTTGAGCATGTGAAATTTTTTGATGGCCCTTATGCATTCCTCTCTATTACGAAACTTGTCCTTCTCTTTTAAATTTTCATCTGATTGCATATACGGTTGGAAAAACAAGTCCGTAGAAGGTTCATCTCCGCCCATGTTGAAGTTTGTCATGTGCGTAGGTGGTGTGTAGATTTTGTCGGTAGGAATACTTGGGATGCCATCATCGTCAGAATCGTCGTTCACCATTTCATCGAACTCTAACTCGTTATCTTCTTCCTCATCATCAACTGCATCCACCTCATCTTGCTCATTCTCCAAAGGATCAACCTCCTGTGTCACCGGAGGCTCTACCTCCTGTGTCACCGGAGGCTCTTGAAACAGAACGTACAACTCAATAGAGTCGTTTCCAGAATAGACATGGCTGGAAATCATGTTCTGGAAATCCTCGTCATCTTGAATTGCAACCTTATAAAATATGACTTGGTTGTTTCCAAAAAAGACTGGACTCTGATAAAATATCTGGGATACCGGGCCTCGTTCAAGTTTGGCCTCCAATCTTTTCTTAAAGTAGGAGAAATTTGCTTTCCCGTTTAAGAGAAATCGGACATTGTCGGTGTTTCTAAACAAAAACCCAACTGTGGGACACATGTATGTCTCACCGTTGAAATGTGCTTTGACAACAAATTATGGTGAAGAGGCCATTGTGTAGAATTGTTTTAGGTATGAAGGTGGGAATGTTTTGGGTTTATTGATTATATGAAGGTAAGAATGCTGGAATGTTTGAAGGTTAGATGACTGATTCGAAGGTTGGAAAATTTTACAGTTTAAGTGAATGAATGTTATGTTCAACCTAAGGCAAAATATTTCAATTAAGTAAGTGATGCAACCCCCCAAGGCTGCCAATAATATTACATGCATGGGCTTATGCTGCCACCTAGCCTGGCCCTATTCTTCACACATAAATGTTTTGTCTAAGCCTGCCACCCATCAGCTCCAATGGCCTTGCATGCAACAGAGAAAGGAATCCCAAAGGCTGTCACGTAGCCTGAGACAATGCTGTAAAACGTGACACCTCTTATTCGCCAAATGGGGTGGCGACAACATTCATTTTTGTACTATTTCGCCAAGTGAGATGGCGCCTCCCTTACTGTCCAATCGTGATACATGCATGGGCTTATGCTGCCACCTAGCCTGGCCCTATTCTTCACACATAAATGTTTTGTCTAAGCCTGCCACCCATCAACTCCAATGGCCTTGCATGCAACAGAGAAAGGAATCCCAAAGGCTGTCACGTAGCCTGAGACAATGCTGTAAAACGTGACACCTCTTATTCGCCAAATGGGGTGGCGACAACATTCATTTTTGTACTATTTCGCCAAGTGAGATGACGCCTCCCTTACTGTCCAATCGTGATACATGCATGGGCTGCCACCTAGCCTGCAAGAGTGACACCTTACATTATTTGTAAATGCATGCATGCATATGTGTAACTCCCTAAGCATGCAAATGTGACACCTCGCAGGCATGCAACCACTACATCAGAATTATTTGCCTATAAATACATACCTTATGAAACATATCTCACACCCACACAACTCTCACTCTCTCACTCTCTGCTACGAAATATTTCTTAAGTCTATCATACTCCTTATTTCTTCCTAAGTCTTTCATTCACTCAAGCGTTCTGAAGAATGGCCCTTCTAACAATGGGAGATACTCACAGAGGCACAAGGGAAAACATTGCTGCATTTGTAAGTCTCTTCTTTGGTTATACATTTTTCATACTTTAAAAAACGTGTTGTTCATCTTAATTAATCTTACTCTTGTTTAATTATGATCTCAGGATACACAAAGATTCAGAATCCGTTCGCACAAATACCTGGCCCCCGACCCTTTTATCGTCCCTTATCTGGAATATGCAGGTTTTGGACACGTGATAAAGATCTCCAACTGCACCATTGACTCCAAATTCATCCTTGCAATGTTGGAGAGGTGGAGACCGGAGACCCATACATTTCACCTACCAATAGGTGAATGTACCATCACTCTCGAAGATGTCTACATGCTACTGGGCCTCCCTATTGACGGTAAAGCGGTGAACGGGTCGGTTCAACAACCCAACTCACAATGTGAAGAACTGTTGGGTAGGGACATGGTAGAAGGTGGTGGAGCAAGAGGGCAGGGAATACTACTCACTGACCTGAAACGGCATTATGCAAGTATGGAATTAAATGAAAATTCCTCAGAAAATGACCGAGTAGTAAAAGCCCGAACGTATATTATGATACTTTTTGGTACTTTTTTATTTCCCGAAAGTACGGGAAATAGTGTAAATTTCATGTACTTACATTTACTAACCAATTTTGATAAAACTAGAAAATTTAGTTGGGGTTCTGCAGTATTAGCCCACCTGTACAGTTCCTTGTGCAAAAACGCAGTCAAGGAAAAATGTACATTTTATGGGTGCGCATTTTTACTACAAGCCTGGGGTTGGTGGAGGATGGAGTCCTTAAACCCCATCAACAACAACACTTTTGGTTTCCCTTACGCAACAAAGTAAGTCATTAAGTTATAGCATTTATAACTATTCTTCTCTTTCCAAAATATATGCTAAAAATAACATGTTTCTCATTTCCTATAGGTACTGCGTGAGGGGTATGGATTACGGCAAGAATCCCAGATTCAATGTCGCACTCTACCGGAATCTGTTGGATCACCTAGGCCCAGATGACGTAAGTCGTAGCTTTTAACTTTTGTTCATTTTATTTATTTATACATTACTTTTGCGCTTACCTGATTTAAATTTTATCGCAGTTCGTCTGGAGACCATATTTGGGTTTGGACCATTCTCCAAATCCAGAGGATGCAGCAACTTGGACTGCAAAGACTGCACTCATTCGGTTCAACATTGTGGAGATGCACCACAGCGACCGTGTGAAGATGCAGTTCGGAATGATCCAAGAGATACCAAGTGACCCAACAGATTTGTCCCCTTGGCATCTAAAAAGGGTCGACGCCCAGTGGAATCTAACCAACTGGAAAGACTTTGCTCCAGAATGGTGTAAAATGTGGCAAAGGCGTCACCGCTACATCTTGCAATCCCCTGTTTTCCTTACTCAAGGTAACATGCGACACACCGATCAATATATGTCGTGGTACAGGTCGGTTAGTAACCCAGATATGCACGTGTCTCATCCGAGGTACTTGGTTGACCCACGCACACAATGGGCACAACCCTCGATTCCCCACCAACAAACCCAAAATCCATCAACCTCAAACCCACCCCCAAGAAGAAACAGACCAACAAACACACAACCACATTCCCCACCACAACACAACTACAACCAAATGCCGTACTACCAACCACAATCACCGCCAAACTACCAATACCCAGATATGCCTCAAACCCAACCACAATACCAACCCCAATACCAGCAAACCCATATACCCCATACACAATTTCAGTCTTCCACATATCCCAATATGGGGCCCTCAACATCCAGCCTTAGCCCTGATATGGGAATGTCAGAAGATTACGACCAACCCGACCAAACCTACCATCAACCACCATATCACCAAACTACCCAACATCCACAGTACCAAACACCCCAAGATCCATTTCCTTTCTACCCCCCATACTCAGACGACCAATGCTACCGACCAACCATGGAACCCCACCCACCGCCAACACGACCAAACTTCGAGGGCATGGGTAACCGACTGTACCAGAGCGGATCTTCGAGATATGGAGATCTTACTGATTTTATGGATTCGGATCGCATTGACTTCGCTGGGCCATCGACCTTGCCGCAACAGGAAACGAGACGGCACCCAGCAAGAGAAAGGCGAGGACGGGGATGCGGAACTGGGGGTCATTACCGGGTTCCTGGGGATCATTGATGTATCTTTTTTTTTTTCAGTATTTTTTGTATCTATTTTTTTACTGTTATTTAAATGTAAAACAGTTGAATGTAATTATTTTTTTTCAAATAAAAAATCAATTTTGGTTATCTCTGTCTAATACGCAACGCGCAGGAAAGGAAAAAAAAAAATTTTTTTTGACCTAATTTTGCACATAGGCGCCATCTCATTTGGCTTAGGGCTTGCCATTTGCCCTTAGGCGCCAAATGAGATGGCGCCTCCCTTATAAAAATAGGAGGATGCGCCAAATGAGATGGCTCCTCCTTTATGGAGCCATCTCAAACATGGTTATTTGCGTAATTTTTTCCGAAACCCGGTTATTCGCGAAATATTTTTTTAATACTTGATTATTAATAAAAAAAATTCTCAAAATTACATATTATACTTTGGAGAGAGAAAATCATTTTTTTAAATTATATATTTTGGATCAATAATAGATCAGTTTACAGCCATTAATATCGGCATTGATATTACAATTTATCCTATTAATTTTGATAATTAATGTTTGGTATATTTCTTATTTATTGTTGTTTTAACTTCACTCATTTTGAATTTCAAAATTTTAAAGTTATAAAGGTATGTATTTGTTATTGTGTTTCTTCGCCACTGGTAGTACGTTTTAGAACTAGCGCATATAAAGTTTGCATATGTTTTGATTAAGAAAAATATTTATAAATAAAAAAGTATGAAAATAAAAAAGATAAGAATTAAATCTTAACTATTTATTATTGTCATTATAAAAATTAAATTTAAAATAAAATTTAAAATTATTTTCTAAAACAATGATAATTATATATTTTTATATTTCTTACTCAAATGATTTTTACTATATAGTTTTATGATTAAATAGTTAATTATTATTCTTATTATTTTAGCATTGAATTTAGGCCAAATTTAATTTGTTTTTATTATAATGGT
Organism: Vicia faba; assembly: GCA_948472305.1. Classification (NCBI taxonomy): domain Eukaryota; kingdom Viridiplantae; phylum Streptophyta; class Magnoliopsida; order Fabales; family Fabaceae; genus Vicia; species Vicia faba. The sequence continues at coordinate 1,281,066,140 of OX451738.1, forward strand.
TTATGATGACATGCTGACTTGAGATGATATTGTAAATTCTAAAGTCATCAATAATCATTGATTATTTGCAAGAATGAATGTCACATTTTATGAGTGCATTTATATAAAATTATTAACTTTCAAGAATATTTTGAATTAAAAATTTCTTATTTATTGTCGTAAATTGATTTCTTGTCCTATACTCAAAAATAAATAAATAAAAATCTTATATGAGTATACTATAAATTTTATTATTTTGCGAACTTTATCTTAAAAAATCATATAATCACTATTAATTTGTAAAATTATAATTTCACCTATCATGAATACAATTATATAAATATTTTTATTTTATATAAAATATAAGTATTTTTAATTCGTATGATTGTAACTAGGTACAATTATATAAATTTTGTTTAATAAAATATTTAAATTTATTTTAATAAATATTATATTGATAATAGTTATACTATATCGGTGTCATATTATAACATAATTTGTTTTTGTTCAATGTACTTGTGGTTTTATTATTATGAAAATTGTGGTTCGGGTACCCTATGTGTATTAGAATTTTCAATGACATAATATTTGTATATTGTTATTATATTTCTTATTTATTAATCTTGAAACTTTTATTTGATAAATAGGAAATTATTTTAAAGACATGTAATACTTTATGAGATATAATAATTTATTTTAAATCTTATTTTTTTATTAATATGGATTCCAATTCTCTAAGTATTATGTAAGTGATGGACATACCCTATCGCTGTGACGTTACTTGACATGATAATTGTGTGATAGATAAAATAGTTGAATATATATTTAAAATATTTTTTAAATTCTTGAGTTGATAATTAAACTATTTTTATCTATCAAGTGGGAGAATTTAATATGTCAATTATGTTAGAAATGAGAAACAAATATTATTTATTTAATACAATTTTATGGAGACTTATAATGAGGATATTATAGTCTTATGTTATTGATGAAAGTTTATGACTATTTGTGATGTATCCTCAATAATAGTTAAAATTAAAGTCTCATATTTTTTGCTGCATATAACATAATATGTTTATCACATATGTGTGTTATATTTGTAGCATTTGAGATTTGAATGAGTTGTTAAGATATTGTATATAATTATATATTCTATTTAAAATTATATGGATTTGATTTCATTCAGATGATGGTAAACCTTTTATATGACCATCATACTCTTTCATGTGAAATTATATCAATAATGATATATTTTAATTATGTACAAAATATATGGTTGAGTTTGTAAAACTCTATTGATGATATATTATACAACCACTTCTCTATATTGTTTTGCAATAAAATTATAATTAGTATCTCATTGTATAATCAGAGTATATAATACTAGTGGGCTCTGATAAATCTTTATACATGTTGGATCAGTGGGAGTGCATGTGTACACAATTATATAATCTAAAAAATTTAGATTATTATTCTCATATTGTCATATATTCTTGCGCGCGTTATAAATATGGCATTTTAAGAAGACTTCAAAATATACAATAACTCTAAGAAGTCTTATTCTATTATACTGAGATACATATTACTCTTAATCTCAAGAAACATCATAGTTTGTTGTTTATGTCGATATTGAAAAAATACATAATTCTTTAGTATGCAATAATATTGTATTATTCTATCTTCAATAATTCACTTTTGTCAGATCATAATATGAAAATACAAGTAAATATCAATACTCCTATCGAGTATGATATTGTGTTATGAAGGTACTTATGATTAAATATAATTATTCTCATAATAGTGTAATGCATATATGTAATTACTATTATTAGACCTATGTGGATATTCTATGACCTTTAATTTGAAAACTCATTAGTAAATCACTAACCACAAACTTATATATATGAGTAAGTCTTATGATATGTTGGGTTAGTGGAAGTTTATTAATAGCATTTTCATATGCCCGGACCATTCTTTAATAACATATTTCTCTTAACTTAATATGTTACTCTAAATTCATCATTCTTTATATAAATTGTGAGTCTTTGACATGTATGATTTATTTTCCCTATCGGATACAATTTCTGCAACGTTGGAACTTACATTTCTTTTGATTGATTAGTATTTTGATCATAATTAGTAATTTATTGTTAAAAATTTTAATAATTGATTATTGTCATCTAAGTGAGAGATTGTTAGATTAATTATTTAATTAATTAATATGAATTGACATAATCAATTATTAATTTAATTATATTATGGTCAATTGTTATTAAACACTAATTATTGATGAATTATTTAATTGAGTTTTGTCTCTGAATGGACCTTGATGGGTTGGACCGTTCAGTTAAGCTCAGTGAGAGGTCTTTGCTCTCAGCCGTTTAGTTATTTAAGTGTTTTCCCATTAAACGATTAATATACACTCTGAAAACCTAGACAGAAATTAGTGTAGTAATCCTCTCATATTCACTCTCTCGATCGGCAATCTCTATAATCCTAAAATGTACATCGGCAATCTATAAATACTCAAAGGTGCGTTGCTCATACTATTCTTGATTATTCTATAATAATAATATAATATACTATAATTTGTGTATATTCGATTCAGTTGTATCTATCACGTTCTTCTTTTACTCTCTATGTTATTCTTAGAATTATCTTTCAACACAATACAATACATGCACAGTGTGAGACTCTTCCCTTTAATGTCAATCATTTCCAAACATTAATAACTTTCTTGTATTTATTCGAAAGTGTTAGGAGGAGTCTCTCTTGCAAGAGTGTCAGGTCAGATGCATTGATAACAGGAAGCTTTTAACCTATCTCCGGGAAGGCATTTTGCAATTGATATGGTAACTATATCACCTCCAAAATTTAAGGTTGTTACCATATATGACACATTGTCTTTCGTCATTTCAATAGTTATTTCCAAAGTTTCAAATTTGTTTAACTAGATTGCATTACGATGACACGTCTATCATATTTTTTGGATAGTTTCCAAATTCATTAAATCAATTGGAAAGCATTCCTCTTGTTAATTGTCTTCAAATTCAACTTCAAATTGCTCATGAACTGGAATATGGGTTTCAAATAATTGGCGAGTGTGTTATAATCTCCTTAAAATTCTCAAAGTACTTTTTGGCTATGGATCTCTTCTATATTCTGTAGAGAACGACGTGCTAAAATGTTAAATTTTCAAAATTTAATAAAAAAATTTTTTTTTAACGACGCAATCCCCAATAACAACGCAAAATACTTTATAGGTATTTTGTATGTGCAATTATACACAGTCAAATTAATAGCAAGTGAAAAAAATAGAAATTCCACAAGAATTATACTGAGAACTTTTAAACTTCATACAAAAATTTGTAAAATATAAACATGTGTAATGGTAAAAAAAATAACATGTCTTACGAGGTTAAAAATAGGGAATTGAGAGATATGAAAAATAATTTGAATATAGTGAAAGAGTATCTTGGATGTTGATCCATTTGATAAATTCATCTAATATTTGCATATGACGTGTGATGTCGTGACTATTAAGGTCAAAACTAAACCTTGTGGTGTACGCTACTTCATGAAAATATACATTGATGCATCATGGAGCTTATGTCTAAGTCTCGCAACAACATCAATATATCAATGCTTTTATAATGGATGTTTGTTAAGTTTCACGCAGATTACTAATGGAAGTGTCTTAAGTATTGATACTCATGAAATGGATGACAAAAATTTGTTTAAGGATGATGATCAATATCCTCAATTATCACGCCAAAATTATACCCTCGGTTTCTAACAAAAACCGAGGTAAAAGGTGTATACGATTTTTTATTTATTTTTAACATATTGTGTACACAGAATATTAAATTATATTATTACAATAAATACGGTGTTATCATAGTAGTTGTTGTTCTTGGAGAACAACACATCTTTGCTCTAATCCAGATCATGTTGGATACATTTTGTGCTCATTATTTTAAAGTTCTATGGATTACATGCAATCAACTTCTAAAGAGTTATTTGTTTCAAATAAGGAGTTATCAGTTCCAAACATTGAAAATATATTTTTTGCATTTGCAATCTACCATTGAGAATTTTTTTATGCTTTTTTAAGCTCCAAAATTTCATTATCTTGAGAAAATGTTATCAAATAAAATGCTTTCATAAGAAAGATATATAGTGATGGATCTAGATAGCTTATCGTGGATTGATGTTTTTCCAATATCTTGAGCGTTGTTCCTTTAAGAATGTAAGGTAGATATTCGTTGTTGTAGTTGCGTAATATATTTCTAAAAACCGAGGGAAAAAATATTTTCTATTTTAAAAAGAAAAAGAAAATAAAGTAAGTAAGCCCTATGGTTTTAGAATAAAACCGGAGTGAATAATATATTTTTTAAATATTACATTGTTTACACAAAATATTAAAAAATAAATCATATTCATCATTATTGTTGCAATTCTAGATTTTGTTGCACATGTCTTTTCAAAGGTTGAACAACCTTTTTTGTTTAAGGTGAAAGTAGGAATAATTTTTGACACTAACAATCTATCATAAGGAACTTTTCTAACATTCTTTAAGAGAGAGTTATTCTAAAAATACACCATCAATACTGAGATAGATTGAAAGGGAAGAAAAAATATTTTGTTCAAGGATTGAAGAATATTGAAGATTTTTTCTATCTCGTAATTCATCCCAAAGAATGATGCGTACTAATTTGGGAAAGTAACATATAAGTTAGAATTAGGGTAAAATCTATTTAACAAATGCTTTTATAATAAATCTGATTATTTTATCCCTTGATTATTAAAGAAACCGAAGGGATAGATCATTTAGTTTCCACTTATAAACAAATAAAAACATAAAATGCAATAGTTGGGATTTGAAGTATGTCTTAGTTTTTTCCCCCGATTTTATTAAAAACCGAGAGAATATGTTGTTTTTATTTTATAAAAAAATTAAAATATGACGTGCCTTAGTATAATACCTCTGTTTTTTTTTGTTGAGGTGAAAGCTACGTCATGAAATATATTATTTGTAGTGTTTTAGAAAAAATAAATGACCATATATTTTTTTATTATTTTTAATTTTTAATTTTATTTAATATAACTGTTTGATTCAATCCTATTAACCGTTGAGATTTGGTGTAAGAGTTTTAGACTTACACCTAGGGTCTATTTGCCAAGTCATATTTTGAGCTTATAGTTTATAAACCTGTATGATAATAAAAAACCTGTTTGGTAACAGTTTTTTCATCACAAACTTATAACTTATTTTACTAACTTATAGCTTATTTTTCAGATGCTATTTTAAATAGCATTTTATCTTATAGCTTATAGCTTATTATATTTTCTTCCATTATTACCCATATAAATTTTAATTATTTTAAATATACATTTAATTATTAATTAAAAAATATTTATTTTTGTCATTTTACATTTATCAGCTACTTAAACTGCTAAATTTACCAAACACTTTAATTAGCTTATCAGCTATCAGTTATAAACTATAAGTTATCAGCCATAAGTCATAAGCTATCAACTAGTTTGTGTTAAGGATAAGCACATATTATTCACATTAAAGAATGTCAAAGCAAATATCAAGACATTCAAGAAGGTCAAACCCAAGCAAACATGTATTTAAAATAGTATCATAGTATATCAGGAAATAGTATCATAATTGTATTTAAAATAGGATTTCTATTATAGGCAATTATAGACTAGACAATTATAGGCAATTAGTATACAGATCCTTGTACTCTTATATATATATATATATATATATATATATATATATATATATATATATATATATATATATATATATATATATATATATATATATATATATATATATATGTACATCATTACAAGAATAAATATAACAAATTCCGATACAATATTCAAGAACTTATATGGTATCAGTTTTTCTCTGGTTAATATCCCTCAGTTTGTGTTTATCATCCTGTTTCAATCCTTCTTCATCGATTTACTCACTCACTCGCATCATCATGTCTGATGTTCCACCACCCACCAATGATCAATCCACCACCACCTCCAACACCGTTCCATGTGTCATCCATCATTCCGACAACCCTGCAACTGTCCTTGTTACACCTCTGCTCACGGTCGACAACTATGGTTCATGGAGCCGAGCCGTAACAATGGCACTTCGTGCCAAAAACAAATTCGGGTTTGTCGATGGAACCCTAATCTGTCCAAAGAAGGCCGATGATATCTCTAAGTGGCGCTGCTGCAACGATATGGTTGCAAGCTGGATTCTTAACTCGGTTTCAACCGAGATTCTCCCTAGCATTCTCTATGCTGAAACGACGGCACAAATCTGGACTGATCTCAAGGATCGTTTATCTCAGTCCAACGCTCCGAAATCTATCAATTGAAACAATCTATCTCTGCCCTAAAACAAGAGGGCATGTATGTATCTCTGTATTTTACTCAGTTGAAATCTCTCTGGGATGAACTCCATTCCATCGCACCTATCAATCTGTGCATCTGCAGTAATGCCAAGAGTATTATTGATCAACAAAATCAGGACCGGGCCATGGAATTTCTTCAGGGCGTCCATGACCGATTCTCGGCCGTCCGCAGCCAAATTCTCCTCATGGATCCCTTTCCTTCAATTAAGCGTATTTATAACATCGTACGCCAGGAAGAGAAACAACAAGAGATTAATTTTCGACCCCTCCCTGCTGAGGAATCAACAGCGCTTCAAGCTTCTAAAGTGCAGTATCGCACTCAAGGCAAACGACAGCGTCCGTACTGTGAGAATTGCAATAAGCATGGTCACACTATTGCTACTTGCTATCAGATTCATGGCTTTCCAAATAAGCCACCAAAGAAATCTGAACCATTCTCATCTACTTCCGCTACTCAACTCTCAAGCGCACAATACCAAAAACTCCTATCTCTCTTAGCCAAAGAGGACACTATGGGATCATCTGTGAATTTAGCAAGTACCGCTTTTACTTATGTTCCTTTTTCTTGGATTATTGATTCTGGCGCTTCAAATCACATATGCACATCTCTTTCTTATTTTTCTTCATATTCACCTGTTCATAAAAATATACTTGTTCAATTACCCAACGGCTCTCACGCGTCCGTGAAACACATCGGCAATGTTCATTGCTCGCCGTCACTTACACTCACGAATGTTTATCACATTCCATCTTTCAAATATAATCTATTATCTCTTTCACAATTAACAAAATCAATACATTGTGATATTATTTTCTCATCCTCTGGTTGCATATTTAAGGACCGAGCAACGAAGAAGACGATTGGTCGGGGTAGTGCTCGGAATGGACTCTTCTACTTGAATGAAGAACCACCATTAAATAAAGATGACAACAATCACTATTGTGTTGACCATCCACCAAGTTCTTTTTTTAGTTCTAAGCAATGTAATAAGGCTGACCTATGGCATTTACGCCTCGGTCACCCATCTATTTCCCGTTTTCAATTTATTGTTAAGAACTCTCCAAATATTAATGCGAATAAAGATTTTATTTGTGATGTTTGTCCGCGTGCAAAACAATCACATTTACCTTTTTCTTCAAGAACATCATATTCATCTCATTGTTTTGAGTTAATTCATGTCGATATTTGGGGTCCATTCTCTACTCCATCACACAATGGATCACGATATTTTTTAACAATTGTCGACGATTATTCACGATGTACTTGGTTATATCTCATGCAACATAAATCTGAAACATTTACTATGCTAATTCATTTTTTTAATCAAATCAATCGCCAATTCAACACTAAAATTAATTCCAGCGATGGGGGCATCTTTCTTCCCCAACTTCAAGCTATTCGTTCCGACAATGGTTCGGAGTTTTTGTCCAAACAAATCCAAACATGGTTTCATGATCATGGCATTATTCATCAACGCAGTTGCGTTGCAACCCCTCAACAAAATGGCATTGTGGAGCGCAAGCATCGTCATCTTCTCGACGTCTCAAGAGCATTACGTTTCCAAGCGAAATTACCCTTTTCCTTTTAGGGTGAATGCGTGCTCACTGCCGCTTATCTCATAAACAAACTTCCTACTCCCATCCTGAAATATAAATCTCCTCGTCAAATTTTACTCGGTTCTCCTCCTTCATACTCATCACTTCGTGTGTTTGGATGTCTCTGTTTTGCCAAAAATATGAACATTCAACACAAATTCGATGAACAAGCCAAACCTGGTATTTTTGTCGGTTACCCTTTTAATCAAAAAGGATACCGCATCTACGATATGCACACTCACAAAATGTATGTCTCTCGCGATGTTCAATTTTTTGAAACCATGTTTCCATATCACGACTTTCAAACTCCTTCCATCGCTAACGACATAAGCATCAACACTCAAATCCTTGATTGTGAATTTGATGATTCCTCTTCCAACTTATCACCTGCATCAAGTATCTCTCCCGGCATTAGTTATCATGATGACACGATTGTTCCCATTTCCACCCCTCGGGATGATAACTCATCAAATATTCCATCCAATATTACATCTATTCCTGTAGAAACTCCCTAACAACATTCACCTACAGCGATCAATCCTCCAGAATGTCGTTATCCTCAACATCTTTGTACTCCTTCCGTTCGCCTCATGGACCACGTATGTGACATTAATAATGTCACATCACAAAGTGCATTCCCATTAAAGAATTATTTCTCTTTATCCAATTTGAGCACTTCTCATCGAGCTCTTCTTCTTAATATCATTGAAAATAAAGAACCAACATCTTATTCTCAAGCTATCAAATCAGCTGAATGGCGTGACGCTATGGCTAAAGAAATTCACGCCCTTGAATCCAACAACACTTGGGTTTTATCTCCTCTCCCGAATGGCAAAACCGCCATAGGTTGTAAGTGGGTATACAAAATTAAATATCACTCTAATGGTACCGTTGAGCGATATAGGCTCGTTTAGTCGCCAAAGGCTACAATCAAGTACATGGTATTGACTACCATGAAACATTCGCACCGGTTGCCAAACTTGTCACGGTTCGACTCCTTCTTTCCATTGCTGCCATTAAAAACTGGAAGTTACATCAAATTGATGTTAACAATGCTTTCCTTCAAGGAGACCTTAATGAAGAAGTTTACATGAAATTACCACTCGGCTTCTCTCATGAAGGGAAACCATGTGTTTGCAAATTAAACAAATCCATCTATGGTCTCAAACAGGCATCCCGTCAATGGTTCTCAAAATTCTCCACCACCCTCATTCAAGAGGGTTTTCATCAATCCATCTCTGATTATAGTCTATTCACTTTCAAAAGTAATCACACGACTATATTTGTACTCGTTTATGTAGATGACATCATCATCACTGGAAATAACGAAGACGCTATCTCCGACATCAAAAAATTTCTCGCCCAGGCCTTTTCCATCAAAGATCTTGGAAATCTTTCATACTTCTTAGGTATCGAAGTATCCCGTTCTAAAAAGGGAGTATTCTTATGCCAAAGGAAATATACACTTGACATTTTATCCGACTCTGGTATGACTGGTTGCCGACCATCAGATTTTCCTATGGAGCAACACCTCCATCTACGGCCTAATAAAGGAAGCCCTCTTCCTGATCCGACAATCTATCGTCCCCTCATTGGTCGTCTATTATATTTAACAGTGACACGGCCCGACATCCAATACGTTGTTAACACTCTCAGTCAATTCATGCAATCTCCATGTACAACTCATCTCGATGCGGCCACACGAGTTCTCCGATATCTTAAAGGGAGTGTCGGCAAAGGCTTATTTCTTTCGGCTTCTAGCTCTCTCAATTTAGTTGGATATGCCGACTCTGATTGGGCTGGTTGTCCTACTACTCGTCGCTCCACTACCGGCTATTTTACCATGTTGGGCTCTAATCCTATATCATGGAAAACCAAGAAGCAACCAACAATTTCTCGTTCCTCTGCTGAAGCAAAATACTGTTCCCTTGCAACTTTATCTTCCGAGTTACAATGGTTAAAATATCTTCTCTCGGATCTCGGCATTGATCATCCTCAACCGATCACCGTTCATTGTGATAGTCAAGCTGCTATTCACATTGCCGATAACCCAGTTTTTCATGAACGCACAAAACACATTGAAATTGATTGTCATTTCGTTCGTGAGAAAATTAAATCATGTCTTATCAGCCCTTCTTATCTCCGATTTTTTGACCAACTAGCTGACATATTTACTAAACCTCTTAGAGGCGATACTTATAAACGACTACTCGGCAAGTTGGGTGTTCTTGAGATTTCAATCCCACCTCCAACTTGAGGGGGGGTGTTAAGGATAAGCACATATTATTCACATTAAAGAAGGTCAAAGCAAATATCAAGACATTCAAGAAGGTCAAACCCAAGCAAACATGTATTTAAAATAGTATCATAGTATATCAGGAAATAGTATCATAATTGTATTTAAAATAGGATTTCTATTATAGGCAATTATAGACTAGACAATTATAGGCAATTAGTATACAGATCCTTGTACTCTTATATATATATATATATATATATATATATATATATATATATATATATATATATATATATATATATATATATATATATATATATATATATATATATATATATATATATATATATATATATATATATATATATATATATATATATATATATATATATATATATATATATGTACATCATTACAAGAATAAATATAACAAATTCCGATACAATATTCAAGAACTTATAGTTTGTCATCCAATCACTAATTTTACCTAACAAAGCTCTAGTGTCAATGGATCTTGACTTATATATATATATATATATATATATATATATATATATATATATATATATATATATATATATATATATATATATATATATATATATATATATATATATATATATATATATATATATATATATATATATATATATATATATATATATATATAATGCAAGTGTGAGTAAGTGAAAAAATAGTCTCATATTAGATTAGAATGTGGATACTTGAGCATATATAAGTGGGAGAATCCACTCACCTATCACCTTAAAGTTTTAGGTGAATAAGTGGTGTGTCACTCACAAAGATGCTTAGTCCTCAACTTTGTATCAATACTCCTAGTAACTCCCTCAACAAACAGTATCATGAGCCTTTGATTCGAGAAAGGGATCGACGTAAGTGGAGAAATTGTCTCATATTAGATAGAAATGTGGAGACTTAAGCATATATAATTGGGAGAACCCACTCACATATTACTTAAGGTTTTAGGTGGATAAATGGTGTGTCTCTCACAAAGGTGCTAGTCTTCAACTTAGTATCAATGCTCCTAGTAATTCCCCCAACAAATTGAAGTATATATTAATTATGGATACTAATTAAATTGTCGTGTGATTGATGTCGATAAAACTATTTACTTTTAGCTACTCTACATTCTAGTCTCCCCTTAAAGTACTTAGTCTCTTTCATCCTCATGCTTAAGAGACAATGTGTATTCTGGTTTCTCTCTAGGATTAGTACGAACCTTTAAACATGGTGACTTGGCGGTGTGTAAATTCAAACATGGAGTAACCTCAACATAAATGGGCTAAAGCGTACAAGTATGATAAAGACAGACACATTCAGTTAATAACTGATACACTTCAATACACGAGCATAATAACTATCATAAATGGTTAGTCTCAAACAATGAAATAGGGTGTTTGGTGTCCATTTATTGTCCTTTGTTAGATATGAAGAGATACATCATAATGACATACAAATGATCGTAAAAGACTCAAAGCTTAGAAAACCTTATATAAACAGGAAATCGCTACACATTGAGGACATACTTTTCATACCTTTCTCACTCAGACAAACATTGTGATTCTTAATAACCAAACACTAGTATAATTATCAAATTAATGTACTTTATATGTACATTTGACGTCCGCCATGGAACACACTAAAACAAACAATAATTAATTAATTCATATTATTGTTCAAAAGAAAATTGATTGTGCTTGTCAAAAAATTTATAATAAATTTGTAAGTTAAATAATTCAAGAGGCAATGTGGAATTACAACAACGGAATTGAAGGAGGTCAACAGATAAAATAAGACCATTAATTGTGCATGTATTATTAGTAATTCATTGACTATAAAAACCAATCTTCTTATTAATATAAAATGTGTGTGAAAAACTACTTAGTGTATTTTCTTTAATTGTTTATAATAATTCATTCTCTTCCTTTTAATGTGTGTGTGGTAGATTGATTTATCATGTCCTTAAGATATCAAATTGGTATCAGAGCTTGAGAGCCTCATACTAGTTAAAAAAATATATTTGAGAGAATGAGGAACAAGAGAGTTTTCATCCTATTAAATTTATTTGAGTTAGTGCACTTGTTTTGGAAAAGAAAATGACAACTAAGTATAATATTGTCTGGTCCGGTCCCAAATTAGATGGAAAGCTTGATTTTAATTACTGAGAAAAATTGATGTCTACCCATTTGAAAGCTCACAGTATTTGGAACTACATTTAACCTAGCTTGGAAGAAGGAGCTGATGATGGCGCTAAAAGGAAGGATCAATTAGCACTATCACAAATTTATCAAGGAGTATACTTTTCGAATTTTGGAAAAATAGCAGATGCTCAAAATGCTAAGGACGCATGGGACAAATTAAAACTATCGTGCAAAGGAGTAGAAAAAGCTCAGAAAATAAAACTGCAATCGCTGCATAGAATATGAACGGTATGAGATATCAAACTCAGAAACCGTTGAACAATATTTCTCACTTGTTCAAGATCTTGTCAATAAGATGAGGGTGTACGGAGAAGACATCTCTGATTATAAAGTAATGGAGAAAATTCTATGCATCATGCCAACAAAATTTGACCATGTGGTGACTACTATAATTGAGTCCCACGACCTAGACAAAATGACAGTAGCAGAATTGCAAGGAAGCAATGAAAGCCACATAAATAGAATCTTGGAGAAGACAGAAAAAGTCAGTGAAGAGGCTTTGAAAAGCCATGTGAATTTCAACAACATTGTTGAATCCAGTCAGAATATTGATGACAGAGATTGTGATTATAATAATGGAGGAAGAGGAAACTATAGAGGCAGAGGCCGAGGAAATTTTAGAGGAAAAGGACGTGGAAATTTCATCCAGGGAAGAGACAACTATAACAAGTCATCCATTCAAGGATGAGGTGAAAATAATTTCTGATCTAGTAATCAAGGAAGAGGAAGGGGTAATAACTTTCAAGAAAGAAATAATTTTAATTGTTATAATTGTGGGAAATTTTGGTATAGAGCTGCAGATTGTAGATCTAGACATCAAGCAAACATTGTGGAATATAAATATGATAATGCTGAAGATAATACTCATAACCCACAAAGCTTATTTTTGACAAGTAATACTTTATTTGAAGAAGAAAATGTCTGGTATTTAGATACTGGGTGCAGTAACCGTATGTGTGGGAAAAAGGAGTTGTTTTGTTCATTGGATGAATCAGTTAATTCTATAGTAAAATTTGGAAACAATACAAATATTCCAATTGTGGGAAAAGGCCAAGTTGCTATCAGATTAAAAGACAGTTCTCAAAACTTTATCTCATATGTTTTCTATGCTCCTGGTCTTCATCATAATTTATTGAGCATGGGTCAACTATCAGAGAAAGGATACAACATTAAGATTCATCATGGCTTCTGCACGTTGATTGATAAAAGTAGAAGATTTATTGAAAAGGTAGAAATGACACCGAATCGCCTATTCCCTCTGAAAATTCAGCATGAAAAATTTTCTTGTTTGAATTTTGTGATTTCAAATGATGATTGGCTATGGCACATGCATTTTGGGCATTATCACTTTTCTGGATTGAATTATTTGTCGAGAAAAGAATTTGTTTATGGACTACCTGTTATAAATATTCCAAATGGAATATGTGAAACTTGTGAGATTGGAAAGAAGCACAGAGGTTCATTTCTAGTAGGAAAGTCTTAGAGGGTAAAAAGGTTATTGGAGATAGTTCATTCAGATTTATGTATGGTGGAGATTCCGACACATGGTGGTTACAAGTATTTTATTACTTTTATTGATGATTTTAGCATAAAGACATGGATATATTTTTTGAAACAAAAATCAGAAGCATGTGATGCTTTTAAGTTATTTAAGGAATTTGTGGAAAAACAAAGTGGATGCAAGGTTAAAGCATTGAGAACAGACAAGGGCCGAGAGTATCTTGATTGTACAAATTTCTTTGAGCAACATGGAATTCAACATCAATTAACAAACATATACACGCCTCAACAAAATGGAGTTGCTAAAAGAAAGAATAGAACCATCATGGATATGGTAAGATGTATGTTGAAAGCTAAGCAGTTTCCTAGAGAATTTTGGGCAAAAGTTGTTGCCACGACTATTTATATTTTGAATAGGTGTCCAACTAAAAGTGTTTGTGACAAGACACCAGGAGAAGCTTGGAGTGGAAGGAAGCCCTCAATTCGACACCTCAGAGTTTTTGGGTGCATATCATATTCCCATGTACCTGATCAACTCAGGAAGAAACTAGATGATAAAGGTGAAAAATGCATTTTTGTTGGTTATAGCACAAACTCAAAAGGGTATAGGCTTTACAATCCAGAAACGAAGAAATTAATTATAAGTCGAGATGTGACATTCAATGAAGAAGGAATATGGGATTGGTCTTCAAAATCCCATAAGGAACCAATGGCGATTTCAAATAATTATGAAAAAGAAGAAGAAGAAGGAGAAGGAAGACAAGAAAATCTAGGACTTGATACGCCACCAGCACTTGATGTGTCAGGATCATCAAATAGACCACATAGGAATCGCTGATTACCAGATAGATTGGCAGACTATGTTGTTAGTAATGACAATGATCCTTTTGATGAGGAGATTATCATTTTTGCTTTGTTTGCAGATTGTGAACCAGTCACCTTTGAAGAATCATATAGAAATCAACATTGGAGAAAAGCTATGGATGAAGAAATACATGCCATAGAAAAAAATGAAGCATGGGAGCTAACAGATTTGTCGACAGATAAAAGGACAACTGGAGGGAAATGGGTGTACAAGACCAAGTATAAACCCAATGGAGAAATTGATTGTTTTAAAGCAAGATTAGTTGCAAAAGGATATGAGCAAAAACCAGGAATTGACTACTTTGAGGTATTTTCTCCTGTAGTGAGGTTAGATACAATCCGAATGCTTATTTCACTATCAGCCCAAAATAATTGGAAGATACATCAAATGGATGTTAAGTCTGCTTTCCTAAATGGTATTTTGGAAGAAGAAGTATACGTCGAACAACCTGCAGGATACGAGATTGCGGGAAAAGAAGATAAAGTTTATAAGTTAAAGAGAGCTTTGTATGGATTGAAGCAGACATCAAGAGCATGGTACACGAAGATTGATTCTTATTTTCTACAACATGGATTTCAGAGATGTCCCTTTGAACATACTCTCTATATAAAATTTATTGAACCTAGAGATGTACTTATTATATGTCTTTATGTTGATGATCTAATCTTTACTGGCAACAATACAAGGATGATTACATAATTCAGGGAGACTATGATTAAACATTTTGAGATGACGGATTTGGGTCTGATGTCTTATTTTCTTGCTATTGAGGTTGTTCAACAAAATGATGGGATTTTAATTTCTCAGGAAAAGTATGCTGCTGACATTTAAAAAAAAATCAAGATGGCAAACTCAAAGCCAGTTTCCACGCCTGTTGAAGAAAAATTGAAGCTGACAAGAGTAAATGGAGGCAAGAAAGTTGATTCAACTTACTACAAAAGTTTGATTGGAAGTTTGAGATATTTGACTGCAACAAGACCAGATATATTCTATGGAGTAGGATTACTCAGCAGATTTATGGAGGAGCCACGTGAATGTCATTTACAAGGAGCAAAGAGAATTCTCAGATATGTCAAAGGAACTCTGAGCGATGGAATTTTCTATTCAAATAATAATGATGTGAAACTTATTGGCTATATTGATAGTGATTGGGTTGGAGATGTTGACACAAGGAAGAGTACGTCAAGGTACGCATTTCTTCTTGGTAGCGGGGCCGTTTCATGGTTCTCAAAGAAATAACCAATAATTGCACTCTCTACAGTTGAAGCAGAATACATATCAGTTGTCAGTTATGCTACACAAGCAGTATGGTAGAGGAGAATTTTAGAAGAGATGTATCAAAAGCAGGATGCCTCCACAAAGATATTTTGTGATAATAAGTCATCTATTGTTATGAGTAAAAATCCATTTTTTCATGGGAGGTCTAAGCACATTGATATACGATTCCACAAGATACGAGAGCTAGTTGAAGATAAAGAAGTGAAGATTAATTACTGCCACACTGAGGAGCAATTAGCGGATATTTTTACCAAACCACTAAAGATGAAGTTATTTTACAAATTAAAGAAGATGCTTGGGATAATACCTCTTGATTTAAGGGAGGCAATGTAAGTTAAATAATTCAAGAGGCAATGCGGAATTACAGCAACGAAATTGAATGAGATCAATAGATAAAATAAGACCATTAATTTTGTGCATGTATTATTAGTAATTCATTGGCTATAAAAGTCAATCTTCTTATTAATATAAAATGTGTGTGAGTGTATTTTCTTCAATTGTTTATAACAATTCATTCTCTTCCTTTTAATGTGTGTGTAGTAGATTGATTTATCATGTCCTTAAGATATCAAAATTATTATAACATAAATATATTAATTATAATTGTAAAAAACTTATAATTAAAATTTAATATAAAATTAATTTGCATTCGCACATCACCCAAGTATGAATCTAGTGTGAAATATGATCTCACATTGTTAATTAGGTTAGTGTAATTTTAAAGGGTTAAATATATTTTTGATCCCTATTAATATTTTAAATTTCATTTTAGTTTATAATAAAAAATGATAAATTTTAATCCTTAAAAAAAAAATTATGTAGTTTTAGTCTCTGCTATTTTGTAAAATTTTAAAAACTGTTTAATTACCCTTAAACTTTTAAATTTCTGTATAATTTTTTTCATACGTGTTTAGAATATTATAAAATATTTCTTTACTAAATTTTAGAATTTTTATAAAGTGAGAAGAATTAAATATGAATTTTTTAAATTTCAAAATATTTTGATTGTTCTGGGCTGGGCTGGCATTTGGCCCATCGTCGGGCAGGCCCAATCCAGCACACCCGCTATGACCCAATAACATCCAGCCTAAGTCACTAACCGTTGGGGATGACCCCATGTGCTCACGAGGGAAACATGGCCAACGACTATCCTAAACCACCATCTTGCCCACCGTACTGGACTCCACCACTCACATAATCCTGGAAGTCTTCGTTATTGAGCCTAATTGTTTAGTCCAATGCGTGGATCTTGATCCAACGTTGGAGGCTGTAAATATCCTCTCACATGAGAGGGTCGAGTATTAATTTATTCTACACACTTTCATTACTTGCATTTACTCTAAACCTTACTTTGGAATCAGAGTATCTTGCAGGTACCCTTCTCCCACTTCACTTCAACAGCCATTCAGTTCCAGCCTATGGGCCATCGACGATCCCTTCTGATCCGGTACGATCAGTGGCATCGTCTGTGGGAAACTTGCTTCCATATCTTTTAATAACTGAATATCAAAACAAACTTTTAACCTTCCGATCGTCATGGCTGCTCAAGTTAAAAACGATGATCTCAACGTTCACTTTATCGAGTTTGGCAACAACAACAAGAACAACGACGTTGCCGACCACGAGCTCTGCCGTCATTGTACCAAAGAGGCAGAACACCCAGCTCGCGATGGGACTGTTCACGCTGCGAGAATAAGGTCCCGAACAGGACCTTGACCTCATCCTAACAGAATCTAAATCCGTATTCCCGACACGTCTTCATACGTTGTCATCCATAAATAAACAGGTCGAGCACGAATTCTCACACTTATATAAAATGAACATGATAAGCAAAATGTCAAACAATATTACGGATAAACATGCAAGGTTAAAGCATTACAAAAATAAAAAAAGGCCAACCACAAAGGTCGAAGTTATCCATATGTTACATAAAGAGGGACACACATGCCCAAACTAAAGGTAGATATACAAAAACTGGGCAAAGCCCGCTGTCCAAATATTAAAGAAAAATTTGGCACGCGGGCTAGATAAATGCACGAGCACGTAAGCCTAAAACTAAACTAATCTTCGCACCCATCCTTTTCACTGTCCGACTCCTCCTCGGGGTTATCGTTGGGAGGACGAATTATAACCCCATCTTGGTAAAAAGGCTCGGTCCCTTTGGTTACAAGCTTGACCCTGGCGTTGACAATTTTAAGTTTCTTCACAACAGTATTGAAGCCATACCCAATGGGATCCACCACGTCCTGCTCGAGCTGGTGAATCTAAGAAATCAGCTCTTTCCTAGTCTAAAGGTCTCTTCCTCGACGGTTTCCTCGTCAGCAGGCGCCGCGACCCCCTCCAACTCGCTTACTTGGGAATTCAGTCTTTCATTCTCCTTGGTCACGGCGTCCATCTTCTGATTTAGCTCGTTCAACTCCGTGAGGAGCCCGACTTAGACCTCGTATTTCGATTGATGGTCAAGAATATCATTCCTCAGTTTTTCATTATGCACCTCCAGCTTGTCAATCTGGGCATTCACTTTGTCAAAGGCGGACTGGGAGGATGTTGGCGCGTCATTAAGGGTCAATGCAGTCTCAAGAACCCTCATTACAGTAGCCACGCCCTCAGACAGATTCTTTCGCTGGGTCTCCTTGTCTGCGGACATAATGGCTTCCCTCTCCTCCTCGTGAATACCTAGGGAGTTATCCCCCCAAAAATTCCGCGGTTGAGGTAACAGGAAGGAAGCACGAAGGAATCTCCAACATTTTTTCTTTTATCTGAAAAGACTCCACACTCAGGACCTTCCTCGCGACTCCTCTTTGTAGGCTGCTCAGGGGGAGAAAGTTGATCACCTCAAGAATAAGAGGAACCGCCGACACAGGCGTTAAGTTTGGCCTATTCCTATATCTGAGCAGCACGCCCTTTGGGAAACTTTAGGCCACCCTTGTCTCTCTGCTTGAGCAGACATTCCTCGAAAGTCTCCATTCGACTTGCAATCCAAAAAGGGGACAATTAGTCTACGAAACAAAATTGATAAAATATTTATTATGGGCACACCCCTTACCTATGAGTCTCAAAGACTCTTCGTCAGAAGAACCTTCGAAGAGTACTTTCGTATTTATCAGTCGGGCAACATAGAAATACTCCCCCCTCATCATCAAGAATGAAGTTTTTGTCTGAATCCACACATTTGGCAGGGGAGAAACTCTTAAGATAGGATGTTAGTTTATCGTAAGCAAGCTTATTGGCATCTAACTCTTCAGGATTTACTGCATAATATTTTGGCCTCTGCTCGAAATGCTTCCACTGCCACTTGAGGGGAAATTTCACCTTTAGCTTTGTTACTTCCCGACCATCCTCAATCTCGACTGAGCGCTCGTACAAGGAGCCCATGGCCATTTCGGAAATAGGCTTTACGACATAGAACCTTTGCTTGAAATGCTGGATAGATTCCAAGTATGGTCGAAACATATTTCCGAATTGCTTGAATGACACCCAGGCCTGGCGGCCATTGACCATTTTCCGCTGGAGGTGGAAGATTCGGAAGAACAAGGTTAAGGTAGCACCAATCTCAAGGTATTGCTAAACAATATCATATGCCCGCATAAACGCAAGCGTATTTGGGTGGAGCTAAGAAGGCGCCAAGTCTAGCCATTTAAAAACCCCCACCTGGAAATCCATAAAAGGCGGGCGCATCCCCGCTTCCTTGAAGGAAAACTCATACATTGGAAAGCGCTTGCCCGGGAAATATGAGCATATCCTCCTGTATTTTTTCGGAATGAGAATCGACCAGAAGGCAGGAGCATCATCTTCCCTCTCTTCGACAACGTTGAACGCATCAGAAGAATCATGAATGAATTGAGACATCAGATTCTTGGGTTCGGGCGCGACCCAATCTAGGGGGTTACCCATGCCTACATTTTCCTCGCCATCAGACTCGGGCAAACAACTTCTTTGATTGGTTGAGGCATCTTACCTGAAAAGTAGGGGAAAATAGTGAATTCGACATCATCAAATCCACCCTTCCACCGCAGGTCAAGTGAGAGGGCGAGGAGCTCCTTGAGGGTAGGTCCTCGACTCAACCTGATGGCTACGCGAGGGGAAACGACTTCCATCGGCTAAGCAAAATCACGAACGTTCTCCCCAACAGAGTGACTTGCTTAGATTTTTCCAAATCACGAGGAGGAACCCCCGATACGAACCCGTATGAAGCTTATTCGAAATTCATGGATCTCCATCCAGAATTCATGAATCTTCATACGACATGCATGAAGTTCATCCGAAGTTCATGGATCCTCACCCAAAATTCATGAATCTTCATACGAAATTCATGAACTTCATCGGAAAACCCACAGATCTTCATTCGAAATTCACGAACCTCACCAGAAACTTCATCCGTTCATATAAAGCCCTAAAGTAAATTAACATATTCAAAGGAAATGGCTTACTTGGCGGCGGCGGCAGTAGAGCAGCTTGCGAACGAAGGAGAAGCGAGAGGAGAACAAAAGTGAAAATGCTTAAGTGAATTTCTTCACCTCATTTTATGGCTAATCCCCACCAAACGGGGTAGCGTGTAAGGAATCATCATTGCTTAGACCCATAGGCTTTCCCAGGAAATGCTGGAGCTCCACATAGCCACCATGTGTGACACGCGTAGTTATACGCCACTGGCACAAAAATCTCACGCGTGAAACCACGCGCTGACGCTATTTCAAATTCTTTATTGTCGAACACATACTCGACATCGTGGCGACACCTTTTCCTACGGGCACCTCGAGGAGACAAGTTTGGGGAAAATTTTCGCGCTTTCCCCCCGAACGTGAAATCCCAAGCGAGCAACCACGTGAAGGCGGACAATCAACGAATCGACCGAGGAGGGTCCTCTTGCACACGTGCCCGCACCACACACGAAGAATTGATGAGGAGCCTGATAATCCACCGACCATATCATCCTCGATCGAGATACGACTTTACGCTGGTTTAACCCCGAGTGTCGAGGACATAAGTTAATTCCCTTTTGGGGAAACCTTTCCTCGACATTTAAGCTGATCATAAGTCATCACTATTTAGCCCAAAGAGCAATAACTTGGGGGCTCTTATTTGGGCTGGGCTGGCGTTTGACCCATCGTCGGGCAGTCCCAATCCAGTACACCTGTTATGACCCAATAACATTAGCCCAAGTCACTAACAATTGAGGATGACCCCACGTGCCCACGAGGAAAATATGGCCAACGACTATCCTAACTTCCCAACTTCCCTATTATCTCAGGGCAGTTGACCAGGGAGTAGGCCATGTGTTGGACTCCACTACTCACCTAACCCTGACAATATACGTTATTGGGCCGAATTGCTATGCCCAATGCGTGAATCTTGGTCCAACGTTGGAGGTTATAAATACTCTTTCACATGAGAGGTCAGATACTCATTCATTCTACACACTTTCATTACTTGCGTTTACTCTAAACCTTACTTTGGCATCAGAGTGGCTTGTAGGTACCCCCACTTCACTTCAACAGTCATTCAGTTCTAACCAGTGGGCCATCGACGATCCCTTCTGATCAGATACGATCATTAATAAAAATAATGAAAATCTCGACTTAAAAATCAAATTTTGAGTTTTTTTTTTTTAATTTTTTTTCCTAACATTCTAAACATGTTTACATAATCATTCAAAATACATATCAATTTAATAACAGAGACTAAAACTATATATATAATGATTTTCTAGGAAGTAAACCTATCATATATTTTTATAGGGATAAAAAAAATAAAATTTAATAATTTATAAAAAATAAAACATATGTAACCTAATTTTAATTATAAAAATACATTTAAAAATCTCTATTCCTAAATATAAGGTCTCACCGTGTAAGTTATGCAACAGAAGAGAATTGATGACATTTATAAATTGTTGACCGAGTTATACAATATCTAAAAGTTATTCTTAAAAGATGCCTTTTGTTCAAAAGAGGTTGGAATTGGATGCAACTAGAATCGCTCATATTTCTACGTGCCAAACAAAACTGAGGTCGGCATCATGAATTTGTTGTTATCTTATTTTTATTCTCTTTCAACACTAATAAATATCATAATTATTATATTACTATTACTATATACTCAGATTTCTTTAGTAGAGTCCATTTTTCAGTTCTTCGGGTTTTAGTTCCACAGTTTGCTTTAAATACTCCCAAACAAGTTCATTAAAATTTCACAATCGGTTCAGTGTGGGAACACAATTCGTGGAGGATGGATAACATTCTTGGTCTTCTCAAACTTCGTATCAAAAGTGGAATTAATATTGCAATTCGTGATGCTAATTCGAGCGACCCTTATGTTGTTGTGAACATGGGTGAACAGGTTTCAAACCTTAATATTTTTCTTCTTTGATGGTGTTTTTAATTGCTTGATTTGGATCAGAAGTGTTCATCTTCAAAATTATTGTTTTGTATTGATGCAGAAGCTGAGGACTCGTGTAGTGAAAAACAATTGCAACCCTGAGTGGAACGAAGAACTAACCCTTTCAATAAGTGATGTCCAAACTCCAATACATCTGGTAAGCAAAGAATTAGTTGTTGAAATTGATTTCTCTAGAATGAGAGATTCACTTTAAGGAGAATAAGCTCAAGAGTTATTGCTATTTTGTTTCTCTCTACAGACAGTTTTTGATAAAGACACATTCTCTCTCGATGACAAAGTGGGTGATGCAGAGATAGACTTGAAGCCATATGCTCAAGCTGTACAAATGAAGTTGGATACTCTTCCTGATGGTTGTGTAATCAAGAGGGTTCAAGCGGATAGGACTAATTGCCTTGCTGAAGAGAGTAGTTGTATTTTGAAAGATGGGAAAATAATCCAAGAAATGATTCTAAGATTGAGAAATGTAGAGAGTGGGGAATTGGTTGTGGAAATTGAATGGGTGGATATTCCAGGCTGTAGTGGTTTAATAGGGGTACAACTTTAACTTGTTCTCCTTTCAATATAAATCAACAAAGTCTTATTGTACTACTTGAGTTTGAAAACAAATAAATGTACTTGGAAAATTCCATTTTGTCATTTGCTTAAAAAATTACATCTACTGATTTAAGGGATAAATTGAGTCTAAATATTATTTTTTGTAACTAAATTCTGCATTTGTTCTATTTGAACTACTACTTCAAATTGTTTCTTCTCCTTTATTACCCACCTTTTGAATAGTTTCTTTGATATGCAGATCTTATGCTGATAAACTTGCTAACACTTCCAACCTTTTCATTATGTTGTCATTGTCAATTATTTTGAATATTAGTCTTGATGGGAAATTCAACAACAATTAACAGTAACAATTCTAATAGAGCAATATTCAGCGGATATAATTTCTCCAACTTGTTGAATCTGTGAGGAGCAACAACAAATAATGCAGCAATTAAAAATCAATACCACAAAGAGACACCAAGATTTTTAACGTGGAAAAAACCTTCTCAAAGTGAGAAGTAAAACAACCACGGACACAAGCCAGTAAACAAGCTCCACTATGATCAATGTATGGGTACAAGAGAGTCTCAAATGTAGCACAAATCGTGCTCAACAATCAGCCAAAACAACAAGGCAACAAAACATGAAATAGAGAACAAAGAAGAACCAAAAAACTCCAAAGGGCTGCTACTGTGCGTGGCCAATATCTTCCACCTCAGACTTCTGATTGCCGATCACACCGTTCAGATTGAAGAACCGGATGTCAGGAACCTGCAGTTCAAATTTCGGCCAAATCGGACGGTGAACGAAGGAGATATCGCGATTCTAGTGCAGCTGCTATGTGTATGTGCGAAAATCTGTTTCTATTCTCTTCTCTCACTTTTCTCTTGCCTCTCTTGCCTAAATCAGACCTCTCACTGTTATCCTAATTAACCCCTCTCCACTTAGATAAGTGAGACACATGGGCTTGCACATATTGAGACTTTCTCCACATAGGATGGGAGCCCAAAACCCAACATATCTCCCCCTCACAACTATGTGGAGGTGACCGCCAAACCGACGATCTCACAACAAGTTTCAAACTTGCTTCTCGGTAATGCCTTGGTCATCATATCAGCACCATTATCATCTGTATGCACCTTGGCCAATTCCAACAACCCAGCATCCAAAGTATCACGTATCCAATGATACCTAACATCAATGTGCTTGGACCTAGAATGAAAAGTTGAATTCTTACCAAGATGAATTGCACCTTGACTATCACAAAATAGAAAGTATTTGTCCTGCACAAAACTAAGCTCCTGCAAGAATTTCTTCAACCAAATCAACTCCTTGCATGCTTCTGTAATGGCAATAAACTCTGCCTCAGTAGTGGACAATGCAACACATCACTGCAATCTGGATTGCCATGCCATAACTCCCCCTGCAAACTTAATCAAGTAGCCTGAAGTAGACTTTCTGGAATCAATGTCTCCAGCCATATCAGAATCAGTATAGCCCACAAGAGTAGGTATATCACCTCCAAAACAAAGCCTCAAACTGGTAGTACCATGAAGATACCTCAAAATCCATTTCACAGCATTCCAATGCTCTCTACCTGGATTAGACAGAAATCTACTGACTGTACCAACAACATGTGCAATATCAGGTCTTGTACACACTATTGCATACATCAAACTCCCCACAGCAGATGCATAAGGAACCCGTTGCATATCTAATTTTTCAGCTTCATTGGAAGGACTCTGATTAACACTCAATTTGAAATGAGCAGCAAGAGGAGTACTTACAGCCTTAGCATTTTTCATCTGGAACCTCTGAAGCACCCTTTTAACATAGTGTTCCTGTGACAGCCAAAGTTTCTTCTTGTTCCTGTCACGCATGATTCTTATACCAAGAATCTGATTAGCGGCTCCCATGTCTTTCATGGCAAATGACTCGCCCAATTGCTTTTTCAACCTGTCAATCATGGAAATATTTTTCCCAACAATAAGCATGTCATCAACATACAATAACAGGATAATGAAATTATCATCAGCAAACTTTTTAACAAAGACACAGTGACCAGAAGTAGTCTTCTTGTAGCCTTGCTCACACATAACAGACTCAAACTTCTTGTACCACTGACGCGGGGCTTGCTTCAAGCCATATAGGCTCTTTCTCAATCTGCACGCATAGTCTTCCTTGCCTTTAACAAGAAAACCATCAGGTTGCTTCATGTAAATCTCTTCCTCCAAATCACCATGAAGGAAAGCAGTTTTTACATCCATTTGCTCTACCTCTAGATCAAGAGTAGCAGTCAAACTCAACACGGTTCTTATGGATGACATCTACACCACAGGAGAAAAAATCTCATTGAAATCAACACCCTTTCTTTGTCTGAAACCTTTCACCACCAATCTGGCTTTATATCTTGGAGATGTAGAATTGCTTTCTTGCTTTACCCTGTAAATTCACCTATTTTCCAAAGCCTTCTTGCCCTTAGGCAATTTCAGCAAATCAAAAGTGTGATTATCATGCAAAGACTTCATTTCATCTTGCATAGCATCCAACCACTTCTTCTTTTCATCACTCTCCATGGCCTCATTAAAACACTCAGGTTCTCATTCACCTGTCAAGGTAACATAGTCATCAGAAGGATACCTGGTAGATGGTTTCCTCTGCCTATTAGACCTCCAAAGTTGAACTTGAGGTGGTTCAGGAGCATCACCAAGATCTTCATCTTGTGACATCTCATGTTCCTCTTCAGCATCATCAACAGGAATATCTACATCATCTCCAAGCTGCTGGTCACCAACATCATCATGTTGCTCATCATTCTGAACATTATTTTCAGCAGTATCCAGATCATGTACAGGCATCCGAACTGGATCAACATCAGACAAACTATTATCAATCTCTGGTGTAGTCTTCTTCATCTTATCAATGTCTTCAATGGTTTGGTCTTCCATGAACTTCATATCATGGCTTCTAACAACTTTCTTCCTAACTGGATCATATAGCTTGTAGCCAAATTCATCCTGACCATACCCGATAAAAATACACTGCCTTGTCTTTGCATCCAACTTGGATCTCTCATCCTTTAGAACATGAACATATGTTTTGCAACCGAAGACACGCAAATGATCATATTTGGCATTCTTGCCAAACCAAATTTTGTCTGGCACCTCTGCATTCAAAGCAACCGCAGGACTCAGATTAATAACATGCACTGCCGTGTACAATGCTTCACCCCATTTTAGGCAACTTTGCTTCAGAAAGCATACACCTAACTCTTTCAATCAAAGTCCTATTCATACTCTCCGCTAAACCATTCAGCTGAGGAGTTTTAGGAGGAGTCTTTTCATATCTGATACCGTGCTGCTTGCAATAAACATCAAATGGCCCACAATACTCACCACCATTCAGCTGAGGAGTTTTAGGAGAAGTCTTTTCATGTAAATTTTTGACAAGTGGTCGGGCATTTGTAACTATGTTATGTTTGGGAGAAATATTTTTATTAATGCCACATCTGTACCTGTTGTCACATAGACTGAAGTTTCATATTTTTTTATTTATTTGTATGAACAATTATAATAGATGTATCTTAATCGAGTACTCTCTCATTAATAGAGATATATCATATTTTTCGTATTTATTTATTTATTTATTTATTTATTTATTTGTGTGTTATTGAGGCAAGTCAAAAAGGCTAATGTGAATCTTGAAAAAATTGCAGAGAAAATCGCGTGTGTCAGAAAGCATCAAAAGTGAATATAGCAGGAAAAAGTCCAATAAAAAAAACAAGAAAAATAGAGAATAATGTAGAGAAGTAAATTTCATATTTTGTTTTGTTTCAATTTAATGTTATTGATTTTTATACATATTTGTTCTATCAAGATGAATTTTGCTTTTAATACATATTTATTGATATTAAATTTGCATTCATATTTTATCGTTAGTTTTAAATTTTAATACATGTTTTTTGGAAGTATTTGTAATGTTGTTATAGATTTAAATACATATGATCGGCCACATATTGGATAACTACTGAACAATTATGTGAAAAAGCTAGCTAAGTAATCAATTTAAATTTAACTGTAAATACTTTTAATAGTGGTCAAAATAAATTTTACAAAATTCATAAAAAAATTAGACAGAGAGATTATTATAAATAAAAAGAGTACATAAATCTCTCTGGATAGTTTTATATTTGTTCTAATAAATAAATAAATAAAGAAGATGCTGTTGAACAAAGAACATGCATTGATTTTTGTTAGGGTTAATATCTATTTTCACCCCTGACATATGGGGTGTATTTGAAAAAAACCCCTGTCAAAAAAAAAGTTTCAATTGTTACAATATGTTTGCAATAAACGCTACTTACCACTAGACCAATGCATTTTCTTTGTTACATATATGCATCAATAAATATTCATATCATTAACATATTAATTACAATTATCAATAAATTTTCTTAACTAATTGATTTAAATAATTTTTAAAAAAATGTTTTATACATATTTTATCTTTTTACTCTAACTTTTTTTAAATTTTAAATTTTCAAAAATCACTTAAATTTAAAAAAATCACTTAAATTTTCAAAAAACACTTAAATTTAAAAAAATCACTTAAATTTTCAAAAATCACTTAAATTTTCAAAAGTCACTTAAATTTTCAAAAATCACTTAAATTTTCAAAAATCACTTAAATTTTCAAAAATCACTTAAATTTACAAAAATCACTTAAATTTAAAAAAATCACTTAAATTTAAAAAAATCACTTAAATTTTCAAAAATCACTTAAATTTTCAAAAATCACTTAAATTTTCAAAAGTCACTTAAATTTTCAAAAATCACTTAAATTTTCAAAAATCACTTAAATTTTCAAAAATCACTTAAATTTTCAAAAGTCACTTAAATTTTCAAAAATCACTTAAATTTTCAAAAATCACTTAAATTTAAAAAAATCACTTAAATTTAAAAAAATAAATTAAATTTAAGTGATTTTAAATTTAAGTGATTTAAATTTAAGATACAATTATAATAGATGTATCTTAGCCAGGTACTCTCTCATTAATAGATATATCATATTTTTCGTATTTATTTATTTATTTATTTATTTATTTATTTGTGTGTTCTTGAGGTAAGTCAAAAAGGCTAATGTGAATCTTGAAAATATTGCAGAGAAAATCACGTTTGTCAGAAAGTGCCGAAAGTGGATATAGAAGTAAAAAGTCCAATAAAAAAACAAGAAAAATAGAGAATAATGCAGAGAAGTAAATTTCATATTTTGTTTTGTTTCAATTTAATGTTATTGATTTTTATACATATTTGTTCTATCAAGAAAAATTTTGCTTTTAGTACATATTTATTGATATTAAATTTGTATTCATATTTTATCGTTAATGTTATAAATTTTAATACATGTTTTTTGGAATTATTTGTAATGTTGTTATAGATTTAAATACCTATGACCGTATAAGTTTTTGCTTTAAAATTGATCTAAAGTTAACCATAAATACTTTTAATAGTGGTCAAAATAAATTTTACAAAATTCTTAAAAAAATTAGACAGAGAGATTATTATAAATAAAAAGAGTACATAAATCTCTCAGTTTTATATTTGTTCTAATAAATAAATAAATAAATAAATAAATAAATAAAATAAGATGCTGTTGAACAAAGAACATGCATTGATTTTTGTTATAATTTTGTTTGTTTGTTGTTTGGAAATAGAAAGAAAGGAGAGAAGTAAGTAACAAGCATAATTTTTTTGACTTTAATAGTAATATACCGTTAATATAAAAATATTACAAAGATATTCAATCAAAATATTTTAATTTACAATGTGATTTAATATTTTATATTATTATTGGTTTACGGTATAAAAATATTTTACATGTAAATTAACTTTTTCCAATTTTCTTTTAGAAAGTAAAAGGAGACGTTGATATATCTGTGTGGTTTGGGAACAATATTGATTTTAAATAAAATAATGAATATGTTGTAGTTTAATTATATACTTTAATTTTTCATATTTTAATTAATAGTATTAATTAAAAATTGAAATCTCAATAAAATCTAATTGTTTTAGACTTTCAATGAAAAGATAAGAAGCTAATTATCTTTCTATTCCTATCTCCAAAAATGTTGAATCATGTGTTTCATGGCTAAAATGGAGCCATAATGTTAAACAGCGTCAGTGTAAAGTTTTAATGTCATTTTATACTACATTTTTCACATTGAGTGATTAAGTCCATCATTTTATATATATTAAAAAAATATAAAAAAATAAGAAAAGATAATATTTTTATTATAATATTCTTAATCATATATTAAAAATGATAAAATTTAATTAATTAAAAAAAAATATTAAAAATTAATATATATCATTTATTTTAGAATAGTATTTTATTTCAAATAACTCACTTATTATACAAAGAAGGGAGTAGTATTTAATATGTGACAGGACAACATCAACAATCCTTTTTTATTGATATTAATATAGTATATTTCACATCTCTTAGTTATCCTGCAGCGTGAAGTAATAACGAGGTAGTGTATTCAGTTCAATCTTTTGTCTTTCGATATTTATAAAGTTGTGTGTAAATTTAAAGGTACTTTTCAATTTTTCATATTATACCAACATTTGTTTATTATAATGTGCATTATTTATGGACCCTTTGTATACATGCCAACTATTTTTTCATCTGCAACCACTCATTCACAAGACAAACTTAATATTGTAATAAGGTTAATCTCAAATTTAAAATTAAAAATGATATAATTGAAAACATACCTTTTAATATTATTCCAATTTGTAAGGGTATATAACAATGTTTTATCAATTTTTCATATAATTGTAAATTTTTGTTTAAATGCATTTAACTTTAGTTTTTAAAATTTTAATTCTACTTTTAAAAAAAAAAACAGTATTAAAATATTAATAGCATATTCCTTTTACATTCTTATAACAGTATTAAAAAACAGTATTAAAACAGTATATATATATGAATTCATACGAAAACATAACACAGATATCTCATAATTTACCCTAAAATTTAAATGTATTTCTATGATGATAAATATATCTAATAATTTTATCAAATAGTTAATTGATAGATTTTTTTAATAAGACTAATTATTCTACTAATTGTAGGATTGAAAAACCAACCATACTAATACATGGATATTTTCAGTATCTATCGGTTTCAAATTTGAAATGATATGGAATTATATATTTAATTTATTTTTTTGGATTTGTGAGTTTTGAAGTATAAATTTAAATTTGTATTATCTATTATTCCATTGAATATTATTTCTATTCATGTTATTTTTCCTTTCTATCAATCTTTAGGTTTTTCTATTTTCGGAATGCATAAAGTGAAAGCAACATTATCCAAATTTAAATTAGGTTATTGTTTTAGTTTTTTATTTGGAAAAAATTGGGATGAGGAACAAATGAACACATAGTTTTGAAAAGAAAAAGAATTGGAGTGAAGGGATGATCTACAGTTTTTGCTGATGCAGGGGAAATACTATAATTATTTATTATAGAAATAATAAGAATTATTTGTTATAAAAATAATGGAAAAAAGTTCAAGGCGGTTGGAATTCAGTTATTGAAATTGACTTTTAAATTATGTTTTGGTAAATAACAAAATGAAGTGTTTATTTATAAGTTTTTATATTTATGTATAAACTCTAAACTATTTTTATAATCAAATAGATAATATGGTTAAATTAGGTGTATGCAGTGAATTTTTTTTTGGAATAATTATGTATTAAAAAAAATCGTAAATAATCATGTTTCAGAAAAAATTACGCAAATAATCATGTTTCAGAAAATTCTACAAGGGAGGAGTCATCCCACTTGGCGCCTCCACTCCCATTCTTGCCCTAGGCGCCATCCCACTTGGCGTCCCCTCTCTCTTTTAGTCAAGTGAGATGGCACATGCACTTTAAAAACAAGAGGATGCGCCATCTCACTTGGCTCCTAGGGCAAAATGTCGTTTTTATAAATAATTCGTCCGTTTCTCCGTCATTCCTCACACTTTCTCGCACTGTTCTCTTATTTTTTACTCTGTTATTTGCGTCATGACATCGTCCATGATTTTTATCAGAGATGGTTACGTTATTTTCTCCGCCACAAAACCTCCGATGAAAATGAAATTCTTGCACATTCACTCCATGGAGCGTCTGAAGAGGGAGTTGATGCAATGGCTAGAGGGAGACATCGTGGAGGGGGAACAAATTAGAAGGATCCAACTAAGACGAACAACAACCTCACTTGTGACAGGAAGACCTAATTTTTAGTTGGAGGAAGTCAAAACAGACAACGACGTAATGTTGATGATGCATGGTCAGATGAAATTGTTTTAACAGTTGTAATTGTAGACGGTTTATCGTGTTTTATTTCTTGTTCGCGCAATGTTTATTGTAACAAATACTGTTAACGAAAAACCCTAATGTTTACAGTATAATAAAGGAAAGATTTTTTGTAATATAATTTTTATGTGGTTGAGGCAGTAGCCCGATTCGGACAAGTTTTACGATTGTGTCCGACCTGACGATATAAACCACACTTTCTTTCCAGCTTGTCAAGGGAGTTCATTTCGGTTGTGATGCGCTTACTTTTGAGACGACCCTTTTTATTCCTTCGCATTTGGTCATTGTGCCATACTATTTCACCGTCGTATGCAGGCCAATAATCTGGTTTTGCTACCAAAGGGAAGCTGTTGTTGTAAATGTTGAGCAACATTTCAGATTTGTAAATGGGAGACAGAAGTTGTAGCGCGTCTTAATGAGTATAGGCACACGCGACAATGACATGAGAGCAAGGTATACGAAAGATTTGAAACTTGCCACAATCGCACCAACGAGAAGGTAGTACAACCTTATATTCTTGTCTTGGCAGACCCTTGTTGTGGTCGATTGTCTCTTTGACAATGAAGTTGTGGCTGTGTCGATCAAACCATATAACCAGATGGGTGTTGGCTTTGACACTTTCTGCCTTAATGTACTTCATACAACTTTCACTTCATAGTTGTTCAAATTGCAACACAACATTCCACATTTCACCTCTTTTTGCAAACAACGAAGCCATCCTAAAATATGTTGATTTAACCAAAGCAGTGACCGAGAGGTTTCGTATGCCTTTGAATACCCCATTCATCGATTCAATTAGATTTGTTGTCATGTGGCCCCATCTTTGTCCATTGTCATATGACCTAGTCCATTTTCTACCGGAATATTATCGATCCAACTACCGGCTTTCGGATTTGACAAACGGATCTCGTTGCGATAATATTTGAACGTAGGTTGTGTCAATGCATATCCCGCATTCATAACCGATTTCCTAAGAGTTTTATCTTTGATCTCCCTCGTGAAATTTTGGACGATATGTCTAACGCAATAGACATGCGTAGAAGGAGGGTCATGCCAACCGTTTGCAGGATTATTTTATGCACTTTCGATGGATGCATGTCTATCAAAGATCAAACAGAGATCAAACCGAGATCTGGTTGAGGAGCCACGTGTGTTCGGAGATTTTTGAGAAAAAAGCTCCAAGCACCACCAGTCTCCCTCTCGACTAGGGAAAAGGCAATTGGGAAAATGTTGTTGTTGCCATCTTGTGCAACTGCCATCAGTAGCGTGCCTTTGTATTTCCCATACAACCAAGTCCCATCAATTTGTATAATTGGTTTGCATGACACAAACCCTGTGATGCAAGGTTGAAAAGCCCAAAACACTCGACTGAATATTCCATTTCCGTTGAGTTGACTACCATCCAGGGCGTATGCTGACACTGTTTCCAGAATGTAAACAGTACCCGAAGAATAAGTTTGGAGTGCATTCAGGTAGCGAGGAAGTTCTTGGTATGACTCTTCCCAGTTTCCATATACCTTTTCAATCGCTTTGGTCTTTGCTAACCACGCCTTTCGATAAGACGGAGTATAGTTAAATACCATAGTGATGTGGGAGATTATGGTTTTCACCTTCAATGATGGATCGTTGCTAACGAGTGGTAGGATTTCTTGACAAATGAGATCATAATTTAGTTTCCGATGATCCTGTGATTGAGTAGAACTGACACAAGTGTGGGTAGACATGGAACCTATGACCCAACAATCACCTCTTAATTTGTGTGATGCAGTGAGCTTGAACATACAATCAGGGTGGACACACTTGATCTTGTACCTTTCTGGATTTACACGGTCCACCTTAAAATCGACCGAGTTGAGCATGTGAAATTTTTTGATGGCTCTGATACATTCTTCTCTGTTACGAAATTTGTCTTTCTCTTTTAAGTTTTCACCTGACTGCATATACGGATTGAAAAATAAATCAGAAGATGGTTTATCCCGCCCATGTTGAAGTTTGTCATGTGTGGAGGTGATGTGTAGATCTCGTTTGAAGGAATACCAGGTATCTCATCGTCTTTGGAATCATCATTGACCATTTCGTCAAACTCCAACTCGTTATCTTCTTCTTCTTCATCAACAACATCTACTTCTGCTTGTTCTGTCTCCAAAGGATCAACCACTTGTGACAGTTGAGGCTCTAGCAGCATAATGTACAACTCAATAGAGTCGTACCCAGAATACTCATGACTGGAAAACATGTTCTGAAGGTTCTCGTCATCTTGAACCTCAACCTTATAAAATATTATTTGGTTGTTACCAAAAAAACTAGATTCTGATAAAATATTTGTGTCACGGGGTCTCGTCCAAGTTTGGCCTTCAATCGTTTTTTGAAGTACAAGAAATTGGCTTTCCTGTTTAAACAAAATCAGATGTTCTCAGTGTCTCTAAACAAAAACCCAGAGGTGGGACAAATGTATGTCTCACCGTTGAAATATGCACTGATCACATATTGGGGTGCAGAGGCCATTGTGTATGACTGTTTGAAGGTTTGAAGGTTTGAAGTTTATGAGTTAATTGTGGAATTTTTGAATGTTCTAGTGTTTGAGAGATTAAGTGTACGAGTGTTTTGATAAATGTAAGATTAAATAGGTTGTACTGAATTTGAATAAACCAACATGCATTCAGAGATTCCTTCTCCAAGGCTGCCACCTAGCCTGCGCCTACACTGCAACCTCTAAAGCGCCTCCCATCATGTCCAATAGTGTTGCATGCATTCAGAGATGCCTTCTCCAAGGCTATCACCTAGCATGCACCTACACTGCAACCCATGCCACCTCTTATTCGCCAACAGGGATGGCGACACCTTTCATTTTTGTACTCTTTCGCCAAGTCCAATGGCGTCTCCCTTCACGTCCAATCGTGTTACATGCATGCAGAGATGCCTTCTCCAAGGTTGTCACCTAGCTTGCGCCTACACTGTAACCCATGCCACCTCTTATTCGCCAACAGGGATGGCAACACCTTTCATTTTTGTACTCTTTCGCCAAGTCTAATGGCGCCTCCCTTCACGTCCAATCGTGTTACATGCATGCAGAGATGCCTTCCCCAACGCTGCCACATAGCCTGCACCTGCACTGCAAGAGTGACACTTATCATGCATGCATGCACCCACCTACCACCTCACTTACTCTATGATAAAATTTTTCCTATAAATACAGAGCATTACATACTTCTCTCGCATCCACAATCGTCTCACTCTCTGCTACAAACTCTTTCATAATCTCTTACAATTTCAACTCTTTCATAATCTCAGGCATTTTCAATAATGGCTCTTCTCACAATGAGCGATTCTCACAGAGGCACAAGGGACAACATTTCAACATTTATAAGTTTCTTTTATACTTATACATTTTTCATACTTCTAGTAATGCTTTATTCATCTTACCTACTCTTACACCTTTTACATTATTAACTTAGGATACTAAAAGATTCAGAGTCCGGTCACACAACTACCTTGCTCCCGACCCGTTGATCGTACCCTATCTCGAATACGCAGGTTTCAGAAATGTTATAAAGATCTCCAACTGCACAATTGATTCAAAGTTCATACTTGCAATGTTGGAAAGATGGAGACCAGAGACCCATACATTTCATCTACCAATAGGTGAATGTACCGTCACACTAGAGGACGTGTACATGTTATTGGGTCTCTATGTCGATGGTAAGGCGGTTAATAGGTCGGTTCAACAACCCAATTCTCCGTGTGAAGAATTGTTGGGCAGGGATATGGTTGAAGGTGGTGGTGCGAGAGGTCAGGGTATACTACTTACTGAGCTAAAAAATCATTATGCGACTCTGGAATTGAACGAAAATTCCTCCGAGCTAGCTAAGGTAATAAAAGCTAGAAATTATATAATGAAACTATTTGGAACCTTTTTATTTCCCGAAAGTACGAGAAATAGTGTAAATTTTATGTATTTAAATTTACTTAGAGACTTCGAAAAAACTAGAAAGTATAGTTGGGGTTCTGCTGTTTTAGCCCATCTATACAGTTCCTTGTGTAAAAATGTAATCAAGGAAAAATGTACATTTTATGGCTGCGCTTTTTTACTTCAAGCCTGGGGTTGGTGGAGGATGGAGTCCCTAAACCTCATCAACAACAACACATTTGTTTTCCCATACGCAACAAAGTAAGTCACCAAGTTATATCATTTATTACTATTCATCTCTTCACCAAATATATGATAAAAATAAAATATTTTTCAATTCCTTTAGGTATTGCGTGAGGGGTATGGATTACGGCAAGAATCCAAGATTTAATATCGCACTATACCGCAATCTATTGGATCACCTTGGCCCGGATGATGTACGTCGTACCTTTCAACATTTCTACTTTTAAATTATTTATATATTACGGTTTCATTAACCTGATTTAATTTTATCTGCAGTTTGTCTGGAGATCATATTTGGGTTTGGACCATGAACCAAACCCCGAGGATGCAGCAATTTGGAGCGCAAATACTGCAATCATACGGTTCAATGTTATGGAGATACACCACATCGACCGTGTAAAGATGCAGTTTGGAATACATCAAGAGATACCCAGCGATCCGACTTGTTTGTCCCTGTGGCATCTAAAAAGGTTCGACGCCCAATAGGGTCTTACCAATTGGAAATAATTTGCTTCATAATGGTGTAAGATGTGGCAGAGGCATCACCGACATGTCTTGTAATTCCCAGTTTTCCTCAACCATGGTAATATGCGACACACAGATCAATATTTATCTTGGTACAGATCGGTTAGTACCCCTGAAATGCACGTGTCTCATCCAAGGTATTTGGTTGACCCACGAACACAATGGGCACAACCCTCATTTCCCCAACAACAAACCTAACACACATCAACCTCCCACCCCCCGATAAAATAGAACCACAAACACCCAACCACAGTCACCACCACAATACAGTTACACCCACATGCCTCACAACCAACCACAATCACCACCTCAGTACCAATATCCCCATATGCCTCACACCCAACCATAATTTCAATCACAATACCAACATACTCGCATACCCCACACACAATTTCAGTCTTCTGCATATTCCAATATGAGCCCCTCAACATCCAACCTTAGCCCTGATCTGGGATTATCCGAAGATTATGAACCAACCGACCCAACTTACCATCAACCACAACATCACCAAAGCACCTAACATCCTCAATACCAAACACCCCAAGATCCATTTCCTTTCTATCCCCCGTACTCAGACGACCAGTGCTACAGACCAACCATGGAACCCCACCCACCACCAACACGATCAAACTTTGAGGGTATGGATAACCGACTGTACCAAAGCGGATCTTCTAGATATGGAGATCTAACTGATTTCATGGACCCGGAATGCATTGACTTTGCTGGGCCATCGACCCTGCCACAGCAGGAAACACGACGAAACCCAACACGGGAAAGGCGAGGACGGGGATGCGGAACGGGGGGTCATTATCGGGTTTCGGGGAACCACTGATTAATCTATATTTTTTTATGCAATAGTTATGTGTGTAATCATATTTTGTAAATAAAAAGTCAATTTTGTTGATCCTATATCGAATACATAACGCACCGCATTTAAAATAAAAAACGCGAAAATTTGCCTTCTAATTGCACTAAGGCGCCATCTCACTTGGCTTAGGGCAAGCCTTTTAACACCTAGGCGCCAAGTGAGATGACGCCTCCCCTTAAAAATTAGGTGTAGGCGTCAAGTGAGATGGCTCTTCCCTTGGGGAGTTTTCTGAAACATGGTTATTTGCGTAATTTTTTTCTGAAACATGATTATTTGCAAAAAAAATTTAATACATAATTATTAAAAAAAAATTCGTATACTGTTTGCATATGCTCTTTATTGAAATAAGCTAAATACAATATTTTCACTTATCCAATTCTGAATGCAGAAATTGAACTTATTTCCATGATATTATATGTATTTAATCATTAATATTACTAATTAAATAAATAATTATAATATTGTTCCAAAATTTGTCATGATAAAAGAAACCAACATATGTAAGGTAATTTTATCAAATAGTTCCAAAATAAGTAGGTATTAAATATATAAAGTGAACAATTTAAATCGATAAAATTTTGTATTATTTTTAAATAAATTTTATTTTAAAAATAAGTTTTTTATTAATAAATATTAAAAAAATATATTTTTTTAAGAAATATTAATAAGAATAATATTATTTTATTATGTTAGGTCCTACCGAAATAATCATGAGTTATAGATGCATAAAATTAAAGGAAATAAGAGAACAAATGATAAGCTGCTTATTATATTTTTAGGAATGATTTTACAGATATATTAGAATTGTTCCTCTCTTGATATATTAGAACTGTATGGATCTCAAATGGTAAAGCACTATTATATAGTGTCATAAGCTCAATAAACATGTTATATATGAGTTTTATGGATAAAACTCCTCTCTCAAATATGCTGTAATCTTTACCGCAATTGACTCGATTTTCTTACGAGTGAATGTTTTTCTGTAATTGGTTCGGTTTTATCATCTTTTAGCTCCTAAAAAAATTAAAGCATGCTAATTTTCTTAATTTGGTTTGAGAAAAATTATGTTGTTGGTTAGTGTAAAAAAATATGCTTTTCTCCTGTAATCCACTTTTTATAGTTTATAATAGTTAGTTGTCAAAGTACGAAAATTGAAATGGCTTTACTTTGCATTTTGGTTGATCTTGGTTCATGAGATGATTTATAGTGTTGCTTAATGTAACAATTTGAATTAAGTTTATTATTATGCTACAAGATGATTGTTACATTGATATGTACGAAAGCACTATTGGAGTTGATTTTGTAAGTACAACTTTGCAAAACTTCTATCTTGTACTGATTAAAGCAATTTCTGATCTCCTATTTTTTTTAATTATTATTATTATTATATATGGTACCAAATCGAGTACCAATCATGAATTAATTTTATTGTTTATGTTTGCTGCCAAGAATGGTCAACCGTTTATAGGTATTTAATTTGATGAGATGATTGATTAAGATCATAATGCATAATACTTGCTAATGTTATTGCATCTTGGCATGATTAAATTGTTGTAAATTCAATTGATGGATTCAATTCATAATCTATGTAGCTAGTAAGTATTTCCAATGTTAAAGATCAAAACATTGACATGATTTATTTTCTATATAACCTTAATTTTGTGTTACCTTGAGAATATTTTGAGTAATTGGGTTTGGATCTCTTGAAGAAAACAAAACTACGTATGGAGACAACAAATCTCCGACTTCTTCACAATTAAATATTGTGGCAGTTGGATTTCTATTAATTGGTAGAATGATAGTAAATTAAAAACACTTCAATAAATCAAATATATAGTTATTAGGTGTACGATGTTGTAATAAATTTGTTTGTGAAGTGTTTGACTAATTAACTTTGCAAGGTCAAATATATACTATTACAAAATCCAACTGTTTGTGAAGTGTTAGACTACTCTACAAGTTTGGTGCACGTAAGTACATTTCCTTTTTTTATTACTGTCAACATCTATTAATATGTTATATCTCTCATCACTTTAATTATAATATTTATTTTAAAATTATTCAGGTATATTCATCATGTATGTATTGATAATTCAACATCAGAAGTATATAGATTTATGGACTCTGCTAGGTGTATGTATGTTGATAACGTGTCGAAATCTGAAGCAGATGTTAAAAAAATACATACTAAATAAGTTACGTGACGAAAACAAAGTGTGTCACTTACTACCATTAGTTCATGGGTAAGTTGTTATGAAAATGTGTTTTCTATTTTTTAATTTTGATAACATAGATACTTTGTGACTTTTGTGTTTCCACACGCACGTATAAATTTTATTGGCAATTGATAGTCATTTGTCCAAGAGACAATATTGTGGTGGTCTTTTGTTCACTTCATTGGAAAATTGATCAAATCACGAAGAAAATTGTTACAAAGTAAGTTTGTCTTTTATGTAACTTTTGTTATAATATATTATATATCTTATATACATAAATTGTTACAAAAGTAATTTCATATTTTATGTGGTTTTATATGGATTTTTTTCTTCTGAATTAGTGCTTTTGGGGTTCATCAAATGACAAATAGAAATAGAAAAAAGACTGCATGGTTTCATCTCAATGTAAGCGTGATGTAAATTATAATTCTATATTTAATTTTATGATAAGTTAATTATGTCGTTCATTTGTAGACAAGGCTACAACATAATTCTAATAATTGTGGATACTATGTGATGAAAAATATGTTAGATATTGTCTCTGCTAATATAACCGAGTCTTGGATGCAAGTAATAAAAATAACTCTGTTATTTACTTTGTGTTTTGCAACTCAATGTGAATTTTCAAATAATAACTCTATATTGTTATTTACGTATTGTAGGTATTTGATGACCTAACAGAATTAACACAAGATGATTTGTATGATTTGCGACTCCGTTGGGAAAATGTTTCTTTGAGTTATATAAAAATTAAACTTTATCTGGTGAGTTATATAGAATTGTCTATATATATATATATATATATATATATATATATATATATATATATATATATATATATATATATATATATATATATATATATATATATATATATATATATATATATATATATATATATATATATATATATATATATATATATATATATATATATATATATATATATATATATATATATATATATATATATATATATATATATATATCATTTGAGTTTCTTGACTTTGGTGTTGTCTGCCGATGTTAATTGGTGTTATTATTTTGGTGTTGTCTACTGAAGCTACAACTCATCTTCTTGTGGATTGCATGTTGGTATTTCAAGTGTGTGAAAAGACTTATAAATAGTTGGATATTTTTGTATAATTTCACTGATTTTGTTGTTGTAGTAGTCCACCGTGTGTAAACTTCCATATAATTTTGTACACTTATATGTATCCTAGATTAGTACTTTTATAAATCAATTGTTCATTTTGAAGAATATATATGTGCATCCTAGCTATTTGGTGCAATGTCTTTGATTTACTATATCGCTTGGATTTATATCGGACCCACACCCGATGTAAAAAGTCTTTCCTGCACTAGTGAAGCTAACTTAAACAATTGAGCATAATAAACTGACCAAATTCGACATGCTAACAATCCTAGCATATCGACTACTGCATACTTAAACATACTTCGACTACAGCATTGCAGGTCTTCTACTCCAACATGCGAACCAACTTTGACATCATGCTTAGAGCTTATCGAATTGTCGAACCAAGAAGCTACCCTTCGACCATACTAGAGTTTGATCCAATATCTCACAAATCTCCATCTTGAAATAAACTCTATAACATCAAGGGAATATGAAGTGGTGAAAAACACAAGAAGGGGGGGGGGGGGGGGGTTGAATTGTAAAACTGAAATCTAAAGCAATGAACACGATATTTTTATCCTGGTTCGTTTGATCTCAAACTACTCCAGTCCACCCGTCAAGGTGATTTCGCCTCTCTCCAACGAAGTCTTAATCCACTATATTCAACTGAATATTACAGACTGCTTTAACAACTGCTAAAGCCTTCTTGATTCAAACCACAACCCGGTTTGTCAAGGCAACACTTTCTTACAAAGAGATAAAACTATGTGTGTGGATGTTTTCTACAAAACTGTATCACAACTGTGATGTATACACAAAATGAAGCTTAGAAACTAGATTGCTAAACAGTAATGGAATATCAGAGTGTGTGGTTTAACAAAACTGGTAGAACGAAGATTATGGTTCAGCTTTTGTGCGTGTAGAGATTTGGAGAGCATTAGCCATTATAATCTTCAAAGCTTTGTTTATATAGCACTTGATGATGAACGTTGGATGCAATATTCTTGATTCAATGCTAATAACAAGCTTTCCTTATTGAGCAGATCTTGTCTGGAATGAGGCCGTTGGAATTAATTAGCTTTCAATGCACAGTACCGTTGCTTCCTTAACGCAAGTTCTGGCTTGGCTCATTCTGATTCTGCTTCGCTGCTGATGAACTATTGTGTTTCTGTATCAGAGTATTGAGCGCAGTCTTGTTCATCAGGCTTCAGCATGTACGTGAGTTGATCATCTGATTTTGACGTTCTGATGTAGCAACTTCTGATGCTGGTGTATGAAATCAAATTCTGATGCTGAAAAGACGTGATCTTGCTTATATCAATCAGAGTATCTGCAAGTCAGAACATAATAATTTTAGGCAGCAGATAGTTCATTCATGAAACTTATAAATACTATATCTTTTCACTTTGTTATCATCAAAACGCAAATATAGGGTAGTAGATTCAAACATTGTTCTAACAATCTCCCCCTTTTTGATGATGACAAAAACTAGATATTTTAAATGAAAAATAACGTGAAAAGGTATCTGGAAAATGTATCAGAGTAAGAAGTACGGAGAAGTCAGAGTTAAGAGATACTCCCCCTGAGTTGATTACTTCCCTTTGATTATACGTATTCTTCAGGATCAGATCTTTTTCTTTCTTTGAACATCAGATTATCAGAGTCTTTGACTTATCAGAAGCTTTATGTCAGAGCAGAGCTTCAGAGCTTTTCTTGTCAGAGCTTTGCTTTGGATCAGAACTTCATATTGATCAGAGCAACTTCATATTGGTCAGAGCTTCTTCATTTTGATCAGAGCTTCTAGTCTTCAGAGTGTCCAGGAGCTTCCTTGTGCCTGTAGACTTTAAACAAAACAGAAAGAACATTTCAAGTAATAGAGTTAGAATGTTTGAGAATTTCTGTCTAGTTAGCCCGTTATTGATTTAAATATCATTCTTGTTCTCCCCCTTTTTGTCAGCAATCAAAAAGTGTTGGTGATGTGCTAAAATAATTAAGATCAGAAAAACTAATCATATTAAAATAGTTCAGAATCAGAGCAAGAAAATATTACAAAACATAATCAAAACAGTACATCAGAAAATCAAGAAAACATGAAAAGGGTCATGCATGAAAGAAAATTTAAGGTTGAGGAGGCAAGCGTGTGAACAGGCTCTCCAGCATGGCTTGAATCTTTTCAGAAGTTTCATTCTGCTTATGAACCATGCTGACAACAGTGTCAATCTTGCTGTCCTGCACATCCATTCTCTCTTTCATCTTCTGATCGTTTTCATCCATCCGCTGCTGCAGACGCATGTCATTCAGCATTAGTTCTTCCAGAGTCTGCCTGTCCAAGGCAGCTTGAGAAGCATCAGAAGGATGAGGCTTCTCAGAACTTTCAGCAACATCCGCTGCTTGACTTTCATCCTGAATGGTCTTGTCTTCTTCTGATGGTTGCACCTTTGCAGCTTGCTGTTTCTCAGACCAAGGTTCACTGTCCAGAGGGAGCACGTCCTTTTTCAGAAGCATACTTTCAGCTTCATTCAGAAGTTTGCTGAAATTTTGCTGTGCCTGCTCATAGTTGATATCCTGCAACTTGAGAGCTTCAGCACGTACCCAAAGTCTGAACTGTGACCAGAGCTGATCAGAAGCAGCTGGGTTAATCATCC
The DNA here is from genome assembly GCA_948472305.1 of Vicia faba. NCBI lineage: Eukaryota > Viridiplantae > Streptophyta > Magnoliopsida > Fabales > Fabaceae > Vicia > Vicia faba. Next base: position 1,281,109,093 of record OX451738.1, read on the forward strand.
CAGGACAGACTTGCTTCAAAGAAGCAATCCATTGCAGCACACCTGTTTCAAAATTCAAAATACCAGAGCCAACATCTGGTTGCTTTGGTTTTGGGATGGCAATTTTGTGTTTTAGATCAGCAAGACGGTCAAGACTGGTTAAGTCAATGAAAGTCCTGCTGGGGTTTTCAGAGGTTTTCTGAGAGGCTGTTTGTTTTGGAGAAGGGGTATCAGAATCAGATATTTCGATTGGAGTGGGTGGTGTTTTGGGAGTCTTTGGTGGTGTCGATTCTGATGAGGATGGTAACTGGGGCATGATAACAGTGGTTCCACATGGCAACTGAATTGCCAGCGGTGATGGTTGAGGTGAGTGAGGGTCAGATTGAAGTGGTGAAGGTGGATTAATTTCTTGTTGGGGAGAGGGAGGTGGAATCTCTGATTGCTCAGGGATCAGAGGTTCTTCTGAGAGTGGTTGTTGTTGTTGTGGTTCTGGTTCTGGTTGTTGTTGTTGTTCTGGTTGTGGAGGAGGAACATTTTGTGGTTCAGAGTTTGGTTGAGCAGAGGCATGTTGACGCTCAATATCAGCCAGCACTTGGTCAAGTGCTGTTGTTGTTGAAATTGTTGGTTGTTTGGGTTGTCTGGTTCTAGGTCTTCTGAGTTTTAATGCCTCAGAAGGGTCTTCTTCTTGTATGGTTTCATCAATGGTAGGGATTGGGATTGATATTCTATGAGAGGTTTGAGGAGGGATAGATGTTGGAATATTAGATGAAATTAAAACAGGGGCAGCAGATGAAATACCTCTTTTCTTTGGAGTCTGCTGAGATGATCCTTCTGATGGCGCTTTCCTCTTCTTTGTCTTCTTCAGAGTCACTTCTGGTTGGGGTTGATGCAGATCTCTGATGTTCAGCTTTGGATCTGTATCATCTACCTTGTACGCATCTGGGTACCTGAGAAACATCTCTGGTTTGGATTCCATTTCAGAAAATACCGGAAAATCACTCAGAGGCACTCTTCTGCTGGAGATATCAGCAGTGGAAGTAGCTCTGGGTTCCTTCTGAATATTTTCTATCAGCTTCATCTTTTTCAGATTCTTTGCGTTCAGAGGTTTCCCAATAGTTGGTTCAATAGTGCTCAGCTCTTGAGCTTCTATCAGATGTTCAATCAGCCTATTCTCTGTCAGAATATCTGATATTAGCCTTCCAAAAGGTATCCAGTCCCTCTTGGTTCTTTCTTCTTCCCTTGTTTCTTTCACACTGGTTTTGAGATGGTTGAACAAGAAGTGAGCCAGATTGATCTTTATCTTCTGATCAATAAAGTAGATCAGAAACTGCTGATCCACATTTATATAATCAGGAGAACTTGTTGGTTTCCTGTGGTTGAAGCACCCCAGAACAATCTTAGCCCATACTCTGCAATGATCCTTCAGATCCTTAATCTTGCTGCTGGGCATCCCAAGAGTGAAAATCCTGTTAGCTACCACACCTATATCAGCACATCTTTCAGCCATGTCCACACAACGGACGCCACCACCACTTTGACCGATTAGCCTTGCAATGAGATCTTCAGAAATCACAATCTTCTTCCCCATGACACAGGAGATGACTAGATGTTTTGAAACCTTGGCGTGAATCCAAAATTCCTTGACCAGCGCTGGGAATGTTGGTCCAACCAACCTATCGAAATACCTCTCCCACTTTTGAGCCCTAATTTCTTCAGTTAGGTCAAAACCATTTTCCTTCAAGCTTTCAAAGTCAATGATTAACTCAGAAAGCACTTCAAGGTTCTTCACCGGAGTGAGGAGAGTTCTGAGTGGCACTTGATATTGCTCAGATGATGCTTTCTTCTGATTACCTGCAGAAATGCTGCTGGAGGATGCCATTGTTCACACTAAAAGGGTTTTGAGAATGAATTGAAGAAAAAGGTTTGCAAGAGATGAACTCAGAAATATGCAGAAAATGCTTGAGTGTTAGTGAGAAAGCGTAAAGAATAAGAATGAGAGATTAATGTGCTTAAATAGAGTTTTCAAAATTATTTTGAAAAGATAAACGTTTTTAAGAGAGAGAAAAATCATGATTGCCATTTAAAAGCATGATTACTTTTCATTAAATGCTTGCTGATTTTGGGGAATTTGAGAAAGATACTTAAAAACGGTTACCAGACATGTGTCTCAATGCACCCAATCAGCGCTTTGCCTTCTCAGAAGCGTGCACCGCGTTCTGCTTCAGAGATATGCTGATGATTGGATGACACTTGTTTGATGTAGTGATCAACACGTCTGTCTTTGAGCTTAGACTCTCAGATCTTTAGACTTGCATCTGATACAATCTGCATGTTCTATCTTTCTGAAAGGAGATTGATCAGAAGTTCACAGTAAAATAATTACATTCTGAAGGTAAATATATGGAATTAAAACATTTTCACTCTGGGCATACTTTCATGCTGAGATGTTTCAGAATGAAATTAAACCTATCTTCTGAAAGGGGTTTAGTAAAGATATCAGCCCATTGATGGTCTGTATCTATAAATTTTAAGTTCAAAATACCTTTCTGAATATAGTCCCTAATGAAGTGATGTTTTATTTCTATATGCTTAGCTCTAGAATGTAAAATGGGATTCTTACTTAAGCAAATAGCAGAAGTATTATCACAAAGTATAGGAATGTTACTCTCAAAAATCTGGAAGTCTTCAAGCTGACTTTTCATCCAGAGCATTTGTGTGCTACATCCTGCTGCTGCTATGTACTCAGCTTCTGCTGTTGACAGAGCAATTGTTGATTGCCTTTTGCTGGACCAAGAGATCAGATTTTCTCCCAGAAACTGGCAGCTTCCAGAAGTACTTTTACGTTCCACTCTGTCTCCAGCAAAATCAGCATCACAGTAGCCTACTAAGCTGTAATCACTAGATTTTCTATAAAACAAACCCAGATTAGTAGTACCTTTCAGATACTTGAAAATTCGCTTAACAGCTATTAAGTGAGATTCTCTAGGATCTGATTGGAATCTAGCACAGATACAAACACTGAATAATATGTCAGGTCTTGAAGCAGTCAGATAGAGGAGAGAACCAATCATACCTCTGTAGACTTTCTGTTCTACACTTTTGCTTACCTCTTCTCTTTCCAGAATGCACGTGGGATGCATTGGAATCTTTGATGGCTTACATTCTGAGAGGTCAAATTTCTTCAGAAGATCTCTGATGTATTTGCTCTGATGAATGTAAGTTCCTTCTGGAGTTTGATTGATCTGAATTCCCAGAAAGAATTTCAGTTCCCCCATGAGGCTCATCTCAAATTCTGCCTGCATACACTTAGCAAATTTTCTTCCAAGAGAAGGATTAGTAGAACCAAAAATGATATCATCAACATAAATTTGACAGACTAAGATGTCACTCTTAACTGTTTTACAGAATAGAGTAGTGTCCACTTTCCCTCTGGTGAATTCATTTTCAAGCAGAAAGTTACTTAGCCTTTCATACCAAGCTCTGGAAGCTTGTTTCAGACCATACAGTGACTTCTTTAGTTTGAAAACATGTTCTGGATGTTTTGTATTTTCAAAACCTGGGGGTTGGTGAACATAAACTTCTTCTTCTATATAACCATTTAAGAATGCACTTTTGACATCCATCTGATACAAAGTGATGCCTCTATTAACAGCAAATGAAATTAAAAGTCTGATAGATTCTAACCTGGCGACTGGGGCAAAGGTTTCTGTATAGTCTATCCCCTCTTGCTGACTATAACCTTGTGCAACCAGTCGTGCCTTGTTTCTGATGACTTCACCTTGTTCATTTAGCTTGTTTCTGAACACCCATCTTGTTCCAATGACGTTGAATCCTTTTGGTCTGGGAACGAGATCCCATACGTCGTTTCTGGTGAATTGATTCAGCTCTGCTTGCATTGCCAGAATCCAGTCATTATCCAGAAGTGCTTCATCAATAGAAGAAGGTTCAATCAGAGACACCAGTCCCATAAGAGTTTCTTCAGAGTTTCTGAAGCTTGCTCTTGTTCTGATTGGATCTTCCTTTCTTCCTAGGATAGTCTCTTCTGGGTGATCCAAGCTGCTTCTGGGTAATCTCTTCTGAGGTTGATCAGCAGCTGTTGTAGGATTTCTAGCAGTGCTCCTTTCAGACGTTGAAGGAATGTCTGTGTTGAGAGCTTCTGATGACTTGTCTTCAGAACCTGCAAATTCAATTTCTATACCTGCAAAAGTTTCATTCTGCTTTGACTTTTCAGAGTCAAGCTTATCATCAAAACGAACACTGATTGATTCTTCCACAATCTGTGTTTCTGTATTGTATACTCTGTACCCTCTTGAGCGTTCAGAGTATCCTAACATAATACACTTCTGTGCCTTAGAGTCAAACTTGTTCAAATAATTCTTTGTATTTAATATAAAGCAAGTACATCCAAATGGATGAAAATATGAAATGTTGGGCTTTCTGTTCTTCCACAATTCATATGGAGTCTTTTCCAGAATAGGTCTTATTGAGATTCTATTCTGAATGTAGCACGCTGTGTTTATTGCCTCTGCCCAGAAAGTCTTAGCAACGTTTGTCTCATTGATCATGGTTCTGGCCATTTCTTGCAATGTTCTGTTCTTTCGTTCTACAACTCCATTTTGTTGGGGAGTTCTAGGACAAGAGAAATCATGCAGAATGCCTCTGTCATTAAAGAATGACTCAAAATCTTTATTTTCAAATTCTCCACCATGATCACTTCTGACTTTAACGATTCTAAGATCTTTTTCATTCTGAACTTGGTTACAGAAGGTAACAAACACAGAATGTGACTCGTCCTTGTGTCTTAAGAACTTTACCCATGTCCATCTGCTATAGTCATCTACGATTACTAACCCATACTTCTTACCACTGACTGAAGCAGTTTTAACTGGTCCAAATAAGTCAATGTGCAGAAGTTCTAATGGCTTAGAGGTGGAAACAACATTTTTGGATTTAAAGGAAGGTTTTGCAAATTTGCCTTTCTGACATGCTTCACACAGAGCATCTGAATTGAACTTCAAATTAGGAAGTCCTCTGACCAGATTGAGTTTGTTAATCTGAGATATTCTTCTCATACTAACATGCCCCAATCTTCTGTGCCAGATCCACTGCTCGTTGTTAACAGACAGAAGACATTTTACATTCTGACTCTTTAGTTCAGAAAGTTTGATTTTGTAAATGTTGTTTTTCCTCTTACCATTAAACAGGATAGTCCCATCTTTCTGACTAACAGCTTTGCATGATTTTTGATTAAAGATTATATCATAACCGTTATCACTTAATTGACTTATGGATAACAGATTATGCATCAATCCATCTACTAGCAGAACATTATTAATAGAGGGAAGATTTCCATTACCTACAGTTCCAGAGCCGATTATCTTTCCCCTCTGATTGCCTCCAAAGCCAACGTGGCCTCCAGGCTTAAGTTCCAGGCTTTGGAACATATGCCTTCTTCCCGTCATGTGTCGTGAGCAGCCAGAGTCCAGGTACCATGACTGGTGTTTCTGACTTGCTGCTAAAGATATCTGCAACATGTATTATTTTATCCTTAGGTACCCAGATTTTCTTGGGTCCTGATTTGTTAGTTTTGCCAAAACTCTGGTTGAATTTTGGTTTCACAGAGTGCTTACTGCTAGTATATTTGATATCATGTGTGTGACCATACACAAAGTGTGAATTTAGAGGAGTGTGTTTAATGGTTAAGTCCATGACATTCTTTGGTGTAGGAACCTTACCTTGGTATCCTATTCCTTTCCTGCCGTTTCTGCTAACTCCATAGATCATTGAAGCCATTCTGCTTCTATCTATGCTTTTAGCTAGGAACTTCTGGAAACTGTGATCATACTCCTTGATGATCTCATCAGCGTTGCTGGGAGTTTCAGAAATTGGTTCCTTCTGAGAGTTTTGTAAAGTGTTTTCTAATTTTGAAATCTTATCTCTCAGCTCAGAATTTTCCAATTTGAGACTCTCAGACTTATTAGAGTCAGATTCAAGATTCCTTTTCAGGTCTCTGAATTTAGCTCTAATCTGCTGATAACGTTCCAGAATCTCATTAAGGCTTTCAGCAAGTTCAGCCTTTGTAAAGTTAACAGCGAAGTTAGGAAATACCTCTTCTGTGTCTGATTCTGAGTCTGATTCAGAAGCTTCACTATCTTCTGAAATGTTAGCCATGAGAGCTATGTTTGCCCTTTCATCATCTGATTCTGAGTCAGCTTCAGACGAGTCAGAGTCATCCCATGTGGCCATGAGACTTTTCTTCTTCTCTCTTCCAAACTTCTTTTTGGGCTTTTCCCTCTGAAGCTTTGGGCAGTCACTCTTGTAGTGTCCTTGCTCATTGCACTCGTAGCAGATGATGTCTTTGGTGTTTGGCTTCTTGCTACTGGAGGAGCTTTCAGATCTTCTGTATCCAGAGGAAGAATCTGTCCTTCTGTATCTGGAAGAAGACTCGTTCTGATCAGATCTTCTGGGATTCCTGAACTTCCTTTGTCTTTGCTTCCACAGTTGATTTACTCTTCTGGAGAGAAGGGAAAGTTCATCTTCTTCTGATGAGGATCCATCAGATGTTTCTTCAACTGCCTGCAAAACTTTAGACTCAAATTTTCTGTTAGATTTTAATGCTAAAGGCTTACCTTGCTTCTGAGGCTCATCAGCTTCTAGCTCTATCTCATGACTTCTGAGGGAGCTTATAAGTTCCTCCAGAGTGATTTTGTTGAGATCTTTAGCTAGCTTCAGAGCAGTAACCATAGGCCTCCACTGCTTGGGTAAACTTCTGATTATTTTCTTGACATGGTCAGCAGTAGAGTATCCTTTGTCCAGAACTTTGAGACCAGCTACCAGAATCTGGAATCTAGAGAACATAGTTTCAATGGATTCAGATTCTTCCATTTTGAACGCCTCATACTTCTGAATGAGCGCCAGAGCTTTTGTTTCTTTGACCTGAACGTTGCCCTCATGCGTCATTCTGAGAGAATCAAAGATATTCTTTGCTGTGTCTCTGTTGGAGATCTTTTCATACTCAGTATAGGAGATGGCACTGAGGAGGATGGTTCTGGCCTTATGGTGATTCTTGAAGTCACGCTTTTGTTGATCAGACATTGATTTTCTATCAATCTTCTGGCCACTTGCATTCACAGGGTGCGTGTATCCATCTGTCACCATATCCCACAGATCAGCATCATGTGCTAGACAGAAGCTTTCAATTCTGTCTTTCCAGTAATCAAAGTTTTCTCCATCAAAGACTGGAGGTTTGCCACTGAATCTGTCTCTGTCCTCATTGTTGTCATTGCTGATGTGAGAATTGTTTCCTGCCATTGTGTTTTTCTGACGCTGGATCTTGTACTGACACGGTTAAGTGTTTTAGCTCAGAACCAGGCGCTCTGATGCCAATTGAAGTGGTGAAAAACACAAGAAGGGGGGGGGGGTTGAATTGTAAAACTGAAATCTAAAGCAATGAACACGATATTTTTATCCTGGTTCGTTTGATCTCAAACTACTCCAGTCCACCCGTCAAGGTGATTTCGCCTCTCTCCAACGAGGTCTTAATCCACTATATTCAACTGAATATTACAGACTGCTTTAACAACTGCTAAAGCCTTCTTGATTCAAACCACAACCCGGTTTGTCAAGGCAACACTTTCTTACAAAGAGATAAAACTATGTGTGTGGATGTTTTCTACAAAACTGTATCACAACTGTGATGTATACACAAAATGAAGCTTAGAAACTAGATTGCTAAACAGTAATGGAATATCAGAGTGTGTGGTTTAGCAAAACTGGTAGAACGAAGATTATGGTTCAGCTTTTGTGCGTGTAGAGATTTGGAGAGCATTAGCCATTATAATCTTCAAAGCTTTGTTTATATAGCACTTGAGATGATGAACGTTGGATGCAATATTCTTGATTCAATGATAATAACAAGCTTTCCTTATTGAGCAGATCTTGTCTGGAATGAGGCCGTTGGAATTAATTAGCTTTCAATGCACAGTACCGTTGCTTCCTTAACGCAAGTTCTGGCTTGGCTCATTCTGATTCTGCTTCGCTGCTGATGAACTATTGTGTTTCTGTATCAGAGTATTGAGCGCAGTCTTGTTCATCAGGCTTCAGCATGTACGTGAGTTGATCATCTGATTTTGACGTTCTGATGTAGCAACTTCTGATGCTGGTGTATGAAATCAAATTCTGATGCTGAAAAGACGTGATCTTGCTTATATCAATCAGAGTATCTGCAAGTCAGAACATAATAATTTTAGGCAGCAGATAGTTCATTCATGAAACTTATAAATACTATATCTTTTCACTTTGTTATCATCAAAACGCAAATATAGGGTAGTAGATTCAAACATTGTTCTAACAGAATAAACTAGCTTTCTTCATGCAGCTTTATCAATTGCATACAGTGGAAAACTTGCAACTTGGTAAAGATTTGGTGATCTTATCAGCAACATTGCGATCTGTCGAAACCTTCAGCACTTGGACTTCTCGATGCTCGATTACCCCTCTGACAAAATATAGCCTCACATCGATGTGTTTGGTTGGCTCATGATAGGTTGAATTCTTCTACAAATGTATAACACTTTGACTATCACATTTAACAATGATAACTCGACCTTAAAGTTTTAGCTCCTTAACAAAAACTTTAAGTCACAATGCTTCTTTGACAGCTTCAATGAGGGAAATATATTCTAATTCAGAGGCTGATAAGGCAATAACCTTCTGAAGTGTCGCTTTCCAACTTATTGTTGTGCCAAACACAATGAAAACATATCCGGAAGTAGATTTTTTGGAATCCATACAACCTGCATAATCAGAGTCGACATACCCTCCAATTACTGCTTTCTTATCTTCACCACAAGCTCCACCATAAATTAGGACTATGTCCAGAGACCCACTTATGTACCTTAGAATCCACTTCAATGCTTGCCATTGAGCCTTTCTAGGATTTGCCATGTACATGCTTACAGGACTTATTGCATATGCTATGTCGGGTCTACTACAGATCATAACATACATCAAAGAACCTACTATGTTATCATATGTGATGCTATTTATATAAGCTCTTTCGACCTCAGTATTGGTACACTGATCGATACTCAACTTGAATTGAGGGTTTGTTGGAGTCACAACAAGCTTTAAATTTGACATACCAAACTTTTCAAGAATCTTCCTTAGGTATGCCTCTTGAGATAAGCATAATTTCGACTGCTTTCTATCTCTTCAAATGTCAATCACAAGAATCCTGGATGCATCTCCCAAATCCTTCATGTCAAACTCCTTATTGAGTTCAACCTTCACCTTCATTACATCCTCGACATTGTTGATTTCTATGAGAATATCATCCATATAAAGCAACAAAATAACAAATAAATTTCCAGGTCGAAATCTGGAGTAAGCACAGTGGTCAAACTGACTTCTAATGAAATCTATGTATGCCATAAACTTGTCGAATCTCCTATTCCATTGTCGAGGAGATTGTTTCACACCATATAATGACTTGTTCAACTTGCACACATAATCTTTTCTCCGTTTTCTGCATAACCTTCAGGTTGCTTCATCAGAATTGTTTCATCTAGATCTCCATACAAGAAAACAGTCTTTACATCCATCTGTTCCAGTTCTAGGTCAAATTGTGCCACCATGGCAAGTAACATTCAAATAGATTTGTGCTTCACAATAGGAGAAAACACATAATTGAAGTTAACACCTTCTTTCTGAGTGAAACCCCTTATTACCAATCTTTCCTTATATATTTTTGACATAACTCCTTCGATTCCTTCCTTAACTTTGAAAATCCACTCACAGATGGCTAACCCGACTCCAGCTGATTTTTTGATCAGTTCCCAAGTATGACTATCATGAATAGATTTCATCTCGTCATCAATGGCCTTCATCCATTTAGTCTTATTTCGAATCCTCCTAACTTCCTTATAGTCTCTAGGTTCTTCATCTAGAACCTCACTTGAAGAGATTAAAGCATAAGCTATAAGATTTTCATACCCAAGTCTCTGAGGTGAATTGATGACTCTTATCGGCCTATCTCTTGCCAATAGGTAGTCTTCGACAATTTCCTCAATTTTCTCAGTATCTTTAGCATCTTGTGCTTCTTCTTCGACTTGATCTAGGATACACATTTCAATATCGAGATGCTCTACCTCTGTAGGAATCTCTTCCTTTTCCAGCTCTTCTTCAGATATCTCAGCACTTCGACCAACATCATCAATTTTCTTGTAAGCCATCTCAACTTCATTGAAAACTATATATTGATTGGTAATACACCTCTTGTGACCTGGCTCTAGGCACCATAGCCTATAAGATTTGACTCCTTCAGGGTATCCCATAAACATGTATCTCAGAGTTCTAGGTTCAGCCTTGTCTTGCCTAATGTGAGCATAGGCTACGCAACCAAATACTCTAAGTTTGTCGAGATCTGATGGATGTCCCGACCAAACTTCTTCTGGTGTCTTCATATATAACAAAGTCGAAGGACATCTATTTATCAGATATGTGCTGTCGAAACAGCCTCTGCCCAAAACACTTTCTTTAACCCAACACTAGTCAACATGCATCTAAATATTTCCAAAATGGTTCAATTAAACCTTTTAGCCATACCATTTTGTTATAGAGTACCTGCAGTAGTTATGTTCCTTGCAATACTAGAGGCTGCACAAAATTGTCAAATGCCTCATTTTAAAATTCAAGGCCATTGTCGATTCTCAACCTCTTGACCTTTCTGCCAGTCTGATTTTCGACCAGAGTCTTCCAACTTTTGAAATTCTCAAAAGTTTCATCCTTGGTCTTCTGATGAATACCTATAACTTTCTGAAATAATCATCAACTATGGGTAGAAAATACCTTGCTCGTGAATGTGATGAACATCTTGTCGACCCCCAAATATTAGCATGAATATAATCAACACCGAAAAATTATCCATAACCTAACGTTGAGATTTTTAGTGTAAAAATGAAGAAAAAATTAAACCAAAAAATGATGAAGAGGATTAACATTAAAGATTGGAATATTTTATTGTTTTCGATCTTACTTTGCGAAAAATCTACCCAGATCCACAGTTCCTAAAATAACAACAACAACAACCACTCAGATACAATTTGTAAAGAAGAGAAAGAAGGAAAAAGAAGAGAGAGAGAGAGAGAAGAAAAGAAACAGTTTGTTTAGAATAAAATTAAAAGTTAAATAGAAACCGATAAATGGAAGGAGATGGAAGAAAAAAAAAAACTGTCACAGGATAATTTTAGAAGAAAAAATTGAATGGACTAAACAAAATAGAATGGTGGATACTTAGACTATCCACGTGGAGGTTTGGTTGAGCAGTAGGACATATTGAGAATTTTTAGAGCCATTAACTTTCGTTTACGATAGATTAACTTGTAAAATATTTTGTGAAATTTCAATCTTTGCAATTGAATTTTTTGTCTTTGATTATGTTTCTTGTGGCTATTAATCACATGAAAAAAGAAAATAATGAATCAATTGATAATGCACAAATTAATGATGCAAATCAGATACATAATGGTTCAATTGTGATTAAGCAAAGAAATATAATGAGAGAAAATTTAAATGCATAAAAATAAGAGTTTATTGTATTAAACAAATATTCCATCAGTCTCATAATAGGTGTCATCATTTCAATTTTTATTTGTCTCAAATTATTTGTCCATTTAGAATACCAATATGATATGTATTATTTCTTTCCACTATCTTATTCTTATTTATTATATTTTAATTCATATAACTATTGTATTATCTATTATTAATAAAATTATTTTAATAAATGAAAACCATTTTATCATTAAAATCAACATAATTAATCATTATCTTAAAAAGTGTGAAAATCTCAAAGAAAACACCTATCGTAAATCGGAGAGAGTAGATAACTATTAATGTGACTTGTCTAAAAATTTCATGACATAATAGTTACCTGGACACCAATAATTAGAGTTGCTAATGGTATTGCTTTATGTGAAAATTAAATAAACTGAATTAAATCATAGTTTAAATTTATTCGAATTGAATTGAGCTGTTTTAATTTATTTAGAATTAAATCGAACTAGAATTATTGGTTTGGTATATTGTTTTAAAATTTCTAACTGTACTAAACTGTTAGAAGACAATTTTTTCCGAACCGAATCATTTATTAAAAACCAAACTGTTAAATTTTTTTTTTAAAAACAATTAAAAAATATTTTTAATATTTTTCATTTTCAGTTTTGGTTCAATTCGATTTTGATTGGGTTCAATTTCAATTTTAGTTCTGTTCAATTTTAACCTGGGTTCAACAGTTGAGTTCATAGTTTATTTTAAACAACACTACCAAAAATAACTCTTTCCTACCATGTTAATAAACTAATAGAGCAGACAATCATTTTATTTTTTGTATATCCATTCATAAGTTTATATCTAAACTGAGAGTTTTATCTTAAAGTGTACTCCCTCCTCCATTCTAATTTATAAGAGAAATTTATTTTCTAAATTTACTTTTTAGAATTTAAAAAATAAATTTCTCTTATAAATTAGATCGGAGTGAATATATTGACTAAGAGTCATATTTACATATCAATAATAAATACATCTTCATTGTTTGGAATTTAATGTAATAAGTAAATGATACATGTCTCGTCTAAGAACCAAATTTAATCAAGAAATTTATTTGAATAAATTATTGATGTATAAGAGAAGACCATGAACTATCAGTATTATCATCTCTAACACCTATTACTGGTTCATCTTGTAGACAAAAGTATGGTTTATTAGGCATTGGCAACTCCCCATCTTCTTCTTCAAGCATCTCCAACACTTTATCCATTGAAGGACGGTCCTCAGGTTTTGTTTGTATACACCACAAAGCAACAATCATCATTTTCTTTGCCAATTTTATTTCTTGATCTGTGTCATTTTCAATTGTTACTTCTCTTCCATCATGTAACTGATCATAAATCCAGAAAGGGAAATAAATTTGGCTGGATTGCTCTGCCAATGCATTCAAGTTCTTCCTTCTACTTGCCATCTCCATTAACAACATTCCAAAGCTATAGACATCAGCTTTGTTAGATATTGCACCAACATTTCTATAGAATAATTCAGGGGCCATGTATCCAATAGTCCCCCTTGCCGCTGTTAATGTCACAATACTTTTATCCATAGGACAAAGTCTAGCTAGTCCGAAATCAGAAACTTTTGGATTGAAATTCTCATCGAGAAGTATATTATGAGGCTTTATGTCAAAGTGCAAAATTTTCATATTGCATCCATTATGCAAGTAATCAATGCCTCGAGCAACTCCAAGAGAAATGGAATATAATTTTTCACAAGTCAGGGAATATTTCTCTTCAGCATGAGAATGTATGTATTTTTCTAGTGATCCATTAGGCATAAATTCATATATAAGAGCACGTTTTGATCCCTCTACACAAAAACCAATGAGTTGCACCACATTAACATGGTGAATCCTACCAATAGTAGCTACTTCATTAACAAAATCTTGACCGTTGGACTTGGCTTTGTCCAATAACTTGACTGCTACAAGACGACCACTTCGAAGTTGTCCTTTGAAAACAGATCCATAACCTCCATGACCTAGTTTTGTTTTGAATTTTTCGGTTATCTTTTTTATGTCTTTGTAAGAGTATCTTATAGGTATGATGTTATTGTCACTTTGCAGAAAATCTTCTATTCCATTATACATTGATAAATGTTTCTGTCTCCATTTGTAGATTAACAATGCAACAATGCATGGCACTCCAAAAACAATTTTAACACCAGTTAGACAGCCAATAAACATACCTATAAAGAAAGGAAATTTATTACCATAAAAAATAGTCTTAAAAGCAATATCTAACGTCAATTTGATATCTATAAAATATTTGAATATTTACACAAGAAATTTTTATTTAAATTTTATACAAATGACATTATTGTCTCAGCCGTGCACGTATATAGTGATGCAAGTTCAAACTCATGATATTCTTTTAAGAGAGAAATTATGATTATTACACAGTTAAATAAAAAAAATAAAAAATAAATAAGGAAATGTCATTATCTTGTCTACTCTTTCAGTGAATCATTATCAAGATGACTGCAATTTTTGTTCTAGATTTTGTTTATGTTTGATAGGTATATATTGAGATTAAAAGAGAACAACAATATAAAATAAAACATAAATTAAATAAGTTTTATAATTTTAAGTTTTATAAAATATTATGAAAATAAATTTATCAAATAATTTTTTTATTTTCTCTTTTTCATAACAGTTTTAATATGTGAGTTTACCAAATATTTTTTTTCTTAATATATTTTATAAACAATTTGTTAAATTTTATTAAAAAGTTTTAAAAAGTAAAAGTAAAATCCTTTTGAACTAGTCGTAAATCTCACACTTTACTAAGTATGCATTGAGTTGATTTAAGAGAATGTGAGAACTTACCTATGTATATCAAGGTAGATATGACAGCCAAAGCCAGAAAACTCCCATTTTCTACAATAACAAAATATATAATTAACAAACAAATTACCAATGCGCCTAGTTTGAATTTTTTATTTAAAATAATTTTAACATATACATGTATAAGGAATATAATCAATTATAATTATAGTGTCAAGCTTAAAATTATAAAACTTTTAGCTACATATGAATATAACAAAATTTACTATTGAAGGAGTAATTTTCTATTGTTAAGACTCGAGTCTTATTTGTAAGTGTTTTGTTGTTGACATTTTTTTTTGATAAAACCAGTTGTGTAAATGTCATGACTGATGTCATAACATTCTGGGATACAAGGTACATTCTGCAGAAAAAGAATGTTATACAGGAGCTACTCAATATGAGTGTTTAGCTGATCATTAAGCAATGATCATATTTATTGCATTCTACCAAAATCAGTAAACAGGATTCTTGTTGTCATAACCAATGTTAAGACATCCTGTACTGATCTAACATTTGTGCAGATTTGTTATTTCTGAGAATTTTCAGGAATCTGGTTTATACAGTCCAGATCATATTCTCACGTGGACATTAGATTAACTCTGCTTAACCCTAATCTGGTTGTTAAAGACCTATGACCAAGTCTTGAGGTTAACCCTAGCTATTTTCGTGGAAGCTCTAACTGAAGAATAGCTGCCTATATATTCCTCATGAAGACTGTTGGTGAAGAACACTTTTTGACAGAAGATCAATAAGGGATTGTATAGTTGTAACTACTGTGATCCAAACAATTGTCATTGTGATAAGTGACTTGGAGTAGGATTTGATTGTAAGGGTTGTGTATCACTCAAAGCTTTGAAGTACGAGTGTTTGTGTCACTTGATTAAAGCTTTGAAGCAAAGTCAAGTTAGAGTTGTGTATCACTCAAAGCTTTGAAGCAAGAGTGTTTGTCACTTGATTAAAGCTGTGAAGCAAAATCAAGTGTGTGTACTGAAGAGTATCTTCATAATTTCATTAATCAATAGTTTCGTATCACTGCTGTGATTGAGGGGGAGTGAGCAGGAACTCAGGTTTAAGTTGATCTTAGATTGGAGTTGCATTGGGTAGGTCTTAAGTGAAGGAGATAAACTGGTTGGTTTATTCCTAAATTAATATCGCTTATAGTGCATTTCCTCCCTGGCTTGGTAGCCCCCAGAGTAGGTGTTGTTACACACTGAACTGGGTAAACAATTGATTGTGTTCTTTATTGCTTTTAAAATTAATGTCTTGAAGTGTGTCAGATACGGTGTTATAACATTCATTGTAACATTGAGTATCTGCTGCCAGAATTTCAATTGGTATCAGAGCGGGCACCCTACCTGTCTTACTGGGTGAGATCTAGGGATATTATTTTTTGGCGCTATGGACAAAGAAGGAGGATTTGGGAACAGACCACCCATTCTGGATGGATCAAATTATGACTACTGGAAACCTCATATGATTGCCTTCTTAAAATCACTGGACAAAAAGGCTTGGAGAGCTGCTGACAAAGGATGGAACCATCCCACCATAACTGGGAAAGATTGGACAACCAGTCTGAAACCTGAGGAAGAATGGAGCAAAGAAGAAGATGAGTTATCCCTGGGTAACTCCAAAGCATTAAATGCCTTGTTCAATGGAATTGATAGAAACATATTTAGACTAGTACATCAATGTGAACTGGCCAAGGATGTTTGGGACACTCTCAAAACTACCCATGAGGGCACATCCAAAGTAAAAATGTCAAGGCTTCAGATGCTGACTACCAAATTTGAGAACCTAAGGATGATGGAAGATGAGACCATTCATGAGTTTCACATGAACATCTTGGAAATTGCCAACACCTCAGGAGCATTGGGAGAAAAGATGTCAGAAGAAAAACTGGTGAGAAAGATTCTCAGATCCTTGCCTAAAATATTTGCAATTAAGGTGACTGCTATAGAGGAAGCTCAGGATATCTGCAACTTGAAGGTTGATGAACTCATTGGGTCACTTCAGACCTTTGAGATGGGGATCAGTGACAATGTCGACAAGAAAAACAAGAGCATAACACTTGTATCTAATACTGAAGATGAAAATAAGAAGGATGAAGAAGAAAATATTTCAGAAGCTATAGCCATGCTTGGAAGGCAGTTTAACAAACTCATCAAGAGAATGGACCCAAAGTCAAGGTCATATGTCAAGAACATCCCCCATGACATTAGCAGATCTTATGACTCCAGCAGAAGACCAATGTCTGAAGAGAAGGGAAATCAAAGCAAAGGAATCCAATGCCATGGATGTGAAGGATATGGGCACATTCGAGCTGAATGTCCTACCTTTCTTAAGAAACAAAAGAAAGGAATGTCTGTTACTTGGTCTGATTGTGACTCAGAAAGTAATTCTGAAGAAGAATCTGCCAAACTAGTTATTGCACTAACTGGTATTTGTAACTCTGATAGTGACTCTAGTGATGAGGAAGTAACATTTGAAGAACTGGATGACTCCTACAAGAAGTTATGTATCAGAAGTGCTGAAGTCTGTCAGCAAAATGAGAGACAAAAAAAACTCATAGTAAAGTTGGAGGCTGAGAAGAAGGTAGTCACTGATACTATAAGTCATCTCGAAAGTGAAGTCCAAATGCTAAACTCAAAACTTGATCAAATGACCAAATCTGTCAAGATGCTGACAAATGGAACAGATAAATTAGAAGAAATCCTTCAGGTTGGACAAAATGTGGGAAACAAGTCTGGTCTAGGATTTGTGGCAACAAAGAAATCTATTGTAGACAAGAAGAAAATCAGGCCTGATAAACAAATGTCAAAGCAGATGTCACAACATAGCACTCAACATCGAGAACAGAGAAATATGAAGAAAAAGTATCAAAGATGGAGATGTCATCATTGTGGGAGGTTTGGTCACATAAAGCCATTCTGCTTCAGATTATATGGATATCCTAATCAGACCCCAATTGTCAAACCTAAGTCTAACAAAGAACCATATACTCAACATTGGAAGAAAAAGGCTGCTGCCCTGATAGCTCACACCTCCCTTAGAGTCTCTGCAAAGGAAGACTGGTACTTTGACAGTGGATGCTCTAAACACATGACTGGAATCAAGAATCTTCTCAATAATGTTAAACCTCACACTACTAGTTATGTGACTTTTGGAGATGGTGCTAGAGGAGAAATCAAAGGAGTTGGAAACTTGGACTGCCCTGGAGTTCCAAACCTAAATGAAGTATTGCTGGTAAAAGGCTTGACTGCTAATCTCATAAGTATCAGTCAATTATGTGATCTAGGATTCAAGGTCAACTTCACCAAGTCTGAATATCTTGTAACTAATGAAAAACAAGAAGTTGTAATGAGATGAGTCAGATCTAAAGAAAACTGCTACTTATGGGAGTCTGAGAACACTAATTATTCTTCTGTGTGCTCTATTGCCAAAGAAGAAAAAGAAGTGAAACAGTGGCACCAAAAACTTGGTCATTTACATCTAGGAGGAAAGATAATGGTAGCTCAAATCTATGTTGATGACATAGTGTTTGGGGGAATGTCAGATAAAATGGTTAAACATTTTGCTGACCAGATGCAAGCTGAATTTGAAATGAGCCTCATGGGAGAATTGACCTACTTTCTTGGACTGCAAGTCACACAGATGGAAGACTCAATTTTTCTGTCTCAAAGCAAGTATGCAAAGAACATTGTCAAGAAGTTTGGAATGGAGAATGCCAGTCACAAAAGGACTCCTGCACCTACTCATTTAAAGCTGTCCAAAGATTCAAGTGGGGTTAAGGTGGACCAAAGCTTGTACAGGAGCATGATAGGAAGTCTGCTATACTTAACAGCCAGCAGACCTGACATTGCTTTTGTAGTTGGAGTATGTGCAAGATACCAGGCTGAACCCAAAGTAAGTCATATCAACCAAGTGAAAAGAATTCTGAAGTATGTGAGTGGAACTTACAACTATGGCTTGCTGTACTCTCATGGATGTGAACCAACTCTGACTGGTTACTGTGATGCTGATTGGGCTGGAAGTGCTGATGATAGAAAGAGCACCTCTGGAGGATGTTTCTTCTTGGGAAATAATCTTGTCTCTTGGTTCAGCAAGAAACAAAACTGTGTGTCTCTATCTACTGCTGAAGCTGAGTACATAGCAGCTGGTAGTAGCTGTTCTCAAATGATCTGGATGAAACAGATGCTTACTGAGTATAATGTCACACAAGATGTTATGACATTGTACTGTGACAATCTGAGTACTATCAACATTTCCAAGAATCCTATTCAGCATAGCAGGACCAAGCATATTGACATTAGACATCACTTCATCAGAGATCTTGTGGAGGAAAAGGCGATTAAACTGGAACATGTTGCCACTGAACTACAACTGGCTGGCATTTTTACCAAGGCACTTGATGCTAGTCAATTTGAAAATTGAGGGGCAAGTTGGGTATTTGCCAACATGAAGAAATGTAGCAATTAATTTTGCTTAAAACAAGGGATGAGAGAGATATTTTAGTTAAGTCTACTTTGATTGGGCTAATCATCCGCTTCTCTATTTCTTTCCAAAATTTTAAGAAGTTGAATAGACATTCATATATCTCCCTCCTCTCGCGTTTCTGCAACAATCACCAATCTCTCAAACGAAGATTTCACTATCACTGTTACCTGTTTTCTAAAACACTCAAAATGTCTCAACTATCCATGTTATCATCCTCTTCAAAGGCGACTGCTTCTTCCGCATCCTCTGATCGCGAACCTAGGGCAATCACAAACTGCATGGATTCTGATGTTCTGGAGATAACTCCTCTTCGTGAACTGGAAGCTGACCCCACTAAGGTCAAGAAGCTACGAACCAGACATGCAAGAAGATCACAAGCCTCTCCATCTGGTAAATCCTCTCAACCATCATCTTCTGTTCCTCCAGAAATAGCAAATAGGGAAGGTTCTGTTTATGTTCATCAAGCCATAGCTGGACTAGTCACTAGGATTCTAAATGAGAATCACTCAGTACCTGGCATTTATGTACCTTTGAACCAAGAATCTGCTAGTCCAAATGTTGAAATGAATCCAGATGTCACTCAGAATGTTGAGACACCTGATGACAACATTAGGAAATCTCCTGAAAATCATGATGATCACCAGAACCCTACTGAGAAGTATGTTGAACCCCCGATTATTGATGTTGATGAAGAATACTCTGACAATGATTTAATTGCCAAGATCAACACTAGCATAGCTAGAAGGATGATGAACAGAAAAGGAAAGCAGGATGCTGCCAAAAGCCTCTCCAAAGAGAAGGCTACTGAAGTTGTTCATAAGAAAACCGGGTCTGAGAACAAGACTGGAGTAGAAGCTGTGAAGGCTGGATTGTCAAAAGAGAAAGGGAAGGTGAAAACTAGATTACCTGTTGGTAGTCTCTCAAAACCTTTGAGACAACCAATAGCCAAGAAAAGGAAGGAGCCTGAACCCTCTGAATCTGATGAGGAATCAGAATTTGAGTTTGATGTTGAGAGTAATGTTCCAGACATTCCTCTCAGAAAGAAACTCTCTTCGAGCAAAATTGTAAGTGTTTAGTTATTGGCATGTATTTTTGGTAAAACCAGGTGTGTGAATGTCATGACTGATGTCATAACATTCTGGGTTATTAGGTACTTTATGCAGAAAAAGAATGGCATACAGTAGCTGCTCTTTATGAGCGTGTATCTGAGCATTTTGCAATGATCACATTTATTACTTTCTACCAAAGTCAGTAAACAGGATTCCTGTTGTCATAATCAATGTTAAGACATCCTGTACTGATCTAACAGTTATGCAGTTTGGTTAATTCTGAGATTTTTCAGGAATTTGGTTCATACATTCCAGAACAGAATCTCACGTGGACTTTAGGTTAACTTAGCTCAACCCTAATCTGGTTGATAAAGTCTTGTGACCAAGTCTTGAGGTTAACCCAAATTAACCCTAGCTTTTCGTGGAAGCCCTAACTGAAGAAACATCTGCATATATATTCAACAGGAAGGATGTTGGAAAAATCAACTCTTTGACAGAAGATCAACTAGGGGCTGTATAGTTTTAACTACTGTAATCCAAGCAAGTATCATTGTGATAAGTGACTTGGAGTAGGTTTTGATTGTAAGGGTTGTGTATCACTCAAAGCTTTGAAGCAAGAGTGTTTGTGTCACTTGATTAAAGCTTTGAAGCAAGGTCAAGTTAGGTTTATGTATCACTCAAAGCTTTGAAGCACGAGTGTTTGTGTTACTTGATTAAAAGTTGTGAAGCACAATCAAGTGTATGTTCTGAAGAGTGTCTTCATTATTTCATTAGTCAATTGTTTAGTATCACTGCTGTGATTGAGGGGGAGTGAGTAGGAACTCAGGTTTAAGTTGATCTTAGATTGAAGTTGCATTGGGTAGGTCTTAAGTGAAGGAGATAAACTGGTTGGTTTATTCCTGAATTAATATCTCTTATAGTGAATTTCCTCCCTGGCTTGGTATCCCCCAGAGTAGGTGTTGTTTCACACTGAACTGGGTAAACAATTGACTGTGTTCTTTACTGCTTTTTGATTTACTGTCTTATAGAAAGTCAGATACAGTGTCATAACATTCACTGTGACATTGAGTATCTGCTGCCAGAATTTCAATTGGTATCAAAGCAGGCACCCTGCCTGTCTTACTGGGTGAGATCTAGGGATATCACTTTCTGGCTCTATGGACAAAGAAGGAGTTTTTGGAAACAGACCACCCATTCTAGATGGATCAAATTATGACTACTGGAAACCTCGTATGGTTTCCTTCTTAAAATCACTGGACAAAAAGGCTTGGAGAGCTGCTGACAAAGGATGGAACCATCGCACCATAACTGAGAAAGATGGGACAATCAGTCTGAAACCTGAGGAAGAATGGAGCAAAGAAGAAGATGAGTTAGCCCTGGGTAATTCCAAAGCATTAAATGCCTTGTTCAATGGAATTGATAGAAACATATTCAGACTAGTACATCAATGTGAACTGGCCAAGGAAGTTTGGGACACTCTCAAAACTACCCATGAGGGCACATCCAAAGTAAAAATGTCAAGGCTTCAGATGCTGACTACCAAATTTGAGAACCTAAGGATGATGGAAGATGAAACCATTCATGAGTTTCACATGAACATCTTGGAGATTGCCAACACCTCAGGAGCATTGGGAGAAAAGATGTCAGAAGAAAAACTGGTGAGAAAGATTCTCAGATCCTTGCCTAAAAGATTTGCAATGAAGGTAACTGCTATAAAGGAAGCCCAGGATATCAGCAATTTGAAGGTGGATGAACTCATTGGATCTCTTCAGACCTTTGATATGGGGATCAGTGACAATGTCGACAAGAAAAACAAGAGCATAGCACTTGTATCTAATACTGAAGATGAAAACAAGGAGGTTGAAGAAGAAAATATTTCAGAAGCTATAGCCATGCTTGGAACACAATTCAACAAACTCATCAAGAGAATGGATCCAAAGTCAAGGTCAAATGTCAAGAACATTCCTTCTGACATTAACAGATCTTATGACTCCAACAGAAGACCAAAGTCTGAAGAGAAGGGAAATCAAAGCAGAGGAATTCAATGCCATGGATGTGAAGGATATGGGCACATTTGAGCTGAATGTCCTACCTTTCTTAAGAAACAAAAGAAAGGAATGTCTGTTACTTGGTCTGACTGTGATTCAGAAAGTAATTCTGAAGAAGAATCTGCCAAACTAGTTACTGCACTAACTGGTATTTGTAACTCTGATAGTGACTCTAGTGATGAGGAAGTGACATTCGAAGAACTGGCTGATTCCTACAAGAAATTATGTATCAGAAGTGCTGAAGTCTGCCAGTAAAATGAGAGACAAACAAAACTCATAATAAAGTTGGAAGCTGAGAAAAGGGCAGACATTGATACTATAAGTCATCTAGAAGGGGAGGTTCAAATGCTAAACTCAAAACTGAACCAGATGACTAAATCTGTCAAGATGCTGACAAATGGAACTGACAAATTGGAAGAAATCCTTCAGGTTGGACAAAATGTGGGAAACAAGTCTGGTCTAAGATTTGTGGCAGCAAAGAAATCTGGTATAGACAAGAAGGTCAGGCCTGATAAACAAATGTCAAAGCAGATGTCACAACATAGCTCTCAACATCGTGAACAGAGAAATATGAAGAAAAAGTATCAAAGATGGAGATGTCATCATTGTGGGAGGTTTGGTCACATAAAGCCATTCTGCTTCAGATTATATGGATATCCTAATCAGAACCCATATGTCAAACCTAAGTCTAACAAGGTACCATATACTCCACAGTGGAAGAAAAAGGCTACTGCCTGATAGCTCACACTTCCCTTAGAGTCTCTGCAAAGGAAGACTGGTACTTTGACAGTGGATGTTCTAAGCACATGACTGGAATCAAGAACCTTCTCAATAATGTTAAACCTCACACCACTAGTTATGTGACCTTTGGAGATGGTGCTAGAGGAGAAATCAAAGGAGTTGGAAACTTAGACTGCCCTGGAGTTCCAAATCTAAATGAAGTATTGCTGGTAAAAGGCTTGACTGCTAATCTCATAAGTATCAACCAATTATGCGATCTAGGATTCGAGGTCAACTTCTCAAAATCTGAATGTCTTGTGACTAATGAGAAACAAGAAGTTGTAATGAAAGGAATCAGATCTAAAGACAACTGCTACTTGTGGGAGCCTGAGAACACTAATTACTCTATGTTGTACCCCAAAATTTGCCCTCCCATATTCTCCAAGAAATTGCCAAGCCAAGTCACAAAACTCCCCAAGGGTTGCACAATCAAAAAGGTCTCCTATACAGTCAAGATTAGGGTTTTGTGTTCTGATCAAGAAAGGAAGTTTTCAAAGGCCCAATCAAGTCTCACATGCCCACAAAGATGGTCAAGCATCCTCATATCAAGTTTCAAGGCATTCAGCTCAAAATTGCACAGTCAAAACCCTAAATTGCACTACAGTCAACTGTAGGGGCAAAATGGTCATTTGGCAGTCAAAAGTTCAAATTTTTGGTCAACATATCATTTTGAAGCCACAAACATCATTTGATCAATGCTTGATCATGATTCTCAAAATTTGGCTCAGAAAATCATCAAGATGCAAAAGTTTCCTTATTTGGACAGTTGAGAAAGTCAACTGAAATTGACCAGGGCATAACTTTCACATGGATTATCAGAAAAATTCCATCCAAAGATCATTTTGAAGAGAAAGACATTTCCTACAACTCATCTTCATACTTCAAGTCCAAGAAATGTTCTCACAAAAAGTTATCAATTTCAACATTATAGGTCATTTTCAAAAGTCAACAAAAAGGGACTTTAAGTCAAAGACCATAACTTGAGATTGGTAAATCAAAATGACATGGGACCAAAGGCATTGGTTAGAGGACTCAAAGACCTTCCCAAAATGTCCAAGAACATGAGAAAAGCTTAAAAATTGAGCAAGTTATGCCTTGTGGAAGTTGGGAAATTTTTGGATATTTTGAAAAGTCAACTTTGGTCCAAATGACCTAAAATTGCTAATGGGCCCATTTTTCTTCCATGATTCATCATTCCAAGCATATGCACGACCACCTGGCCCAAAGGGAAGTATTTTCTCATTTTTTATTTATTTATTTGAATTTTTATTTATATTAATTCAATTAAATCAATTAAATATATGAAAAATGTTTAAATTAACCAAGCCAATCTTTTTATACATGTTTTAAGGTCAATATTTCGTGTAAATGAAAACTAGGAAAGATTTGGGGTGATTGGATGCCAATTGACACAAAATACACTTGAAAAAGATATGAAAAGATCTTAAGAAAATCAAATATGCAAAACCATTAATTCATTGGATTTTATTGAGTTTTCTTAACCTAATTGCTTCACTACAAATGCCTGAAGAGAACCCTAATGCAAGGAGACCCTAAGCTGCGCAGAGAATACTATTACAAACTTGAAAAATTCCTTGAAAACTCAAAAACTGAAATCAGTGCTAGAGGTCAATTCAAAGCATAAGAATTGTTCCATTAGCTTCCTCAAGGTTCTCTGAACATGTGCCAATCAAAAACAACGACCGAAGCTCCAAGAATCGGTACAACGAACTCAAACTGTACCAAGGAAAATCCATGATCGTATTTTGATTTCTAGGCATCTTCATTGCATTTTATTTATATATTCATATTCCTTATGATGTGCTGATGCTAACCAATGCTTTTAATTGCATTTTTATGCCATACACGCGATTTCACCATGTTAGCTTTCTAGGGTTTGCAGGTTTTTGAATTAGGGGTTTCCACCCAAAGCAAAATTGGACCACCACAATTCCATCATTGAATTCAGTGCTTTGAGACGAACAAGAATCAGCCCTCGCGCTCAATTTATGAGCGTTGAGGGGCTAATCGCTATTTTCTTTAAAACCCTCTAAAACCACGCTTCTAAAACCGTTGCCATACGTTCTTGTTTCAGAAAAAAAAGAAAACACGTGAAGAAGACGATCACGTGGAAAGCGTTGGTTGGTGCGTTTGAAAATTCGCGCGCTGGACCACTAATGCCTTGGTTTTTCTTTTTATTATTTATTTGTCATAATATGTTAACACGCGTGATGTAGTTCAGTTGGCAAGCGAAGGGAGTATTAACGTCCAAGACCTGGGTTCGAACCCCAGGTCTGTATAATCTCCATAATATTTTTCAATACAAATTCCTATGCAGGCACAATCTTAAGGACTACCATACGTCCTCATCATCTATCCATCCACGTGCGTATTAGAACCAGATCAAAGGCGTGGATTCAACGAACACGTTAGGCCTTAGTCAACGCCCTACATGTGACTCAAGAAAGTCCACCAGGCCATTCTTAATGGGCCTGAGTTGCTAACAAAAGACCTCACAATTGGGGCCTGAACCCCCCCTGGTTTGCTTTCTCTATACTTTTTTTATTTTTATTTTCAATTGTTGTGTTATTTTCTTTATTGTCTTTATTTAATTAATTATTTTTATAATATATAAAAAATGCCTAAAAAATCAGAAAAGACAAAAATGTAATAAATATTTTTATTTTAATTATTTTCATAAATAAATTGTATATAATTGAATTTAGTATAATTAGGGTTTTTGCAATTTTAATTCTTTTTAATAAATCTAAAAAAAATAGAATTAGGTTTAATTGATAATTTTTATTCCCTTTTTAATTTTTTCCCTTTTCTCACCATAATGTTATTTATTTACTTTCATAATTAAATTGTACATAAAAATTAGGGTTTCATTTAGTTAAAAATTTCAATATTTTCTTAATAACTAAAAAATAATTAGAATTAAGGTTTGACATTTTATTTTAATTTTAATTAATTCTCTTTTTCTATTAAATCTTAAAAAACACAAAATATCAAAAAAAACATTCCTTTTTAATCTCTAATTTTAATTCCTCATTAATTCTAATTAATTAATTTATGCAATTTAACATTTTTTGCAAAAGGGTCCAACGCCCATATTCTCAAATCTTTTATTTCGCATATTTATTTTATTTCGCTTAATTAATTGTGTATCTCTCCCAAGGCCATGTAACTCGGACAATTTAACTTTTCGCACTTTTATTTGCTTTATTTACTTTTCGTCAAATCGGGTCCAGTTTAATTTTGGCGATGTGGACCCGCGCCATTTGTAATAGCCTTAGATTTACTTTCCCGCAAATATTTTTTAACTGTTAACAAAAAGCATGAAAGAATGTATGACTAAAATAAAATCAAGCGTAGATCACCAATAAACATGACAAGACAAATAAAAGAAAATGACACACGAATCGCACACACCACCCCTAGGGTACGCCTCACTGTTGCCTTGCCTTTCGAAAGGTGATCGTCGAGTAGAGGATGTCTTAGTAAGTCCTCATGATCCGGGAACCTGGCATGAGGGTAGCTTCTAAGGTGTCTTCCCATTGCTCTGGTGATCACCATGTCCCTACAAACTCGAATTGACCCGAACACCTCCAACGGTGGTGCTACCTACCTCTCAATGATGAGATGGCACTACTTTAAGGACATCTACACAGACGAATTCCTTAGGGTAGGTAGGTTCTCAAGGATACTTGCTCTAATTTCAAACAAATCAAAACATACTTTTCACACCAACACATTTTCAAAAGCTTTCAAAGCAAATTTTTCAAACACTCTGACGCACGAGTCGAACTGAAATTTTTCAAAGAAACTTTTTAAAACCCACATTGAAAAGCAAACAAACCTTTTTGAAAACACAATGAGCAAGTATCTAAGAGCCCATGGATAACCATGGATAGAAAGGGTGCTAACACCTTCCCTTTCTATAACCTACCTCCCGAACCGAGAGCAATCTCTATAAGGAATTTTTCTGTGCTTTTGTCCTTTCCGTTTGGAGAAAATAAAAGACGGTGGCGACTCTTGCTTCCGCGACATTTCGCGAACCAGCGTTAAACAGTCAGTTCCAGATCCACCGATCACAGAACTGGCGACTCTGCTGGGGAATTACACTTAAAGTGAGGTGTACCTTAGGGCTAGTTCATAACTGTGTTTTCAATTGTTTTCCCTGTGTGCTTTAAATTGTGGGTTGCTTGGGAGTTCTATAGATCCTAACCCGGATCTGGGGGATACCTTCTTAGAAAGTAGCAACAAGGCTGTGAGGGAACTGTGCGGGGTATACCGACATGGTTGAAACAGTCTGCTACGTTGATGTGGCACTTTGGTGTGTACCGGTAACCCTTGAGTTCAGTCAAGGAGAGTACGGGGCCTCCGCGTGGTGTCATGAAGCATCAACAGACCTTAGGAACCTTAATTGAACTATCTTGGCCTCTTTAGGGTAGTGAGATAACTGACTTTGGTGCAGTCCGAGGTTGGTTGATACTCGATACTACACTCAATTGAGGGTTGCTTTCCTGGAATATTTCGGTCGCCAGTTCAGTGGCTAAATCGAAACGATGAACAATGAAAGCAATCCAGTGATATTGGGGACCCTTAGAACCCGGTTACTTCTAATAGGACAGGTTGAACCCACCAACTTCAAGAAGGTACTACCCAGACCCCATGCTGGCCTTAAACCTTAAGGGCTTGTCTTGTGTGCCTTGTGTGCCTTACATGTTTGTCTTTGTAAATATCTGTGGTGTGTTTAATCATAGCATCATGACATCATCCAGCATCATATGCATTGACTAACCATTTCAGGGGTTCGAATCTTCATCTTTGTTCTTGTTTTGTAGGACATGGAAACTGTTCGTAGAAAGACAATTCAAGTCAGTCTTGTAAGGATCCCTCCTCAGCTTAAGGAACTTATATCCAGGATTCCCGAGAATTCTTCATTCAGTGAAAGGCATGGAAGCCTCATCAGCTTGGTCAACACCAACATTGAGGAAGATATGATCAAAGTCCTGTTCCAGTTCTTTGACCCTCTGCATCACTGTTTCACCTTCTTGGATTATCAGTTGGTACCTACATTGGAGGAGTTCTCCCGGCTCCTGAAGATCCCTATCCTTGATCAACTACCCTTCCACGGTACAGAAAAGGAACCTAAGCTTGAAGAGATTGCTAAAGCCTTGCACCTACAGTCATCTGATCTCAAGGGACATTGGGAAGTTAGAAGTGGTATCAAAGGGTTCTTAGCCAAGTTTCTGTTTGAAAAGGCCTTTGAATGTTGGAACTCCCTTGACTTGCAAGCTTTTGAAGAAGTGGTAGCCCTCCTTGTCTATGGTTTGGTTTTGTTCCCCAACCCAGATCAGCTTATTGATATCAATGCTGTCCAAATCTTTATGTCCAGGAATCCTATACCTACATTGCTGGGGGACATCCTTCACTCATGTTACACTCGAACCATGAGAAAAAGAGGTGTCCTTATGTGTTGCACTCCTCTCCTGGGAAGGTGGTTTATTTCGCACCTTTCACAATCAGTCTTGAAGAATGAGCGGGGTTTGAGATGGTCACAACGGTTGATGACTCTTACACATGCAGATATACATTGGTGCCCTCGGTCCAGAGGAGATGTCACTATCATTGATCGTTGCGGGGAGTACCCTAATGTTCCTTTACTTGGAATCAGAGGAGGTATTACTTATAACCCATGCCTAGCTTGGAGACAGTTTGGTTATGCTCGGAGGGATGGTCCTCATGACATGTTAATTCCTGACGTAGTTTTTGACTTCGACAACGATACTCAAGGACTTCGCCAGAGATTTATCAGAGCTTGGAGGATGCCAAGTAGGATAGACAGCAAGACACTGGGGCACAGGAACTCCATCCCATTGGAACCTTATCTCAAGTGGGTACGCGCCCGCTCCCAGAAGCTAGTGATGCCTTATCCTCATATGCTCCCGGTAATCAAAGAACCAGTCTTGGAAGGGGGAGTGTCCTACACTATTCAGCACCCTGATATGCCCACATCCTGGGAAGAGATGCAGAAGAGCTGGATCCAGCTTAAGGAAGAAAAGAATTCTCTTGAGACTAATCTGCAGGCTAGTGAAAAGAAGGTCCTGGAACTCACCCGCCTGTTGCATGAGGAGAGGAACCTCAACACCTACATAGCTCCAAAGAGGATGCGCAGTGTATTTTGGGATTGATTTGATTTTTGTATTATTTGCCCATGAGGCTTTGATGTATTAAACAATTATTTCCTTAATGATAACGTGTGTTCGTTTTGGTCTACAACAAAGTTGAATTTTCGAACCCTTGAATGCATTGCATGAACACATATCATTCATCATGTGCATAGCAAGTTTTTTCCTCTTTTCAGGTTGCTTACAGTTCTTCGCTGTTTATTTCAGCATCATGAATCCCGACTCGTCAGCAACTGAGACAACTATCAAGGCTCTTCAGGCGCAGAATGCGCAATTTCAGGAACTAATCATGGGCTTGGCTCAAGGCCAGGCAGAATTGAAGGCTATGCTCCTGAAGAAGGAGAAGAAGAAGAAGAGAAGAACTGTTCTGTTCAACTCGGGCCGAAGGTTTGGCAATACTCTGCAGCAGGGAGAAGCTGATTCTTCTGTTGACAAGAATAGTCCTCAGGCAGAAGCAAGGGTTCCTAGTTCGGTAGTCTCCGACAACGAGACTGATTTTGATGAAGAGCAGTACCCTCCTGCAGAAGACAGATACAAGCAATTGGAGGATAGGTTGAAGGCTATGGAGGTTCAACAGGTACCTGGGCTGGACTTTGGAGATCTGGGTCTGTCAACTGGTGTGATTATCCCTCACAAGTTCAAAGCACCATCCTTCTCTAAGTATGACGGGGCGTCTTGTCCCAAGCTGCACTTGAGGTCCTATGTTCGGAAAATTCAGCCGTACTCTGCGGATAAGAATTTGTGGATCCACTTCTTCCAGGAGAGTCTTTCAGGGACTCATCTCGAATGGTTCTATCAGCTGGATGGGACCAAGGTTCGTAACTGGGAGGAGTTGGCTACTGCTTTCTACAAGCAGTATCAATATAATGCCGACCTTGCCCCCACGCGTACCCAACTCCAGGGTATGTCGTTAGGTGCAAGTGAAGGTTTTAAAGAGTACGCCCAGAAGTGGAGAGACCTGGCTGGCAGGGTGCAGCCACCATTAACTGATCGAGAGTTGGTAGACATGTTCTTGGGGACCCTATCTGGGCCATTTTTCAACCATCTCATTGGGAATTCTTCTGCTGGGTTCACCGATTTGATTCTGACTGGGGAGAGAATTGAAGCTGGGCTGAAGTCTGGAAAGATTGCGAAGGGTGCATCATCTAGTGCAGAGAAGAAACCCTTCAAGAAGGAGTCTAGTGCCGTGTATGGTTCCAGGAAATCGGAGAAACCTGATCGCCGCCAATCTGTCAGTGCGGTAATGATCGCTAAGCCTGCTGCCGCTCCCCGGCCAAACAATCCTCAAAGGGCTGAAAGACCCCGGAGAGAGTTTACCCGGTTAAGCATGACCCTATCACAAATCCTGCCACAGTTGCTAGCCACCAACTTAGTGACTGTCAGAGAACCTCCGAAGTTTCCAAATACTACCTCTCCTAAGTACAACCCGAATGCTCGTTGTGCTTACCATTCAGACAGCCCGGGGCATGCTACTGATGACTGTTGGGCATTAAAGAACAAGCTGCAGGACCTTATTGACGCTAAAGAGGTACAGTTTGAGGCATCTGAGAAGCCTAATGTGGTGACGGCTCCCCTGCCTGCTCATGGAGTAAATGCTATCGGGGACGAAGACGAAGTGGACGATGCTGAGTTTGATAGCTGGATCTACCCGGCAACCGACGGCGGATCTAATAATTGGAGTGCAAAGGACAACCTATCTGTTTCTCTTGTTACTGAGTAATGAATTCCTATGTTTTGTTATTTTGTAATAAACAATAAATAAACTCTTTGGCCCGGTGTCTTACCCGAGGCACCGTGGTATCATTTGTGAGGGCATATAAATTTTCATTTCATATATCATGAATGAAAATCTTGGACGTTTTCTCGCATTGCAAATATTGTGCTCCTTTTCTGTCTTTATTTCCTTTACATATATTTCAAAACAGCTGTATTTACACACACACTCACTCATACAGGTTTCAATCCACGCTGGATCTTACTGATAACAGCTCTTCCACTGCCAGTTATGACTTCGAAAATCCGATCAACTTAGCCGAAGACGAAGGTGAAGATGATTGCGAAGTGCCTGGTGAGCTTGCAAGACTGTTGCTTCAGGAAGAGAGGGCAATTCAACCCCATAAAGAGCCAGTGGAAACCATAAACCTGGGTACTGAGGCAGACAGGAAAGAGGTAAAGATCGGCGCCAACCTAGAGCTCAGCGTGAAGCAACGGTTGACTCGGATGTTACATGACTATATGGAGATCTTTGCCTGGTCCTACGAAGACATGCCCGGGTTGGATACCGATATTGTGGTCCATCACTTGCCAACTAAGGAAGACTGTCCTCCGGTTAAGCAAAAGGTCCGCCGGATGCGTCCAGAGATGTCTGAGAAGATCAAAGCCGAGGTCATGAAACAGTTTGATGCCGGTTTCCTTGCAGTGACTTCTTACCCTCAGTGGGTTGCTAATGTGGTGCCGGTACCTAAGAAGGACGGTAAGGTCAGAATGTGTGTCGACTACAGGGATCTGAACAGGGCTAGCCCCAAGGATGACTTCCCCTTACCCCACATTGATGTTCTCGTTGATAATACGGCTCAGCACAAGGTGTTCTCTTTCATGGATGGTTTCTCAGGTTACAATCAGATCAAGATGGCACCTGAAGACATGGAAAAGACTACATTTGTTACTCAGTGGGGCACCTTCTGCTACAAGGTCATGCCTTTCGGGTTGAAGAACGCTGGGGCAACCTACCAATGTGCCATGGTTGCTTTATTTCATGACATGATACATCATGAGATAGAAGTGTATGTTGACGACATGATCGCCAGGTCCCAGACTGAGAAAGAGCACCTGGATCATCTGCAGAAGTTGTTTGACCGGTTAAAACTGTACAAGCTGAGATTGAACCCAAACAAGTGCACCTTCGGGGTAAGATCGGGAAAGTTGCTAGGCTTCGTGGTCAGTGATAAGGGAATTCAAGTGGACCCTGCTAAGGTCAAAGCTATTCAAGAGATGCCAGTTCCCAGGACAGGGAAAGAGGTCAGAGGCTTTCTAGGACGCTTGAATTACATTGCTCGATTCATCTCACATCTGACTGCTACCTGTGAGCCAATCTTCAAATTGCTGAAGAAAGATCAGGTAGTACGTTGGAACGATGAATGTCAGGCTGCTTTTGACAAAATCAAAGAGTATCTCCAAGAACCACCTATCCTTATGCCACCGGTTGAAGGGAGACCTCTGATACTATACCTGACAGTGCTTGACAACTCAATGGGGTGCGTACTGGGACAGCATGACGAGTCTGGCCGAAAAGAGCATGCCATTTATTACCTTAGCAAAAAGTTTACCGACTGTGAGACCCGATACTCACTGCTCGAGAAAACTTGCTGCGCTTTGGTATGGGCTGCTCGCCGGCTGAGACAGTATATGCTGACTCACACTACCTTGTTGATCTCAAAGATGGATCCTATAAAGTATATATTCGAAAAGCCTGCTCTGTCTGGGAGAATTGCAAGATGGCAGATGATCTTGACAGAATATGACATTCAGTACACGACCCAGAAAGCCATCAAGGGAAGTGTATTGGCAGACCACCTGGCACATCAAGCTGTAGATGACTATCAATCAATGAACTTCGAGTTTCCGGACGAAAGCATCATGATTGTAACTGATTGTGAAGTGCCTGGACCGGATGAAGGACCTGAACCAGGATCCCGATGGTCTATGCACTTTGACGGAGCCTCTAATGCTTTGGGAAATGGTATCGGCGCCATCATTATATCTCCACAAGGTACTCATACTCCACTCACTGCCCGGCTGTGTTTCAACTGTACCAACAACATGGCGGAGTATGAGGCGTGCATCATGGGTCTTCAAGCTGCGATCGACCTAAGAATCAAGTTTCTGAGTGTCTTCGGAGATTCCGCTCTTGTGATCAATCAGATTAAAGGAGAGTGGGATATGAAACATCCAAACCTGATTCCTTACAGAGAATGTGTGTTGACCCTGATCCCCCACTTCACAGAGATAACCTTTGAACACTTTCCAAGAGAAGAGAATCAGCTGGCGGACGCGTTAGCTACCATGTCTTCTATGTTCAAGGTCAAATGGGACAATGAGGCTCCCCAGATCATCATCTGGAAACTGGACGAACCGGCATACTGTTGTGATCTCGAAACTGAATTGGTGACTGAGAAGCCTTGGTACCATGAAGTGAAGAGATATCTGGAAGCTCAGGAATACCCTGAAGGTGCATCTGTCAATGATAAGAAATTCCTGAGGAGGTTCGCAGCCAAATTCTTCCTTAGCAACGGCATCTTATACAAGCGAAACCATGATTCAACCTTACTGCGTTGTGTGGATAAGACTGAAGCAGAAATGATCATGGAAGAGCTACATGAAGGAACCTTTGGCACGCATTCCAGTGGACACACTATGGCTAAGAAGATCCTACGGGCAGGATATTACTGGTCCACCATGGAAGCTGACTGCTACCAACATTCCAGGACATGCCACAAGTGCCAGATTTATGCGGATAAGGTGCATGTTCCTCCGGTTCCCCTGAATGTTCTGACCGCGCCTTGGCCGTTTGCAATGTGGGGCATAGACATGATCGGCGAGATTAAACCTACGGCATCCAATGGACATCGCTTCATCCTAGTGGCGATTGATTATTTTACAAAGTGGGTCGAGGCAGCGTCCTATGCTACGGTAACCAAGACTGTTGTGGCACGGTTTATTCGGCATAACCTGATCTGTCGGTACGGTGTCCCCGAGCGAATAATTACAGACAACGGTACCAATCTGAACAACAAGATGATCGCTGAGCTCTGCGAACAGTTCAAGATACAGCACCACAATTCTTCTCCTTACAGACCGAAGATGAATGGGGCTGTAGAAGCAGCAAATAAGAACATCAAGAAAATCGTGCAGAAAATGATAGTGACCTACAAAGATTGGCACGAGATGTTACCGTTCGCTCTACACGGGTACCGTACCTCAGCTAGGACGTCAACCGGGGCAACTCCTTTCTCTCTGGTTTATGGTATGGAGGCAGTCTTGCCGATCGAAGTACAAATTCCCTCTCTCCGGATAATGAAGGATGCAAATCTGAATGAAGATGATTGGATCCAGACACGACTTGATCAACTCAATCTCATTGATGAAAAGAGGCTTGCTGCTATCTGTCATGGTCAGACGTATCAGAAACGGATGATCAGGGCATTTAACAAAAAGGTCAGACCACAGGAATATCGAGTTGGGGATCTGGTAATCAAGAGAATCATCCTTCCTCAGAGTGATCCAAGGGGCAAATGGACCCCTACGTACGAAGGGCCATTTGTGGTTAAGCATGTGTTCTCAGGAGGAGCCATGATATTAACCAACATGGATGGTGACGACCTTCCTCACCCCGCCAATGCAGACATGGTAACAAAATACTACGCATGAAAAAAGACCCGCTAGGCTGACATGCCTAGGCAAAAATTAGGGCTTCCCGTCGAACCAAAAGGGTTCGGGCAAAATGAAGGGATGAAAATGAAAAATGTACACCCGGCAAGTCGAAAACCTGAAAAGGCGGCTTGGGCAAAAATGGGTATCCCGGTGGACTGAAAACCCGAAAGGGCGGTCCAGGCAAAAATTAGGGATAAAAGCGTAATACTATGTCTCATTGGATCACCTCGCATCCAGAATCCGGTATCTACATCAAGTTCAGACGGCATCGATCAATCAGCTTCACCTTCAACCAAGGTCATCAAGTGATGAGACGCTCGGAGTTATAAAGACAATAGCAGAGTTGAAACCCAGTGGGATCATCCATATTTCACACAGCTGTTTTATTTTCTTTTGTACAAAATCTTGTATAAACTCTTTTGTTCGGCGACATTCTCTTACTAGGACGTCAGCCTCTTGTACATAAAACGCCTATTCACAGGCCATTCAAAATCAATACAAAAATATTTTCAGTTAAGCATGCCAAGTATTTTTCCTTTTTCTGTTTTGTTTTGCGAAGAACGTCCAAGGTTCAATTTGTGATATATGCATTGACAATAATTTGCTAACTCATAAATATTTGCATACGAAACAAAGGAATTAATTACAGGTGACACTAGAAACAGGGGCAATAAAAGAGTTGTCTAAGCAATCTAATTGTTCCATCCTCCAAGGTACCAAGGTAAGTTCAGCTAAAGAATATAACCAGATACCTTAAAACCCCAGAGAGTAGGTCAGCAGTCAATACACTCTCTCCAAGATATATCATCAGTAAGTCTCAAGAAAGTTGGGCATCCTCCAGCAGATCCCAACATTTACCCAGCAGCATATATTCTTAACAAGCATCCCCGGCAGTCTTGGTCTAAAGATTATTCCCCGGCGGCATATCAAATATTCAAAGGAATCACTTCCCCGAGGCAATTCAAAACTTCCCCATGAGAGTCCAATCCAGTTCCCCAGGAAAGATGGAACTCATATCCCCAAGCAATAAGCTTATCCCCAGTAGATTCTGGAAGCTTATCCCTCGCAGAGCACGAACGCGTCGTCCGGCTTGATTTAAAGAGTTAATTCCTTAACAGGATATAACTGGGTTATCCTCAGCCAAAAGCCACGGAAAGAGCGTCGTCGACATAGTCTTCCTATCCCCAGCGAAGTCCATTCATACTTCCAACACAACCAAGATATCCTCAGCAAGTCATTCTCAACAATTCAGCAAAGCATCTTTTCCCCACAGAGTATTGCTCCCTAGCATGGTCGCTAGAGTATCTTTTCTCCCCGCAGAATCTTCCATTTGCCAAGTTTATTCCGCAACGGAGTCATCTTCTCCTACCGGTATTCTTGCAGTTATCATCCCCAGCGGAAGCAAAAGCTTATTCTTCAACATCAGCCCAGGATATGACTTCCCGGCACCCGTCAAGGATTTAATTTCCTAGACGAAAAACACATTCATAAAATATCACATACATCATTATAGCATGCATAGACGCATCATATCATACAAATCTCATTTATGTTGAGAACATCATTGCTTGATCCATATCATGCATTGCATATGACTGACCTTTACCTTTCAGGAAAGATGCAGTTGAAATTCTCAAACATATTTCAGGGCCTTCTCTAGTCCAGCTAAATCGACTCCCAACAGATTTTTCTGATAAAGACTCAGTAGAAGTAGTCTTATGGTTCCCTCTCCAACGGCGAGTGAGGTGGTAAGTCCTTTTTCAGATGTTTCCCTCTCCGACGGTGAGTGTGAGGTGATAGTCTCCTATGGTTCCCTCTCCGACGGCGAGTGAGGTGGTAAGTCCTTTTTCAGATGTTTCCCTCTCCGACGGTGAGTGTGAGGTGATAGTCTCCTATGGTTCCCTCTCCGACGGTGAGTGAGGTGGTAATCCCTTCTTCAGATGTTTCCCTCTCTGACGGTGAGTGTGAGGTGATAGTCTCCTATGGTTCCCTCTCCAACGGCGAGTGAGGTGGTAATTCCTTCTTCAGATGTTTCCCTCTCCGACGGTAAGTGTGAGGTGATAGTCTCTTATGGTTCCCTCTCCAACGGCGAGTGAGGTGGTAAGTCCTTTTTCAGATGTTTCCCTCTCCGACGGTGAGTGTGAGGTGATAGTCTTATGGTTCCCTCTCCAACGGCGAGTGAGGTGGTAAGTCCTTTTTCAGGTGTTTCCCTCTCCGACGGTGAGTGTGAGGTGATAGTCTTATGGTTCCCTCTCCAACGGTGAGTGAGGTGGTAATTCCTTCTTCAGATGTTTCCCTCTCCGACGGTGAGTGTGAGGTGATAGTCTTATGGTTCCCTCTCCAACAGCGAGTGAGGTGGTAAGTCCTTCTTCAGATGTTTCCCTCTCCGACGGTGAGTGTGAGGTGATAGTCTTATGGTTCCCTCCCCAACGGCGAGTGAGGTGGTAAGTCCTTCTTCAGATGTTTCCCTCTCCGACGGTGAGTGTGAGGTGATAGTCTTATGGTTCCCTCTCCAACGGCGAGTGAGGTGGTAAGTCCTTTTTCAGATGTTTCCCTCTCCGACGGTGAGTGTGAGGTGATAAGTCCTATGTTTTCCTCTCCGACGGTGAGTGAGGTGATAATTCCTTTCAGATTATAATTTCCTATAGAACCCTCTCCGACGGTGAGTGAGGTGACTCCCTCTAAGATTATAATGTCCTTTGGTTCTCTTCCCGATACTACGAAGATGGTAATTCCCACCAAGATTTTCTCAACGAGCGTTGTTGAAGTTAAAGTCATCCAAGGTTCTCTTACCGCTCATGCTAAGGTAGTAACCATCCATGGTTCATTCATCATCTCGTGAAGCTCCAGGTCCAGCACCTGCAATCAGTCAGGACACATCTATATCAAGCATCTGAAATCAACTCCTGCAACGTGTCAGGTACTCATTTTTCTTTTGCAGGTATGCAGGTTCTCGCTAAGGAATCTCCTACGCGACCAACATCCAGATGGCATCTATAAGCCCATCATCCTATCCATCAATCTCTAAATGGCATCTATAAGCCCATTCCCACCATACTGCCACTATGTGAGCGCAAATTTCTGGGCACTCTAGTGTCCAATAATCTTCTACCCTCGGATTACGAAAGGCACGTCAGCCAATCTGCATCCTCAGGTCTAAGAAGATTGAACAGGGGCAACTGTTGTACCCCAAAATTTGCCCTCCCATATTCTCCAAGAAATTGCCAAGCCAAGTCACAAAACTCCCCAAGGGTTGCACAATCAAAAAGGTCTCCTATACAGTCAAGATTAGGGTTTTGTGTTCTGATCAAGAAAGGAAGTTTTCAAAGGCCCAATCAAGTCTCACATGCCCACAAAGATGGTCAAGCATCCTCATATCAAGTTTCAAGGCATTCAGCTCAAAATTGCACAGTCAAAACCCTAAATTGCACTACAGTCAACTGTAGGGGCAAAATGGTCATTTGGCAGTCAAAAGTTCAAATTTTTGGTCAACATATCATTTTGAAGCCACAAACATCATTTGATCAATGCTTGATCATGATTCTCAAAATTTGGCTCAGAAAATCATCAAGATGCAAAAGTTTCCTTATTTGGACAGCTGAGAAAGTCAACTGAAATTGACCAGGGCATAACTTTCACATGGATTATCAGAAAAATTCCATCCAAAGCTCATTTTGAAGAGAAAGACATTTCCTACAACTCATCTTCATACTTCAAGTCCAAGAAATGCTCTCACAAAAAGTTATCAATTTCAACATTATAGGTCATTTTCAAAAGTCAACAAAAAGGGACTTTAAGTCAAAGACCATAACTTGAGATTGGTAAATCAAAATGACATGGGACCAAAGGCATTGGTTAGAGGACTCAAAGACCTTTCCAAAATGTCCAAGAACATGAGAAAAGCTTAAAAATTGAGCAAGTTATGCCTTGTGGAAGTTGGGAAATTTTTGGATATTTTGAAAAGTCAACTTTGGTCCAAATGACCTAAAATTGCTAATGGGCCCATTTTTCTTCCATGATTCATCATTCCAAGCATATGCACGACCACCTGGCCCAAAGGGAAGTATTTTCTCATTTTTTATTTATTTATTTGAATTTTTATTTATATTAATTCAATTAAATCAATTAAATATATGAAAAATGTTTAAATTAACCAAGCCAATCTTTTTATACATGTTTTAAGGTCAATATTTCGTGTAAATGAAAACTAGGAAAGATTTGGGGTGATTGGATGCCAATTGACACAAAATACACTTGAAAAAGATATGAAAAGATCTTAAGAAAATCAAATATGCAAAACCATTAATTCATTGGATTTTATTGAGTTTTCTTAACCTAATTGCTTCACTACAAATGCCTGAAGAGAACCCTAATGCAAGGAGACCCTAAGCTGCGCAGAGAATACTATTACAAACTTGAAAAATTCCTTGAAAACTCAAAAACTGAAATCAGTGCTAGAGGTCAATTCAAAGCATAAGAATTGTTCCATTAGCTTCCTCAAGGTTCTCTGAACATGTGCCAATCAAAAACAACGACCGAAGCTCCAAGAATCGGTACAACGAACTCAAACTGTACCAAGGAAAATCCATGATCGTATTTTGATTTCTAGGCATCTTCATTGCATTTTATTTATATATTCATATTCCTTATGATGTGCTGATGCTAACCAATGCCTTTAATTGCATTTTTATGCCATACACGCGATTTCACCATGTTAGCTTTCTAGGGTTTGCAGGTTTTTGAATTAGGGGTTTCCACCCAAAGCAAAATTGGACCACCACAATTCCATCATTGAATTCAGTGCTTTGAGACGAACAAGAATCAGCCCTCGCGCTCAATTTATGAGCGTTGAGGGGCTAATCGCTATTTTCTTTAAAACCCTCTAAAACCACGCTTCTAAAACCGTTGCCATACGTTCTTGTTTCAGAAAAAAAAGAAAACACGTGAAGAAGACGATCACGTGGAAAGCGTTGGTTGGTGCGTTTGAAAATTCGCGCGCTGGACCACTAATGCCTTGGTTTTTCTTTTTATTATTTATTTGTCATAATATGTTAACACGCGTGATGTAGTTCAGTTGGCAAGCGAAGGGAGTATTAACGTCCAAGACCTGGGTTCGAACCCCAGGTCTGTATAATCTCCATAATATTTTTCAATACAAATTCCTATGCAGGCACAATCTTAAGGACTACCATACGTCCTCATCATCTATCCATCCACGTGCGTATTAGAACCAGATCAAAGGCGTGGATTCAACGAACACGTTAGGCCTTAGTCAACGCCCTACATGTGACTCAAGAAAGTCCACCAGGCCATTCTTAATGGGCCTGAGTTGCTAACAAAAGACCTCACAATTGGGGCCTGAACCCCCCCTGGTTTGCTTTCTCTATACTTTTTTTATTTTTATTTTCAATTGTTGTGTTATTTTCTTTATTGTCTTTATTTAATTAATTATTTTTATAATATATAAAAAATGCCTAAAAAATCAGAAAAGACAAAAATGTAATAAATATTTTTATTTTAATTATTTTCATAAATAAATTGTATATAATTGAATTTAGTATAATTAGGGTTTTTGCAATTTTAATTCTTTTTAATAAATCTAAAAAAAATAGAATTAGGTTTAATTGATAATTTTTATTCCCTTTTTAATTTTTTCCCTTTTCTCACCATAATGTTATTTATTTACTTTCATAATTAAATTGTACATAAAAATTAGGGTTTCATTTAGTTAAAAATTTCAATATTTTCTTAATAACTAAAAAATAATTAGAATTAAGGTTTGACATTTTATTTTAATTTTAATTAATTCTCTTTTTCTATTAAATCTTAAAAAACACAAAATATCAAAAAAAACATTCCTTTTTAATCTCTAATTTTAATTCCTCATTAATTCTAATTAATTAATTTATGCAATTTAACATTTTTTGCAAAAGGGTCCAACGCCCATATTCTCAAATCTTTTATTTCGCATATTTATTTTATTTCGCTTAATTAATTGTGTATCTCTCCCAAGGCCATGTAACTCGGACAATTTAACTTTTCGCACTTTTATTTGCTTTATTTACTTTCCGTCAAATCGGGTCCAGTTTAATTTTGGCGATGTGGACCCGCGCCATTTGTAATAGCCTTAGATTTACTTTCCCGCAAATATTTTTTAACTGTTAACAAAAAGCATGAAAGAATGTATGACTAAAATAAAATCAAGCGTAGATCACCAATAAACATGACAAGACAAATAAAAGAAAATGACACACGAATCGCACACACCACCCCTAGGGTACGCCTCACTGTTGCCTTGCCTTTCGAAAGGTGATCGTCGAGTAGAGGATGTCTTAGTAAGTCCTCATGATCCAGGAACCTGGCATGAGGGTAGCTTCTAAGGTGTCTTCCCATTGCTCTGGTGATCACCATGTCCCTACAAACTCGAATTGACCCGAACACCTCCAACGGTGGTGCTACCTACCTCTCAATGGTGGGATGGCACTACTTTAAGGACATCTACACAGACGAATTCCTTAGGGTAGGTAGGTTCTCAAGGATACTTGCTCTAATTTCAAACAAATCAAAACATACTTTTCACACCAACACATTTTCAAAAGCTTTCAAAGCAAATTTTTCAAACACTCTGACGCACGAGTCGAACTGAAATTTTTCAAAGAAACTTTTTAAAACCCACATTGAAAAGCAAACAAACCTTTTTGAAAACACAATGAGCAAGTATCTAAGAGCCCATGGATAACCATGGATAGAAAGGGTGCTAACACCTTCCCTTTCTATAACCTACCTCCCGAACCGAGAGCAATCTCTATAAGGAATTTTTCTGTGCTTTTGTCCTTTCCGTTTGGAGAAAATAAAAGACGGTGGCGACTCTTGCTTCCGCGACATTTTGCGAACCAGCGTTAAACAGTCAGTTCCAGATCCACCGATCACACTCTACTTTGTGTTCTATTGCCAAAGAAGAAAAAGAAGTGAAATTGTGGCACCAAAAACTTGGCCATCTACATCAAAGAGGAATGAAAAGGATTATATCCATGGAGGCAGTCAGAGGGATTCCAAGACTGCAAATTGATGAAGGGAGAGTATGTGGTGAATGTCAGGTTGGTAAGCAGACTAGGATGTCACATCCAAAGTCAAGACATCTGACCACATCTAAGGTTCTAGAACTTCTACATATGGATCTGATGGGACCAATGCAGGTAGAAAGTCTTGGTGGAAAAAGATATGCCTATGTTGTTGTGGATGATTTTTCCAGATTCATCTGGATTAACTTCATTAGGGAAAAATCTGATGTATTTGAAGTTGTTAAAGAACTGTGCAAAAGAATTCAAAGAGAAAAAGAAGGGTGCATTGTCAGAATCAGAAGTGATCATGGCAAGGAATTTGAAAACAATAAGTTTAATGAGTTCTGTTCCTCAGAAGGAATTAATCATGAATTCTCTTCTCCTATAACTCCTCAACAAAATGGAGTTGTAGAAAGGAAAAACAGGACCATACAGGAATCTTCCAGAGCAATGATACATGCCAAAAGACTTCCTATTCATTTTTGGGCTGAAGCTATGAATACAGCCTGTTATGTCCATAACAGAGTCACTTTGAGAAAGGGAACCTCATCCACCATTTATGAACTCTGGAAAGGAAGAAAGCCAACAGTGAAGTACTTCCATGTATTTGGTAGCAAATGCTATATTCTGGCAGATCGTGAACAAAGGAGAAAGCTGGACCCTAAAAGTGATGAAGGAATATTTCTAGGATACTCCACCAACAGCAGAGCTTATAGGGTATTCAATTCCAGGACCAAAGTCATGATGGAATCAATAAATGTCATAGTTGATGATTATCATGAGGAAACAGATGTCCCTTGTAATGTTGAGACATTCTTTGAGACTTCAACTCAACAGAATGATCTACCTAACACCACTGCAGCAGACTCTGAATCAAAGGAAGCTAGCAAAAACCCTTCCATCAGAATTCAGAAAGATCATCCTAAAGAACTCATCATAGGAGATCCTAACAGTGGAGTC
The DNA here is from genome assembly GCA_948472305.1 of Vicia faba. Classification (NCBI taxonomy): domain Eukaryota; kingdom Viridiplantae; phylum Streptophyta; class Magnoliopsida; order Fabales; family Fabaceae; genus Vicia; species Vicia faba. Next base: position 1,281,151,525 of record OX451738.1, read on the forward strand.
ATTACAAGATCTAGAGAAATCATCTCAAACTCTTGCTTTGTGTCTAAAATTGAACCAAGAAATGTTAAGGAGGCTTTAACTGATGAATACTAGATTGGAGCAATGCAAGATGAATTGAACCAATTCAAGCAACATGAAGTATGGGAGTTAGTTCCTAGACCAGAAGGAACAAACATCATTGGCACAAAATGGATCTACAAGAACAAATTAGATGCTGAAGGAGTTGTCACCAGAAATAAGGCAAGACTTGTTGCTCAAGGATACACTCAAGTTGAAGGGGTTGATTTTGATGAGACCTTTGCCCCTGTAGCCAGACTGGAATCAATCAGACTCCTATTGGGAATTGCTTGTCTCCTGAAGTTCAAGTTATTTCAGATGGATGTAAAAAGTGCCTTCCTAAATGGGTACTTAAATGAGGAAGTTTATGTGGAACAACCTAAAGGTTTTGTGGATCCAAACTACCCTGATCATGTCTACAAATTGACGAAAGCTTTATATGGCCTGAAACAAGCTCCTAGAGCATGGTATGATAGGTTGACAAAATTTCTCTCTGACAAAGGATACAGAAAATGAGGCTTGGATAAAACCCTCTTTGTCAAAAATGAAGGAGGAAAGATAATGGTAGCTCAAATCTATGTTGATGACATAGTGTTTGGGGGAATGTCAGATAAAATGGTTAAACATTTTGCTGACCAAATGCAGGCTGAATTCGAAATGAGCCTCATGGGAGAATTGACCTACTTTCTTGGACTGCAAGTCACACAGATGGAAGACTCAATTTTTCTGTCTCAAAGCAAGTATGCAAAGAACATTGTCAAGAAGTTTGGTATGGAGAATTCCAGTCACAAAAGGACTCCTGCACCTACTCATTTAAAGCTATCCAAAGATTCAAGTGGGGTTAAGGTGGACCAAAGCCTGTACAGAAGCATGATAGGAAGTCTGCTATACTTAACAGCCAGCAGACCTGACATTACTTTTGTAGTTGGAGTATGTGCAAGATACCAAGCTGATCCCAAAGTCAGTCATATCAACCAAGTGAAGAGAATTTTGAAGTATGTAAGTGGAACTTACAACCATGGCTTGCTGTACTCTCATGGTTGTGAACCAACTCTGACTGGTTATTGTGATGCTGATTGGGCTGGAAGTGCTGATGATAGAAAGAGAACCTCTGGAGGATGTTTCTTCTTAGGAAATAATCTGGTCTCTTGGTTCAGCAAGAAACAGAACTGTGTGTCTCTCTCTACTGCTGAAGCTGAATACATAACAGCTGGTAGTAGCTATTCTCAAATGATCTGGATGAAACAGATGCTTACTGAGTATAATGTCACACAAGATGTTATGACATTGTACTGTGACAATCTGAGTACAATCAACATTTCCAAGAATCCTATTCAGCATAGCAGGACCAAGCATATTGACATTAGACATCATTTTATCAGAGATCTTGTAGAGGAGAAGACAATTAAACTGGAACATGTTGCCACTGAACTACAGCTGGCTGACATTTTTACCAAAGCACTTGATGCAAATCAATTTGAAAATTTGAGGGGCAAGTTGGGTATTTGCCAACATGAGGAAATGTAGCAATTAATTTTGCTTAAAACAAGGGATGAAGGAGATTTTTGTGTTAAGTCTATTTTGATTGGGTTAATCATATGTTTTCCTATTTCTTTCAAAATTGTTAAGAAGTTGAATAGACACTCATTTACCTCCTTCCTCTCTCGGCTCTGCAACAATCCCCATTCTCTCAATCAAAGATTTCTCTCTCGTTGTTACTGGTTTTCTAAGACTATCAAAATGTCTCAACTATCCATGACATCATCCTTTTCCAAGACGACTGTTTCATCCGCATCCTCTGATCGAGAACCTAGGGCAATCACAACATGCATGGATTCTGAAGTCCTGGAGATTACTCCTCTTAGAGAACTGGAAGCTAACCCCTCTAAGTTTAAAAAGCTGAGAACAAGGCATGTAGGAAGGTCTCAAGCTATTTCATCCGATAATCCCTCTCAACCATCATCTTCTGTTCCAAATAGGGAAGGCTCAGCTTATGTTCATCAAGCAATAGCTAGACTTGTTACAAGAATTCTGAATGAGAACCACTCTGTACCTGACATTTCTGTTCCTTTAAATCAAGAATCTGCTAGTCCAAATGTTGAAATAAATCCAGATGTCTCTAAGAATGTTGAGACACCGGATGACAACATTCAGAAATCATCTGAAAATCTTGATGATCTCCAGAACCCTTCAGAGAAGGATGTTGAACCCCCGGTTATTGATGTGGATGAAGAATACTCTGACAATGACCTAATTGCAAATATCAACCCTAGCATAGCTAGGAGGATGATGAACATAAAAGGTAAGCAGGATGCTGCAAAATGTCTGACCAAAGAGAAGACTGCTGATGTTGTTCATAAGAAAACCAGGTCTGAAGGCAAGACTGGTGTAGAAACTATGAAGACTGGATTGTCCAAAGGGAAGGTGAAAACCCGAGTACATGTTGGTAGTCTCTCAAAGCCTGTGAGACAACCAATAGCAAAGAAAAGGAAAGAGCCTGAACCTTCTGATTCTGATGAGGAATCAGAATTTGAAGTTGATGCTGAAGACATTCCTCTCAGAAGGAAACTCCCTTCAAGCAAAATGGCTAAAGTTCCTGAAGTTCCCACTGACAACATTTCTTTTCACCACCCTGAAAATGCTAACAGATGGAAGTATGTTTGTTTGAAAATAATAGCCTTGGAAAGAGAACTGAACAATGGTGCCATGGAATGTAAGGAGATCATGGACCTAATCAAAACTGCTGGTCTAATGAATACTGTGGTAAAGTTTACCAACTGCTATGAAAATCTTGTCAAAGAATTCATAGTGAATTTATCTGATGGATGTGCTGATGGAAGGTCAACTGACTTTAAGTGTGTCTATGTGAGAGGAAGAAACGTTAATTTCACTCCCTCTGAAATAAACAAATTCCTTGGAAGACCAGATGAGGCTTGCCCTGAACTAGAGGTTACTGACAACCAAGTATGCCAAACCATCATTGCAAATCAAGTCAAGAGTTGGCCCTTAAAAGACAAGCTGAATGCAAGCAAGCTAAGCATGAAATTTGCCATCCTGCACAAGATTGGTGCAGCCAACTGGGTTCCCACCAACCATAAATCAACCATCTCCACAGGATTGGGAAGATTCATTTATGCTGTTGGAACCAGGACAGAATTTGACTATGGCAGGTATATCTTTGATCAAACTTTAAAACATGCTGGAAGCTATGCTGTTAAAGGCCCTATTGCCTTCCCCTCCCTCCTATGTGGTATTGTCCTTGCTCAGTATCCTGACATTCTAGTGGAGAGAGATACTGTATGCAAAAGAGCCCCTGCTCTTGGGTTGCACTATAAGCTATTTCAGGGAACTCATGTTCCTGACATTGTCATGACATCAGCTGAAACATCAACTGTCAAAACTCAGTCCAAGAAATCTGATGCTATAGCTGTGCTGAAGGAAACCTGCAAATAGCTGGAGACAAGGAAAGGGACTCTTGAGAACCTAATTGCTAGACTAGAACAGGAGGAGACTGAAGAACAAAGAAGGGAAGAGGATGCTGCTGAAGATCAGCTTAATGCTGAAGATAGTGCCTCCTCTGAAGATGACAGTGCTTGAAGATCAGTGGTGTTGTCAAGCTTGCTGCTGGTACCCGTTGCTGCAAGTGATTTCAGTTTTTTTGTTGTTTTTATTATTCATTTTGGATAACTGTATAACCTAAAAGTACATGTATCTTTGGCCTATTTATGGCTAAAGAGGGGGAGAAGATTTTGTGTTAATTACTTGGTAGACATTATTTTTTTCTGCAGACATATTATTTCTGCTGCTCTCTATTCTCTGATTGTAAGTGTTTAGTTATTGGCATGTATTTTTGGTAAAACCAGGTGTGTGAATGTCATGACTGATGTCATAACATTCTGGGTTATTAGGTACTTTATGCAGAAAAAGAATGGCATACAGTAGCTGCTCTTTATGAGTGTGTATCTGAGCATTTTGCAATGATCACATTTATTACTTTCTACCAAAATCAGTAAACAGGATTCCTGTTGTCATAACCAATGTTAAGACATTTTGTACTGATCTAACAGTTATGCAGTTTGGTTAATTCTGAGATTTTTCAGGAATTTGGTTCATACATTCCAGAACAGAATCTCACATGGAATTTAGGTTAACTTAGCTCAACCCTAATCTGGTTGATAAAGTCTTGTGACCAAGTCTTGAGGTTAACCCAAATTAACCCTAGCTTTTCGTGGAAGCCCTAACTGAAGAAACAGCTGCATATATATTCAACAGGAAGGCTGTTGGGAAAATCAACTCTTTGACAGAAGATCAACTAGGGGCTGTATAGTTTTAACTATTGTAATCCAAGCAAGTGTCATTGTGATAAGTGACTTGGAGTAGGTTTTGATTGTAAGGGTTGTGTATCACTCAAAGCTTTGAAGCAAGAGTGTTTGTGTCACTTGATTAAAGCTTTGAAGCAAGGTCAAGTTAGGTTTATGTATCACTCAAAGCTTTGAAGCACGAGTGTTTGTGTTGCTTGATTAAAAGCTGTGAAGCACAATCAAGTGTATGTTCTGAAGAGTGTCTTCATTATTTCATTAGTCAATTGTTTAGTATCACTGCTGTGATTGAGGGGGAGTGAGTAGGAACTCAGGTTTAAGTTGATCTTAGATTGAAGTTGCATTGGGTAGGTCTTAAGTGAAGGAGATAAACTGGTTGGTTTATTCCTGAATTAATATCTCTTATAGTGAATTTCCTCCCTGGCTTGGTAGCCCCCAGAGTAGGTGTTGTTTCACACTGAACTGGGTAAACAATTGACTGTGTTCTTTACTGCTTTTTGATTTACTGTCTTATAGAAAGTCAGATACGGTGTCATAACATTCACTGTGACATTGAGTATCTGCTGCCAGAATTTCAAAAATGCCTAAAGTCCCTGAAGTTTCCATTGACAACATCTCCTTTCACCATCCAGAGAATGCAAACAGGTGGAAGTATGTATTTTTGAAAAGGATCGCCTTGGAAAGAGAGCTGAACAACAGTGCCATGAAATGTAAGGAGATTAGGGATCTAATCAAAACTGTTGGTCTAATAAATACTGTGGTAAAGTTTACCAACTGCTATGAAATTCTTGTCAAAGAATTCATAGTAAATTTATCTGATAGGTGTGCTGATGGAAAGTCAGTTGATTTTAAGTGTGTGTATGTGAGAGGAAGGAAGGTAAATTTCTCTCCCTCTGAAATAAACAAATTCCTAGGAAGACCTGATGATGCTTGCCCTGAGCTTGAGGTTACTGACAACCAAGTGTGTCAAACCATCACTGCAAATCAAGTCAAGAGCTGGCCCTTAAAAGGGAAGCTGAATGCAAGCAAGCTGAGCATGAAATTTGCCATTCTGCACAAAATTGGTGCAGGTAACTGGGTTCCCACCAACCATAAATCAACCATCTCCACAGGCTTGGGAAGATTTATTTATGCTGTTGGAACCAGGACAAACTTTGACTATGGCAAGTATATCTTTGATCAAACATTGAAACATGCTGGAAGCTGTGCTATTAAAGGCCCTATTTCCTTTCCCTCTCTCCTGTGTGGTATAGTCATTCCTTAGTATCCTGACATTCTAGTTGAAAAAGATACTGTATGCAAAAGAGCCCCTGCTCTTGGGTTGCACTATAAGCTATTTCAGGGAACACATGTTCCTGACATTGTCATGACATCTGCTGAGACATCAACTGTCAAATCTCATTCCAAGAAAACTGATGTTATAGCTGTGCTGAAGGAAACCTGCAAAGAGCTTGATACAAGGAAAAGGACTCTTGAGGACCTGATTGCTAGACTAGAATAAGAGGAGAATGAAGGACAAAGAAGGGAAGAGGATGCTGATGAAGACCAGCATAATGCTGAAGATAGTGCCTCCTCTGAAGATGACAGTGCTTGAAGATCAGTATAGTTGACAAGTTTGCTGCTGGTACCTGATTGCTGCAAATGACTTTTGATTTTTTCTCTCTGTGTTTTTATTATTCCTTTTGGATGATTGTATAACTTAAAAGTATAAGTATCTTTGGCCTATATATGGCTAAAGAGGGGGAGAAGATTTTGTGATAATTTTGGTAGAATTAGACTTGGTAGATGTTATTGAAAATTCTGTTGCTTTCTAATCTCTGATTGTTTAGGGGTTTTAGCCAAAAATTTTCCAAAGGGGGAGTTTGTAAGTGTTTGGTTGTTGGCATTTTTTTTGGTAAAACCAGTTGTGTGAATGTCATGACTGATGTCATAACATTCTGGAATACAAGTTACATTCTGCAGAAAAAGAATGTCATACAGGAGCTACTCAATATGAGTGTTTAGCTGATCATTAAGCAAAGATCATATTTATTGCATTCTACCAAAATCACTAAACAGGATTCTTGTTGTCATAACCAATGTTAAGACATCCTGTACTGATCTAACATTTGTGCAGATTTGTTATTTCTGAGAATTTTCAGGAATCTGGTTTATACAATCCAAATCAGATTCTCACGTGGACATTAGGTTAACTCTGCTTAACCCTAATCTGGTTGTTAAAGACCTATGACCAAGTCTTGAGGTTAACCCTAATTAACCCTAGCTATTTTCGTGGAAGCCCTAACTGAAGAATAACTGCCTATATATTCCTCATGAAGACCGTTGGTGAAGAACACTTTTTGACAGAAGATCAATAAGGGATTGTATAGTTGTAACTACTGTGATCCAAGCAATTGTCATTGTGATAAGTGACTTGGAGTAGGATTTGATTGTAAGGGTTGTGTATCACTCAAAGCTTTGAAGCACGAGTGTTTGTGTCACTTGATTAAAGCTTTGAAGCAAAGTCAAGTTAGGGTTGTGTATCACTCAAAGCTTTGAAGCAAGAGTGTTTGTCACTTGATTAAAGCTGTGAAGCAAAATCAAGTGTGTGTACTGAAGAGTATCTTCATAATTTCATTAATCAATAGTTTAGTATCACTGCTGTGATTGAGGGGGAGTGAGCAGGAACTCAGGTTTAAGTTGATCTTAGATTGAAGTTGCATTGGGTAGGTCTTAAGTGAAGGAGATAAACTGGTTGGTTTATTCCTAAATTAATATCTCTTATAGTGCATTTCCTCCCTGGCTTGGTAGCCCCCAGAGTAGGTGTTGTTACACACTGAACTGGGTAAACAATTGATTATGTTCTTTACTGCTTTTAAAATTACTGTCTTGAAGTGTGTCAGATACGGTGTCATAACATTCACTGTGACATTGAGTATCTGCTGCCAGAATTTCATTATTGATGGATTTCTTACCATCAATCAATAAAGTCTACTCTCTATTAGCTCAAGAAGAAAGCAACGCCACACCTACACCTACACACAATATTGATGAATCTAAGAAAGACTATGGTCGAGGCAGAGGTTCCAATTATGCAAACAATAGCAAGAATAATTCAAGGTACTTTACTCATTGTAGTATTTATGGTTCCTATTATGCAAACAATATCAGGAATAATTCAAGGTACTTCACTCGTTGTAGTATTTAGGGTCACACAAAAGAATTATATTATCAGAAACATGGCCATCCTCATGTTAACAAACCTTCATCTTCTTCTAATGCATACATTTGCAATACAAATGATTCTCTGCAATCAAATTCTATTCCAGACATGTTAGCCAGATCCTAATGTTTCTGGTCTAACTCAAAGGAAATTTGACCATATTATGTGTTTGCTCCAAAAAGAAAATTTGATACCTTCAACTAGTCATGATAATGGTTCATGTTCCAATCAACTCAACACTTCCATTTCAACTCATTTTGGTCCTTCATCGCATGAGCAAAATTTCTCATGTATTCCTAGTGACATTACTTGTTTTGTAAGTAACAATTCTAATTTTTATGACTTCATGATTCAGGAGAAAATGACCACATTTGTTTTTTTAAGAATTGTTTTGTGAGTTCTTTTTCTGCATTAGGCCTATATTAAAGTCCATTTTCCTAATGGAATCCGGTTAAGGTCAATTATGATGGTAAATCGCAATCTTACCCACTTTATATATTAATAATGTCTTATATTCACCATACTTTAAATCAAACTTGATTTTTGTCTCAAAATTGTGTCAATCTTTAGAATGTGTTGTCTAAGTCACAAACAATCATTGTCATATACATGATATGAGGTATTTGAAGATGATTGGTTTACGTTAGCAAGTAAATAGATTGTACAAGATAAAGACGGGGGAGAAACACACATACAAATCTAAACTCACAATTCCACACACCGAAAAATGTAAACACATTAGATACATCTCAATGTAGTTTTTCCATTCTCATCTCATCTCTTTGGAATTTTAAGCTTGACCATTTAGCTAGTCATAGTATAATACGCATGTCTCTCTTGTATCCATCAATGACTCATGATAAAACTAGTTTTTCTCATGCTGAATAAACATATTTACTTTTCCATTTTTATATTTAGGAGTTGTTATCAATCCAATTTGTTCATGGTCAAGAATACTTCCTTACCATTCTAGACGACTATTGTAGTTTTACTTGAATAACTGTTTTAAAATTCAAAGCTGAAGTATTCAATCGTGTACATAATTTTATTAAAATGATTGAAAATCAATACAAAACCAAACCTAAAATTGTTAGGACTGATAATGGTCTTGAGTTTTTTCTACCTACACTTAACAATTCTAAAGGCATACATTACCAAATATCATGTGTAGAAACTCCACAACAAAATGGAAGAGTGGAAAAAAACATCAACATATTCTTAATCTAGACAAACTAAACTACTAAAACGCTATTGACCTAGACTCTCAATCAAGTTATTTTTCTAATAAATAGAACACGACTTTAATATAGCCTTCTATATGAAAAAGAACACGACCTTAATGATTTTAAAGTTTTTGGATGTTTAGTTTATGCCTCAACCCTTCAATCACATAGAACCAAATAAGAACCAAATTATTCGTTATCACACACCAACTCTTCTCCAACCACCAACTAAAGTATCTAACCAACACACAACTCAATTCATCTAACATCTCAATTTCTCAATACACTCCAAAGTAACTCAACTGAATTACCTCCTAAAACCATACAACCATCACCAACGCTTAATTCCAACATTCACCCTCAATAAATCATACATGATGATGATCATGATGATGGCGTACAACTCATTCTTGAACCACATAATATAACTGAACAGTCAAACCACCATATTTCTAAGCCACTTGATACAGCTGGACAACTAAACCATCATATTCCTGCCATCAAACATTCTACAAGAAAAAAACACCCTCCTTCAACCTCAAAGATTATTTATGATGTTCATTTACTGATTCACCAAATTCATCAACATAATATAATAACTATCATCTTTCAAATTACATGTCTTATTCATATTTGTCACCTTTATACAATCATTTGTCATGTCCATTAATACACTTCATGAACCAAATACATATGGTGAAGCAAGAAAAATTGAATGTTGGAATCAAGCAATGCAAGCTGAGTTGTCAGCTCTTCAAAGATCGTGTACTTGGGAGATTGTTGATTCAACACCCAACATTAAAATTATAGGCGCCTTGTTGGAAGCCTTCTCCACCTTACAGTCACAAGACCTGACATCCCTTTCATTACACAACAACTAAGTCAGTTCCTCACTAATCCCTCCATTAATGACTATAAAGCTGCCACTAGAACACTAAGGTACTTAAAAGGATGTCTTTCTCAAGCAATTTTGTTTTTCAAGGGATTCACATCTTCAAATCATAGGTTTTTTTGGATGTTGATTGGGCAGGATGTATAGAAGCTCGGAGATCTATCTCAAGACAATGTTTCTTCATTGGTAAGTCTTTAATTTCATGCAGCACTAAATAGAAATTATTTGTCTCAAGATCCTCTTCGGAAGCTGAGTATCGAACACTTGCAACTGCCACTTGTAAATTGCAATGGGTTGTATATCTACTCAATGATCTACAAGTCCAATGTCACAAACCTCACTGTAACACACATTACAGTCTGTTGGTGCAAGGTAATGAACTAGGAGAAGAAGAATGAACAAAGAATGATAACAAAAGACTACTGTTGTATATCAAAATAGAGGAGATAAAATAGGGTACAATATTGATAGCCTAAGATAGCATATTTATACTAAATATTGAAAATGCCAAAAGGCCTTATTAAAAGATAAACATTGGGAATTGTAGAAATTAACTAAATTATCTTTCCAATACCATCCCTTAATTTAGATTTTTTATCAGAAGCTAACAACACCAATTTCATCTCTCAAGCGAATAAATTGGTTTGTCTTAACTGCCTTCGTCAAAAGATCTGCTAGTTGTTTATGGGTGCTGCAGTGCAGAACTTCTAACATTTCTTTATGCACTTGACTTCTGAGAAAATGATACTTCGTCTCAATGTGCTTGCTTCTTCCATGTAGCACTGGATTCTTGGCAAGATCAATTGCAGACTTATTATCAATCATCAGCTTCAGAGGTTCCTCAACTTCAACCTTCAGATCGTGCAAGAGATTCAGAAGCTAAACAACTTGACAAGCAGCTACAACACCTGCGATATACTCAGCTTCACATGTTGACAGAGCCACGACAAACTGTTTCTTGGAACTCCAGGAAATGGGACCTCCTAGAAATTTAAACAAGTATCCAGAAGTACTTCTCCTGTCCACGCTGTCTCCACACCAGTCAGAATCAGAATAACTTACTAATTCTGGTTCTGTCTTTCTTTCAGAAGGAAACCAACACTCCATATTTCAGAGTTCCCTTGATATATCTCAGAATTCTGACAGCAGCTTGGAAATGAGACCACTTTGGATTACTCGTGAATTTGCTAACCAATCCAACTGCATAACAAATGTCAGGTCTAGTATTTAATAAATACCTTAGAGAACCAACCAACTGTTTGAAGGTTGTAGTATCAACAGAATCACCATCAGAGTCAGAATCTAATTTTTGATTGGTTTCTGATGGTGTCACAACAACTTTACAATTCTGCATCTAAAATCTCTTCAGAAGTTCAAGTTCGTACTTCAACTGATGCAAAATGATATCCTTCTTTGAGTAGAGAATCTCCATCCCTAGGAAATATGTCATATTTCCTAGATCTGTCATCTCGAACTCATTTATTAGATCTTCTTTGAATTTCTTTATATCTTCTGGGCAGTTTCCTGTTAGCAAAATGTCATCAACATAGAGACACACCAGAATCATATTGTTATCAGAGTGTTGCACATAAACGCTATATTTCATCTCACATTTCTGAAACTTATCCTTCTTGAAAAACGAATCAATTTTTAGATTCCAAGCTCTGGGCACTTGCTTTAGTCCATACAGAGCTTTATTCAACTTGTATACCATCCCTTCCTGATTCTTTTTCACAAATCCAGGAGGTTGTGACACGTAAACTTCTTCCTATAATAGACCGTTCAGAAATGCAGACTTCACATCCAGATGCATCAAAAGCCAATTTCTATTTGCAGCTAAAGCAATCATCAGTCTGATTGTTTCATGCCTAGCTACAGGCGCAAACACCTCAATGTAATCTAGCCCAAGTTTCTGAAGAAAACCTCTAGCTACTAGTCTATCTTTGTGCTTGCCAATTGAACCATCTGGCTTAAGTTTCATCTTAAAAACCCATCTGACGCTTATGGCTTTTTTATTATCTGGATGTTTAGTCAATTTCCATGTTTTGTTCCTTTCTATTGCTTCAAGTTCTTCTGTCATGGCATTCAATCATTCTTTCTTCTTGAGAGCTTCTTCAATGGCCACTGGTTCAAAATCTACTAACATGACACACTGAACGACTTCTCCTTCGGAGTCAACTTCATTATCCTGCAACATGTCGAAATCTACAAACCTTCTTGTTTTTTGTTTGATTCTCTGTGGTCTTTGAGCTTGTTTTGAAACTGCACTAGAACTACTACCTTCAGTGTTACCACCTTCAGAGTTTTCCCTTCCAGAACTATGGTCACCACCAGATTCTGAATCATCATTAGCATCTGGATCAGAATCAGGTCCATTGTCAGAATCTCCTTCTGACTCATCTTAAGAATCTTCAGAATCAGATTCATCTTCTGATTCTGACTTATCTTCAAAACTTTCTAAAACAACTTCAGAAGTTAACTCTGGTGTTGGCACTACACCAGAATCTGATTGAGACTTGTTCCAATCCCATGCTTCAGACTCTTTCACCACAACGTCTCTGCTGACTTCAACTTTATTAGTTTCTGGACAATAAAGCTTATACGCACCTGTACTGTGATACCCTACCAACAACATTACTTTGCTTCTATCATCTAGTTTTTGTCTTCTAGCTTCTGGAACGTGTTTGTAACAGACAGAGCGAAACACCTTCAGATGACTGTCACTCTACTTATCTCCAGTCCATTTTTCTAAAGGAACAACTTCCTTCAGCTTCTTCGTTGGACATCTGTTCAGAATATATGCTGATGTGGCAACAACTTCTCCCCATAACACGTGAAGTAGCGTTTTTTCTTTCAGCATACTTCTGGTCATATCAAGCAAAGTTCTGTTTCTTCTTTCAGCAAGAGCGTTGTGCTGAGGAGTATATGGAGCAGTAACCTCATGTTCTATTCTATTCTCCTCACAGAACTTCTGGAACTCTGTAGAGTTATACTCACCTCCACCATCCATTTTCAGAATCTTTAACTTCTGACCACTCTGCTTCTCAGCCTTCAATTTGAACTTCTGGAACTCAGTAAACACTTCATGCTTGAACTTGATGAGTGTTACCCATGTCATTCTTGTAAACTCGTCCACAAAAGACACAAAGTATTTGTTTCCTCCAAGTGAAGGTACTGGAAATGGTCCACACACATCAAAATGTACTACTCCCAGAGCATGCTTCGCTCTGGGGGCTACTTCTTATGCAAATGGCAATCTGGGTTGCTTTCCTTTCATGCATATCTCACATGACTTCTCAGGCTTCACAATCTTCGAAATAGCATATACAAGCTTCTTAGAACATAGATGCCCTAAGCTTCTATAGTTCACATGCCCCATCCTCTTATGCCACAACTTACTGTCACCTTCAGCATCTTCTGCATTGAGACACGTTGCTTCAGCTGTTTCTACATTCACCTTGCATGTTCAGTTGCTTCCTTGTTCAGATTTCATAATCAACTTCTGATTGGAATCATACAACGTCAAGAGATTGTTTTTCATAACAACTGAGAAACCTTTCTCAATCAGCTGACCCACGCTCATCAGATTGCTTCTAATACCAGGAACATACCAAATATATTTGATCAGAATGTTTTTCCCATTCTTCACTCTAACTCTGACATCTCCCATACCTTCTGCATTAAGATACTTATCGTCAGCACATCTGATCTTTGTTCTCCTTCTGGGGTCAAAGTCTTTCAGTAATTGTTTGTTTCCAGTTAAGTGATTTGAACAGCCAGTGTCCATATACCACCAATCTTCTGAGCATTTTTCATCAGAATCAGAAGCCATTAGTAGCACAGGTTCATCATCAGAGTTTCTCTTAGCCATATACGCTTCTTCTGATTTCCTTTCCTTGTTTGACCTACAATCTCTGGAAAAATGGCCAAATTGTTTACAAGAGTAACATTGAACATTCCTTTTGTCATACCTCTCCTTTCCTTTATGATATCTCTTATCATCAGAAGTTGAGGTTTCTGACTTCTGGAATCTATCACCATATTTATTCTGCTTCTGGTCTTTCTTGTCAAAGGAAGCTTTTAGAGCTTGCTCAGCTTCCCTCTCAGAAGTTCTCTCAGACAGACGTAACTCCTGTGCTTCTAAACTGCTTTGCAATTCTTCTATTATCATTGTTTCCAAATCTTTAGAATGTTCAATAGAAACAACAATGTAATCAAACTAAGGAGTAAGCGACCTCCGAATCTTCTCTATGATTACCTGCTCAGACAAAGTTTCTCCACACGCCTTTATCTCGTTAGTGATCAGGATCACTCTGGAGATATATTCAGAAACTTTCTCACTGTTCTTCATGTTCAGGTTCTCATATTGCTTTCGCAGGGATTGAAGCTTCATCTTCTTTACTGATGCGTCACCACCGTAACATCTCACCAGTAAATCCTACGCCCTTTTTGACGTTGTCGAATCAGCAATCTTCTCGAACACACTTTCATCCACACACTGATGGATATAGAACAAAGCTTTCTGGTCCCTCTTCCTCATAACCTTCTCAGCAGTTTTCTGTTCTTCAGTTGCATCTGTTACAGCTGGTACATAACCATCTGTAACCAGATCCAGAACATCTTGCGCACCAAACAACACACACATTTGTATCATCCACCTGTTCCAGTTTTTGCCATTAAAAACTGAGAGTTTGGTGTTCAAACTACTGCCTCCACTCATCTTTAACCTTGCACAAGTTTTTCAGATCTTCAAACACACTGTTTTCCAACCCACAAAATCAGATTATGTTCAGATTTTGTTCAAGATTTCAACAGAAAATCAATGAAACAAAATCAAACACACAACTCACAATCACTCGTGTTTCCCAGGAAAAATAGAACCAAGTGCTCTAGATACCAATTTGTTGGTGCAAGGTAATGAAGTGGGAGAAGAAGAATGAACAAAGAATGATAACAAAAAACTACTGTTGTATATCAAAATAGAGGAGATAAAGTAGGGTACAATATTGATAGTTTAGGATAACATATTTATACTAAATATTGAAAACGCCAAAAGACCCTATTAAAAGGTAAGCATTGAGAATTATAAAAATTAATTAAATTATCTTTTCAATAGAGTCAACCCTCTTTTTTATGAGAGAATAAAGCAATTTGAAGTTGATTGCCACATTGTTTGTAAAAAGTTGCAAGCCAATGTTCTCAAACTACTTGTTTCTTCTAACGATCAACTGATTGACTTCTTCGTTAAACCACTTTTATCTAAACCGTGTCATCTTCTTGTATACAAGTTGGAGTTGATTAATAGCTATCCTCCAACTTGATGGGGATATTAGACCATACATAGTTTTCTCATATCAGACCATACATAGTTATTACACAAACTACATAGTTTGTTAAATGTCAGTTAGATAATTATTAGTTTATTATGGTGGTTAGGAGTTTATTAGAAACTATGCTCTTATATTTGGTCCATATATCTTGCTACTTTAGCAACTTTGGTTCATCATTTTCTAATCAAGGAAGAAGTTTTCTAATTCCTTGACAGTATAACTTAATTAAAAATCAAATTAAGAACCCTACTAATTGCCACTCATTTCTTCTTTAAGACAACTACATTAATTAACTAACCAATTAAAAAAAATTGAGAAAGGTTGAGAGGTTTGAAACAAATTACCGTAATGAATACAGCGACGTTGGTTATTCTCATCGATGTATGAAAACCATCCATCTTTACAAAGACTGTTGGCCCAAGAAAGTTCAAATCCATAAAGCATCATACGGCGGATGTCCGTGCAAGAAATGTTGTTGTTGTTTCCATCTTGTAAATCCCAAGAAGTGAGATACATAAACTCTATACGACACCCGTCTTCCAGCCCCAATCTAGAAAGAGATTTGTCATATCCAAATATGATAGAATTGACATAGGAAGAATTTCCATGCTGCGGATAGGAATCACTAACGTTGGTGCAGGTAGCGGTAGGAAAGTAAATATCAGAAGAATATTGGACATGATTTGGACAGTTTACATATAAAATAAGCTTTACCAATGATTTATAGTAATCCCCATACACTTGGTATGGCGAGGTTAGGGTATTGTGGTAAGTGAAACTATAGGATCGTAGAGGATGAGAGGGGACAGAATCATTGGAGTAATTGAAATCCAACAATCGTATAGTGAAGTTGTTGTAATTAATCGACTGAACATAGTATTTTCCAAATGATTCAAAGTACAAAACCAATTGGTTGTTGTCTTCACATGATAAGATGCACCTTTTGTCACCACAGTGTTTGGGACTGTTTTTCAGCCGGAAAGGGTGTGTGATGTTATGGACACCGCACCTTTGAGAACATGATTCTTGTTGCTCATCACCATACACTTTCTTGTACTGGAATATTAGCAAAAACACTACCACTGCAAGGTTTACTGTTGCAAAGGATGGCATTTTTTGTTTTCCGATAAGTGGCATGCTTCCGCTGTATGCGCACTGGAAATAAATAAAGGTACCAGTATCATGGAAGCTGCGTTTATCAAAATCAAAGACTAAGTCAACTGTGAAAAGTAGGATTTTTTCAAGTCTTGAGATTAATAAATTCTAATAAGATGTTGATGGAAGTAGATTAAGCATATCTTTGAATGAACGGTTCATCATTCACGGTGTTACAGACACCACATATATTGAAATAAATGTATATATACTACTACCTCCATTCCCACTAATTTTTTTTTTAAGGTAATTAAATAATTAATATATTTGATTTATAAATCGACCATATTGATCATTTAATAAATTTAAAAATTAAATTGTCTCTTATATACAATTTAGTTCAATTCAACTTTTTAACGCAAATTCTTATGTTACATATTAAAATTTTAAATAGTTCGTTAAAATAAACTAGTAAAATACAAGTGTTTTCGTACGGATAAGTTTTTAATATTATATAAAATATATTTAAATATATATTAATTTAAAATGAGTAATTTAATTATAAATAAATAATATAAAATAATTGTATTAAATAAGCATATAAAAAAATCTGTAAATTAAAGAAAAAAAATGAAATTTTAATATTTAAAAATAAAAATTATCTTTCAAATAAAGATAATTATTGATTAAAATAAAATAGTCATTGTACTGATAATAACCCGTAAGATAAAAAATTTTATTTGATGCGATTTAAAATAGATTTAAATACAAATGCAAAATTTGAAATGATTTACTTAATTGTAAAACGAACAATAATCTTATAAATTTAATTCTATTAAATAATCATACAAAAAGAATAACAAAAAGGAATCGTAAGATGGAGAAAGAAAAAAATAAATATTTAAAAGGTAAAATATTAATTTTGGTCCTTTAACTATATCTTTAGGTTTAGATTAGTCCCTTAATTTTTTTCGTGTCACTTTGGTCCATTAACTTTCAAAATGTTTCATTTTAGTCTTTTTGTCCAATTAGCGACAGATTTAGCGATCGATTTCAAAGTTTTTTCGTCGTTAATTAGGCAAAAATGATTAAAATGAAATTTTTTGAAAGTTAAGGAACCAAGGTGACACGGAAAAAATTAAGGGATTAATCTGAACTCAAGGGTATAGTTAAGGGACCAAAATAAATATTTTGTCTATTTAAAAATAAGGATTTTGTCTCTCAAATTTAAATAATGGTTGATAAAAATAAAATAGATTGTGTTGATAGTGGCTCGTGAGATAAATAAAATTTTAATTTTATATTATAATTAAAAAAATTAGTTATTAGTATTTTTAGTGATAATAAATAAATAGATTGCAAAGGAGTAGCGTGAGATGGAGGATCAAATTAGAAGTATCGGATTCACTTGATCGTGCTCTGATCAAGTGAAGAGAAAAATATAGGATCAACATCATACCTAGATTTCGAATTGCTGGATTGCTACTTGTTCTCTTGTAATCAACATTTTGCAAAGGTAATTTTCATTATCTCAATTCTGAACGTAATTGGGGGCAGACACACCCATAGAGAGACCGATTGAGAAACTGCATAAATAAATTCTTGTGTCTCTCTCTTTCTCATTTACTCTCTATTTTAGGTTTAATAGCAAATTGTGAAAACTTTGATGGTGTAATCGATACATATCAATAAAACTATAGAAAAATCTGTTTTGTGTCGATTGCAAGTCATGTATTCGACAAATTACCTCAACTAGTTTTTGTTTAATATTTCATTGGAAATATATTGCTATTGCGTGATTTATATTCAAATATTATTTTCTGGAAATATATTGATTGTTTATCATCTTGCATATAAGTTCCATCGGTTAAACGTATATCCGGTCTTTTCAATAATGATTCGGATAGAAGATTTTTGATCTGAGGTTATTTTCGTGCACCATAGTTAAAAACTTTTTAAACAGAATTTTAATTAGAAAATTTCATTTGTAATCTATTCACCCCCCTTTAAATTGTAGCCTATAGTCTAATAATCAATTGTGGGTAGACGAAGTAGTGGAAGATGAAATGCTTGTCGAAGTTGTGGTAGATGGATTAAGAATGGAAGAATAATTCTCAAAGAGATTGTACAACTTATTCTTAATTTCTTCCCCTTTAAGTTTAGAAGTAAATGGATCAACCTTTGAGTAACAAAATTCTAAAATAGAAAGCTTTATCCTTGGGTCAAGAATTGCTCCTAGAGCAAGCACCACACTATAATCATGCCAATACTTCTCAAATTTCAACATCATATTAGTAGCCACTGTTTTAATAACATTGACTTCATCTTTCATACTTTCAACCAAAACACATTGAATTTTCCAAATTTGCAAAAAAATACAAATTAGAAGTTGGATAAAATGTTTCAGAAATTAAGTTTGTGGTCTCATAAAAAGGCAACAAGAATGCACATATTTCCTCTCCTCTTTTCTAGTATTCTTTTGAGGGGAAAACCTTAAAATTATGATCATGACAATTAAGACTTAAATATACATGTTGATACTTCAAAGCACTTTCTAGCATCAAATAATTTGAGTTCCATCTTGCTGGAACATCAAAAGACAAGCCAGCTGAAGTGTCAACACCATAAATGAGTTCAATGTACTCCTTAAATTTTTTCATTCTACCCTCCGAACCATTCACATATGATCGTACCTAACTAGAAGGGATTGTCAAAGCCTTCAACCTTTGAGCCGAGCAACAGTTGAAGGTGAAGTGGGGGGTACCTTCAAGATACTCTGATGCCAAAGTGAGGTTTAGAGCTAATGCAAGCAAGTGAGTATGAGAGTGTGAATGAATCAATACCTGACCTGCTCAATGAGAGGGTATTTATAGCCCTCAGTCCCGGGCCAAGGTCTTCAATGTTGGGCCACGATGAGGCCCAACAACAAAGAGTTCCAGGGCTTACGTGTGTATGGAGTTCAGCACGTGGCCTTCTCCCTGGTCAACTGCTTCGAGAAAACAGATGTTAGACCCGTTATTCCTGGAGGGCAGTATGATGATGATATGGACACGTGGGTAACATCTTCCTAGCGAACACATGGGGAAATGCCTAACGGTCTCCAGCTTAGGCTGCATGCCTTTGGGCCTTAGGCAAAGGCGCTCGATTGGGACTCCCCAATGGTGGGGCAAGTGCTGGCCCAGTTCAGAACAGGAGCCCCCCAAGTTTCTGCCCTTAGGTGAAAAGGTGATGACTTAAGTTCAGCTTCACTGTCGGGGAACTCTCACCCGAGAAGAGAAATCGTAACCCTCCATCGAGGATAACTTATTGACCCATGTCGGGGATCCTGGAAAAATGCGAGTTGCGCGGTCAACTAGATCATTTGTTCGTTCGGTGGTAGACGTTAGAAATATACAGAATTCTAGGAGTTTCCCCGAGTTTTCTTTTTCGACGTGCCTGTCCACAAGGTTTCGCTATGATACTGAGCGTTTACCTCGCCCCCATGAGTGAAACATGATAAACGTGCCCGTATGTAAGGTTTAGTCACGGGGTCGCGCGTTTTACCGCCACTGAGCGTGAAACGTATTCAACGTGATCGTGTACAATGTTTCGTATTGAAGTCGAGAATAAGTCCGCCTTCAAGAGTGGGCACGTGTCTGCTTGTTAAAGCCACGTGGCTGTTGTTTTGGGGTGCCATATTTTCAAAGGGGAGTTCAAAAAGCCCAAAATAATGATGACATTTTATGTGCAGCCTCGTGGGGTGTGAACCATCTATAAAAAGGGGACCCCAGGGGTTCACTTGTTATTCTCAAGTTCTCTTCTGCACTCTTCTCCATTCGCTCGCGGATCCTCTCCTCCCAGCGTCTCTGTAGAATTCTTCAAAGGCATTATTTATCCAAGTAAGTCATATCTTCTTGATAACATATATGATACGGTGGGAGAACTGACTTGATTGTTTTGCATTTGATCGCAAATGTTGCGGTTAGCAAGAGTCGCCACCGACTTTTCTTTTATCCAAATGGAAAGGTTGAAAGGAACAGGAAAGACCTTTCAGATGTTTTCTTGAGTTCGAGGGGTAGATTATGAAAAGGAAAGGTATTATCACCCTTTTCATCCGTAGTTATCTATGGGCTCTTAGTTGCTTGCTAGATCACTTGCTTTTATTTGAATGCGTGCGTGTGGTGTGGGTTTTGAAAGTATTTTGAAAATGTCTTTGTAATGGTTCTCGTTTCTATAAGAACGCGTACAAAGTGTTATATTTTGAAAATGTTTCAAAGAGGTGTTGGTGTATAAAATGTTTTTTTGTTGTGAGCAAGCGATCAACTAGGAGCGAATCTACCTACTCAAAAAGTCTTAAATGTTTTTTTCTCCTTTTTTAGATATTGCTATCTTACCATTGATTGATAAGAAGCCCCATCCTTGGATGTAAAGGGACGGACGCTGGACGTTCGTATAGTCATAGAAGGCAACCCATGGGATGTTTTAGCAATGTCGTTTTAGGGACTAGATCGTTTATCAAAGGGAACATCGAGGGTCATCGAGGGACTACGATCTTTTATCGAGGGTCTTTGCTAAAACGCCCATGTTCGAGGGACATGACTATTTTCTGATAGGCAATAAGTTAGATTACCCTAAGGGTGCATGTGTGAATAGTGTGTTTGATTGCATGCATTTAGTCTTTGATTTTTAGGTTGTCTACTTGTTGATTTTTATCTTGCCATACATCCTAATTACTAACATTTATATGAAAGCGATAAATTACGGAAAGTAAAGATTCTACGCTATTACAGTTATTAAGGGGATGGGCTGTACAAATTAAAAAAATGGGGATTGCAGGAAATTAAAGTCCTAATTATATATTAAAACCATATTGAAATAATGTACAAGAATTGAAATGGACTTGTTTTGTTTTTTGCAAAGAAGTTAGTTTACTTAAGAAAATATTTTGATCTTTTTGTTCTAAAAGAAATAAAATAAAACATGTGAATATGAAATATTTTTGATGTTTTTGGTTATTAAAAGAAAAAATAGGATAAATAATAGAAAATGGAGTCAGAATCAACACATTGCTGAAACGAGGAGGAATAGAAGTTCTGACTCTGATACGCTGCAAGAGAGAAAATGTTAGTAGGCAAGTAGAAAGTCAGAAGTTCTGGTCCTGGGTACACCAAGTTATGCGGTTTCTGGGTGTTGTACCCTAAACTTTGACCTCTCACTTATCAAGAATTTGCTCACAAGATCTCCTTGACTCCAAACTGCACTAGGGTTTGATCAGCTCAAGACACCTCCTTAAACACTGATGACCAAATTTAGGGTTTGAGTTTGCACAAGGATTTTTGGACTTCCAATGCTCCATATGACTCTCATGGATAATTATGGACCCCCAAGATTACTCATGTCAAATGTCAAGCTTGGAATCTCATTTTTAATTAGTCAATTGAGCAGTTGACCTAAAAGTCAATTGCATTGGGAAAAAAGTCAACTATGGCCAATTTACAGTCAAACTTCATAAATTTTGATCCACATCAACATTTTAAACTCATATGTATCATTTGATCAAGTTTGGACCACAACTCCTCAAGAAATTTGATTAAATCTCCAAAAGGGCAAAATGGTCAAAATTAGGGTTTTGATTGGGAAAGAGCAATTTCTGATTTTTAACCTAGAAAATGGTCAATTGAATTAATGCATGATATCAAGAGTCCAATTGAATCATTTATACCTAATGACATGGTTCAAAACATTGCAAGTCCATTGGATTGACAGATGAATTTTGCAGTCAACTGATTAAAAGTCAACTGTACACTGAAAAGTCAAACTTTGACTTTTTGGTCAAATTCAAGTGCCAAAGATCTTAATTCATCAAAACATGTCAAAATATGAAACTTATTCATCAAGAAATTAAAAATTCAAGATTTCATTTGGAAAAGTCAAAATTTCAAAATTTAGGAATTTTTCTTAGTGTTGGAAATTTCATGTTTTTTTATAACTTTGAACAAAATTTTCATCATGATGCAAGATGATTCAAGGGAAACTCCCAACATGAAATTTTTAGATCTCCATGAAATCTACAAGTTTGCTTCACACAACTTCTTCCAAAAATTCTTGGATCTCAAGTTATAATTTCATGAACATAGGGTCATGAAACTAAATACTTAGTGAAATTTTATCCTAATTTGGTCATGATTTTGACCCAATTTCATGGCACTTTTTCATATAGTTCCAAGGGGAATCTTCAAAAGCAATTCAAAGATGGGTTTTAAAGCACATTGAAAGCTTTCCAAAATGTCTAAGAACTCCTTAAGATCATTCTTGAGTAGGTAGAATCGAAGAGATGAAGTTAGGGTTTTGTCACTTGAATTACAAGTCATTTTTGATGAACACATGAACCAAATCCATAGCCATGCTGCATAATCCTCACTTTTCAGGCCTCAAACTTGTTTTTAACTCCATAATTAATTATTTACACATAAACTTGTGATTTTGAATTCTGATCAACAAGAGGTCTCCAAACTTGTTGCTTATAAATAGAGTCACTATTTGTAAGCTAAAGGACGAGCTTAAACACCCTGAAATACACCAAAACTCTCTCAAATTAGAAATTGCCCAAAAACTCCATTGTTGCACAGTTTCTGACCTTGAACTTCAAACTCACATTTCCCTCGTGCGTTTCTTGGACTTTTAGTTTCTAAAGATTCCTTACATCAAATGTAACCTATCCCTGTCCCTGTTTCATTACTGTAACATAATTTACCATATCCTCCATAACCAAAAACAGAGCAATGAACATTGACTTCTCCAGGTCATTTCAGCCACTCTCAACTCAAGCAAACCATTGCATTAGCTTCCTAGGACCTCAAGGAAGCTAACCTGATCATCACCACTGCCTGAAACAAGCTCAAACTCCAAACACGATTTCCAGTTTTGAGGTAAATTTTCTCAACTTGGAATTCTTCATACATGCATCATCAATAGTTTATTTGTGAACAAAACATGTAGATATCATTGCCCTGAAGCTAACCATGTCCATAATTTCCATTAATTTTGCTTAAGCTTAGAGAATTTTGAAACTGAAATTTCTGAAAGTTTTAGGGTTCAGATTAGGGCCATTAAAATTCATGCTTATATTTGTTCTATAGTTTTAATACTTTACATTTCTGGAATCGTGAGAAAATTTGCTACAAGTTTCATGTTTACAGTTTTCATTTTTGATGAGAAATGAGCAAGTTACAGTTGGTCTGGCTGGAGATTGAAGATGAAGTCTTCAGGACGCGTTTTGCCTTGTATATTTATTTTTTTGTTCATATTAACGGATGTATAGCCACCCCAGTGGTAGAAGCGCGCGCCTGTAACCTATGGGACCTGGGTTCGAGCCCCAGTGGTACCCTTTTGTGTTTTTTTAAAATATTTTTGGCTTTTTCTGACCCTTTTTTGCAGGCGCTGGGCTTCAGCTTTGGGCCTATTTTTTTTGCTACTCCTCACCCCCTGCAGGCTATTTGCACCATGACCCAAGTTTTATTTTATTTCTTATTTTCATTTTATTTATTTTCTTGAAATATTTTCCTAATAAAAAAATCATAAAATACAAAAAAATGATAGATTTATATTTTAACTTAGTTTATTTTGTTTTTCTCACAAAAAATATTTTTATTAATTATACTTTATTTATTCTTTTACTTATTATTTTGTAAATATAATTAAAACTAGATTATTAGTTATTTTCTTCCATACTAATTAAAATATATTATTTTTGATATAAAAAAAGATACCAGAAATATTTTATAATGCTATAAATATTTTCAAGACAAAATACCAAAAAATACATTTTTCTTAAACTTATTTTCTTTTAATCAACTAAATAGAATTAGGGTTTTATTTAAAATCTTTTCTTAATAAATTTAAGTTTAATTATTTATTTTCTTTAATTAATTAGGTTAAAACAAATTCCTTTTTCTTATGAAAACCAACAAAATATTCATTTTTTCACCTTTACATTAATGCATATTTATTCTTTTTGCACATTATATTTATTTAATATCTTGTACATTAATACCCATTCAATTTGGTTGTAATAGATTAACTAGGTTTATATTCTTGCAATCCCCATTTACAAATTGTACACCCCCTCCCCACCAATGTTGTAATAGCGTTGTAACTTTAAAATTCTGCAATTTATCGCTTTTATATACAAATGCTAATAATTAGGGTTTGTATAGAAAGACTAAAATCAATACTTAGAAAATTTGATAAATGGTTATATATTGTAACTATATAAATGTTAACCAACTGAATACATGAATAGATTCACGGGTAGATGTAAATGTATCTATGAGATATCAGCTGTAGACAATTCATTTTTAATTTCACGAGTAGATGTAAACGTATCTATGAGATGCCAGCTGTAGATGGTTCATTTTATTATCCATCTTTTAAATTTTTCTTTTGTTACTATTTTATATAATTGAAATTAGAGAATCGACTGTATGGTTTATTATAAGTACAAATCAATGCTTAAAAGTTGGTGCATATTGTTAGTCTACATTTTATAATTATGTAAATATTAACCAATTGAAATATGAATTAAAACTTTATAAATGGGTGTTTAGTATACGTGTAATGTAAATGCAGAGAAGACCCGTGCGGTAGCACGAATTTCTTACTAGTATGAATAAAATAGTGTAAAAATATTGTATCTTGTATGAAGTATCAAGACTTTATATACACCAGCTCAAACTTTATGTGATGATAAAATAATGAGTTAAATATAATCTGATTATGTGATTATTATAATTTATTGTATTTGTAAGAAAACTAATACACTAAATTAATGAGTTTTACTTACAGATCTATTACAAACTAACTTAGGGAACAAAGTAACATAAATAATTGGGCATAATAAACTGACCAAATTCGACATGCTAATAATCCTAGCATTTTGACTACTGCATACTTGAACATACTTCGACTACAGCATTACAGGTCTTCGACTCCAGCATGAGAACCAACTTTGACATCACGCTTAGATCCTGTCGAATTGTCGAACCAAGAAGCTATCCTTCGACCATACTAGAGTTTGATCCAATATCTCACAAATCTCCACCTTGGAACAAACTTTATAACATCAAGGGAATAAACTAGCTTTCTTCATGCAACTTTATCAATTGCATACAATGTAAAACTTGCAACTTGGTAAAGTTTTGGTGATCTTATCAGCAACATTGTGATCTGTCAAAACCTTTAACCCTTGGACTTCTCCACGCTCGATTACCTCTCTGATAAAATGCAGCCTCACATCGATGTGCTTGGTTTTCTCATGATAGGTTGAATTCTTCTACAAATGTATATCACTTTGACTATCACATTTAATAGTGATAGCTCGACCTTAAAGTTTTAGCTCCTTAACAAACCTTCAAGACACAATGCTTCTTTGATAGCTTCAATGAGGGAAATATATTCTACTTCAGAGGTTGATAAGGCAACAACCTTATGAAGTGTCGCTTTCTAACTTATTGTTGTACCAAACATAGTGAAAATATATCCAGAAATAGAATTTTTGGAATCCATACAACCTGCATAATCAGAGTCGACATATCCTTCAATTATTGCTTTCTTATCTTCACCAGAGGCTCCACCATAAATTAGGACTATGTCCGAATACCCATTTATGTACCTTAGAATCCACTTCAATGCTTGCCATTGAGCCTTTCTAGGATTTTCCATGTACATGCTTACAAGACTTACTGCATATGCTATGTCTAGTCTAGTACAATTCATAACATACATCAAAGAACCTACTAAGTTAGCATATGTGGTTCTATTCATATAAGCTCTTTCGACCTCAGTATTGGTACACTGGTTGATACTCAGCTTGAATTGAGGGTTTTTCAGAGTCACAACAAGCTTTGAATTCGACATACCAAAATTTTCAGGAATCTTCCTTAGGTATGCCTCTTGAGATAAGCATAATCTCGACTAATTTCTATCTCTTTGAATGTAAATCCCAAGAATCCTATATACATATCCAAAATCCTTCATGTCAAACTCCTTATTAAGTTCAACCTTCACCTTCATTACCTCCTGTGATCGGTGGAAATAGAACTGACTATTTTTTAAGCTGGTTCGCGAAATGTCGCGGTAAGCAAGAGTCGCCACCGTCTTTTATGTTCTCCAACATGGAAAGGACAAAAGCACAGCAAAATTCCTTCTTTGAAATGTCTCTCGGTTTGGGAGGTAGATTTATAGAAAGGGAAGGTGTTAGCACCCTTTCTATTCGTGGTTATCCACGGGCTCTTAGGTACTTGCTCTTATGTTTTCAAAAATTTGTTTGCTTTTCAAGTGTGTGTGGGTTTTGAAAAAAAGTTTCGTTCGAAAAATTTCTAAGTAACTCTTGTATCTGTCCTCAAGAGTGTATGAAAAATTTGTTTGAAAACTTTTAGAAAGTGTAGGTGTGAAAAGTATTTTGTTTGTTTTTTAGAGAGCAAGTACCCATGAGAATCTACCTACTCTAAGGAATTAGGCTGTGTAAGAGTCCTTTAGATAGTGCTATCCCACCATTGAGAGGTAGGTAGCACCATCGTTGGAGTTATTCGGGTCAATTCGATTATTAGGGACAATGTGGTCACCGAAGCAATAGTAGGACGCCTTAGAAGTAACCCTAATATCCTAGATCCTTTTATCCGAGGCAACCGTTTCGAGGCAACTGGATCTTAGACAGGAGGGCGACCTCTAAAACAACCTATACTTGACGACCACGTTCGAGGCAACCGAGTGAGGCGTACCCTAGGAGTGGCATGTGCTTGTGTGTTGTTTTTCAGTTAATGTTTATCTTTGATCATGCATTCGTGAGCTACGGATTAATTTTATTTGGCATACAGTCTTGCAGGCATAATTAACAGTTAAATAATTTGCGGGAAATAAATTGCGGAAAGTGAATCTACGCTATTACAAGGCGTCGGGTATTTACATCGCCAAAAACAAACCCTTTAATTTAAATTGCGGAAAGTAAAATAAAGCGATAAATAATTAAAGTCCTAATTATCTATTACAAACCGGGAAACAGATACAATAATATGATAAAATGGATCGCGTGCGGGAAATTAAATCGGATGCGAGTTTTTTGGGGTTTTGACCCTTTTTTGAAAGAAAGTGGTTTTTTTTGGTTATTTTTGGATTAAAAGAAATTAAATTAAGTTACCAATTAAATTAATAAACTAATTAATTAATTAAAATATTTTTGGAGTTTTTGATATTTAAGGAAATAAAAATAAATTTGATCAAAGTTAATAAAAACCTAATCGTCTAAATTAATTTTAATTATTGCAAAAAATATTAAAGTTATTTCCTAATTAAACTAAATTAATTGAATTAATATTTATTTACAAAAATAAAAGTGATGATGTTAATTTTAATAAATAAAATATTTTTTGTGTTTTTGATTTTATTAGGAAAAAATGTTAATTGGTTAGTGATTAATAAAAAGAATAACGATTAATTAATTAAAGGAAAATAATAAAAATAGAGAGAGTTTAGGAGTATACGAGCCTGATTGGAGGGGTGAAACAGCTGTTGGTGTCATGTGTAAACTGTTTTGTTTTGACCATTTGTGTTTTGGCTTTTGGCCATTTGTGTTCTGGCCTCAACGTTCCTTAACATTCTCAAGATGTCTGCCTCGCCATGTATTGGTGTCATGTGTAAGCTGTTCTGTTTTGGCCATTTGGCTTTTGGCCATTTGTGTTCTGGCCTCAACGTTCCTTAATGAACCTGCATGGGATCCTGTCTAAAATCTGCAGTGTTGAATCTCATGAACACATTAAATAAAATCATAAAATGCAAATAAAGCCAATATATGAAGAAATTTAATGTTTAGGTCAAAATGGCATGTATGAATGATTATACCCTTTTGATCATGGAGATCAAATCAACCTTACCCTTACTGGAAAAGTAGTGACATGAATGCTTTTATGCCCTTTTGATCATGGAGATCAAGCCAGCCTTACCCTTACTGAAGAAGTAGTGAGATGTTGGTTTGTAACTGAGATGACTTGTTTGTAGTGAGAGAGAGATTTGTAATAAGGATTTCAAGGTTTTATGGTTCTTGAAAGAATTTGATATTCTGACAGTGTTGTGGCCAGGTTTTTTTCTCTCTTTTCTCCTCCCTGGTTTGTGTGAAAAGAAGGTGATTATATAATGGAAATTAGGGTAAAGAAAATGGGCTTTGAATGTGCAATTGGGCCTCCAATGTTCACTTGAGTTCGTCACTTTCCAGGCTAAATCGCAGGGACTTAAGTGCAATTTTTGAAGTTGAAATGTGAAAACAAAATGTAGCCGATATAGAGAACTAACTTCTGTCCGAAAATTGGCTCAATCGGATAAACGGTGAATTAGTTATGAATTTTTGAAGTTTCAGCTCAGACAAACTTATTTTGGGCTCCAGTGTCGACTCTGACACGTTCTTCAATAAAAACTTGTATCGATCGGAGCATAATTCGGTCTCGAATTTTGAAGCAAAGTTGTAGATCTATGAGTCAGTGACCTTGTGTAAAAATATGAGCCCAATCCGATAAAAATTGACCGAGTTATGAATTTTCGAAGTTTCAGCCCAGATGAAATAATATTCAGCATTCAGGATTTTCGGCGCGTCGTGCACTCTGAGTAAAAAACGAAGGGCTTTTAAATACCGTTTGAACTAAATACCTTATGTGAAAATGTAGCCAACTCAATTTTTGAAATTTTGGCGCCGGAACCAGCTCGATACGATGAAAATCGACCAAGTTATGATTTTCTGAACATGACGCAAATAAACTTCTGTCACAAATTTTCTGTATGAAAATACTTGATAAATCCACATTTTTGAAGACCTTCTGATCGAAATTGGCTTCCAGCCGTGAGAGATGAAAACGTAGATAATGTAAAGACGGATTTTTGGCCACCGGAACGGGTTCAAAACGATCTACGATCTTCAAGTTATGAATTTTTTAGCGCGTAAAAACTGCACTTTCAGCACACTTTTTCACCATATTTCTTCGAGAAAACTCACACATTCGGATACCTTCTTTAAAGAATTGACTCTTGAGCCGAACCTGAATTTGAGAATACGTTATCAGAGATATCTTGGTGAAAGAACACCTGAATATGACACACCGGGTTGGACTTGTGAATTTTTCTTGAAATGTTTTGAGAAATATGGGAGGACAAATTTTGGGGTACAACAGTTGCCCCTGTTCAATCTTCTTAGACCTGAGGATGTTGATTGGCTTGCGTGCCTTTCGTGATCCGAAGGTGGAAGATGATTGAACACTAGAGTGCCCAAAAATTTGCACTCGCATAGTAGAATATCAGCAACGTGATGTCGGGAATGGGCTTACAGATGCCATTTGGAAAGATGATGGATAGGAGGATGGGCTTATAGATGCCATCTGGATATGTGACAGAACCTTGTCGGGAATGGGCTTATAGATGCCATTTAGAAATGTGATGGATAGTTGTGGAGATGGGCTTAAAGATGCCATCGGGAGATTTTCGATCGCGTAAGAGATTCCTTAGCGAGAACTTGCGTACCTGAGAAAGAAAGATAATTTCCTGGCCTGTTACAGGTGTG
Organism: Vicia faba; assembly: GCA_948472305.1. NCBI lineage: Eukaryota > Viridiplantae > Streptophyta > Magnoliopsida > Fabales > Fabaceae > Vicia > Vicia faba. The sequence goes on from OX451738.1 coordinate 1,281,181,219, forward strand.
GATCTTCAAACTATTCATGTAGATATGTCCTGGCTAGATACAGGTGTCGAATCTGGAACTGGTCGTCTACAGATATGCCCTGGCTGGATACAGGTATCGAATCTCTAAACTCTTCATGCAGATATGCCCTGGCTGGATACAGGTGTCGAATCTACAATCAAATCACTCACAGATATGCCCTGGCTAGATACAGGAATCGAATCTAGAATTGGTCGTCTACAGATATGCCCTGGCTGGATACAGGAATCGAATCTCTAAACTCTTCATGTAGATATGCCCTGGCCGGATACAGGAGTCGAATCTACAATCAATTACTCACAGATATGCCCTGGCTAGATACATGTATCGAATCTGGAACTTCAAACTCTTCATGCAGATATGCCCTGGCTAGATACAAGTATCGAATCCGGAACTTCAAAATGTTGATGGGTTGTCTCTACTGACAGGTTATCTCGGAAAAATCTTTAGGGATCGACTTAACTGAACCAGGTTTTGTCTTTCTTGATGAGTTGTCTATGTGGACGGGTTGTCTTCATGGACGGGTTGTCTTTAATGACGAGTTGTCTTTAATGACGAGTTGTCTATATTGACAGATTGTCTTCATGGACAGGCTGTCTTCAATGACAGGTTGTTTTTAACGACGGGTGTCTATAACGACGAGTGTCTATAACGACGAGTGTCTATGACGACGAGTGTCTATAACGATGGGTGTCTATAACGACGAGGGTCTATAACGACGGGTGTCTATAACGACGAGTGTCTATAACGACGGGTGTCTATAACGACGAGTGTCTATAACGACGAGTGTCTATAACGACGGGTGTCTATAACGACGAGTGTCTATAACGACGGGTGTCTATAACAACGAGTGTCTATAACGACGGGTGTCTATAACGACGAGTGTCTATAACGACGAGTGTCTATAACGACGAGTGTCTATAACGACGAGTGTCTATAACGATGAGTGTCTATAGCAACGAGTGTCTATAACGACGGGTGTCTATGACGACGGGTGTCTATAACGACGGGTGTCTATGACGACGGGTGTCTATGACGACGGGTGTCTATGACGACGGGTGTCTATAATGACGGGTGTCTATATTGACGGATTTTTAGGAATTGATTTAACTGGACTTGTCTTCTTTGACTGGATTTGTCTTCTTTGACTGGATTGGTCTCTTTTGACTGTATTTGTCTACTTTGACATAGCTGATCATTTAACTGTATCCTTCCTGAAAGGTAAAGGTCAATCATATGCAATGCATGATATGGATCAAGCAATGATGTTCTCAACATAAATGAGATAGTATGATACGATGCGTATATGCATGTATCATGATGTATGGCAATGTGATGTTTATGAATGTATCTCCTGTCTAGGAAATAAATCCTTGACGAATGCTGGGAGTTTGTTGAATCCTGGGCTGCTGTTGAAGATTAGAGTTCTTCATTTCCGCTGGGGAGGATGATTACAAGAATAAACCGGTAGGAGAAGATGACTCCGTTGGGGAATAAACTTGTTGAAGAGATTACTCTGCGGGGAAATACTCTGTGGGGAAGAGATACTTCGCTGAGATTTGATGATAATTCTGCTGGGGATTCCATTGATAGGTTTTGTTGGGAATTTGATGAACTCCACTGGGGATAGGAAGAACTTCGCCGAGGACGATCTTTCCGTGGTAATTAGATGAGGATAACCCAATTATCCTCAACTCTTCCTGCCCCTTGGATAGGCTTAGGAAGATTTCCCTGAACTGAGTCTCTTGAGTACGGAACTCCTGGTTGTCTTGTTGGGAAGCCATTGCTGAAATAAACAGCGAAGATGGTAAGTGACCTGTAATAAGGTGTGATCGGTGGATCTGAAACTGACTGTTTAACGCTGGTTCGCGAAATATCGCGGAAGCAAGAGTCGCCACCGTCTTTTATGTTCTCCAACATGGAAAGGACAAAAGCACAGCAAAATTCCTTCTTTGAGAATGTTTCTCGGTTCGGGAGGTAGATTATAGAAAGGGAAGGTGTTAGCACCCTTTCTATCCGTGGTTATCCATGGGCTCTTAGATACTTGCTCATTTGTGTTTTCAAAAGTGTTTGCTTTTCAATTGTGAGTGGGTTTGAAAAAGTTTCGTTTAAAGATTTCAGATCGACTCTTGTATCAGTCCTCAAGAGTGTTTGAAAAATCGTTTTGAAAGCTTTTTGAAAGTGTCGGTGTGAAAAGAGTTTTGATTTGTTTTTGAATAGAGCAAGTATCTACGAGTCATCTACCTACCCTAAGGAATTAGTCTGTGTAAATGTCCTTAAGGTAGTGCCGTCCCACCATTGAGAGATAGGTAGCACCACCGTTGGAGGTGTTCGGGTCAATTCGAGGTTTAGGGACAGTGTGGTCACCAAGCAATAGTAAGATACCTTAGAAGCTACCCTTATGCCATTGATCTTTTTATTCCGAGGCAACTATTCCGAGGCAACTTGTTTCGAGGCAACTTGTTTCGAGGCCACTAGATCAATGGAACATAAGGACTCACTAAGACGTCCTATACTCGACAACCACGTTTCGAGGGGCAAGGCAACAGTGTGATCACCGGAGCAATAGTAGGACACCTTAGAAGCTACCCTTATGCCATGTTCATGGACATAAGGACTTACTAAAACATCCTTTACTCGACGACCACGTTTCGAAGGGCAAGGCAACGGTGAGGCGTACCCTAGGGGTGGTGTGTGAATTGTGTGTCATTTTCAGTTATATTTGTCTTGTTCATGCATTGGTGATCTACGCTTTGATTTTATTTTTGGCCATTCATTCTTTCATGCAAATTATTAGCAGTTAAAAGGTACAGAATTAAAAGTCCTACGCTATTACAAAGGCGCGGGTCTACATCGCCAAATTAAACCAAGACCCGATTTGAAATAAATAAAATGCAGAAAGTAAATATCTAATTAATCTATTACAAGGTTTTGGGGTAAGTACATGAAATTTAAAAGGAAATAAAAGTAAATGTGCGAAAAGAAATAAAATCGAGAATGCGAGGGCGTTGGACCCTTTTAAAGAAATTAAATCGTAATCGTAAATTAATTAAATTAAATAAAAGCAAGAACTTATTTTTTGGAGTTTTTGTATTTATGGAATTTAATGAGAAAATTAAATGGAATTAAAACCCTAATTCTAAACTATTTTTAATTTATTGAAAAGTGTTTAAGTTTGACCTAGTTTTAACCTAGTTATTTAATTATAAGTTATTTACAAAAATAATTAATAATTAATAGTGATAAAAAAAGATTATTTATTAAGGAAAAGAATAAAAAAGAAATTCTAAAAGACTTGTTTTTATATTTTTTAATTATCTAAGAAAAAGCATCAGAATTAAAAACCTAAAATTAAAACTACCTTGATTATGAAATTTATTTACAAAATAAATATTATTGAATTAAATAATAAACATATTTTATTTTTTGACTTTCTGATTTTTTGTATTAAAATTAATTTGAAGAATTAAATAAAACAATCAATTAAAAAGGATAAATAAAGGAAAATAAAAGAGAGAAAGAAAGGCAAACATCGGGGGTGGTTGACCCAAATATGGAGGTTAATAGAAAGCATTTTGGCCCATTTGATGGAGGCCTTTTGACTTTTCCAGGATCACGTGTAGACCCCTTGACTAAAGTGCACGATGGAACTCACACCCTGGCTCTTGGATTGGTCTCAGGGACACATGGCAAGCATATGCGTTGGGGCGTATGGTGAACTGAAGGACGGCCAGTGTACCTGAACATATTGCAAGAAAAAATATTTAAGAGTATAGGGGACCTGGGAATCGAACCCAGGTCCCAATGCTTATAAACACTCCTTTCCACCAACTGAGCCAGCGCATTCATTCATAAGCATAGTGGAACATAATTATTATATACAAAAAGTGCCAATATTCTGGAACAAAAGAAAACTCGCGCAAATGATTTGAATTAGCCAACCATATGCCTACAGCTCATCTTCTTCTCCACTTCTTCGCTTTGGCCTGAAAAAAAAATAGAATGAATAGCGGGGGTTTTAAACCCCCACAAACTGAAAACATGAAAATAGCGAATAGCTGTATAATCAACATAAAAAAGGCGCGATGGTATGATTCTGTTCGTCATGAGCTTCTGATTTCAATGGTGCTATTTAGGTTAGCCAATTTTTCCTCAAGCGTAAAGCCCCAATTCATGGTTCCTGAAACCCTAAAAAATAGCCATGGCAATTTTCTATACAAGCAATATTAGTTCAATTCAATGGTACCATAAGTTTCAGTGAGTCCATATTAGTGTAAAACAATCATTAGAATGTATGAAAAATGCCTGCAAATCAAAACACGAATATGCAAATGTTCATGACCAGGGCTACCATTTCTTGAGGTTAGAGGCTATGGTTTTGATTCAGAAAGCTTCCTTGATGCGTCAGGAATGTAATGGAATTGTTCTCTTGCCTTGAAACACCCTCTAGCTGCGTTTTCAGTTTTGAAATTTTTGACAAAAAATGCAAAGTTTGTATTTGATTCTGAGCGCAGCTTCTTGGTCCTTTTTATTAGGTTTGCATTGTGTTTATATGTGTGACTGAATTAGGGTAAAAATCCAAGTCAAAAACCTTTGCATTCATGAATCAAATATTTGATTTTTAATGGTATCTTTTCCAATCTTTTTTCATGTGAAGATCATGCCAATCATTGCCAATTCCTTCCATATTGAGTGTGCACGAAATATTTAGGCTTTATTGAGAGAATATGCTGCAAAAAGGATTGGAAAACATGATTTTCTATTTTTGTCATATTTTATTTTAATTAAATGAACTAATAATAATAATAATTCAAATAATTAATAAAAAATGATAAAATAACTCCCTTTAAAGTCAATGGGTCGTGCATAGATTTTGGGTGATGATTCTTGGAAGAAATTGAGGCCCATTAGCAATTTTGAGGCATTTGAAGCAAAGTTGACTTTTCAAAATTCCCAAAAATTTCCCAACTTCCACAAGGCATATCTTGCTCAATTTTCAAGATTTGATCATGTTCTTGGACATTTTGGAAAGGTCTTGAAGTCCTCTAACCAATTCTTTTGGTCCCATGTCATTTTGATTTACCAATCTCAAGTTATGGTCTTTGACTTGAAGTGCCTTTTTGTTGACTTTTGAAAATGACCTATAATGTTGAGATTGATAACTTTTTGTGAGAGAATTTCTTGGACTTTAAGTGTGAAGAGGAGTTGTAGGAAATGTCATTATTTTCAAAATGAGCTTTGGATGGAATTTTTCTGATAAACCATGTGGAAGTTATGCCTTGGTCAATTTGCAGTTGACTTTTTCAACTGTCCAAATATGGAAACTTTTGCATCTTGAGACTTTTTGAGCCATGCCTTGGGAATCATGATCAAGCATTGATCAAATGATGTTTGTGGCTTCAAAATAAGATGTTGACCAAAAATTTGGACTTTTGACTGTCAAATGACCATTTTGCCCCTGCAGTTGACTGTAGGGCAATTAGGGTTTCTGACTGTGCAATTTTGTGCTGTGAGTCTTGAAACTTGACATGAGGATGCTTGACAATGTTTATAGCCATGTGGGACTTGTTTGGACCCTTGGAAACTTCAATTTCTTTGCTAGAATCAAAACCCTAATTTTGACTGTTAGGAGGCCATTGAACTGTGCAACCCTTGGGGAGATTTTGAAGCATGCTTTTTGCAAATCTTGGAGAATATGGGAGGGAAAATTTTGGGGTACAACAGTTGCCCCTGTTCAATCTTCTTAAACCTGAGGGTGTAGATTGGCTGACGTGCCTTTCGTAATCCGAAGGTGGGAGATGATTGAACACTAGAGTGCCCAGAAATTTGCGCTCACATGTTGGCAGTATGATGGGGAATGGGATTACAGATGCCATTTGGAGATTGATGGATAGGATGATGGGCTTATAGATGCCATGCTAAGAGGTGATGGATGAGTGGATGGGCTTATAGATGCCATCTGGGGTGTCGGTCGCACAAGAGATTCCTTAGCGAGAACTTGCGTACCTGAAAAAGAAAATGATTACCTGACCTGTTACAGGACTTGGTCTTTAAACTCTTATATAGATGTGCCCTGAATGGTTACAGGAATTGGGTCTGGAGCTTCAAACGGTGATGAATGAATCAGGGATGGTTGCTACCTCAACGGGACGGTGAGAGAACCTTGGACGATTACTACCTCAACAGGAACGCTGAGAGAACCTTGGACGATTACTACCTCAACAGGAACGCTGAGAGAATCTTGGGGCGATTACTACCTCAACAGGAACGCCGAGAGAACCTTGGGGAGATTACTACCTCAACAGGAATGCTGAGAGAATCTTGGGGCGATTACTACCTCAACAGGAACGCTGAGAGAACCTTGGGCGATTACTACCTCAACAGGAACACTGAGAGAATCTTGGATGTCTTCTACTGGGATAAGAATCAGGGAGATCTTAGGGTCGATCTGACTGAACCGGAGAAGGCCTTTGACTGGATAAGAATCAGGAAAATCTTAGGGTTGATTTAACTGAACCGGACAAGGTCTTGAAATCTTCAACTGGATAAGAATCAGGGAGATCTTAGGGTCGATCTGACTGAACCAGAGAGGGCCTTTGACTGGATAAGAATCAGGAAAATCTTAGGGTCGATTTAACTGAACTGGACAAGGTCTTGAAATCTTCAACTGGATAAGAATCAGGGAGATCTTAGGGTCGATCTGACTGAACCAGAGAAGGCCTTTGACTGGATAAGAATCAGGAAAATCTTAGGGTCGATTTAACTGAACCGGACAAGGTCTTGAAATATTCAACTGGATAAGAATCAGGGAGATCTTAGGGTCGATCTGACTGAACCAGAGAAGGCCTTTGACTGGATAAGAATCAGGAAAATCTTAGGGTCGATTTAACTGAATCCGACAAGGTCTTGAAATCTTCAACTGGATAAGAATCAGGGAGATCTTAGGGTCGATCTGACTGAACCAGAGAAGGCCTTTGACTGGATAAGAATCAGGAAAATCTTAGGGTCGATTTAACTGAACCAGGCTAGGTCTTGGAATAACTTCAACTGGATAAGAATCAGGGAGATCTTAGGGTAGATCTGACTGAACCAGAGAAGGCCTTTGACTGGATAAGAATTAGGAAAATCTTAGGGTCGATTTAACTGAACCAGACTAAAGTCTTGAAATATAGCTGAGAACTTAACTGGATCTTTCCTGAAAGGTAAAAGTCAGTCATATGCAATGCATGATATGGATCAAGCAATGATGTTCTCAACATAAATGAGATTTGTAAGATATGATGCGTATATGCATGCTATAATGTATGGAAATGTGATGTTTTTGAATGTATGTTTTTGTCTAGGAAAGTAAATCCTTGACGGGTGCCGGGAAGTCACATCCTGGGCTGATGTTTGGAGAGTAGATCCTTGCTGTTTCCGCTGGGGAGTGATGGTTGCAAGAATACCGGTAGGAGAAGATAACTCCGTTGAGCAATAAACTTGGCGAATAGAACACTCTGCGGGGAGAAAAATTACTCTAGCGACCTTGCTGGGGAACAATACTCTGTGGGGAGGGAGATACTTTGCTGGGATGTTGATGGTAACTTCGCTGGGGATACCGTTGTTATGTTGGAAGTTCTAATAGACTTCGCTGGGGATAAGAAGACTTCGCCGAGGACGATCTTTCCGTGGCTTTTGGCTGAGGATAACCCAGTTATATCCTGGTAGGGGAATAACCTTTGAATAAAGCCAGGGGATGCGTTCGGGCTCTACGGGGATAAGCTTCCAGAATCTACTGGGGATAAGCTTACTGCTGGGGAGATGGATTCAAACTTTCCTGGGGAAATCTTGATTGGACTCTCCCGGGTAAATTTTGAACTATGTTGGGGAAGTGGCTCCACTGAATATCGGGTATACCGCCGGGGAACAATCTTTAGGTCGAGACTGCCGGGGATGCTTGTTTAAGAATATCTGTATATCGTGCTGGGGAATGTTGAGATCTGCAGGGGTACCCAACTTCCTTAGGGCTGATAATAGCTTTTCTTGGGGAGAGTGCATTGACTTGCTGACTCACTCTCTGGGGAATTAAGATATACTGGTTATGTTCTTCAGCCGAACTCACCTTGGTACCTTGATGGACAGAGCAATTAGATCGCTTAGACAACTCATTATTGTCCCTGTTTCTAATGTCACCTGTAATTAATCCTTTGTTTCGTATGCAAATATTTATGAGTTAGCAATTATTGTCAAATGCATATATCACAAATTGAACCTTGGACGTTCTTCACAAAACAAAACAGAAAAGGAAAATAATTGGCAATTTTAGCTGAAAAGTGTATTTGTATTGATTTTGAATTTGCCTGTAAATAGGCGTTTATATACAAGAGGCTGACGTCCTAGTAAGAGAACGCCGCCGAACAAAAGAGTTTATACAATTTTGTATAAAGGAAAATAAAACAGCTATGTGAAAAGAATAATCCCACTGGGTTCCAACTCTACTATTGCCTTTATATCTTCGAGCGTCTCATCACTTGATGACCTAGATGGAGATGAAGCTGATTGATCGATGCCGTCTGAACTTGATGCTGATACCGGATTCTGGATGCAAGGTGATCCAATGAGACATAGTATTACGCTTTTATCCCTAACTTTTTCCTGGACCGCCCTTTCGGGTTTTCAGTCCACCGGGATACCCATTTTTGCCTAAGTCGCCTTTTCAGGTTTTCGACTTGCCGAGTGTACAGATTTTTTCATTTCATCCCTTCATTTTGCCCGAACCCTTTTGGTTCGCCGGGAAGCCCTAATTTTTGCCTAGGTATGTCAACCTAGCGGGTCTTTTTTTTCATGCGTAGTATCTTTTTACTATGTCTGCATTGGCGGGGTGAGGAAGGTCGTCACCATCCATATTGGTTAGAATCATGGCTCCTCCTGAGAACACATGTTTAACCATAAATGGTCCTTCGTACGTAGGAGTCCATTTGCCCCTTGGATCACTCTGAGGAAGGATGATACGTTTGATTACCAGATCCCCAACTTGATATTCCTGTGGTCTGACCTTTTTGTTAAATGCCCTGATCATCCGTTTCTGATACGTCTGACCATGACAAATAGCAGCAAGTCTCTTTTCGTCAATCAGGTTTAATTGATCAAGTCGTGTCTGGATCCAGTCCTCTTCGCTCAGATCTGCATCCTTCATTATTCGGAGAGAGGGTATCTGCACTTCGATCGGTAAGACTGCTTCCATACCGTAGACCAAGGAGAAAGGAGTTGCCCCGGTTGACGTCCTTGCTGAGATACGGTACCCATGTAGAGCAAACGGTAACATCTCGTGCCAATCTTTATAGGTCACTGTCATCTTCTGCACAATTTTCTTGATATTCTTATTTGCTGCTTCTACAGCCCCATTCATCTTCGGCCTGTAAGGAGAAGAGTTGTGGTGCTGTATCTTAAACTGCTCGCAGAGCTCAGTGATCATCTTGTTATTAAGATTGGTACCGTTGTCTGTAATGATTCTTTCTGGGACGCCGTATCGACAGATCAAGTTATGCCGAATAAACCGTGCCACAACGTTCTTAGTTACGGTAGCGTAGGAAGCTGCTTCAACCAACTTCGTGAAGTAATCAATCGCCACCAAGATGAAGCGATGCCCATTGGATGCCGTAGGTTTAATCTCGCCGATCATATCTATGCCCCACATTGCAAAAGGCCAAGGTGCAGTCAGGACGTTCAGAGGGACTGGAGGGACATGCACCTTATCTGCATAGATCTGGCATTTATGACATGTCCGAGAATGTTGGTAACAGTCGGCTTCCATTGTGGACCAGAAATACCCTGCCCGAAGGATTTTCTTTGCCATAGTGTGTCCACTGGAATGTGTTCCGAAGGTACCCTCATGCAGCTCTGCCATGATCATTTCTGCTTCAGTCTTATCCACACAACGTAGTAAGGTCGAATCATGGTTTCGCTTGTACAGGATGCCGTTGCTAAGGAAGAATTTCACTGCGAACCTTCTCAGAAACTTTTTATCATTGACAGATGCACCTTCAGGGTATTCCTGAGCTTCCAAGTATCTCTTCACCTCATGGTACCAAGGCTTCTCAGTCACCAATTCAGTCTTGAGATCACAACAGTATGCCGGTTCGTCCAGTTTCCAGATGATGATTCGGGGAGCCTCATTGTCCCATTTGACTTTGAACATGGAAGACATCGTAGCTAACGCGTCCGCTAACTGGTTCTCCTCTCTTGGGAAATGTTCAAAGGTTGTCTCTGTGAAATGGGGGATCAATGTCAATACACATTCTCTGTAAGGAATAAGATTCGGATGTTTCGTATCCCACTCCCCTTTGATCTGATTGATCACGAGAGCGGAATCTCTGAAGACACTCAGAAACTTGATCCTTAAGTCAATCGCAGCTTGGAGACCCATGATGCATGCCTCATACTCCGCCATGTTGTTGGTGCAGTTGAAACATAGCCGGGCAGTGAGTGGAGTATGAGTGCCTTGGGGGGGATATGATCACAGCGCCGATACCGTTACCCAAAGCATTGGAGGCTCCGTCAAAGTGAATAGACCATCGGGATCCTTCCTCAGGTCCTTCATCCGGTCCAGGTACTTCAATATCAGTCACAATCATGATACTCTTGTCTGGAAACTCGAAGTTCATTGACTGATAGTTGTCTACTGCCTGATGTGCCAGGTGGTCTGCCAATACACTTCCTTTGATAGCTTTCTGAGTCGTGTACTGGATGTCGTATTCTGTCAAGATCATTTGCCATCTTGCTATTCTCCCAGACAGTGCAGGCTTTTCAAATATGTACTTTATAGGATCCATCTTTGAGATCAACAAGGTAGTGTGAGTCAGCATATACTGTCTCAGCCGGCGAGCAGCCCATACCAAAGCACAACAAGTTTTCTCGAGCAGTGAGTATCGGGTCTCACAGTCGGTAAACTTTTTGCTAAGGTAATAAATGGCATGCTCTTTTCGGCCAGACTCGTCATGCTGCCCCATCACACACCCCATTGAGTTGTCAAGTACTGTCAGGTATAATATCAGAGGTCTCCCTTCAACCGGTGGCATAAGGATGGGTGGTTCTTGGAGATACTCTTTGATTCTGTCAAAAGCGGCCTGACATTCATCATTCCAACGTACTACCTGATCTTTCTTCAGCAGCTTGAAGATTGGCTCACAGGTAGCAGTTAGGTGTGAGATGAATCGGGCAATGTAATTCAGACGTCCTAGAAAGCCTCTGACCTCTTTCTCTGTCTTAGGAACTGGCATCTCTTGAATAGCTTTAACCTTGGCAGGGTCCACTTGAATACCCTTATCACTTACGACGAAGCCTAGCAACTTCCCAGATCTAACCCCGAAGGTGCACTTGATCGGGTTCAACCTCAGCTTGTACAACTTCAGACGATCAAACAATTTCTGCAGATGATCAAGGTGTTCTTCCTCAGTTTGGGACCTTGCAATCATGTCTTCGACATACACTTCAATCTCATGATGGATCATGTCATGAAATAAAGCAACCATGGCACGTTGGTAGGTTGCCCCAGCATTTTTCAACCCGAATGGCATGACCTTGTAGCAGAAGGTGCCCCACTGAGTGACAAAGGTAGTCTTTTCCATGTCTTCCGGAGCCATCTTGATCTGATTATAACCTGAAAAACCATCCATGAAGGAGAACACCTTGTGCTGAGCAGTATTGTCAACAAGAACATCAATGTGAGGTAGGGGGAAATCATCCTTGGGGCTGGCCCTGTTCAGATCCCTGTAGTCGACACACATTCTGACCTTACCATCTTTCTTTGGCACTGGAACCACATTGGCAACCCACTGAGGGTAAGAAGTCACTGCTAGGAACCCGGCATCAAACTGTTTCATGACCTCAGCTTTGATCTTCTCGGACATCTCTGGACGCATACGGCGGACCTTTTGCTTAACCGGAGGGCAGTCTTCCTTGGTAGGCAAATGATGGACCACAATGTCGGTATCCAACCCGGGCATGTCTTCGTAGGACCAAGCAAAGATCTCCACATAATCATGTAACATCTGAGTCAACTGTTGCTTCACGCTGAGCTCTAGGTTGGCACCAATCTTAACCTCTTTCCTATCCGTCTCAGTACCCAGATTTATTGTTTCCACTGGCTCTTCATGTGGTTGAATTGCCCTCTCTTCCTGGAGTAACAGTCTTGCAAGTTCGCCAGGCACTTCGCAATCATCTTCACCTTCGTCTTCGGCTAAGTTGATCAGATTTTCGAAGTCATAACCGGCAGTAGCAGAGTCGTTACCAGTGAGATCCAGAGTGGATTGAAACCTGTATGAGTGAGTGTGTGTAAATACAGCTGTTTTTTGCAATATATAAAGAAAGGAAAAAAAGAAAAGGAGCATAAGATTTGAAATGTGAGAAAACGTCTAAGGTCTTTTTTCATGATATATGAAATGACAATTAATATACCCTCACAAATGAAGCCACGGTGCCCCGGGTAAGACATCGGGCCATAGAGTTTCAATTCATTGTTTATTACAAATACAAAAACAAAGGAGTTTATTACTGCGTAACAAAAGTAACAGGAGTATGATCTTTGGCGGTCCAATTGTTCAATCCACCGTCAGTCGTCGGGTAGATCCAACTATTGAATTCTGCTTCATCCACTTCATTGTCTTCCCCAACAGCATTCACTCCTGGATTTGTAATGACCACCGGAGGTCTTCTGGTCTTCGCTTTCCTCATAGCTTTCTGACCCTCTGCAGTAAAACCCAGCCCAAACTTATCAGTCTTCTGTGTAAAGTCTGGAAGCTTGCCCCAGTTAGCACATTCACCTTTTTGAACCACGGCCCGGGCATCCTTCAGGGAAGCCATCTTCAAAGGAACATTCTCCTCGACTGCTGTTTCTGCTGCTGCTGAAATTGGAAGCACCTCCTCGAAATGCTGAAAGGGGGTTTCAATGAACTCCCCGTCCATCTCAATGTATCTGAAGGAATTCAGGTGGCTCACCATATACTCCTCTTCTCCTTGCACGGTGACGATCTTCCCTCTGACAGGGTACTTCAGCTTCTGGTGCAAGGTAGAGGTCACTGCCCCAGCTTTATGTATCCAAGGTCGACCCAGTAGACAAGAGTACGATGGACGGATATCCATCACATAAAAAGTAGAGTCAAACACCTGAGAGCCCACACGAATCGGAATGTCAACCTCTCCATGAACCATCCTCTTTGAACCATCAAAGGCCCTGACGATGATATTGCTGGGTTTCAATTCCAGGCCTTCACAATCTAAACGGTCTAAAGCCTTCTTGGGCAGCACATTCAAAGAAGAACCAGTATCCACCAATACATGTGCCAGAGTAGTGCCCCTGCATTCGATAGAGATATGCAGAGCATCATTGTGGTCTCTTCCCTTTGCAGTCAGGTCAGCATCTGAGAAACCCAGGCCATTGTCTGCTGTCAGATTTGCTACGCAATCAGTGAACTGGACTGCAGATGTCTCATGTGGCACATGGGCCGTCTTGAGGAATGAGATTAAGGCCTTAGCATGGGCCTCAGAGCACAGCAATAAAGAGAGCATGGAGATTTTGGAGGGCGTGTGCCCCAGCTGTTCCACAACATTGAAATCACTCTTCTTTATTATCTTTAGAATCTCCTCCATTTCTTGTTGGGAGGCTTCAGCAGTTACAGGTATAGGTGCCTCCATCTGGGCAGGCTCACCTTCAATTCCTTTGCCCCGAGCATTGGATGACTCGGCAGCAGGAGAAACAACTTGATCAGCAGTAGGAACAGGTACACTTGTAGGAGTTATAAGGAGTGGTCTTCGGGCAACGGGCGGTGCAATGTTAGGCGAGAAGAGCCTGCCACTGCGGGTAACCTTGGCTGGGCCAGTGATATCACAGATGCTGGCACCAGTGTTGAACTCTTGTTTAATCCCATTTACATACACATCTGCCCCATAATGCCAGGGGACAGCTTTATCAGATACATAGGGCAGGGGCCCTGGAACAGTGATAACCACAGGTGCAACGGTCATGATTTGGACAGGCTTCTTCGGGAGAACCTGGATTGGATTATTGAATATGGTAACCACAGAAACTTCTTCCACCGGAACCAACTGAACAGCAGACTTCTTAAACAGAATCTCCTTGCTATCCATTAGGCTTTGGATGCCTAATTTCAGCAAGGGACAACCAGATGGGGAAACAGCACAGAACAGGCAACCCTCGCTGCAACCCGGAAATAAACCGGCCAGCAGTAGGTTCCTCTTGACAGTCTTCAGAGGAGTGGCTAGATCATCCACAGAAACAGCGTAAACATCTTCGTCAACAGCATTTACCCCATGCTGAGGCATTGGAGCATTTATCACGTTGGGCTTCTCAGGTGCCTCAAACTGTATCTCCTTTGCGTCGATAAGGTCTTGCACCTTACTCCTTAATGCCCAACAGTCATCAGTGGAATGCCCCGGGCTATCTGAATGGTAAGCACAACGAGCATTCGGGTTGTACTTAGGAGATGCAGTATTTGGAAACTTCGGCGCCTCTCGGACAGTCACTAAGTTGGTTGAGAGCAACTGTGGCAAGATCTGTGACAAGGTCATGCTCAATCGGGTAAACTCTCTCCGGGGTCTTTCAGCCCTTTGAGGATTGGTTGGCCGAGGAGCGGCAGCAGGCTTAGCAATCATCACCGCACTGACAGATTGGCGGCGATCAGGTCTCTCTGATCTCTTGGAACCATATACAACACTAGCCTCCTTCTTGAAGGGTTTCTTCTCTGAACTAGACGATGCACCCTTCGGAATCTTACCTGACTTTAACCCAGCCTCAATTCTCTCTCCAGTCAGAATCAGATCAGTGAACCCTGCAGACGAATTCCCGATAAGGTGGTTGAAAAATGGCCCAGATAGGGTCCCCAAGAACATGTCTACCAACTCCCGATCAGTCAACGGAGGTTGCACTCTGCCAGCCAGATCTCTCCACTTCTGAGCGTACTCCTTAAAACCTTCACTTGAACCTAACGACATACCCTGGAGTTGGGTACGTGTAGGGGCAAGGTCGGCATTATATTGATACTGCTTATAGAAAGCAGTAGCCAACTCCTCCCAGTTACGAACCTTGGTCCCATCCAGCTGATAGAACCATTCGAGATGAGTCCCTGAAAGACTCTCCTGGAAGAAGTGGATCCACAAATTCTTATCTGCTGAGTATGGTTGAATTTTCCGAACATAGGACCTGAGATGTAGCTTGGGACAAGACGCCCCGTCATATTTGGTGAAAGATGGTGGTTTGAACTTCCGAGGAATGATCACACCAGTTGACAAACCTAGATCTCCAAAATCCAGCCCAGGTACCTGTTGTATCTCCATGGCATTCAACCTATCCTCCAGCTGCTTGTAACGGTCTTCTGCAGGAGGATACTGCTCTTCATCAAAATCAGTCTCATTGTCAGAGACTACCGGACTAGGACCCTTTTCTGCTTGAGGAGCACTCTTGCCAATGGAAGAACCAGCCTCTTCATTCTGCAAGGTGTTACCAAACCTTCGGCCCGAGCTAAACAGAACAGTCCTTTTCTTCTTCTTCTTCTCCTTCTTCAGGAGCATAGCCTTCAATTCTTCCTGGCCTTGAGCCAAACCCATGATTAATTCCTGAAACTGCGCATTCTGCACCTGAAGAGCTTTGATTGACATCTCAGTTGAGGATGAGTCAGGATTCATGATGCTGAAATAAACAGCGAAGAACTGTAAGCAACCTGAAAAGAGGAAAAACCTGCTATGCACATGATGAATGATATGTGTTTATGCAATGCATTCAAGGGTTCGAAAGTTCAAATTTGTTGTAGACAAAAAGGAACACACGTTATCATTAAGGAAATAATTGTTCAATACATCAAAGCCTCATGGGCAAAATAATATAAAAGCCAATCAATCCCAAAATATGCTACGCATCCTCTTTGGAGCTATGTAAGTGTTGAGATTCCTCTCCTCATGCAACAGGCGGGTGAGTTCCAAGACCTTCTTTTCACTAGCGTGTAGACTGGTCTCAAGATAATTCCTTTCTTCTTTAATCTGGATCCAGCTTTTCTGCATTTCTTCCCAGGATGTGGGCATATCAGGATGCTGAATAGTGTAGGACACTTCTCCTTCCAAGACTGGTTCTTTGATTACTGGGAGCATATCAGGATAAGGCATTACTAACTTCTGGGAGCGGGCTCGTACCCACTTGAGATAAGGTTCCAACGGGATGGAGTTCCTGTGCCCCAGTGTCTTGCTGTCTATCCTACTGGGCATCCTCCAAGCTCTGATAAATCTCTGGCGAAGTCCTTGAGTATCGTTGTCGAAGTCAAAAACTATGTCAGGAATTAACATGTCATGAGGACCATCCCTCCGAGCATAACCAAACTGTCTCCAAGCCAGGCATGGGCTGTAAGTAATACCTCCTCTGATTCCAAGTAAAGGAACATTAGGGTACTCCCCGCAACGATCAATGATAGTGACATCTTCTCTGGACCTAGGGCACCAATGTATATCTGCATGTGTAAGAGTCATCAACCGTTATGACCATCTCAAACCCCGCTCATTCTTCAAGACTGATTGGGGAAGGTGTGAAATAAACCACCTTCCCAGGAGAGGAGTGCAACACATAAGGACACCTCTTTTTCTCATGGTTCGAGTGTAACATGAGTGAAGGATGTCCCCCAGCAACGTAGGTATAGGATTCCTGGACATAAAGATCTAGACGACACTGATATCTATAAGCTGATCTGGGTTAGGGAACAATACCAACCCATAGACAAGGAGGGCCACAACCTCTTCAAAAGCTTGCAAGTCAAGGGAGTTCCAACATTCATGGGCCTTTTCAAACAGAAACCTGGCTAAGAACCCTTTGATACCACTTCTAACTTCCCAATGTCCCTTGAGGTCAGATGACTGTAAGTGCAAGGCTTTAGCAATCTCTTCAAGCTTAGGTTCCTTTTCTGTACCGTTGAAGGGTAGCTGATCAAGGATAGGAATCTTCAGGAGCCGGGAGAACTCCTCCAATGTAGGTACCAACTGATAGTCCAAGAAGGTGAAACAATGATGCAGAGGGTCAAAGAATTGGAACAGGACCTTTATCATATCTTCCTCAATGTTGGTATTGACCAAACTGATGAGACTTCCATGTCTTTCACTGAATGAAGAGTTCTCGGGAATCCTGGATATAAGTTCCTTAAGCTGAGGAGGGATCCTTACAAGACTGATTTGAATTGTCTTTCTACGAACAGTTTCCATGTCCTACAAAACAAGAACAAAGATGAAAATTCGAACCCCTGAAATGGTTATTCAATGCATATGATGCTGGATGATGTCATGATGCTATGATTAAACACACCACAGATATTTTACAAAGACAAACATGTAAGGCACACAAGGCACACAAGACAAGCCCTTAGGGTTTAAGGCCAGCACGAGGTCTGGGTAGTACCCTCTTGAAGTTGGTGGGTTCAACCTGTCCTATCATGAGTAACCGGGTTCTAAGGATCCCAATATCACGGGATTGCTTTCATTGTTCATCGTTTCGATTTAGCCACTGAACTGGCGACCGAAATATTCCAGGAAAGCAACCCTCAATTGAGTGTAGTATCGAGTATCAACCAACCTCGGACTGCACCAAAGTCAGTTATCTCACTACCCTAAAGAGGCCAAGATTGTTCAATTAAGGTTCCTAAGGTCTGTTGATGCTTCACGACACCACGCGGAGGCCCCGTACTCTCCTTGACTGAACTCAAGGGTTACCGGTACACACCAAAGTGCCACATCAACGTAGCAGACTGCTTCAACCATGTCGGTATACCCCGCACAGTTCCCTCACAACCTTGTTGCTACTTTCTAAGAAGGTATCCCCCAGATCCGGGTTAGGATCTATAGAACTCCCAAGCAACCCACAATTTAAAGCACACAAGGAAAACAATTGAAAACACAGTTATGAACTAGCCCTAAGGTACACCTCACTTTAAGTTTAAGTCCCCAGCAGAGTCGCCAGTTCTGTGATCGGTGGATCTGGAACTGACTGTTTAACGCTGGTTCGCGAAATGTCGCGGAAGCAAGAGTCGCCACCGTCTTTTATTTTCTCCAAATGGAAAGGACAAAAGCACAGAAAAATTCCTTATAGAGATTGCTCTCGGTTCGGGAGGTAGATTATAGAAAGGGAAGGTGTTAGCACCCTTTCTATCCATGGTTATCCATGGGCTCTTAGATACTTGCTCATTGTGTTTTCAAAAAATGGTTTGTTTGCTTTTCAATGTGGGTTTTAAAAAGTTTCTTTGAAAATTTCAGTTCGACTCTTGTATCGGTCCTCAAGAGTGTTTGAAAAATTGCTTTCGAAAGCTTTTTTGAAAATGTGTTGGTGTGAAAAGAGTTTTTTGATTTGTTTTTGAATAGAGCAAGTATCTACGAGTCGTCTACCTACCCTGAGGAATTCGTCTGTGTAAATGTCCTTTAACGTAGTGCCATCCCACCATTGAGAGGTAGGTAGCACCACCGTTGGAGGTGTTCGGGTCAATTCGAGTTTAGGGACATTGTGGTCACCGAGCAAAGGTAAGATACCTTAGAAGCTACCCTTATGCCATTGATCTTTTATTCCGAGGCAACTATTCCGAGGCAACTTGTTTTAGGCAACTAGATCAATGGACACAAGGACTCACTAAGACGTCCTATAGTCGACGGCCACGTTTCGAGGGACAAGGCAACAGTGTGATCACCAGAGTAATGGGAAGACACCTTAGAAGCTACCCTCATGCCAGGTTCCTGGATCATGAGGACTTACTAAAACGTCCTCTACTCGACGATCACCTTTCGGGGCAAGGCAACAGTGAGGCGTACCCTAGGGGCGGTGTGTGCGATTCGTGTGTCGTTTTCATTTATTTTGTCTTGTCCATGTCATTGGTGATCTAACGTTTGTTTTTATTTTTGTCCACACATTCTTTCATGCCATTATTTACAGTTAAAAATATTGCGGGAAAGTAAAAATTCTAAGCAATTACAAAAGGCGCGGGTCCACATCGCCAAAA
Organism: Vicia faba; assembly: GCA_948472305.1. NCBI lineage: Eukaryota > Viridiplantae > Streptophyta > Magnoliopsida > Fabales > Fabaceae > Vicia > Vicia faba. The sequence continues at coordinate 1,281,200,247 of OX451738.1, forward strand.
TTTCTTGAACCCGATTTGACAGAAAGTAAATAAAGAAATAAAATAAAAAATCAAAAGTGCGAGAAATTAAGTTTACAAGGTTTTGGGAGAGTTACATAAATATTTAAAAGAAATAAAATAAATATACGAATTAATAAGAATAAACAAACGAGGGCGTTGGACCCTTTGGCAAAATTAAAATTACATGAATTAATTAATTAAAAAAAGAAAAGGAGATGTTTTTGGTATTTTTTAGTATTTTAGGATTTAAATAAAAAAAAATTTAATTGAAATTAAATGCTAACCCTAATTCTATTTATTTTTAATTTATTAAGAAAAGAAGATTAAAACCTAAGATTAACCCTAATTAATTTACATGCAAATTTAATTATAAAAATAAATATTTAATTATTTAATTATTATGGGAGAAAAAAGAAAAAAAGGATGAAAATTAATTAAACCCTAATTCTATGTTTTTTAGATTTTTTATTAAAAGGATTAAAATCAAAACCTAATTTAACTAAGTTTAGCTATATGCAATTATTTACAAGAAATATTAAAATAAAAAATATTTATTATTTTTTCCTTTTCTGATTTTTTTATGGCATTTTGTATTTTTTATGAAAATATAATTAGATTAACAGGATTAATTAAATAACAATTGAAAGTAAAAATAGAGAAAAATAAAGAATAATAAAAAGAGTTTGCAAACCTGGGGGTTCAGACCCCAAATAGGAGGTTTTCTCTTAGTAAATCTGGCCCATTTACCTTGGCCCTTTTGACTTTTCCAAGCAGCGTGCTGGCGTGTTGACCAGGACCTACCATGTTCCCTGGATCCTGGCCTTTGATTGAGTTCCCTTGGACGCGTGGATGCTTGATTATGAAGGCATATGATGTATCTTTATTATTGACGCTGCACAGGAAGATTTATTGAAAAATAATATGGACATAGGTGAAGACCTGGGGCTCGAACCCAGGTCATGAATGTTATCTGCCACCATGTTTACCACTAAGCCATCCCAAACGCATTTAATATATAATAACTAATAAACATTATAAAGAAAAACAAATGGTCAGTGGTTCAAACGCGCGAAACATTTAAACGTTCCAATCAGTGTCTCCCACGTAATCATCTTCTTCATGGATTTTTGTTTTCCTGAAATATAAACATGTTAGGCAACGGTTTTCAAGTGTTCTTTTAGACATGTTTTGGGAAAATAACGAATAGGTCCCCTTGGCATATAAATTCAGCGCGAGCATGCCATTATTTTCGTCCAAGCGAGCTGGTTTTGTTCATGGCATTGTTGTGTCTCAATTTTACAGGGATAGAAAATGCCTAATTTGAAAACCTGAAAACCCTAAATGTTATCAATGGCAAATCTCCATATAAGGCATGAAAACAAAATTAAACCACATGGTTAGCATCAGAACAAAGTAATTAGTATAAATCTATGAATAAAATGCAATGATATGGTCTCAATAATGGAATACGATTATGCAAGAAAAGTGACACAGTTCACCCTTGAATTACCAATTCTTTGAGCGTGGGATTAAGTTTGTGATTGGAATCGTTTCCTGATAACCCTAGCAAGCTAATGGAACAAGTTTGGAGGCTTGAATCGATCTGCAAGGGTGTTTTCAGAATTGGAATTTTTAAGAAAAAGTCCAAGTTTGGTTATGGCTCTTGGGCACAGCTCAGTGGTCCTCCTCATTAGGTTTGTATTCAGGCTTAAGTATAGAACCAATTAGGTCAAATAAAACACTCCAAATCTTTGGCATTCATGGTTTTTGAAATTTGATTTTCAAAGATCTTTTCCAATCTTTTTTCATGTGCTTTTGCTCTCAAATCACATCCAATTGCATTGGTTCTTTCCTTATTTAGCTAGGCACGAAATCTTGATGATATAAGGTGCACAAAAAGATTGAAAAACTAGGTTAAGCATTTTTCATGTATTTATTTTAATTTAAATGAATTATTATTAATAAAAATCCAAATAAATAAATAAAAAATGAATAAAAACTTCCCTTTGGGCCAAGTGGTCGTGCATATGCCTTGGATGATGAATTGTGAAAGAAAAATGGGCCCATTAGCAATTTTAGGTCATTTGAACCAATGTTGACTTTTCAAAATATCCAAAAATTTCCCAACTTCCACAAGGCATAACTTGCTCAATTTTTAAGCTTTTCTCATGTTCTTGGACATTTTGGAAAGGTCTTTGAGTCCTCTAACCAATTCCTTTGGTCCCATGGCATTTTGATTTACCAATCTCAAGTTATGGCCTTTGACTTAAAGTCCCTTTTTGTTGACTTTTGAAAATGACCTATAATGTTGAAATTGATAACTTTTTGTGAGAGCATTTCTTGGACTTGAAGTATGAAAATGAGTTGTAGGAAATGTCTTTCTCTTCAAAATGAGCTTTGGATGGAATTTTTCTGATAATCCATGTGAAAGTTATGCCCTGGTCAATTTACAGTTGACTTTTTCAGCTGTCCAAATAAGGAAACTTTTGCATCTGGATGATTTTTGAGCCAAGCTTTGAGAATCATGATCAAGCATTGATCAAATGATGTTTGTGGCTTCAAAATGATATGTTGACCAAAAATTTGAACTTTTGACTGTCAAATGACCATTTTACCCCTACAGTTGACTGTAGTGCAATTAGGGTTTTTGACTGTGCAATTTTGTGCTGAAAGTCTTGAAACTTGATATGAGGATGCTTGACCATATTTGTAGGCATATGAGACTTGATTGGACCTTTGAAAACTTCATTTTCTTGATCAGAACCAAAACCCTAATTTTGACTATTCAGGAGGCTTTTGCACTGTGTTACCCTTGAGGAATTTTGAAGCATGGCTTGGCAATTTCTTGAAGAATATGGGAGGGCAAATTTTGGGGTACAACAAAGTGGATCCACAAGTTCTTGTCCACTGTGTACAGTTGAATCTTCCGCACATAAGATCTGAGGTGTAGCTTGGGGCAAGACGCCCCGTCATACTTGGTGAAAGATGGTGCCTTAAACTTGTGAGGAATGATTACACCAGTAGATAAGCCCAAGTCTCCGAAATCTAGCCCATGCACTTGTTGAATCTCCATGGCGTTCAGTCTGTCTTCCAATTGCTTGTACTGGTCTCCAGCCGGAGGATACTGTTCCTCATTAAAGTCAGTCTCGTTGTCAGAGACTACTGGACTTGGAGCCTTTCCCCCCTGGGGACTGTCTTTGCCTACAGAAGAACCAGCTTCTTCATTCTGCAGAGTGTTACCAAACCTCCGGCCCGAGTTGAAAAGAACAGTTCTCTTCTTCTTCTTCTCCTTCTTCAGGAGTAAAGCCTTCAGTTCTTCTTGGCCTTGAGCCAAACCCATGATCAGCTCCTGAAATTGTGCGTTCTGCGCCTGAAGGGCCTTGATAGACATCTCGGTTGATGATGAGTCAGGGTTCATGATGCTGAAATAAACAGCGAAGAACAGTAAGAAACCTGAAAAGAAGAATACCTGCTATGCACATGATGAATGGAATGCGTATGATTTATGTTTTCAAAGACAATCGGGAATCAACTTTGTAAACAAAAAGGAACACACTTCATTAGATTCAACTTTGAAATTTAAATTGTTCAACAGGTTGCCCTTAGGCTTTACACAAAATGGAAATACTGAAAAGGGAAATAAAAACTGTAAAAGAACATCCAGAACTCCTTATTGATCCCAGGGTCTCCTCTTCTCAGTACGGATGTAGTCATTCAGAGCTCGCTCACTCTCCAACTGCTTTGTTAGTTTCTGGATCTTCAATTCCTGCTCATTGAATTTTTCCCGATACGAATCCCGTTCTTCTCGCAGTTGCGACCAAGATCTCTTTAATGTCTCATAATCAGTAGGTATCTGAGGAGGGAGGACAGTTGGAGGAGCCCCATCTTTGTCAGGATACTCAAGAATGACGGGTCTGACAGCTTCGTATGGCATACCTAACTTCTGAGCACGGATGCGGACCCATTTGTAGTAGGCTTCCATAGGTAGAGAAGTCTTTAGCCCCAACTCTTGTGGGTCAACTTTATGAACTCTGTCCCAAGCCTTGATGAATCTACGACGCAACTCGTCACTATCCACCTGAAACTCAAAACTGATATGAGGCACCAACATCTCATGAGGCCCTGCTCTTCTGGCCCTTCCAAACTGACGGAGCGCTAGACATGGATTGTAAGAAATTCCTCCTTGAGTACCAATCAGAGGAACATTAGGGTATTCTCCGCAACGATCAATAACAGCTATCTCATCCAAACCTCTGAGAGTCCAAATGATGTCCTTATCAGTGAGGGACATTAACCTATGATCCCAACCTCTTCCTTCTTGGTTCTTCAGCACGAACTTAGGGAGGTGCGAAATAAACCACCTCACCAACAAAGGGATACAACACCATAGAGTTCCTCGTCTTTGGGCAGTACGAGCATAAAGTTGTTGCAGGACGTCACCCAAGAGAGTGGGCACAGGGTTCTGAGACATAAAGATCCTTATGGCAGTGACATTGATGAAGTTGTCAGGATTAGGGAACAAGACTAGCCCATAGATTAAGAGAGCCAAGATGTCTTCATATGCCCTAAAGTCCAAGTCATTCCAGAAACTGTTAGCTTTGCCAATCAGAAACTTGGCCAAGAAACCCTTAACTCTGCTTCTAGTCACCCAGTTGTCCATTACTTCTTGATGAGTCAAGGGAAGAGATGCAACAACCTCCTCAAGCCTGAGGGTCTTTTCCCAACCAGTGAAGGGAGTCTGATCCAAGATAGGGATACCCAGCAAATCAGAGAACTCTTCCAGGGTAGGGACCAGCTGGAAGTCTTGAAAGGTGAAACACTGGTACAGAGGGTCATAGAACTGGGTCAGGACACTCATCAACTGTTGATCCCGCTTTGCAGTGACTAAACTGAGAAGAGAACCATGCCTCTGGATGAAGGAAGTAGTATTTGGGATTCTGCTAACCAACTCTTCAAGTAACTCAGGTGGGTGAACAAAGTTGAACCGGATAGTATTCCTTCGCATAGGCATCATGATGTCCTACAAAATAGAGCAAAGGTGAAACCCTCTTGTCTTTGAAATGGTCAGTCCTTATGCAGGATGCATGCAATGCTCATCATGTTATGATGTTATGATAAAGCACACCACACATATTTACAAAGGCAAACATGATAAGGCACACAAGTCACACAAGACAAGCCCTTAAAGTTTAGGCCAGCATGAGGTCTAGGTATTACCCTCTTTCATTTTGATGGTTCATACCTGTCCTATCAAAAGTAACCGGGTTCTTAGAGGATCCTAATATCATTGACTACCCTCAATCGGTTATAACTCCAGCATCGCAATCTTTTCTTGCGGCCAGAACCATCACGAGAGTTTAGCCTCAATGGGCGTAGCACACTGCTACTGTTCTAATGGCCAAGTTGGGTCACATTAGGGTTCTAAGGTCGGTTGGTGCTTAATGACTCCTCAGAAGACCCATATTCTCCTCGTTTCAACACAAGGGATATCGGTACAGACCAAGGTGCCACACCAATGTAGCCACTGCTTCACCCGTGTCGGTCTACGTCAGACAGGTCCCTCACAGCTTATGCTACCTAAAAGGGTATCCCTATATCCAGGTTAGGATCTATGAAACTCCGAGGCAAAGCCCACAAATATAAAGCAAACAAATCACATCAATTGAAAACACAGTTATGAACTATCCTAAGGTACACCTCACTTTAAGTTTATTCCCCAGCAGAGTCGCCAGTTCTGTGATCGGTGGATCTGGAACTGACTGTTTAACACTGGTTCGCGAAATGTCGCGGAAGCAAGAGTCGCCACCGTCTTTTATGTTCTCCAACATGGAAAGGACAAAAGCACATCAAAATTCCTTCTTTGAGAATGTTTCTCGGTTCGGGAGGTAGATTATAGAAAGGGAAGGTGTTAGCACCCTTTCTATCCGTGGTTATCCATGGGCTCTTAGATACTTGCTCATTTGTGTTTTCAAAAGTGTTTGCTTTTCAAGTGTGAGTGGGTTTGAAAAAGTTTCGTTTAAAGATTTCAGATCGACTCTTGTATCAGTCCTCAAGAGTGTTTGAAAAATCGTTTTGAAAGCTTTTTGAAAGTGTCAGTGTGAAAAGAGTTTTGATTTGTTTTTGAATAGAGCAAGTATCTACGAGTCATCTACCTACCCTAAGGAATTAGTCTGTGTAAATGTCCTTAAGGTAGTGCCGTCCCACCATTGAGAGATAGGTAGCACCACCGTTGGAGGTGTTCGGGTCAATTCGAGGTTTAGGGATAGTGTTGTCACCAAGCAATAGTAAGATACCTTAGAAGCTACCCTTATGCCATTGATCTTTTTATTCCGAGGCAACTATTCCGAGGCAACTTGTTTCGAGGCAACTTGTTTCGAGGCCACTAGATCAATGGAACATAAGGACTCACTAAGACGTCCTATACTCGACAACCACGTTTCGAGGGGCAAGGCAACAGTGTGATCACCGGAGCAATAGTAGGACACCTTAGAAGCTACCCTTATGCCATGTTCATGGACATAAGGACTTACTAAAACATCCTTTACTCGACGACCACGTTTCGAAGGGCAAGGCAACGGTGAGGCGTACCCTAGGGGTGGTGTGTGAATTGTGTGTCATTTTCAGTTATATTTGTCTTGTTCATGCATTGGTGATCTACGCTTTGATTTTATTTTTGGCCATTCATTCTTTCATGCAAATTATTAGCAGTTAAAAGGTGCGGAATTAAAAGTCCTACGCTATTACAAAGGCGCGGGTCTACATCACCAAATTAAACCAAGACCCGATTTGAAATAAATAAAATGCAGAAAGTAAATATCTAATTAATCTATTACAAGGTTTTGGGGTAAGTACATGAAATTTAAAAGGAAATAAAAGTAAATGTGCGAAAAGAAATAAAATCGAGAATGCGAGGGTGTTGGACCCTTTTAAAGAAATTAAATCGTAATCGTAAATTAATTAAATTAAATAAAAGCAAGAACTTATTTTTTGGAGTTTTTGTATTTATGGAATTTAATGAGAAAATTAAATGGAATTAAAACCCTAATTCTAAACTATTTTTAATTTATTGAAAAGTGTTTAAGTTTGACCTAGTTTTAACCTAGTTATTTAATTATAAGTTATTTACAAAAATAATTAATAATTAATAGTGATAAAAAAAGATTATTTATTAAGGAAAAGAATAAAAAAGAAATGCTAAAAGACTTGTTTTTATATTTTTTAATTATCTAAGAAAAAGCATTAGAATTAAAAACCTAAAATTAAAACTACCTTGATTATGAAATTTATTTACAAAATAAATATTATTGAATTAAATAATAAACATATTTTATTTTTTGACTTTCTGATTTTTTGTATTTTTTGTATTATAAAATTAATTTGAAGAATTAAATAAAACAATCAATTAAAAAGGATAAATAAAAGAAAATAAAAGAGAGAAAGAAAGGCAAACATGGGGGGTGGTTGACCCAAATATGGAGGTTAATAGAAAGCATTTTGGCCCATTTGATGGAGGCCTTTTGACTTTTCCAGGATCACGTGTAGACCCCTTGACTAAAGTGCACGATGGAACTCACACCCTGGCTCTTGGATTGGTCTCAGGGACACATGGCAAGTGTGATACGGTGGGAGAACTGACTATGGTTTTGCGTTTGTTTTCGCAAATGTTTCGATTGAGCAAGAGTCGCCACCGACTTTTTATTTTATCCTAAGGAAAGGTTTAAAAAGCACAGCAAAAACCTTTGAGATTTTTCTTGGGTTCGGGGAGTAGATTATAAAAAGGGAAGGTATTATCACCCTTTCTATCCATGGTTATCCATGGGCTCTTAGGTACTTGCTTAGATCAACTTGCCTTGGTTTTCAATTGTTTGAAATGGTGCTTTGTGTGTGGCTTTGAAAAGGTTTTGAAAAAGATGCCTTGTATAGGCTACCCTTGTAACAAATCTTTACTCGAATGTCTTACAAAAGGTGTTTGTCTTTTTGAAAAGATGTTTCAAGGATTTTGAAAGTTTGTTTTGAAAGTGTTTGTGAAATGTGTTTTGAAAATAAGCAAGTGTTTTCTTTTGCAAGTTGACAAGTACTTAAGAGTTATCTACCCTAAAGTTCTCAAAGATTTTCGTTATGTTTTAACCCTTTCAACAATTTTGTTCCACCATTGCATTTGGTGGACAATCTTGTGTTAGGAGGTGAAAGGGACGGGCGCGGGTCATCGATTAGACCATAATTGCAATGGTGCTAAGTATCTTTGGGCAATTTCTCTTTGAAAAGGGACTTGATCATTTTAGGCAACTTTTCGAGAGCGTCATCGAGGGGCTATGATCATTTGATTGTTTGTTTTACCCAAAGAAACCTAACATGCAATATGGCCTATTTATTTGAAGGCAACAAGTGGAATACCCTAGGGGTGCAAGTGTGATATGTGTTGTCCATTTTCATGCTTGTTTATCTTGAAATTAGGTCAAGCTATTTTTGTTCGTTTTATTTGCATACAAACCCTAATTCTAGCATGGTATATTTAGAAAGCGTTTAAAGTGCGAAAAGTAAAATTCCTACACTATTACAACACAATATGGGAAGGGGGATACAAATGTTCAAATGGGGGGGATATTTAGACAAGAAAATTAAACCTAGCTATTACATCAATTTTGGGAATATTTACAAGATAATTGATTGCATAAATTAAATGGAAAATAAAATAAAGATGCAAAAATGCAAAAAAAAGGTTTTTATATGTATGAAAAAAAGTATTATTTATGTCAAATAAACAAAAATAAAAAAAGTATTATTTTTGGATTTTTTTTGTATTTTAAGGGTAAAACCCTAATTTTTATTAAGTAATATATACATTATTTAATTTATACAAGTATTTGTTTATTATGTACAAAAATAAAATAAAATGAAGTATATTTATAAAAAGTATTTTTTTATGTCAAATATTAATAAAAATAAAAAATATAGGTATTTTTGTATTTTAACCTAAATATATTAATATATATATATATACCTAAATATATATATATATATATATATATATATATATATATATATATATATATATATATATATATATATATATATATATATATATATATATATATATATATATATATACCTAAATATATATATATATATATATATATATATATATATATATATATATATATATATATATATATATATATATATATATATATATATATATATATATATATATATATATATATATATATATATATATATGTATTAATTTCTAAATATGTATTATATATAAAAAATAATAATATTTAATATTTATAAAAGAGTATATTTTGCATAAAATATTTTCAAAAAGGAAAATGTAATAAAAAAAATCAGAAAATAAAGTATATTTGCATTATTTTTCCTATCTATTCTAAATAATATATATATATATATATATATATATATATATATATATATATATATATATATATATATATATATATATATATATATATATATATATATATATATATATATATATATATATATATATATATATATATTTATGTACAAATGTCCATATAAACAAATAAATACTTAAAAAATATAAAAATGGTGTAAAAAATATTTTTCATGTTTTTAATATTATTAGCAAAAATAAATAAGTCAAAATGAAAAAAGAAAAGTCAAAAAATCATGAGAATAAACATAATGGGCTCAGGGGGTATGAAACCAAAAATGTGGTGTGAAAAGAAAATCAGAAGCAAGCCCAGCCCATGAAGCTTCTTCTTCAACCTCTGAACAAAAACGTTCAAAAAACGCGCGCCTGTACTTCCAATTCAAACACCTGGATTCTTTGATCTTTTGCACAAACTTCCAACATAAGAAATGTTAAGCATTGAATCAAGATTCTAAATATATAAAAAACTCATCCTAACTCTCAGAAATGAGAGAGAATTTTGACATTCCCAAATCCTGATCTAAGTTTTCTGCCATATTCAAACCTTAAATTCTCACAGCTCAAGCAAAATAAATGAAAAGTAAAAGCATGTACAGATTCAGGGGCATGAGTAGAACACTTCTTATTCACAAACTTAGAGCTAATGATGCCTAGACTAAGAGTTAGAAGTTCAAGAAAATACCTGTTCAGTTGAAGTTCTATCTGGCAATGGAGGAGCTTTCAGAGCAAGATGATGATCTGTACAGCTTGCCTGAAGTGTGGTGATGCTATTCCAATGCTTACTTTGCCTTGAGAAACCTTGAATCGAGCTATGGACCTTCAACTGCAAAATAAGAAAGTGAAAATGGTGGAACTGGTTAGAGGAATTACAGGCCGTGTTTTAGGTTTTGGTTAGCTTGTATTGATGTTAGGGAATGTGTTTGATGAGCTTTGGGCAATAAAACATGCAAGGGATGAGAGTTGGCACTCAAACTGCAGTGAGAACTCTGTTTTAGCAGTTTGAGGGTGGTTCTGAGTTTGTGGAGGTATTGGAGGTATTGGGGTCGTGTGCTAGCTTAGTTAGGATGATTAGAAAGTGTCTACAATATTTGCTTAAGGTTTCTAATGCTGAGATCAAAGTTCTGTTGTGAAATGCCAAGTTTCTTCACACTTAAGCCAGCAAAGCCAAGTTGATGTTCTAGGCAAGTAGAGGCCCCCTAAACATGCTGCTAACCTTGTCTTGATCAGAGTGTTTTTCTCATAATCTTGTGCCAATTGGATTTGATCTGTACCTCTTGGATTTGCATTATGACATAAAGCTTGCTTTTGCAAAAATGGCCATTTTGCTTTTTCCATAAATGGCTTAATTCAAAATGTAATGCATAAACACATGAAACAAAGCCTTAGCACAATGAAAATGCATTAAATTATTGAGTGTTGGATGGTTTAGAGGCCTGTAATGTAGCACAAACCAAGCTGACTTGAAAATGGTATAAGTTATGAACATGTACATGACCAATTCAAAAGTGAGTTTTTGCCATATTGCAAAATTCGAATCTCTCAAGTTATGAGGTTGTTTGGTGAGTTCTTGGACATTTTGGAAAGCTTGGAATGAGTACTACAATCCATCTTTGAAATGAAAATTGAAATTCCAAGTGTAAGTGTATGGAAAATGGTCTTGAAGTTAGGTAGAAAACCTTGCCAAAATAGGTCAAATTTTCACTAAGTTAAGAATGGTTTAGTACCCTTATTCCAAAAATTGTAACTTGAGATACAAGCTTCTTTTGGGAAAACTTTGTGAATCAAAGTTGTAGATTTTGAAACAAGCTACAACTTTCATGTTTTGACTTTTGCTTGAATCCAAATAGATATTGGTGAGAAAGTGGGGCAAAGTTGGGAAAAATTAGGGTTTTCCATAACTTAGAAAAATTCTAAGTTATGAAAAATTCTCATTTCAAACCCTAATTTGCAATTTTTGATTTCTTGGTGAACAAGTTTCATGTTTTGGCATGTTTTGATGAAAAATGAATCTTGACTCTTGATTTTGACCAAAAAGTCAAAGTTTGACTTTTCAGTATACGGTCAAAATTGATCAATTGACTGGGAAATTCAACTGTCAATCTTGTGTACTTGGGATCTTTTAAGCTTGTTGAGCATGTCAAGATAATTCCATGGGGTCCTTGAGTCCATGTGTGAGCTTGGTTTGCCATTGGCTAGGTCAAACAGTCAAAAATTGCCTTTGTGCAGTCAAAACCCTAAAAATGACCATTTTGCCCTTTTGGTGATCTGATCAAATTTCTTGTGGAATTGTGATCCAAACTTGATCAAATGGTCAATGTGAGTTCATAATGTTGATGTGGGTCAATTTTCATAAGATTTGACTGTCAATTGGCCACAGCTGACTTTTTCCCCAATACAGCTGATTTCTAGGTCAACTGTCCAGTTGACTGGGCAAAACTTAGAATCAAGACTTGAAACTTGATGTGGATAAACTTGGGAGTCCAATATGAAGCATGAAAGTCATCTTAGACATTTTAGGTCAAAACATCTTTGTGCAAACACAAACCCTAATTTGGGTCAACAGTGCAAGGAGAAGTCTTGAGCAGATGAAACCCTAACTGGATCTTGATCTCCAAGGGCTTTGTGATGAGAAATGTTGAGAAAATGGGAGGGCAAATTTTGGGGTACAACAGTTGCCCCTGTTCAATCTTCTTGAACCTGAAGAGTTAGATTGGCAAGTTTGCCTTTCGTGGCTCGAGGGTAAAAGGAGATTGGACACTAGAGTGCCCTTAAATTTGCACTCGTCAAAGCAATGGATGCGGGAATGGGCTTAGAGATTCCATTTGGAGATGGGCTTAACGATGCCATCGGGAGGAGTGACAGAAACTTGTCGGGGATGGGCTTAAAGATGCCATCTGGAATGAGTATCAAGAAGGTGTCCATGCTTTGGACCATCTCTGAATTGAGGGTCTGAATAAGCAATAGATTGACATCCGTTGTTGGGAAGAATCCATAAACTGTTTTCAGAAGTTTTGAAGTTGAATAAGCAATAGAGCAGCATCCGCTGTTGGGGAGCGTCCGTAAACTGTTTTCAAAGGTTGCATCTGAACAAGTGATAGATTAACATCCGTTGTTGGGAAGAATCCATAAACTGTTTTCAGAAGTTGCATCTGAACAAGTGATAGATTAACATCCGTTGTTGGGAAGAATCCATAAACTGTTTTCAGAAGTCTTGAGAAGAAACTGAACAAGCGATAGGTTAGCATCCGTTACTTGGAGAACCCGTGAACTGTTTTCAGACATCTTGAAGTTGAATAAGCAATAGAGCAGCATCCGCTATTGGGAAGCGTCCGTAAACTGTTTTCAAAGGTTGCATCTGAACAAGTGATAGATTAACATCCGTTGTTGGGAAGAATCCATAAACTGTTTTCAGAAGTCTTGAGAAGAAACTGAACAAGCGATAGGTTAGCATCTGTTACTTGGAGAATCCGTGAACTATTTTCAGACATCTTGAAGTTGAATAAGCAATAGAGCAGCATCCGCTGTTGGGAAGCGTCCGTAAACTGTTTTCAAAGGTTGCATCTGAACAAGTGATAGATTAACATCCGTTGTTGGGAAGAATCCATAAACTGTTTTCAGAAGTCTTGAGAAGAAACTGAACAAGCGATAGGTTAGCATCCGTTACTTGGAGAACCCGTGAACTGTTTTCAGACATCTTGAAGTTGAATAAGCAATAGAGCAGCATCCGCTGTTGGGAAGCGTCCGTAAACTATTTTCAAACATCTTGGAAGATAATGATTTTAGTCTGTCGACTGATCTTACCTGAAAAGGTAAAGAGTTATTTATATGCAATGTCATGATGCATGATACAATGTATGTTATATGATATGAAATGTAAATGAATGTGTATGTAAGCTGGAGAGCTGTCTTGCAAAGGATAGGTGAATCCGAGATGGCTGAAGATAACAGTATCCTGACTGCTGCCGGGAAGAATAATTCCTGGTTGTTACTGGAGAAAAGGAGCTTGGGTTGTATACCAATCTTCTGGGGAATTCCTGATGAATTCTACTGGGGAGTTCCAATCTAATAGACTCATGCTGGGGATATAAGACTGAGAATCTTCAGTTGGTGGGAAGTAACTCTGTGGGGAGAAAGTTCACTAGTCTGGCTCCGCTGGGGATTGATAATCTGAAGTTTTAGCTCGGCTGTGAATACTGAAACTTAAACTCTGAGGGGAATTGAATTCTGGAGGATTCTCTGGCTGGGGATAACAAAGATAAGCTCCTCTGGGGGATTGTATTGATAAGTTATGCTGGGGAACTCTGATGAACTCCGTTGGGGATAGGAAGAATTTGCCGAGTGCGATCTTCCGTGGCAATAAGCTGAGGATAACCCAGTTATAAGCCCTTGTGAGGAATAACTTTGAATAAAACTCGGGAGAGACGTCTATTCTTCGTAGGGGATAAGCTTCCAGAATCTACTGGGGATAAGCTTTAAGACTTGCTGGGGATATGGATTCCAAATCTCCTGGGGGTTTCTTTTGAAGGGGTATCAAAATATCCAATTGTACCTTCATCTTCTCAGTAATCCTCTTTCTTGATTTATAAGGAAATGATTATGTTCAAATGCATATGCCTATTTAACAAAACATTGGACGTTTCTCAAAATAAAACAAATAGTGCAAGAGAAAAAGAAAAAGGAAATGACACAAATTTCTGGGAAGTGTATTTGTATTAACTTTCTCTGAGTATATTTGTACAAAGGAGACAATCATCCTAGTAAGAGGATTCTGTCGTAAATATTGAAAAATTTATACAAAAATAAAGATGGCTATGTGAAATAATTCCATGGGATTCCATTCCGCTATAGCCTTCACAACTCTGAATATCTGTCCATTCAATGCTTCGTCTGCCGATGACTGGATTGATCAGAAGCTTGGAACTTGGTTGATAAAGAGATTGTCTTTGAAGTGATCCGACGAGACATAGTCATACGCTTTAATTCCCTAACTTTTTCCTGAATCGCCCTTTCGGGTTTTCGATCCACCGGGAAACCCCTTTTTGCCCAAGCCGCCCTTTCGGGTTTTCAACTTGCCGGGTGTACAAATTTTTTTGTTTTTATCCCTAATTTTTTCCTGAACCGCCCTTTCGGGTTTTCAGTTCACCGGGATGCCCATTTTTGCCCAAGCCGCCATTTCGGGTTTTCGACTTGTCGGGTTATTTTATGCGTAGTATCTTTTGACTATGTCTGCGTTCGCAGGGTGCGGCAAATCGTCGCCGTCCATGGTGGTCAGAATCATTGCACCACCGGAAAATATACTGTTGATCACAAATGGTCCTTCATATGTAGGAGTCCATTTGCCCCTGGGATCACTTTGCGGCAAGATGATCCGCTTGATTACGAGATCTCCGACTTGATACACTTGACGTCTAACTTTCTTATTGAAGGCCTTGATCATCCGTTTTTGATACGTCTGACCATGGCATATAGCAGCGAGTCGCTTTTCGTCAATCAAATTGAGTTGATCAAGTCAGGTCTGCATCCAATCATCTTCATTCAAACCTGTGTCCTTCATAATCCTTAGAGAAGGAATCTGGACTTCCATAGGCAAAACGGCTTCCATGCTGTAAACCAAAGAAAATGGGGTTACCCCAGTTGAAGTACGTGCCGTCGTACGGTATCCATGCAGAGCAAACGGTAACATCTCATTCCAGTCTTTGTAAGTGACTTTCATTTTCTGAATGATCTTCTTAATGTTTTTGTTCGCAGCTTCAACAACACCGTTCATCTTCGGCCGATAGGGAGATGAATTGTGATGATAAATCTTGAACTGATCGCACAAGGCGGTGATCATCGTGTTATTCAGATTTGTACCGTTGTCTGTGATGATCCTGTCTGGAACACCATACCGACATATGAGATTTTGCTTGATAAAGCGGGCAACCACATTTTTGGTAACAGAGCGAAGGAAGCTGCTTCGACCCATTTGGTGAAATAGTCAATGGCAACCAGGATGAAGCGATGTCCGTTGGAAGCCGTGGGCTTGATTTCTCCAATCATGTCAATGCCCCACATTGCGAAGGGCCATGGAGCAGTCAGAACGTTGAGAGGAACCGGAGGGATATGAACTTTTTCAGCGTAGACTTGACATTTGTGGCAAGTACGGGAATGTTGATGGCAGTCAGCTTCCATGGTAGACCAGTAATAGCCTGCCCTTAGGATCTTCTTAGCCATTGTATGCCCGCTCAAGTGAGTGCCAAATGTGCCGCTGTGTATATCAGTCATGATCAACTCTGCTTCAGCTTTGTCTACACATCGGAGCAATACACAATCATGGCTTCGTTTGTAAAGGATGCCGTTGCTCAGGAAGAATTTGGCAGCAAATTTCCTTAAGAACTTCTTGTTATTTACGGAAGCTCCTTCGGGATAATCTCTAGTCTCGAGATACCTCTTGATTTCATGGAACCAAGGTTGTTCCACTACTTCTTCGGTATTAATCTCGTGACAGTGTGCAGGTTCATCCATTCGCTCGATGGTGATTTGGGGAGCCTCGTTATCCCAGTTGAGTTTAAACATGGAGGACATTGTAGCTAGAGCATCTGCTAGCTGATTCTCTTCTCGCGGGAAATGCTCGAAGGTAATTTGCTCGAAATGAGGCAACAATGTCAGGACATGTTCTTTGTATGGGATAAGATTAGGATGCTTGGTATCCCACTCTCCTTTGATTTGACTGATAACCAAAGCCGAGTCCCCAAATACGATCAAAGATTTGATCCCCAAGTCTATAGCAGCCTTGAGACCAAAGATGCAAGCTTCATACTCAGCCATGTTGTTTGTGCAGCTGAAGCAAAGTCGGGCCTTGAAAGGTGTGTGACAACCTCCCGGAGAAATGAGTACTGCGCCGATACCATTTCCAAGTGCATTTGAAGCACCATCAAAGTACAGGGTCCATCGGGATCCCTTTTCGGGTCCGTCATACGGTCCGTCACCTTCAATGTTATCCAAATTCATGATGTCCTCATCTGGGAAGTCAAATCTCATGGGTTGATAATCTTCGATAGCCTGATGAGCCAGATGGTCAGCTAGTACACTCCCTTTTATAGCTTTTTGGGTGGTGTACTGGATGTCATACTCGGTTAGGATCATCTGCCATCTGGCTATTCTTCCAGATAAAGCGGGCTTTTCGAAGATATACTTGATAGGATCCATTTTGGAAATCAACAAGGTGGTATGAGTCAACATATACTGCCTTAGTGGGCGAGCAACCCATACCAAAGCGCAGCAAGTTTTCTCGAGCAGTGAGTAGCGAGTCTCACAGTCGGTAAACTTTTTGCTAAGGTAATAAATAGCATGCTCTTTTCGACCAGACTCGTCATGCTGGCCCAAAACACACCCCATTGAGTTATCCAAGACGGTCAGATACATGATCAATGGTCTTCCTTCGACGGGTGGCATCAGAATAGGAGGTTCTAGCAAATACTCCTTGATTCTATCAAAAGCAGCTTGACAATCGTCGTTCCATTCAACTACCTGATCTTTCTTCAAGAGTTTGAAAATTGGCTCACAGGTAGAAGTCAGATGAGAGATGAATCTGGCAATATAGTTCAAGCGCCCTAAGAACCCTCTAACCTCCTTTTCAGTACGAGGAGTAGGCATTTCTTGTATGACTTTCACTTTTGCTGGATCGACCTCAATGCCTTTGTTGCTTACAATGAATCCCAGGAGTTTACCAGATCTAACTCCAAAAGTGCACTTACTTGGATTCACCCTGAGCTTGTATTCTTTCAATCTGGCAAACAGCTTCTCCAGATGTTCAAGGTGCTCTTCCTTTGTTTGTGACCGAGCTATCATATCGTCTACGTAAACTTCAATCTCATGATGTATCATATCATGAAATAAAGCTACCATGGCGCGTTGATAAGTTGCCCCTGCGTTCTTCAGCCCAAACGACATCACTTTGTAACAGAAAGTGCCCCATTGTGTGACAAAAGTTGTTTTCTCCATATCCTCGGGGGACATTTTGATTTGATTGTAGCCCGAGAATCCATCCATGAAGGAAAACAATTTGTGCTGAGCTGTATTGTCGATTAAAATGTCAATGTGTGGGAGTGGAAAATCGTCTTTGGGGCTGGCCCTATTCAAATCCCGGTAGTCCACACACATCCTGACTTTGCCATCCTTCTTAGGTACTGGCATGATGTTAGCGACCCATTGAGGATAGGACGTAACAGCCAGAAAGCCATCGTCGAATTGCTTCATTACTTCTGCCTTGATCTTTTCAGACATGTCAGACCTCATTCGGCGAACTTTTTGCTTGATCGGTGGACAATCCTCTCTTGTGGGGAGACGGTGAACTACGATGTCTGTGTCTAAACCCGGCATGTCTTCATAAGACCAAGCGAAGATTTCAACATACTCATTCAATAACTGTACCAGGCGCTCCTTGACCCTTGGTTCCAGATTGGCACCCACTTGCACCTCCTTCCGGTCTTCCTCGGTCCCCAAGTTGACAGTTTCCAATGACTCTTCGTGCGGTAAGATGGCCCTTTCCTCTTGCTGCAGAAGTCTGGCTAGTTCCCCTGGTACTTCACAACCTTCGTCATCTTCATACTCGACTTGATTGACTAGATCTTCAGAGTTATTGAAGGATATAGCAGAATAGTCACCCATGGAATCCGGAGTGGATGGGTACCTGCATTGGTGAGTGTGGGTGTGTGTAAGGGATAGCCATCCTTAAACAAAAATGCAAAAGGAAAGAAAATGAACACAAGCAGTTTATCAAATGAAAAATGTCCAATGAATCATTAAACATGGCATATGAATATGAAAGATAATCAAAACCCTTACAAATGGACCTACATGCCCCGGGCAAGGCATGAGGTGAAAAGATAGTGTATGGATTGTTTGAAAGTAAATATTACAGACCAAATAGGAAATGTTTAACAGATAAATTACTGATGAATAAAAGTGATGGGGACAAAGTCTTTTGCCTCCCAGTTGCTCAATCCTCCTTTGACAGTTGGGTAAATCCACTCTTCGATGTTTCTCTCCTTGTCTTCATCCTCCAAGGCGTTGATTCCGTAGGGAGAAATTTTGACTGGCGCTCTTTCAATCTTCGAACGACGCATAGCCTTCTGGCCTGCAGTAGTGAACCCTAATCCAAATTTGTCTATCTTATGTGGAATATCAGGCAACTGCCCCCATGCTGAATTCTTCCCTTCCTTTATTGCGGCCCTTGCGTCCTCCAGAGATGCCATCCTGGCCATCTGCCTCAGTGTCTCAGCTGCCAACTTTGCCACTGCTATTTCAGGAAGGACTTCTTTGAAATGCTGAAAAGGCGTTTCAATGAACTCACCTTCTACTTCCACATATCGGAAAGAGTTCAAGTGGCTAATCATATACTCCTCTTCACCATGGACAGTAATGATCTTTCCCTTAACAGGATACTTCAACATCTGATGTAAGGAGGAGGTGACTGCCCCAGCATGGTGTATCCAAGGCCTACCCAACAAGCAAGAGTATGATGGACGGATGTCCATCACATAGAAAGTAGATTTAAACACCTCAGTGCCTATCTTGACGGGAATTTCGACCTCCCCATGGACCATTCTCTTCGAACCATCGAAAGCTCTGACGATAATATCACTCGGTTTCAACTCCAACCCTTCACAATCTAGTCGGTCCAAGGCCTTCTTAGGCAGTACATTCAGCGACGAACCAGTGTCGACTAAGACATGTGCGAGAGTAGTTCCTCGGCACTCGACTGAAATGTGCAAAGCATCATTGTGGTTTCTACCTTTAGGAGTTAGGTCGACATCAGAGAAACCTAATCCATTATCCGCAGTCAGGCTAGCCACGCAATTTTGAAATTGATCTGCAGAGGTTTCCTGGGGCACATGGGCTGCCTTCAGGAATTTTATCAGGGCTTTAGCGTGCGCTTCTGAGCAAAGTAGTAGTGCCAGCATGGAGATCTTTGAGGGGGTTTGCCCCAGCTGTTCTACCACATCGTAATCACTTCTCTTGATTATCTTCAAGATCTCATCCATTTCCTTCTTGGAGGTTTCCGGGATGACCAAGGGTTGAGCCCTCGTCCTGACGAGCTCATCTTGGATTCCCTTACCTTTATCAGCAGCGGTAGGAGGGACGGTACTAGGAACAACAACATCCTCAATCAAAGGGGTTCTAGCAGAGAGCTTTATTGGTGCAGGGATGACCTTGTCGGCAGATGAGGGTCCAAAGATTGCTCTTGGAGGGGCAATCTCTGGAGAAAATATTCTCCCGCTCTGGGTGATTTTGCTCGTGCCTGCAATGTTTCCAATGCTGGCTTCTTCATCATCCGAACTTTCTTCACTTATTTCGATTTGTTTAATACCATGGTAGTAGACGTCACCGCCATAATTCCATGGTATGGACTTCTCAGAAACATAGGGGACAGGCCCTGGCATTGTTATCTTCAAAGGAACAGATTTCATAGCTGGTGTAATCTTAACAGGCTTTCTGACGGCCTTGGAAAGATTGTCGTGAATGGTTATGATTGAGACATCTTCAATACAAGTTGGAATGGCAGAAACTTTTTCAAACAAAATTTGTCGACTATCCATAAGGCCTTGGATGCCTTTCTTCAGTAGCAGACAATCAAACGGCAGAGAGTAACAACAATAGCAATCTTCATTACATCCCGGGAAGATCCCGGCCCTTAACAGATTCAACTTGATGGTTAACAATGGAGTTATCAGATCATTAACATCAGCAACATACAAATCTTCTTCAATGGCATTGACATTTCGGCCGTGCTTTGGCATGGGTGCAAATATCACATTAGGCTTCTCCGGAGCGTCGAACTCCACCTCCTTAGCCTCTATCAGGTCTTGGA
The DNA here is from genome assembly GCA_948472305.1 of Vicia faba. Taxonomy (NCBI): domain Eukaryota; kingdom Viridiplantae; phylum Streptophyta; class Magnoliopsida; order Fabales; family Fabaceae; genus Vicia; species Vicia faba. The sequence goes on from OX451738.1 coordinate 1,281,220,517, forward strand.
TTTTATGCTTGAGTGCCCAACAATCATTGGTGTCGTGCCCGACACTGTCTGAATGGTAGGCGCATTTAGCATTAGCATGATAATGCGGAGAGGACGTATTCACATTCTTTGGTGCCTCCTTGATGGTGGCAAGATTCAACTTTAACAGATGGGGAAGCACTTGCGCTGGAGTCATGTTAATGCGAGTGAACTGCCGTTGTGGCCGTTCCACCCGTTGCTGATTTGGTCTGGACTGGTTGTAGCGAGGCTGCTCACTCGGAGTATTTTGAATCATTACGGCCCCCACAGTTGGCCGGAGCTCAGTCTTCCATGCTCTTCTCTGAGAATATACCACAGCTGTCTCCTTCTTAAAAGGCTTCTTCTCGACACTTGCAGCAACACCCTTCTGAATCTTTCCTGACTTGATGCCAGCTTCTATTCTTTCGCCTGTTAATATCAAATCGGTAAACCCCGCGGAAGAGTTACCAATCAGATGATTGAAAAATGGCCCAGATAGGGTCCCTAGAAACATATCAACAAGTTCGCGGTCGGTTAAAAGAGGCTGCACCCTGCCAGCCAAATCCCTCCATTTTTGTGCATATTCTTTGAATCCTTCGCCTGTTCCTAACGACATACCCTGAAGTTGGGTACGAGTAGGAGCAAGGTCAGAATTATACTGATATTGTTTGTAAAAAGCGGTGGCTAAATCTTCCCAATTTCGGACGCTGGTTCCCTCTAGCTGATAAAACCACTCCAACTGAGCTCCCGAAAGGCTGTCTTGAAAGAAATGAATCCAAAGGTTTTTATCTGCCGTATAGGGTTGAATCTTTCTCACGTAGGACCGGAGATGCATTTTGGGACAGGACAGCCCATTATACCTCACAAACCCTGGCACTTTGAATTTTGGGGGAATCACAATCCCGGCGACCAAACCCAAGTCTTCAAAATCCAAACCCGGTACTCTTTGTAACTCCATGGCGGCCAACCTGTCTTCTAGCCCTTTGTACTTATAATCAGCTGGAGGGTATTACTGATCGGAATAATCTTCATCCTCTTCGACCTCTTCTTCTTCCGCATCAGACTCGGAAGGTACCGCAGCCCCACCTCCTTTGCTGGTTCCCTCATCAGAAATAGGAGGGAATTCAAGCACTCTCCGAGCTTCTCCGTCAAATCTTCTCCCCAAAGTAGCCACCCCGAGTCTCTTTTTCTTCTTCTTCACTGGGTCCTTGTTCCCTAGTTGGGTCTTTATATCCTCCTGACCCTTAGCCAAGGTCATCAGGAGTTGCTGGAACTGTGCATTTTGATCTTGCAGGTCTTTGACTGTTTGCTCGAGATCCATCCTACTGAAATAAACAGCAGACAGATAAGGAAACCTGGAGTGAGACCTGCTTATACACATGATGAATGGTATGCTTATGTATGCAATGCATTCAAGGATTTAGGACATTCAAAATTGTTCCAGACAAAGAAGAACGCACGTCATATTAATAAGAAGAAATTTGTTAGTACATAAATGCCCCATGGGCCAAATATTACAAAATAACTTCTCAAGGCAAAAAGACATTGTGCATCCTCTTTGGTGCGATGTAGGTGTTGAGGGCCTCTTGCTCATGGAGTCAGCGGGTAAGCTCTAGGACCTTCTTCTCACTGGCGTAGAAGCTAGCTTCAAAAGTATTCCGTTCCTCCTTGAGCTGAATCCAACTTTTCTGCATTTCCTCCCACGATGTAGGCATGTCTGGATGTAGGATGGTGTAGGGAACTTCTCCTTCCTTGACGGGCTCTTTAATCACTGGGAGAACATGAGGATAAGGCATCATCAGACTTTGGGCTCGGGCTCGTACCCACTTGAGATAAGGCTCAAGAGGGATGGAGTTCTTGTGTCCCAGAGTCTTGCTATCAACCTTGTTGAGTTTTCCCCAAGCTCTGATGAATCTTTGGCGAAGTCCTAGCGCATCGTTGTCGAAGTCAAAAACTAGGTCAGGAATCAACATGTCATGAGGGCCATCCCTCCGTGCATATCCAAATTGCCTCAAAGCTAGGCAAGGGTTGTAGGTGATACCTCCTCTGATTCCAAGTAAAGAAACATTAGGAAACTCTCCACAATGATCGACGATGATGACATTTTCTCTGGACCGAGAACACCAATGTACATCAGAGTGAGTAAGAGTCATCAACCGTTGGGACCACCTTGAGCCTTGGTCATTCTTCAAGACAGATTGTGGAAGGTGCGAAATAAACCACCTTGCAAGGAAAGGAGTACAACACATGAGAACACCCCTCTTTCTCATTGTTCGTGTGTAAAATGAGTGAAGAATGTCCCCAAGCAATGTTGGTATTGGATTTCTGGACAAGAAGATTTTGACGGCGTTGACATCTACCAATTGGTCAGGATTTGGGAACAAAACCAACCCATAGATAAGGAGTGCCACAATTTCTTCAAAGGCTTGTAGGTCCAATGAATTCCAACATTCTTGTGCCTTCTCAAACAAGAATTTTGCTAAGAAGCCTTTGACGCCGCTTCTAGTTTCCCAATGCCCCTTGATTTCAGATGGCTGTAGATGTAATGCTCGAGCAACATCTTCTGGCTTTGGTTCCTTTTCCGTACCGTTGAAGGGTAGTTGATTAAGGATAGGGATTCTTAGGAGTTGAGAAAACTCCTCCTAAGTGGGCACCAACCGGTAATCAGGGAAAGTGAAACAATGGTGAAGAGGGTCAAAGAACTGGAATAGCATTTTCATCATGTCTTCTTCAATGTTGGTGTTGACTAGGCTGAGCAGTCTACCATGTCTTTCACTGAAGGATGAATTTTCCGGAATTCTTGAGGTGAGCTCCTTGAGTTGAGGAGAGATTCTCACAAGGTTGACTTGAATGGTGTTTCTGCGAGGAATTTCCATGACCTACAAAACAGGAACAAAGATGAAGATCCAAACCCTTGAAATGGTTAGTGAATGCATATGATGCTTTATGATGTTTATGATGTATGCACAAAACATATGTACAAGCAAATCACACCAAACCCTAGTTTCAGGCTTGCATGGGGTTTCATAGATAAGTACCCTCTTGAGTGTAGTTGGCTTAATAACCTGTCCTATAAATAGTAACCGGGTTCTAAGGAGCTCAATATCATTGGATTGTTTTCAATGTTCATTGTTTTGGTTTAGCCACTTAACTAGCGACCAAAATATTCCAAGAAAACAACCCTCAATGAGTGTAGTATCGAGTATCTACCAACTTCGGACTGCACCAAAGCCGGTCATCTCACTACCCCTAATAAAAGGCCAAGATGGTCAAGTAAGGTTCTAGGTCATTAGTGCTTAGTGACATCACTCAGCGGCCCCGTACTCTCCTTGATTGAACTCAAGGGTTACCGATACTCACAAATATGTCGCACTAATATAGCTATTGCTTCGACCGTGTCGGTATACCCCGCACAGTTTCCACAACGTATTGCTATCTATGAATGTTTCTCAAAAATCCGGGTGTAGGATTGCAAACCCAAACAATAGAGCTAAGATGTAAAGCAATCAATTCAAACAATTAGTCATGCAAGAGGGTGATCTAAGCCCTAAGGTTACTCCACTTTTAAAATTCTCCCCAGCAGAGTCGCCAGTTCTGTGATACAGTGGGAGAACTGACTATGGTTTTGCGTTTGTTTTCGCAAATGTTTCGGTTGAGCAAGAGTCGCCACCGACTTTTTATTTTATCCTAAGGAAAGGTTTAAAAAGCACAGCAAAACAGAACAGTCCTTTTCTTCTTCTTCTTCTCCTTCTTCAGGAGCATAGCCTTCAATTCTTCCTGGCCTTGAGCCAAACCATGATTAATTCCTGAAACTGCGCATTCTGCGCCTGAAGAGCTTTGATTGACATCTCAGTTGAGGATGAGTCAGGATTCATGATGCTGAAATAAACAGCGAAGAACTGTAAGCAACCTGAAAAGAGGAAAAACCTGCTATGCACATGATGAATGATATGTGTTTATGCAATGCATTCAAGGGTTCGAAAGTTCAAATTTGTTGTAGACAAAAAGGAACACACGTTATCATTAAGGAAATAATTGTTCAATACATCAAAGCCTCATGGGCAAAATAATATAAAAGCCAATCAATCCCAAAATATGCTACGCATCCTCTTTGGAGCTATGTAAGTGTTGAGATTCCTCTCCTCATGCAACAGGCGGGTGAGTTCCAAGACCTTCTTTTCACTAGCGTGTAGACTGGTCTCAAGAGAATTCCTTTCTTCTTTAAGCTGGATCCAGCTTTTCTGCATTTCTTCCCAGGATGTGGGCATATCAGGATGCTGAATAGTGTAGGACACTTCTCCTTCCAAGACTGGTTCTTTGATTACTGGGAGCATATGAGGATAAGGCATTACTAACTTCTGGGAGCGGGCTCGTACCCACTTGAGATAAGGTTCCAACGGGATGGAGTTCCTGTGCCCCAGTGTCTTGCTGTCTATCCTACTGGGCATCCTCCAAGCTCTGATAAATTTCTGGCGAAGTCCTTGAGTATCGTTGTCGAAGTCAAAAACTATGTCAGGAATTAACATGTCATGAGGACCATCCCTCCGAGCATAACCAAACTGTCTCCAAGCCAGGCATGGGCTGTAAGTAATACCTCCTCTGATTCCAAGTAAAGGAACATTAGGGTACTCCCCGCAACGATCAATGATAGTGACATCTTCTCTGGACCTAGGGCACCAATGTATATCTGCATGTGTAAGAGTCATCAACCGTTGTGACCATCTCAAACCCCGCTCATTCTTCAAGACTGATTGTGGAAGGTGCGAAATAAACCACCTTCCCAGGAGAGGAGTGCAACACATAAGGACACCTCTTTTTCTCATGGTTCGAGTGTAACATGAGTGAAGGATGTCCCCCAGCAACGTAGGTATAGGATTCCTGGACATAAAGATCTAGACGGCACTGATATCTATAAGCTGATCTGGGTTAGGGAACAATACCAACCCATAGACAAGGAGGGCCACAACCTCTTCAAAAGCTTGCAAGTCAAGGGAGTTCCAACATTCATGGGCCTTTTCAAACAGAAACCTGGCTAAGAACCCTTTGATACCACTTCTAACTTCCCAATGTCCCTTGAGGTCAGATGACTGTAAGTGCAAGGCTTTAGCAATCTCTTCAAGCTTAGGTTCCTTTTCTGTACCGTTGAAGGGTAGCTGATCAAGGATAGGAATCTTCAGGAGCCGGGAGAACTCCTCAATGTAGGTACCAACTGATAGTCCAAGAAGGTGAAACAATGATGCAAAGGGTCAAAGAATTGGAACAGGACCTTTATCATATCTTCCTCAATGTTGGTATTGACCAAACTGATGAGACTTCCATGTCTTTCACTGAATGAAGAGTTCTCGGGAATCCTGGATATAAGTTCCTTAAGCTGAGGAGGGATCCTTACAAGACTGATTTGAATTGTCTTTCTACGAACAGTTTCCATGTCCTACAAAACAAGAACAAAGATGAAAATTCGAAACCCTGAAATGATTAGTCAATGCATATGATGCTGGATGATGTGATGATGCTATGATTAAACACACCACAGATATTTTACAAAGACAAACATGTAAGGCACACAAGGCACACAAGACAAGCCCTTAGGGTTTAAGGCCAGCATGGGGTCTGGGTAGTACCCTCTTGAAGTTGGTGGGTTCAACCTGTCCTATCATGAGTAACCGGGTTCTAAGGATCCCAATATCACGGGATTGCTTTCATTGTTCATCGTTTCGATTTAGCCACTGAACTGGCGACCAAAATATTCCAGGAAAGCAACCCTCAATTGAGTGTAGTATCGAGTATCAACCAACCTCGGACTGCACCAAAGTCAGTTATCTCACTACCCTAAAGAGGCCAAGATTGTTCAATTAAGGTTCCTAAGGTCTGTTGATGCTTCACGACACCACGCGGAGGCCCCGTACTCTCCTTGACTGAACTCAAGGGTTACCGGTACACACCAAAGTGCCACATCAACGTAGCAGACTGCTTCAACCATGTCGGTATACCCCGCACAGTTCCCTCACAGCCTTGTTGCTACTTTCTAAGAAGGTATCCCCCAGATCCGGGTTAGGATCTATAGAACTCCCAAGCAACCCACAATTTAAAGCACACAAGGAAAACAATTGAAAACACAGTTATGAACTAGCCCTAAGGTACACCTCACTTTAAGTTTAAGTCCCTAGCAGAGTCGCCAGTTCTGTGATCGGTGGATCTGGAACTGATTGTTTAACGCTGGTTCGCGAAATGTCGCGGAAGCAAGAGTCGCCACCGTCTTTTATTTTCTCCAAATGGAAAGGACAAAAGCACAGAAAAATTCCTTATAGAGATTGCTCTCGGTTCGGGAGGTAGATTATAGAAAGGGAAGGTGTTAGCACCCTTTCTATCCATGGTTATCCATGGGCTCTTAGATACTTGCTCATTGTGTTTTCAATAAATGGTTTGTTTGCTTTTCAATGTGGGTTTTAAAAAGTTTCTTTGAAAATTTCAGTTTGACTCTTGTATCGGTCCTCAAGAGTGTTTGAAAAATTGCTTTCGAAAGCTTTTTTGAAAATGTGTTGGTGTGAAAAGAGTTTTTTGATTTGTTTTTGAATAGAGCAAGTATCTACGAGTCGTCTACCTACCCTGAGGAATTCGTCTGTGTAAATGTCCTTTAACGTAGTGCCATCCCACCATTGAGAGGTAGGTAGCACCACCGTTGGAGGTGTTCGGGTCAATTCGAGTTTAGGGACATTGTGGTCACCGAGCAAAGGTAATATACCTTAGAAGCTACCCTTATGCCATTGATCTTTTATTCCGAGGCAACTATTCCGAGGCAACTTGTTTTAGGCAACTAGATCAATGGACACAAGGACTCACTAAGACGTCCTATAGTCGACGGCCACGTTTCGAGGGACAAGGCAACAGTGTGATCACCGGAGTAATGGGAAGACACCTTAGAAGCTACCCTCATGCCAGGTTCCTGGATCATGAGGACTTACTAAAACGTCCTCTACTCGACGATCACCTTTCGGGGCAAGGCAACAGTGAGGCGTACCCTAGGGGCGGTGTGTGCGATTCGTGTGTCGTTTTCATTTATTTTGTCTTGTCCATGTCATTGGTGATCTAACGTTTGTTTTTATTTTTGTCCACACATTCTTTCATGCCATTATTTACAGTTAAAAATATTGCGGGAAAGTAAAAATTCTAAGCTATTACAAAAGGCGCGGGTCCACATCGCCAAAATTTCTTGAACCCGATTTGACAGAAAGTAAATAAAGAAATAAAATAAAAAATCAAAAGTGCGAGAAATTAAGTTTACAAGGTTTTGGGAGAGTTACATAAATATTTAAAAGAAATAAAATAAATATACGAATTAATAAGAATAAACAAACGAGGGCGTTGGACCCTTTGGCAAAATTAAAATTACATGAATTAATTAATTAAAAAAAGAAAAGGAGATGTTTTTTGTATTTTTTAGTATTTTAGGATTTAAATAAAAAAAATTTAATTGAAATTAAATGCTAACCCTAATTCTATTTATTTTTAATTTATTAAGAAAAGAAGATTAAAACCTAAGATTAACCCTAATTAATTTACATGCAAATTTAATTATAAAAATAAATATTTAATTATTTAATTATTATGGGAGAAAAAAGAAAAAAAGGATGAAAATTAATTAAACCCTAATTCTATGTTTTTTAGATTTTTTATTAAAAGGATTAAAATCAAAACCTAATTTAACTAAGTTTAGCTATATGCAATTATTTACAAGAAATATTAAAATAAAAAATATTTATTATTTTTTCCTTTTCTGATTTTTTTATGGCATTTTGTATTTTTTATGAAAATATAATTAGATTAACAGGATTAATTAAATAACAATTGAAAGTAAAAATAGAGAAAAATAAAGAATAATAAAAAGAGTTTGCAAACCTGGGGGTTCAGACCCCAAATAGGAGGTTTTCTCTTAGTAAATCTGGCCCATTTACCTTGGCCCTTTTGACTTTTCCAAGCAGCGTGCTGGCGTGTTGACCAGGACCTACCATGTTCCCTGGATCCTGGCCTTTGATTGAGTTCCCTTGGACGCGTGGATGCTTGATTATGAAGGCATATGATGTATCTTTATTATTGACGCTGCACAGGAAGATTTATTGAAAAATAATATGGACATAGGTGAAGACCTGGGGCTCGAACCCAGGTCATGAATGTTATCTGCCACCATGTTTACCACTAAGCCATCCCAAACGCATTTAATATATAATAACTAATAAACATTATAAAGAAAAACAAATGGTCAGTGGTTCAAACGCGCGAAACATTTAAACGTTCCAATCAGTGTCTCCCACGTAATCATCTTCTTCATGGATTTTTGTTTTCCTGAAATATAAACATGTTAGGTAACGGTTTTCAAGTGTTCTTTTAGACATGTTTTGGGAAAATAGCGAATAGGTCCCCTTGGCATATAAATTCAGCGCGAGCATGCCATTATTTTCGTCCAAGCGAGCTGGTTTTGTTCATGGCATTGTTGTGTCTCAATTTTACAGGGATAGAAAATGCCTAATTTGAAAACCTGAAAACCCTAAATGTTATCAATGGCAAATCTCCATATAAGGCATGAAAACAAAATTAAACCACATGGTTAGCATCAGAACAAAGTAATTAGTATAAATCTATGAATAAAATGCAATGATATGGTCTCAATAATGGAATACGATTATGCAAGAAAAGTGACACAGTTCACCCTTGAATTACCAATTCTTTGAGCGTGGGATTAAGTTTGTGATTGGAATCGTTTCCTGATAACCCTAGCAAGCTAATGGAACAAGTTTGGAGGCTTGAATCGGTCTGCAAGGGTGTTTTCAGAATTGGAATTTTTAAGAAAAAGTCCAAGTTTGGTTATGGCTCTTGGGCGCAGCTCAATGGTCCTCCTCATTAGGTTTGTATTCAGGCTTAAGTATAGAACCAATTAGGTCAAATAAAACACTCCAAATCTTTGGCATTCATGGTTTTTGAAATTTGATTTTCAAAGATCTTTTCCAATCTTTTTTCATGTGCTTTTGCTCTCAAATCACATCCAATTGCATTGGTTCTTTCCTTATTTAGCTAGGCACGAAATCTTGATGATATAAGGTGCACAAAAAGATTGAAAAACTAGGTTAAGCATTTTTCATGTATTTATTTTAATTTAAATGAATTATTATTAATAAAAATCCAAATAAATAAATAAAAAATGAATAAAAACTTCCCTTTGGGCCAAGTGGTCGTGCATATGCCTTGGATGATGAATTGTGAAAGAAAAATGGGCCCATTAGCAATTTTAGGTCATTTGAACCAATGTTGACTTTTCAAAATATCCAAAAATTTCCCAACTTCCACAAGGCATAACTTGCTCAATTTTTAAGATTTTCTCATGTTCTTGGACATTTTGGAAAGGTCTTTGAGTCCTCTAACCAATTCCTTTGGTCCCATGGCATTTTGATTTACCAATCTCAAGTTATGGCCTTTGACTTAAAGTCCCTTTTTGTTGACTTTTGAAAATGACCTATAATGTTGAAATTGATAACTTTTTGTGAGAGCATTTCTTGGACTTGAAGTATGAATATGAGTTGTAGGAAATGTCTTTCTCTTCAAAATGAGCTTTGGATGGAATTTTTCTGATAATCCATGTGAAAGTTATGCCCTGGTCAATTTACAGTTGACTTTTTCAGCTGTCCAAATAAGGAAACTTTTGCATCTTGATGATTTTTGAGCCAAGCTTTGAGAATCATGATCAAGCATTGATCAAATGATGTTTGTGGCTTCAAAATGATATGTTGACCAAAAATTTGAACTTTTGACTGTCAAATGACCATTTTACCCCTACAGTTGACTGTAGTGCAATTAGGGTTTTTGACTGTGCAATTTTGTGCTGAAAGTCTTGAAACTTGATATGAGGATGCTTGACCATATTTGTAGGCATATGAGACTTGACTGGACCTTTGAAAACTTCATTTTCTTGATCAGAACCAAAACCCTAATTTTGACTGTTCAGGAGGCTTTTGCACTGTGTTACCCTTGAGGAATTTTGAAGCATGGCTTGGCAATTTCTTGAAGAATATGGGAGGGCAAATTTTGGGGTACAACAAAGTGGATCCACAAGTTCTTGTCCACTGTGTACAGTTGAATCTTCCGCACATAAGATCTGAGGTGTAGCTTGGGGCAAGACGCCCCGTCATACTTGGTGAAAGATGGTGCCTTAAACTTGTGAGGAATGATTACACCAGTAGATAAGCCCAAGTCTCCGAAATCTAGCCCAGGCACTTGTTGAATCTCCTTGGCGTTCAGTCTGTCTTCCAATTGCTTGTACTGGTCTCCAGCCGGAGGATACTGTTCCTCATTAAAGTCAGTCTCGTTGTCAGAGACTACTGGACTTGGAGCCTTTCCCCCCTGGGGACTGTCTTTGCCTACAGAAGAACCAGCTTCTTCATTCTGCAGAGTGTTACCAAACCTCCGGCCCGAGTTGAAAAGAACAGTTCTCTTCTTCTTCTTCTCCTTCTTCAGGAGTAAAGCCTTCAGTTCTTCTTGGCCTTGAGCCAAACCCATGATCAGCTCCTGAAATTGTGCGTTCTGCGCCTGAAGGGCCTTGATAGACATCTCGGTTGATGATGAGTCAGGGTTTATGATGCTGAAATAAACAGCGAAGAACAGTAAGAAACCTGAAAAGAAGAATACCTGCTATGCACATGATGAATGGAATGCGTATGATTTATGTTTTCAAAGACAATCGGGAATCAACTTTGTAAACAAAAAGGAACACACTTCATTAGATTCAACTTTGAAATTTAAATTGTTCAACAGGTTGCCCTTAGGCTTTACACAAAATGGAAATACTGAAAAGGGAAATAAAAACTGTAAAAGAACATCCAGAACTCCTTATTGATCCCAGGGTCTCCTCTTCTCAGTACGGATGTAGTCATTCAGAGCTCGCTCACTCTCCAACTGCTTTGTCAGTTTCTGGATCTTCAATTCCTGCTCATTGAATTTTTCCCGATACGAATCCCGTTCTTCTCGCAGTTGCGACCAAGATCTCTTTAATGTCTCATAATCAGTAGGTATCTGAGGAGGGAGGACAGTTGGAGGAGCCCCATCTTTGTCAGGATACTCAAGAATGACGGGTCTGACAGCTTCGTATGGCATACCTAACTTCTGAGCACGGATGCGGACCCATTTGTAGTAGGCTTCCATAGGTAGAGAAGTCTTTGGCCCCAACTCTTGTGGGTCAACTTTATGAACTCTGTCCCAAGCCTTGATGAATCTACGATGCAACTCGTCACTATCCACCTGAAACTCAAAACTGATATGAGGCACCAACATCTCATGAGGCCCTGCTCTTCTGGCCCTTCCAAACTGACGGAGCGCTAGACATGGATTGTAAGAAATTCCTCCTTGAGTACCAATCAGAGGAACATTAGGGTATTCTCCGCAACGATCAATAACAGCTATCTCATCCAAACCTGTGAGAGTCCAAATGATGTCCTTATCAGTGAGGGACATTAACCTATGAGCCCAACCTCTTCCTTCTTGGTTCTTCAGCACGAACTTAGGGAGGTGCGAAATAAACCACCTCACCAACAAAGGGATACAACACCCTAGAGTTCCTCGTCTTCGGGCAGTACGAGCATAAAGTTGTTGCAGGACGTCACCCAAGAGAGTGGGCACAGGGTTCTGAGACATAAAGATCCTTATGGCAGTGACATTGATGAAGTTGTCAGGATTAGGGAACAAGACTAGCCCATAGATTAAGAGAGCCAAGATGTCTTCATATGCCCTAAAGTCCAAGTCATTCCAGAAACTGTTAGCTTTGCCAATCAGAAACTTGGCCAAGAAACCCTTAACTCCGCTTCTAGTCACCCAGTTGTCCATTACTTCTTGATGAGTCAAGGGAAGAGCTGCAACAACCTCCTCAAGCCTGAGGGTCTTTTCCCAACCAGTGAAGGGAGTCTGATCCAAGATAGGGATACCCAGCAAATCAGAGAACTCTTCCAGGGTAGGGACCAGCTGGAAGTCTTGAAAGGTGAAACACTGGTACAGAGGGTCATAGAACTGGGTCAGGACACTCATCAACTGTTGATCCCGCTTTGCAGTGACTAAACTGAGAAGAGAACCATGCCTCTGGATGAAGGAAGTAGTATTTGGGATTCTGCTAACCAACTCTTCAAGTAACTCAGGTGGGTGAACAAAGTTGAACCGGATAGTATTCCTTCGCATAGGCATCATGATGTCCTACAAAATAGAGCAAAGGTGAAACCCTCTTGTCTTTGAAATGGTCAGTCCTTATGCAGGATGCATGCAATGCTCATCATGTTATGATGTTATGATAAAGCACACCACACATATTTACAAAGGCAAACATGATAAGGCACACAAGTCACACAAGACAAGCCCTTAAAGTTTAGGCCAACATGAGGTCTAGGTATTACCCTCTTTCATTTTGTTGGTTCATACCTGTCCTATCAAAAGTAACCGGGTTCTTAGAGGATCCCAATATCATTGACTACCCTCAATCGGTCATAACTCCAGCATCGCAATCTTTTCTTGCGGCCAGAACCATCACGAGAGTTTAGCCTCAATGGGCGTAGCACACTGCTACTGTTCTAATGGCCAAGTTGGGTCACATTAGGGTTCTAAGGTCGGTTGGTGCTTAATGACTCCTCAGAAGACCCATATTCTCCTCGTTTCAACACAAGGGATATCGGTACAGACCAAGGTGCCACACCAACGTAGCCACTGCTTCACCCGTGTCGGTCTACGTCAGACAGGTCCCTCACAGCTTATGCTACCTAAAAGGGTATCCCTAGATCCAGGTTAGGATCTATGAAACTCCGAGGCAAAGCCCACAAATATAAAGCAAACAAAGCACATCAATTGAAAACACAGTTATGAACTATCCTAAGGTACACCTCACTTTAAGTTTATTCCCCAGCAGAGTCGCCAGTTCTGTGATCGATGGATCTGGAACTGATTGTTTAACACTGGTTCGCGAAATGTCGCGGAAGCAAGAGTCGCCACCGTCTTTTATGTTCTCCAACATGGAAAGGACAAAAGCACATCAAAATTCCTTCTTTGAGAATGTTTCTCGGTTCGGGAGGTAGATTATAGAAAGGGAAGGTGTTAGCACCCTTTCTATCCGTGGTTATCCATGGGCTCTTAGATACTTGCTCATTTGTGTTTTCAAAAGTGTTTGCTTTTCAAGTGTGAGTGGGTTTGAAAAAGTTTCGTTTAAATATTTCAGATCGACTCTTGTATCAGTCCTCAAGAGTGTTTGAAAAATCGTTTTGAAAGCTTTTTGAAAGTGTCGGTGTGAAAAGAGTTTTGATTTGTTTTTGAATAGAGCAAGTATCTACGAGTCATCTACCTACCCTAAGGAATTAGTCTGTGTAAATGTCCTTAAGGTAGTGCCGTCCCACCATTGAGAGATAGGTAGCACCACCGTTGGAGGTGTTCGGGTCAATTCGAGGTTTAGGGATAGTGTGGTCACCAAGCAATAGTAAGATACCTTAGAAGCTACCCTTATGCCATTGATCTTTTTATTCCGAGGCAACTATTCCGAGGCAACTTGTTTCGAGGCAACTTGTTTCGAGGCCACTAGATCAATGGAACATAAGGACTCACTAAGACGTCCTATACTCGACAACCACGTTTCGAGGGGCAAGGCAACAGTGTGATCACCGGAGCAATAGTAGGACACCTTAGAAGCTACCCTTATGCCATGTTCATGGACATAAGGACTTACTAAAACATCCTTTACTCGACGACCACGTTTCGAAGGGCAAGGCAACGGTGAGGCGTACCCTAGGGGTGGTGTGTGAATTGTGTGTCATTTTCAGTTATATTTGTCTTGTTCATGCATTGGTGATCTACGTTTTGATTTTATTTTTGGCCATTCATTCTTTCATGCAAATTATTAGCAGTTAAAAGGTGCGGAATTAAAAGTCCTACGCTATTACAAAGGCGCGGGTCTACATCACCAAATTAAACCAAGACCCGATTTGAAATAAATAAAATGCAGAAAGTAAATATCTAATTAATCTATTACAAGGTTTTGGGGTAAGTACATGAAATTTAAAAGGAAATAAAAGTAAATGTGCGAAAAGAAATAAAATCGAGAATGCGAGGGCGTTGGACCCTTTTAAAGAAATTAAATCGTAATCGTAAATTAATTAAATTAAATAAAAGCAAGAACTTATTTTTTGGAGTTTTTGTATTTATGGAATTTAATGAGAAAATTAAATGGAATTAAAACCCTAATTCTAAACTATTTTTAATTTATTGAAAAGTGTTTAAGTTTGACCTAGTTTTAACCTAGTTATTTAATTATAAGTTATTTACAAAAATAATTAATAATTAATAGTGATAAAAAAAGATTATTTATTAAGGAAAAGAATAAAAAAGAAATGCTAAAAGACTTGTTTTTATATTTTTTAATTATCTAAGAAAAAGCATTAGAATTAAAAACCTAAAATTAAAACTACCTTGATTATGAAATTTATTTACAAAATAAATATTATTGAATTAAATAATAAACATATTTTATTTTTTGACTTTCTGATTTTTTGTATATTTTGTATTATAAAATTAATTTGAAGAATTAAATAAAACAATCAATTAAAAAGGATAAATAAAAGAAAATAAAAGAGAGAAAGAAAGGCAAACATGGGGGGTGGTTGACCCAAATATGGAGGTTAATAGAAAGCATTTTGGCCCATTTGATGGAGGCCTTTTGACTTTTCCAGGATCACGTGTAGACCCCTTGACTAAAGTGCACGATGGAACTCACACCCTGGCTCTTGGATTGGTCTCAGGGACACATGGCAAGTGTGATACGGTGGGAGAACTGACTATGGTTTTGCGTTTGTTTTCGCAAATGTTTCGATTGAGCAAGAGTCGCCATCGACTTTTTATTTTATCCTAAGGAAAGGTTTAAAAAGCACAACAAAAACCTTTGAGATTTTTCTTGGGTTCGGGGAGTAGATTATAAAAAGGGAAGGTATTATCACCCTTTCTATCCATGGTTATCCATGGGCTCTTAGGTACTTGCTTAGATCAACTTGCCTTGGTTTTCAATTGTTTGAAATGGTGCTTTGTGTGTGGCTTTGAAAAGGTTTTGAAAAAGATGCCTTGTATAGGCTACCCTTGTAACAATTCTTTACTCGAATGTTTTACAAAAGGTGTTTGTCTTTTTGAAAAGATGTTTCAAGGATTTTGAAAGTTTGTTTTGAAAGTGTTTGTGAAATGTGTTTTGAAAATAGGCAAGTGTTTTCTTTTGCAAGTTGACAAGTACTTAAGAGTTATCTACCCTAAAGTTCTCAAAGATTTTCGTTATGTTTTAACCCTTTCAACAATTTTGTTCCACCATTGCATTTGGTGGACAATCTTGTGTTAGGAGGTGAAAGGGACGGGTGCGGGTCATCGATTAGACCATAATTGCAATGGTGCTAAGTATCTTTGGGCAATTTCTCTTTGAAAAGGGACTTGATCATTTTAGGCAACTTTTCGAGAGCGTCATCGAGGGACTATGATCATTTGATTGTTTGTTTTACCCAAAGAAACCTAACATGCAATATGGCCTATTTATTTGAAGGCAACAAGTGGAATACCCTAGGGGTGCAAGTGTGATATGTGTTGTCCATTTTCATGCTTGTTTATCTTGAAATTAGGTCAAGCTATTTTTGTTCGTTTTATTTGCATACAAACCCTAATTCTAGCATGGTATATTTAGAAAGCGTTTAAAGTGCGAAAAGTAAAATTCCTACACTATTACAACACAATATGGGAAGGGGGATACAAATGTTCAAATGGGGGGGGGGGGGGGGGGGATATTTAGACAAGAAAATTAAACCTAGCTATTACATCAATTTTGGGAATATTTACAAGATAATTGATTGCATAAATTAAATGGAAAATAAAATAAAGATGCAAAAAAAAAGGTTTTTATATGTATGAAAAAAAGTATTATTTATGTCAAATAAACAAAAATAAAAAAAGTATTATTTTTGGATTTTTTTGTATTTTAAGGGTAAAACCCTAATTTTTATTAAGTAATATATACATTATTTAATTTATACAAGTATTTGTTTATTATGTACAAAAATAAAATAAAATGAAGTATATTTATAAAAAGTATTTTTTTTATGTCAAATATTAATAAAAATAAAAAATATAGGTATTTTTGTATTTTAACCTAAATATACTAATATATATATATATATATATATATATATATATATATATATATATATATATATATATATATATATATATATATATATATATATATATATATATATATATATATATATATATATATATATATATATATATATATATATATATATATATATATATATATATATATATATATATATATATATATATATGTATTAATTTCTAAATATGTATTATATATAAAAAATAATAATATTTAATATTTATAAAAGAGTATATTTTGCATAAAATATTTTCAAAAAGGAAAATGTAATAAAAAAATCAGAAAATAAAGTATATTTGCATTATTTTTCCTATCTATTCTAAATAATATATATATATATATATATATATATATATATATATATATATATATATATATATATATATATATATATATATATATATATATATATATATATATATATTTATGTACAAATGTCCATATAAACAAATAAATACTTAAAAAATATAAAAATGGTTAAAAAATATTTTTCATGTTTTTAATATTATTAGCAAAAATAAATAAGTCAAAATGAAAAAAGAAAAGTCAAAAAATCATGAGAATAAACATAATGGGCTCAGGGGGTATGAAACCAAAAATGTGGTGTGAAAAGAAAATCAGAAGCAAGCCCATCCCATGAAGCTTCTTCTTCAACCTCTGAACAAAAACGTTCAAAAAACGCGCGCCTGTACTTCCAATTCAAACACCTGGATTCTTTGATCTTTTGCACAAACTTCCAACATAAGAAATGTTAAGCATTGAATCAAGATTCTAAATATATAAAAAACTCATCCTAACTCTCAGAAATGAGAGAGAATTTTGACATTCCCAAATCCTGACCTAAGTTTTCTGCCATATTCAAACCTTAAATTCTCACAGCTCAAGTAAAATAAATGAAAAGTAAAAGCATGTACAGATTCAAGGGCATGAGTAGAACACTTCTTATTCACAAACTTAGAGCTAATGATGCCTAGACTAAGAGTTAGAAGTTCAAGAAAATACCTGTTCAGTTGAAGTTCTATCTGGAAATGGGGGAGCTTTCAGAGCAAGATGATGATCTGTACAGCTTGCCTGAAGTGTGGTGATGCTATTCCAATGCTTACTTTGCCTTGAGACACCTTGAATCGAGCTATGGACCTTCAACTGCAAAATAAGAAAGTGAAAATGGTGGAACTGGTTAGAGGAATTACAGGTCATGTTTTAGGTTTTGGTTAGCTTGTATTGATGTTAGGGAATGTGTTTGATGAGCTTTGGGCAAGAAAACATGCAAGGGATGAGAGTTGGCACTCAAACTGCAGTGAGAACTCTGTTTTAGCAGTTTGAGGGTGGTTCTGAGTTTGTGGAGGTATTGGAAGTATTAGGGTCGTGTGCTAGCTTAGTTAGGATGATTAGAAAGTGTCTACAATATTTGCTTAAGGTTTCTAATGCTGAGATCAAAGTTCTGTTGTGAAATGCCAAGTTTCTTCACACTTAAGCCAGCAAAGCCAAGTTGATGTTCTAGGCAAGTAGAGGCCCCCTAAACATGCTGCTAACCTTGTCTTGATCAGAGTGTTTTGCTCATAATCTTGTGCCAATTGGATTTGATCTGTACCTCTTGGATTTGCATTATGACATAAAGCTTGCTTTTGCAAAAATGGCCATTTTGCTTTTTCCATAAATGGCTTAATTCAAAATGTAATGCATAAACACATGAAACAAAGCCTTAGCACAATGAACATGCATTAAATTATTGAGTGTTGGATGGTTTAGAGGCCTGTAATGTAGCACAAACCAAGCTGACTTGAAAATGGCATAAGTTATGAACATGTACATGACCAATTCAAAAGTGAGTTTTTACCATATTGCAAAATTCGAATCTCTCAAGTTATGAGGTTGTTTGGTGAGTTCTTGGACATTTTGGAAAGCTTGGAATGAGTACTACAATCCATATTTGAAATGCAAATTGAAATTCCAAGTGGAAGTGTATGGAAATTGGTCTTGAAGTTAGGTAGAAAACCTTGCCAAAATAGGTCAAATTTTCACTAAGTTAAGAATGGTTTAGTACCCTTATTCCAAAAATTGTAACTTGAGATACAAGCTTCTTTTGGGAAAACTTTGTGAATCAAAGTTGTAGATTTTTCAACAAGCTACAACTTTCATGTTTTGACTTTTGCTTGAATCCAAATAGATCTTGGTGAGAAAGTGGGGCAAAGTTGGGAAAAAATTAGGGTTTTCTATAACTTAGAAAAATTCTAAGTTATGAAAAATTCTCATTTCAAACCCTAATTTGCAATTTTTGATTTCTTGGTGAACAAGTTTCATGTTTTGGCATGTTTTGATGAAAAATGAATCTTGACTCTTGATTTTGACCAAAAAGTCAAAGTTTGACTTTTCAGTATACAATCAAAATTGATCAATAGAATGGGAAATTCAACTGTCAATCTTGTGTACTTGGGATCTTTTGAGCTTGTTGAGCATGTCAAGATAATTACATGGGGTTCTTGAGTCCATGTGTGAGCTTGGTTTGCCATTGGCTAGGTCAAACAGTCAAAAATTGCCTTTGTGCAGTCAAAACCCTAAAAATGACCATTTTGCCCTTTTGGTGATCTGATCAAATTTCTTGTGGAATTGTGATCCAAACTTGATCAAATGGTCCATGTGAGTTCATAATGTTGATGTGGGTCAATTTTCATGAGATTTGACTGTCAATTGGCCATAGTTGACTTTTTCCCCAATACAGTTGATTTCCAGATCAACTGTCCAGTTGACTGGGCAAAACTTGGAATCAATACTTGAAACTTGATGTGGATAAACTTGGGAGTCCAATATGAAGCATGAAAGTCATCTTAGACATTTTAGGTCAAAACATCTTTGTGCAAACACAAACCCTAATTTGGGTCAACAGTGCAAGGAGAAGTCTTGAGCAGATGAAACCCTAACTGGATCTTGATCTCCAAGGGCTTTGTGATGAGAAATGTTGAGAAACTGGGAGGGAAGATTTTGGGGTACAACAGCAAGCATATGCGTTGGGGCGTATGGTGAACTGAAGGACGGCCAGTGTACCTGAACATATTGCAAGAAAATTTTTTTAAGAGTATAGGGGACCTGGGAATCGAACCCAGGTCCCAATGCTTGTAAACACTCCTTTCCACCAACTGAGCCAGCGCATTCATTCATAAGCATAGTGGAACATAATTATTATATACAAAAAGTGCCAATATTCTAGAACAAAAGAAAACTCGCGCCAATGATTTGAATTAGCCAACCATATGCCTACAGCTCATCTTCTTCTCCACTTCTTCGCTTTGGCCTGGAAAAAAAAATAGAATGAATAGCGGGGGTTTTAAACCCCCACAAACTGAAAACATGAAAATAGCGAATAGCTGTATAATCAACATAAAAAAGGCGCGATGGTATGATTCTGTTCGTCATGAGCTTCTGATTTCAATGGTGTTATTTAGGTTAGCCAATTTTTCCTCAAGCGTAAAGCCCCAATTCATGGTTCCTGAAACCCTAAAAAATAGCCATGGCAATTTTCTATACAAGCAATATTAGTTCAATTCAATGGTACCATAAGTTTCAGTGAGTCCATATTAGTGTAAAACAATCATGAGAATGTATGAAAAATGCCTGCAAATCAAAACACGAATATGCAAATGTTCATGACCAGGGCGACTTCGTGCTACCGTTTCTTGAGGTTAGAGGCTATGGTTTTGATTCAGAAAGCTTCCTTGATGCGTCAGGAATGTAATGGAATTGTTCTCTTGCCTTGAAACACCCTCTAGCTGCGTTTTCAGTTTTGAAATTTTTGACAAAAAATGCAAAGTTTGTATTTGATTCTGAGCGCAGCTTCTTGGTCCTTTTTATTAGGTTTGCATTGTGTTTATATGTGTGACTGAATTAGGGTAAAAATCCAAGTAAAAAACCTTTGCATTCATGAATCAAATATTTGATTTTTAATGGTATCTTTTCCAATCTTTTTTCATGTGAAGATCATGCCAATCATTGCCAATTCCTTCCATATTGAGTGTGCACGAAATATTTAGGCTTTATTGAGAGAATATGCTGCAAAAAAGGATTGGAAAACATGATTTTCTATTTTTGTCATATTTTATTTTAATTAAATGAACTAATAATAATAATAATTCAAATAATTAATAAAAAATGATAAAATAACTCCCTTTAAAGTCAATGGGTCGTGCATAGCTTTTGGGTGATGATTCTTGGAAGAAATTGAGGCCCATTAGCAATTTTGAGGCATTTGAAGCAAAGTTGACTTTTCAAAATTCCCAAAAATTTCCCAACTTCCACAAGGCACATCTTGCTCAATTTTCAAGCTTTGATCATGTTCTTGGACATTTTGGAAAGGTATTGAAGTCCTCTAACCAATGCGTTTGGTCCCATGTCATTTTGATTTACCAATCTCAAGTTATGGTCTTTGACTTGAAGTGCCTTTTTGTTGACTTTTGAAAATGACCTATAATGTTGAGATTGATAACTTTTTGTGAGAGCATTTCTTGGACTTGAAGTGTTAAGAGGAGTTGTAGGAAATGTCATTCTATTCAAAATGAGCTTTGGATGGAATTTTTCTGATAAACCATGTGGAAGTTATGCCTTGGTCAATTTGCAGTTGACTTTTTCAACTGTCCAAATATGGAAACTTTTGCATCTTGAGACTTTTTGAGCCATGCCTTGGGAATCATGATCAAGCATTGATCAAATGATGTTTGTGGCTTCAAAATAAGATGTTGACCAAAAATTTGGACTTTTGACTGTCAAATGACCATTTTGCCCCTGCAGTTGACTGTAGGGCAATTAGGGTTTCTGACTGTGCAATTTTGTGCTGTGAGTCTTGAAACTTGACATGAGGATGCTTGACAATGTTTATAGGCATGTGGGACTTGTTTGGACCCTTGGAAACTTCAATTTCTTTGCTAGAATCAAAACCCTAATTTTGACTGTTAGGAGGCCATTGAACTGTGCAACCCTTGGGGAGATTTTGAAGCATGCTCTTTGCAAATCTTGGAGAATATGGGAGGGCAAATTTTGGGGTACAACACAAGGGTACCTGTTATGCAATGATATGTATGATATATGTATGCAATGTTTTCAAGGATCTCGTGGGGTAAACAAGAAAATTGTTAGAATTTGAATTTTGTAGCTTGATGGAAGGAACTTCATGTTGATGAGAGTCCTTCTTCAAGAGTCAAGGCTCACCATATCGAGTGGGTCATAGCCCCTGACTCAAGCTGTCATGTTGTGATCTCCAAACAAACTTGGCTAGAGGAAAATAAATCCCCTTTTCCCCTTGCTAGACATTTTGGTTCATCATGACCTGCATCACAAACCCTTGAGATCCTTGAAATGGATTAGTCCTTATGCAGGATGTATGCAATGGTATGATGGTATGATGTTATGCTATGCGCGAAGTGGTGTAAGTAAACCCTGTTATAAGTCCCGATTAAGGACTGTAAACAAAACCTGCAAGGAACCCGTGTTGTCAGATAACAAGTACATGCAAGTAATTCAAGTTTGAAGGCACACAAGTCACACAAAAGAGCCCTTAGATTTCAGGCCAGCATGAAGTTTAGGTACTACCCTCTTTCAGTTTTGTTGGTTAAGACCTGTCCTATCAAAAGTAACCGGGTTCTAGAGGATCTCAATATCATCGACTACCCTCAATCGGTCATAACTCCAGCATCGCAATCTTTTCTTGCAGCCAGAACCATCGCGAGAGTTTAGCCTCAATGAGTGTAGCATACTGCTACTGTTCTATGGCCAAGTTGGGTCAATTTAGGGTTCTAAGGTCGATTGGTGCTTAATGACTCCTCAGAAGACCCATATTCTCCTCGTTACAACACAAGGGATATCGGTACAGACCAAGGTGTCACACCAACGTAGCCACTGCTTCACCCGTGTCGGTCTACGCCGGACAGGTCCCTCACAACTTATGCTACCTAAAAGGGTATTCCCCAGATCTAGGTTAGGATCTATGAAACTCCGATGCAATGCCCAAAAATATAAAAGCAATCAAAGCAAGTAATTGAAAACATAAGTATGATCTAATCCTAAGGTACACCTCACTTATAGTATCCCCAGCAGAGTCGCCAGTTCTGTGATCGGTGGAAATAGAACTGACTATTTTTTAAGCTGGTTCACGAAATGTCGCGGTAAGCAAGAGTCGCCACCGTATTTTATGTTCTCCAACATGGAAAGGACAAAAGCACAGCAAAATTCCTTCTTTGAGATGTCTCTCGGTTCGGGAGGTAGATTTATAGAAAGGGAAGGTGTTAGCACCCTTTCTATCCGTGGTTATCCACGGGCTCTTAGGTACTTGCTCTTATGTTTTCAAAAATTTGTTTGCTTTTCAAGTGTGTGTGGGTTTTGAAAAAAAGTTTCGTTCGAAAAATTTCTAAGTAACTCTTGTATCTGTCCTCAAGAGTGTATGAAAAATTTGTTTGAAAACTTTTAGAAAGTGTAGGTGTGAAAAGTATTTTGTTTGTTTTTGAGAGAGAAAGTACCCATGAGAATCTACCTACTCTAAGGAATTAGGTTGTGTAAGAGTCCTTTAGATAATGCTATCCCACCATTGAGAGGTAGGTAGCACCATCGTTGGAGTTATTCGGGTCAATTCGATTATTAGGGACAATGTGGTCACCGAAGCAATAGTATGACGCCTTAGAAGTAACCCTAATATCCTAGATCCTTTTATCCGAGGCAACCGTTTCGAGGCAACTGGATCTTAGACAGGAGGGCGACCTCTAAAACAACCTATACTTGACGACCACGTTCGAGGCAACCGAGTGAGGCGTACCCTAGGAGTGACATGTGCTTGTGTGTTGTTTTTCAGTTAATGTTTATCTTTGATCATGCATTCGTGAGCTACGGATTAATTTTATTTGGCATACAGTCTTGCAGGCATAATTAACAGTTAAATAATTTGCGGGAAATAAATTGTGGAAAGTGAATCTACGCTATTACAAGGCGTCGGGTATTTACATCGTCAAAAATAAACCCTTTAATTTAAATTGCGGAAAGTAAAATAAAGCGATAAATAATTAAAGTCCTAATTATCTATTACAAACCGGGAAACAGATACAATAATATGATAAAATGGATCGCATGCGGGAAATTAAATCGGATGTGAGTTTTTTGGGGTTTTGACCCTTTTTTGAAAGAAAGTGGTTTTTTTTGGTTATTTTTGGATTAAAAGAAATTAAATTAAGTTACCAATTAAATTAATAAACTAATTAATTAAAATATTTTTGGAGTTTTTGATATTTAAGGAAATAAAAATAAATTTGATCGAAGTTAATAAAAACCTAATCGTCTAAATTAATTTTAATTATTGCCAAAAATATTAAAGTTATTTCCTAATTAAACTAAATTAATTGAATTAATATTTATTTACAAAAATAAAAGTGATGATGTTAATTTTAATAAATAAAATATTTTTTGTGTTTTTGATTTTATTAGGAAAAAATGTTAATTGGTTAGTGATTAATAAAAAGAATAACGATTAATTAATTAAAGGAAAATAATAAAAATAGAGAGAGTTTAGGAGTATACGAGCCTGATTGGAGGGGTGAAACAGCTGTTGGTGTCATGTGTAAACTGTTTTGTTTTGACCATTTGTGTTTTGGCTTTTGGCCATTTGTGTTCTGGCCTCAACGTTTCTTAACATTCTCAAGATGTCTGCCTCGCCATGTATTGGTGTCATGTGTAAGCTGTTCTGTTTTGGCCATTTGGCTTTTGGCCATTTGTGTTCTGGCCTCAACGTTCCTTAATGAACCTGCATGGGATCCTGTCTAAAATCTGCAGTGTTGAATCTCATGAACACATTAAATAAAATCATAAAATGCAAATAAAGTCAATATATGAAGAAATTTAATGTTTAGGTCAATATGGCATGTATGAATGATTATACCCTTTTGATCATGGAGATCAAATCAACCTTACCCTTACTGGAAAAGTAGTGACATGAATGCTTTTATGCCCTTTTGATCATGGAGATCAAGCCAGCTTACCCTTACTGAAGAAGTAGTGAGATGTTGGTTTGTAACTGAGATGACTTGTTTGTAGTGAGAGAGAGATTTGTAATAAGGATTTTAAGGTTTTATGATTCTTGAAAGAATTTGATATTCTGACAGTGTTGTGGCCAGGTTTTTTTCTCTCTTTTCTCCTCCCTGGTTTGTGTGAAAAGAAGGTGATTATATAATGGAAATTAGGGTAAAGAAAATGGACTTTGAATGTGCAATTGAGCCTCCAATGTTCACTTGAGTTCGTTACTTTCCAGGCTAAATCACAAGGACTTAAGTGCAATTTTTGAAGTTGAAATGTGAAAACAAAATGTAGCCGATATCGAGAACTAACTCTTGTTCGAAAATCGGCTCAATCGGATAAACAATGAATTAGTTATGAATTTTTGAAGTTTCAGCTCAGACAAACTTATTTTGGGCTCCAGTGTCGACTCTGACACGTTCTTCAATAAAAACTGGTATCGACCGGGGCATAATCCAGTCTCGACTTTTGAAGCAAAGTTGTAGATCTATGAGTCAGTGACCTTGTGTAAAAATATGAGCCCAATCCGATAAAAATTGACCGAGTTATGAATTTTCGAAGTTTCAGCCCAGATGAAATAATATTCAGCATTCAGGATTTTCGGCGTGTCGCACACTCTGAGAAAAAAACGAAGGCCTTTTGAATACTGTTTGAACTCAATATCTTCTGTGAAAATGTAGGCAACTCAATTTGTGAAATTTTGGCGCCGGAACCAGCTCGATACGATGAAAATCGACCAAGTTATGATTTTCTGAACATGACGCAAATAAACTTCTGTCACAAATTTTCTGTATGAAAATACTTGATAAATCCACATTTTTGAAGACCTTCTGATCGAAATTGGCTTCCAGCCGTGAGATATGAAAACATAGATAATGTCAAGACGGAATTTTGGCCACCGGAACGGGTTCAAAACGAGCCACGATCTTCAAGTTATGAATTTTTTAGCGTGTAAAAACTGCACTTTTAGCACACTTTTTCACCATATTTCTTCGAGAAAACTCACACATTCGGATACCTTCTTTAAAGAATTGACTCTTGAGCCGAACCTGAATTTGAGAATACGTTATCAGAGATATCTTGGTGAAAGAACACCTGAATATGACGCGCCGAGTTGGACTTGTGAATTTTTCTTGAAATGTTTTGAGAAATATGGGAGGACAAATTTTGGGGTACAACACCTCCTCAACATTTTTGATTTCTATGAGAATATCATCCATATAAAGAAACAAAGTAACAAATGAATTTCCAGGTCGAAATTTAGAGTAAGCAAAATGTTCAAACTGACTTCTAATGAAATCTATGCATGCTGTTGCACCCCAAAATTTGCCCTCTCATTTTTCACAAAAAAATCACAACCCTAGGGTTTATTCAAACTTTCAAGACTGGCTCAAGAATCGATCATACAGATTTTCTCCTATGGCAGTAAATCAGGAATTAGGGTTTTTCTCACATTTCTCAGAAGAAACTGAATTCTCAAAAATTCAATTAACTGTCACATGTTTTCACGCTTTTCAAGTTTACTGGTTGTTCTCAAGGCCTGTTTATCTGGGACAAGAAATGGGAGCTGAGACTGTCATTTGGAACATTCAGGTTTTGTCTGATCCAGGTTAACCAGATAATATGCGTCTATTAATACATTTGCTTGTTAATGGAATGAGACGTTTGCTGATTTATGGAATGAACATTCGTTTATAGAATACACAATGCGTGTTTTGATTGGAGTACAATTGCAAGGTTATAAGATCACAGAGTTATTGGATTACTTGGAGTTTAAGTTATCTGGATTGGAATTATAGGAATTCCGTTCAATTATTTTGATCAGGGAATCTTAAAGAAATAGTGAAGATTCGAAAAGAAAATTTCAAGTTATTGACAGTAGAAGATTTTAATGGATATCAGATTATCTCATAAATACTTTTTCATTTATTTCAAAAATGTTACAATACAATTTACTATTTAAATGCTTTAAGTTGTGCAGCTTATTGTATTTGAAAAGTAAATTGGTACATTTGTTTGGGTATTTATCTCTAAGTTACAAAGAAAAATCTAAGCCTAAGCTTCCATTGCTCCCATGCTCGCCACAAAGTCTCCTGCTTTCTCTGCTTCATCACCATCCAATTTGCGCTCACATGAAAGAAAGACAAAAAAAAGATTAGTACAGTTAACTGAACGTAAATAAAAATTTCAAAAAAAAAGAAAGAAAAATGTTCATCATTAAAGTTTGCCATTTGGAATCAGAGGGCTATTTTCATCACGTTTTTATTTTTCTCTTTGCAAATCACAAGAAGATTGCTCTTCTTGGTTCACAAAAATAAAAATAAAATGTAAGCTGTCCAATTAAAGAATGCAAAGCAAGTTTGTCCAAGTGCAACAATGGAAAGTAACTAGACAAGAACAAATGCAGCAAACATGCAGCAAGTTGTCTAAGCAAGCATTGCAAGCAAAGCAAATTTATTCAAATGCGAACATATTCCAAACTGAATGTAACAAGGCCAAACTGGATGCAACACAAACAATGCAGTAACTAGACAGCAGCATGGCAAGTACAAATAGCAGGAATAAAGTACAAACAAACAGCAGGCAATTAAAGAATGCAGTATGGTAAACCAAACAACAAGCAAAGGGCTTGTTGCATATAGCCTTTTCATCATTTTCCTAAAAAATTGGCAAACTTTTCAGAAAAGCAGAGAAAATCATTTTTGCTTTCATCATGGAGAGAGGAGAGAGAGAAAAGATATCACCTATTTTGTTGGGATTGTACAGTTTGGCTACTCTGTCACAAGTAAGTTGTAAAACAAAAGCCAACTATGATATAACAGTAGAGAGACTGCAAAGAAGAGGAGAGGATATTTTGTCAAAGGCAGAACAATTTAAAACAAACAACCTCCCAAACCTGTTAACAAAAAAACATATAACAGCAACCCAAAACTGTATAACAGTTTCAAGCAACCAAACCTGCACAAAAACTCCAAACCTGCAGATTCCAAACTGTAACAAAAACAAACAGTTTCCAAAACCTTTCCAACATCCCAACATTTCATCAACATCACAAAAACTTGTACAACAAACAGTTTCCAAAACCTTTCCAACATCCCAATATCTCATCAACATCACCAAAAACTGCATAACAGTTTCAAACAGGGCCAAACAGCTCAAACAACCCAATTTGTTAACAAAAGTCAGAAAAAACCAAAATTGTTAACCAGTTTCCAGACATGTACAAACAAACAGCCGAACCTGTAACTCAAAAACATTCCAGCAATAGCCAACCTTCAACTGTAAAGCCAAGGCCTACAAACTGTAAAGCCAACAAGCCTTCATCTTCCATCAAACACAAACAAAAACATACAAAATCAATCCAAAAGTCCCCCACCAAACCAATAACAATATTCCCAAGTATAAAAACTGTAAACATCAAAGAACAATCACAATGTTTTCAAACAAATCTTCAAATCAACCACTTACAAACCAAAAGTCTCAGAAATCATCATCAAACATTTCAACAACAAACAAAGTCTCAGAAATCATCATCAAACATACCAACAATAAACAAAGTTTCAGAAGCATCATCATCATCATAGAAGATAGAAAAATAAAATATTACCAAAGCTCACGCGTCCGTCATCATCTCTTCCCCCGCCTCCGGCCACCAAGGGAACGCCATCAGTCCAACCTCACATTCCTCTCCTTTCTTCCAGAAAGGTTCCGAAGGTACATTTCTTTTCAAATCACTTTCTGCGTCTCAAACATAATACAATAGATTAACAAGCAAAACATGAACAAGATTAACAATAACAAAAAAACGTTCAAACTTCAAAACCCAAAATAGTACCTTTCAAAGAAGTGAAAAGCATTAGCGCTTAGATTGTGAGAGGGATATGTGAGAGGGATAGTGCTCCAGCGGCTTGAGGGGAAGGGAAGATCATAGAGAGATCTTCGAGCCTGATTTTGACTCTAAACTTTCATAGAAAACGCGATTTATGGTGAGATGAGGAGAGATTAGCTTGTTTCGGTCATAAGCTTAAGATGTTGTGAGTTACAGAGTGAGAGAGATTAACTGGAAAGGGACGACGGCGCCGCTGGGAAAGGGGAGTCACAAACCCTAATTGTTTCTCTTGTTTACCCTAATCAAACAATAAACCGCAACTTAAGCATTGGGCCTATCCGGTCCACAACCATAAGCCCATAACGCACACTAACGCACCCCCCCCCTTTTTGGCTTGTTTCACATGCAACAAGCAAAGTTTCTTTTATTTATTTTGGGCCTGGCATCTTTTAGACCTTTAAGCCCATTTTTTAATTGTTTTTTGTTTCAATCTATTTTAATTTATCTTTTTTATTTTTCTTGTGTTAATAATATACTAATAATATGTTAAAACTTTATTTTGGTAAATTAATTTGATTTTTCTTAATTAGTTTTATTCTAATCATTTTCTTTTTTTAATTAATCTCCCTACGCTTAACAAAAACACCAAAAGCATTTAAGTTAGTTTATTTTTTCTTCCTTTACTTACATGATTAATAAAATACATAGAATAATAATAATAATATAATTTTTTTAAATCTTTTTTTAGAATAAATTTTTATTTATTCCTTTCCAAGTAAATACATACATCTCATGCTTTGTTGATTTTATTTTGTCATAGCTTTGTGTTGAATCGTACAACAATTCGATTTGGTTGTAATATTTGGACATTGCTATTCTTATGTGATTCATCCCCATTTGTAATAATTGTACCCCCATTCCCGGATACTTTTGTAATAACTTAGACTTTTAATTCCCGCAATTTATTACTTTCGATATACTGTGTAGTAGTTAGGCATGTATGGCAAGATTAAAAAATCAATCACTAGATGACCTAATCCAAGAATAAATAACTTGAAATCAACACACTTCTCACACGCGCACCTCTAGGGTAACCTCGCTTGTTGCCTCGGAAATACAATCATGTCCCTCAAATATGAGACACTCTAGCAAATGACCCTTCGATAAACAAAGATCGTAGTCCCTCGATGACCCTCGATGTCGCCTTCGATAAAACGATCTCGTCCCTTACAAAAAATTTCTAGAGCATCTCACAAGTTGCCTTCAATGATTGTAAAATTGACCCGCGCCTGTCCCTTCACATCCAATGATGGGGCTTCTTACCAAATCAATGGTAAGATAGCACCATTAAAAGGAAGAAGAAAAGAACAACTTAAGACTTTTTCGAGTAGATAGATTCACTCTTAGTTACTCGCTTGCTTACGACAATAACTTTCACAACTACACCTCCATTTCAAAACACTTTCAAAAGACAAAACATTTTGCATACGTTCTTATAGAGACGAGAACCATGGCAAAACCTCTTTTCAAACAACTTTTCGAAACACGATTCACAAGTACCTCTTTGAACTATTTTTTGAAACAAAACTTTGTATATGCTCTTATAGAGACGAGAACCATTACAAAGAAACTTTCCAAAATACTTTCAAAACCTACACCACAAGCACACAATCAAGCAAAAGCAAGTCATCTAAACGAGTAACTAAGAGCCCATGGATAACCATGGATGGAAAGGGTTCTAGCACCTTCCCTTTTCATAATCTACCCCCCGAACCCGAGAAAAATCTCGAGAGGTCTTTCTTGTGCTTTTTTACCTTTCCTTTTGGATAAAAGAAAAGTCGGTGGCGGCTCTTGCTAACCGCACAAGTGCAAACACAAACGCAAAACCTCTAGTCAGTTCTCCCACCGCATCACAGAACTGGCGACTCTGTTGGGGAAGAAGCTAAAAGCGGGGCTACCTTAGGGTTTAGATCACCTTTACATGCTTATCTTATTTGACTTGTATGCTTTACTTTTTTGGTTCCTTGTTTGGGTTTGTTTTAAATCCCACACCCGGATTTGGGGACACCTTTTAGGTAAGTAGCAATAAACTGTGAGGGAACTATGCGGGGTATACCGACATGGTTGAAGCAGTAGCTATGTTGATGTGGCACTTTGGTTGGTACCGGTAACCCTTGAGTTGAATCAAGGAGAGTATGGGCCCGCCGCGTGGTGTCGTAAAGCATCAACTGACTTTAGAACCTTACTTGCCCAACTTGGCCTTTTAGGATGTAGTGAGATGACCGGCTTTGGTGCAGTCCGAAATTGGTTGATACTCGATACTACACTCATTGAGGGTTGTTTCCTTGGAATATTTCGGTCTCCTGTAAGAGGCTAAATTGAAATGATGAACAAGGAAACCATCCAGTGATATTGATCTCCTTAGAACCCAGTTACTATTTCTAGGACAGGTTGAGCCAACTAGACTTCAAGAGGGTACTTACCTATAAACTCCATGCAAGCCTAAACCTAAGGACTTGTCTGCTTTATGTGAATATGATTATTTGTATATAAACTTGCTTACCTCGCATATCTGTACATAACATCATAACATCATACCATAGAATTTTCAATAACTATTTCAAGGATCTCGAGGGTCTTTGATGCAGGGTCACGTTGAACCAGACGTCTACCAAAGGGCAAGAGGATTCATCTTCCTCTAAATAAATGCCGTCAAAGATCAAGTACTACAACTTGAGTCAAGGGCTATGACCCACTTGACATGGTGAGCTTGATTCTCGTGGAAAGACATCCACTGATACAAAGTTCTCCAATCAAAGATGGTCAACTTATAACATTTTCTTGTGTTTACCCCGCGAGATCCTTGAAAACATGCATCCACATATCATGCATCGCATCATGACAGGTTTCCCCCCTTTCAGGTCTCCTTACCTTCCTACTGTTTATTTCAGTAGAGATGGCTCTAGAGAAGACTATCAAAGATATCCAGGCTCAAAACGCTCAACTTCAAGAGATGTTCTTGAACCTATCCAAGGGGAAAGAAGAAGTGAAAGCTCTCCTCACAAGGGGAATGGTCCCATGGAATCCAGGGGGCATCAGGAATGATTAGTTGGAAGGACTACAGATTGAGATGACAACAATGAAAATTCAAATGATAGGACAACTGGTGGGCCAAATGGCTCTTATTCAAAACCTAACTCAAGGATAAGAGGAGCTAAAGGTCCTCATCAACAAGCTTCATCTAGGCGAACGTAACCAAATGCGGAAAACAACTAGGGTTGAGGATCAAGTCACCATTCAGCCTCCTTTGAGACAAGAAGCCAAGGGAAAGTCTCCCCAATTTGCTTCAGGGTCACAAGCCCAACAACCACCTCACCAACATCAACAGGGCAATCGGAGTTTTTGTACCCCAAAATTTTCCCTCTCATATTTCCCAATACATGGCAAGAAAAATCCCCAAGTGGCTTAAGATTGCTCAAGAGTTGGACAGTCAAGCTATCTCCTAAGGCAGTCAACCTTAAATTAGGGTTTTGTGTTGCATAAAGGTCCTTGCATCCAAATGACCTAAAGTAATCCCCAATGTCCTAATATGTTCTCAAGTTCATCCATGCCAAAATTCAAGCCTTGCAGAGGAAGTTTGCTCAGTCAATTGCCCAAAGGGTCCAAAAATCGACTGCGCTAGGGCAAAAGTCAACTGTGACCTACAAATAGTCAAACTTCAAGATTTTTTGTCAACATTCTCATTTTGAAGGATATTTCATCATTTGATCAAGGGTTGATCATGATTCATCAAGGATTGCCCAAAATTCATCAAGACTCAAAAGTTGCTAAATTAGGGTTTTGTAGGAAAAGTCAACTCAACTTTGACCAAGCATAACTTTCTCATACTTTATGATAAATGACCCATAAAAAGCTCATTTTGAAGAGTATGTAATTTCCTACAATCCATCTTCATACCCCAAGATCAATAAATGCACTCACAAGAAGTTACAAATTTGGACATTATAGGTCATTTTTGAAAGTCAACAAAAACACCTTTTTGCCAAAGCTTATAACTTGATCATGGCACAACAAATTGAGATGATAACAAAATGGTTGATTAGAGGACATCTAAATATTTCTAAAAAGTCCAAGAACCCTTCCAAAAGTTCAAAATTGAAGAAGTTATGCATTGTTGAAGTTGGGCATTTTTGCAAAATTGCCAAAAGTCAACTATCCCAAAAACTTCAAATTTTGTCAAATGGGCCCATTCTTTTTCACTTGATTTGATCTTGTCACACTCCACACGTGTCCTAGCTTCAGCCTTGTGTCCATTTATTAATTTTTCTATTTTATTTGATTTTTTATTGAATTAATTCATTTTAAATCAATTTAAATCAAATAAAATCCAAATATTGATTACTTAGGATCTTTTTGGTTGTTATAGGTCTTGATTATCATCAATGACATGATCGAATTCGTATCAAGCTTTTCATGTGCAAAAATACTGGATTTTGGACAAAATAAGAAAGTTATCAATGGTGAATTAAATCATATCTCCAAGCATTGATGCACAAAGATTCAGGACCAAATTGTTGACCTAATCCAATGCTACATACATATACAATGCAAAGGCACGAGTTTTAGAGGTTAAAGGCTGCAAGAACACCAAAAGAAAACTTGAAAAAATTGGCAAAAAGCTTGAAACTGAAATCACTCCTAGAGGCGAATTCAAAGGCAAAACTCAACGTGAATCAATTGCTGGACATCCACTAAGGCGAAGCCAACTCAAAACCAATCCCCATACACGTTCTAAAGCGCTGTAAGTCTCTGAAAATACCGCCTTGCATTTGAAATTGAAACTCCATGTTCTTGCATATTTTTGACAAAATCTTTGCATATTCATGATCTTTGTTCAATTTGCAAGCTTTCTGCATTAGCCAATTGTATTTACATAGCCTATAACCCCCTAGTCGAATCTAGGGTTCGTGGTTTTTGTATTTTGGGTATTTCGTTTTCAGGCAAAATCAGTGCAATTAATGGACATGGATGTAATCAGTGGAGGAAGACGAACATGACCATGGTCTTGGATTGTGTTTTTATAGCCTAGAACCAATTATAGGACATGCATACAGATTTAGCTGCGGATATAAATCCGCAGGTAAATATCCAGGTTTCAACGAGGAAGATGAAGACGTGCCCCCCTCCCATTCGCTGATTCAAAATTGGCGCGTGTTTTTTTGTTTTCTGGCATAATTAACCTTTTTTTCTCTATATTATTATTATTATCCATCATGATAACAATAGAAGTGTGTTGGTGCAGTGGTAGACGCGTTGCTCAATGACTCACAGGACCTGGGTTCGAATCCCAGGTCCCCATATTGCTTTGTATTATTTTGCAACAGGTAATTCAGTGTGAAACCAAGTGCGTGATGCATGATGCTCCCTCACTCAGATGCTTGCCAGATGGCCTCAGGCCAGATCTGGTGGCCCAGAGGGGATGCCTACCATAAGCCAAAGTCAGCACGTATGCATGGAAGCAGGAAAGGTCAATGCAGGCCAATGCTAATGGGCCTAGAATTTGCCATTCTTACCTCCAAATTGGGCCCAAAACCCCCCTTGAGTATTTCTATTTCTATCTTTTTATTTTATTTATTTATTTGTTTGATTAATTATTTTTATTATTTAACTAACCAATTAAACTTTTTTCTTCATAAAAATAAAACCAAAAATATTTTGTTTA
This sequence comes from Vicia faba, assembly GCA_948472305.1. NCBI lineage: Eukaryota > Viridiplantae > Streptophyta > Magnoliopsida > Fabales > Fabaceae > Vicia > Vicia faba. The sequence continues at coordinate 1,281,254,315 of OX451738.1, forward strand.
TTAAATTAATTTCAGTATTTTATTTTTGTTAATAAATATTAATTCAATTAATTTAGTTTTAATTAGGTATAACTTTTAATATTTTCGCAATAATTAAAATTAATTTAGATAATTAGGTTTTACTAACAATGATTGATTTATTTTTATTTCTTTAAATACTCAAAAATCCAAAAATATCATTTTATTAATTAATTAGTTTGTTTATTAATTTAATAATTAATTTAGATCTAATTTCTTTTTAATTCAAAACAACAAAAAAAAAATCTTTTCTCTAATAAACAAAAGGGTCAAAACCCTAGAACTCGCCCGATTTAATTTCTCGCACGCGATCTATTTTGTTCCAATATTGTATCTGTTTCCCGGAATGTAATAGTTTAATAGGACTTTAAATTATTTTATCGCTTTATTTATTTTCCGCATTTTAAATTTAAGGGTTGCTTTTGGCGATGTAAATACCCGATGCCTTGTAATAGTTAGTTTTAATTTCCGCAATTTAATTTCCGCAACTTACAAATTGTTAGATGTTTGATAATAGGGAATGCATGACAAGATCGGATGTTTAACTTAAAATCAACATAGATAACCATTGACATGTACAAAGATAAAATTAACCGAAAACAACACACTCGCACATGCGCACTCTTAGGGTTCACCTCACTTGGTTGCCTTCGAACGTGGTCATTGAGTATAGAAAGTTTTAGAGGTCGCCCTCTTGTCCAAAGATCATAGTTGCCTCGGAAAAATGATCTAAGACATTAGGGTTACCGCTAAGGCGTCCTAACATTGCTTTAGTGACCACACGTCCCTTAATCGAATTGACCCTTAAAACTCCAACGACGATGCTACCTTCTCATCAATAGTGGGATAGCATTATCTAAAGGACATTAGCACAGATTGATTCCTTTTTCGAGTAGGTAGATGGTTCTTAAGTACTTGCTCTTTCAAAACAAAACAAAACTTTTTGCACTTACACCTTTCAAACAAAAAACTTCTTTCAAACCCACAAACACAAAGAAAAGCAAAATTTTGAAAACACTTTGAGCAAGTACCTAAGAGCCCGTGGATAACCACGAATAGAAAGGGTGCTAACACCTTCCCTTTCTATAATCTACCCCCCGGACCCGAGAAACATCTCGAAAAAGGAATTTTTCTGTGCTTTTTTTCTTTCCTTGTTGGATAAAATAAAAGACGGCGACGACTCTTGCTTACCGCGACATTTTGCGAAAACAAACGCAAAATGAAAACCAGCATTCCAAAAAACAGTCATTTATTTCCCACCGTATCACAAAACTGGCGACTCTGCTGGGGATATTAATAAGTGAGGTGTACCTTAGGATTAGATCATTGTGTTTTCAATTGTTTGCTTTGTATGCTTTATATTTGTGGGCTTGTATTGGATTTACTATAGACCCTAACTTGGATCTGGGGATACCCTTTAGGTAAGTAGCAATAAACTGTGAGGGAACTGTACGGCGTAGACTGATACGATTGAAGCAGTAGCTACGTTAGTGTGGCACTTTAGTCTGTACCGATATCCCTTGTGTTGGAACGAGGAGAATATGGGTCTTCTAAGGGGTCATTAAGCACCAACTGACCTTAGAACCTTTAAATTGACCAACTTGGCCATAGAACAGTAGCAATATGCTACACTCATTGAGACTAAACTCTCGCGATGATTCCGGCCGCAAGAAAAGGTTGCTAAACTGGAATTATGATTGATCGAGGGTAGTCAGTGATATTGAGATCCTCTAGAACCCGGTTACTATTTTTAGGCAGGTTTAAACCAACTGAACTGAAAGAGGGTAGTATCTAAGCTCCTTGCCAGCCTGAAATCTAAGGGCTCTCTGTGTGACTTGTGTGTCTTTACCATGTTTGCTATTTGTGGATACTTGTGGTGTGCTTTCTATCATGACATCATAACATTGCATACATCTTGAATTGGACTAACCTATTTCAAAGACAGGAGGGATTCATCTTTGTTCTGTTTTGTAGGTCATCATGATGCCCATGCGTAGGAATACCATCCAGATCAATTTTGTCCAGGTTCCCACCATGCTTAAAGAGTTAGTTGCAAAGATGCCTGATACTACCTCCTTCATCAGAAGACATGGGTATCTTCTCAGTTTGGTCACCTCCAAATTGGACGAGCAGATGATGAGTGTCCTTGTCCAGTTCTATGATCCACTATACCATTGTTTTACTTTCCAGGACTACCAGTTGGTTGCCACTTTAGAAGAGTTCTCTGAGCTGCTCAGTATCTCTATTCTAGAGCAGACCCCGTTTACTGGTTGGGAGAAGATCCTTAGGCCAGAAGAGATTGCTTCAGCCCTTCATATGACCAAAGAGGAGGTAATGGCTAATTGGGAGACTAGAAGTGGATCAAAGGGCTTTCTGACTAAGTTCTTGGTTGGTAAGGCTAATTATTTTTGGGATAGTCTAGACTTCAAGGCATTCGAGGATATTCTGGATATTTTGATATATGGCTTGGTATTGTTTCCGAACTCTGACTCCTTTGTTGATGTGAATATGGTGAAAATCTTCATCTCTCGTAATCTTGTACCCACTCTCTTGGGTGACATCCTTCATCAGCTCTATGCCCATACTGCCCAAAAGCGGGGAACCTTGATGTGTTGTGCTCCCTTATTGGCGAGGTGGTTTATTTTGCACCTCCCCAAATCAGTGCTGAAGAACAAAGAAGGCATGGGCTGGGCTTATAGGGTTATGTCTCTCTCTCTCATAATGACATCATCTGGACTCTCAAGGGTATGGACGAGGTGGCTATCATTGATCGGTGTGTGGAGTACCCCAATGTTCCACTGATAGGAACCAATGGAGGAATTTCTTACAACCCGTGCTTGGCCTTACGTCAGTTTGGGAGAGCCAGAAGAGAAGGACCTCATGAGCTGCTAATGCCTAGTATCATCTTTGATTTTCAAGGGGATAGCGACGAGCAACGCCGCAGATTCATAAGGGCTTGGGATAGAGTTAACAGATCTGATCCGCACGAGCTGGGCCCAAAGAATTCTCTCCCAATGGAGCCATATCTCAGATGGGTCCGTATCCGTGCCCAAAAGATGGGTATGCCGTATGAAGCCGTCTGGCCTATCATTGTTGAAGTTGCTAATGAAGAGGGGGTTCTTCCAACCATCCTCCATCCTCATATGCCCACTGATATTGGGGCACTGAAAAGGTCTTGGATGCAACTGAGAGAAGAACGGGATGCTTACCGAGAAAAGTTCAATGAGCAAGAGTAGAAAATTCAAAAGTTGACTAGGCAACTGGAGAACGAGCGGATTCTCAATGATTCTGTCCGCACCGACAAGAAGAGACCATGGGAGCACTGATTGTCCTTTGTTTATTTCCTTTCCAGTTCTATTTACTTTTCAGTATTTCCATTCTTGTAACGCCTTAAGGGAAATTTGTTGAACAATTTGAATTACAAAGTTTATCTAATAAAGTGTGTTTCCTTTCTGGTTTACAAATTTGAATCTCCCGATTGTCTTTGAAATCATAGCATACACATTTCATCCCATGCACTTCATAACAGGTACCCATTACAGGTCTCTTATCTTCTTCGCTTTTCATTTCAGCACTCATCATGTCTGCTGAACCATCAACCGAGCAAGCCATCAAGGCCCTCCAGGCCCAAAATGCCCAATTCCAAGAGCTGTTCATGAATCTAGCTAAGGGTCAGCAAGATCTGACGACCCTGATTCTAAAAGAGAAGAAGAAGAAGAAGAGGACAGTCCTGTTTAACACAGGTTACAGGTTTGGAAACAGGCTATGAGATGAAGTTGATTTGACCATATCATCTGGAGGGAAAGATAGTCAGGAAGAAAGGAAGGCTCCTAGCCCTGTGGTCTCCGACAACGAGACGTATTTCGACGAAGACCAGTATCCTCCTGCTGAGGATAGATATAAACAACTGGAAGACCGATTGAGTGCTATGGAAGTTCAGAAAGTGCCTGGTCTGGACTTTGATGATCTAGGTCTATCATCTGGGGTGGTGATTCCCCACAAATTCAAGGCACCAGCCTTTGCTAAGTATGACGGAGTTTCTTGTACGAAGCTGCACCTCCGGTCATATGTAAGGAAGATTCATCCGTACACCGCTGATAAGAACCTATGGATCCACTTCTTTCAAGACAGTCTCTCAGGGACTCAGCTTGAATGGTTCTATCAGTTGGACGGAGCCAGCATCCGCAGTTGGGAAGATTTGGCTACTGCTTTCTACAGGCAGTACCAATACAATTCTGACCTCGCTCCCACGCGTACCCAACTCCAGGGTATGTCTATGGGAATGGGTGAAGGTTTCAAAGATTATGCTCAGAAGTGGAGGGACCTCGCCGGAAGAGTACAACCACCCTTGGCTGATCGGGAGCTTGTGGATATGTTTCTGGGGACCTTGTCTGGTCCATTTTTCAACCACCTGATTGGAAGTTCTTCATCTGGGTTTACAGAGCTAATTATGACCGGTGAAAGGATTGAGGCTGGTATTAAGGCTGGTAAGATACAAAAAAGGTGCCTCATCAAGAATTGAGAAAAAGCCCTTTAAGAAAGAATCCAGTGCTGTCTACAGTTCGAAAAGACAGAATAGACCTGAACGCCGCCAAGCTATTAATGCGGTTGTTATTTCAAGACCTGCTGGTGCTCCTCAGCACAACAATCAACAAAAGGACGAGAAGCCTCAAAGGCAATTCACCCGTCTCAGCATGACTTTGTCTCAGAGTCTGCCACAATTACTGAAGACTAATCTAGTGATTCCAAGGGAAGCCCCAAAGAATCCAAATACAACACCACCAAAGTACAACCCTAATGCCCGCTGTGCTTATCACTCTGATAGCCCGGGGCATAATACAAATGATTTTTGGTCTTTGAAGAATAAGATACAAGACTTAATTGATGCTAAGGAGATTGAGTTCGAGGAGCCCGAAAGACCTAATGTTGTGACTGCTCCTATGCCCAAGCATGAAGTGAATGCTATAGAAGAAGACTTGTTTGTGGTTTCTGTGAATGACATTGTTACCCCTTTGTTGACTGTGAAGAAGAACCTTTTTCTAGCCGGTTTATTTCTGGGCTGTGACGAAGGTTCCCGTATGTGTTCTGCCCTACCAATCGATTGCCATCTTTTGAAATCAGGTGTCCAACGCCTGATGGATAGTAAAGAAATTCTGTTTGAGAAGACTGTTGTTCCTGTAGTCCATGCTGAAGAAGTTGCCATCATTACCATTTTCGACAATTCTTCCAAGGCTTCCTCGAGAAAGCATGTTAGGATTACACCTGTTCCAAGAATCGCACCTGTGATCATCACTGTTCCTGGGCCTATCCCCTACACCTCCGATAAAGCTGTCCCTTGGCACTATGGGGCTGATGTTTACTTTCACGGAGTTAAGCAAGAGTTGGATGCTGATACTGACATCAGCAATATTGTTGGACCTGCTAAAGTCACACGCAGCGGAAGACTTTTCTCACCTGATATCTCTCCACCAACTGCCCGAAGACCTATTGTTATTACACCTGCTAGTGTACCTGCTACTATTCCTGTTCAAGTTCCTATTCTTACCCCTGTCGCCGAGTCATCTGACACCCGAGGCAAAGGGATCACCAGTGAGCCTGCCCAGACGGAGGCACCGAAGACGATTACTGTTGAAGCTTCTAAACAAGAGATGGAAGAGATTCTAAAAATCATCAAAAAGAGTGACTACAATGTAGTTGAACAGCTGGGGCAAACCCCGTCCAAGATTTCTATGTTATCACTGTTGCTATGCTCAGAGGTCCAAGCTAAGGCTCTGATTACATTTCTGAAGACTGCACACGTACCAAAAGAAACATCAGCTGATCAGTTTAAAGATTGCGTGGCCAATCTGACTGCTGATAATGGGTTGGGTTTCTCAGATGCCGACTTAACTGCTAAAGGGAAGAATCACAATGACGCCCTGCATGTCTCCATTGAATGCAAGGGAACTACTCTTGCTCATGTATTAATGGATACTGGTTCCTCATTGAACTTTTTGCCTAAGAAAGCACTGGACCGGTTGGACTGTGAAGGGTTGGAGTTGAAACCAAGCAACATTGTCGTCAGGGCCTTTGATGGGTCTAAGAGGATGGTGCACAGAGAAGTTGATATTCCGATTAAGGTTGGTTCTCAGGTTTTCAACTCTACATTCTATGTGATGGACATTCGGCCATCTTATTCTTGTTTGCTGGGTCGCCCATGGATCCACAAAGCTGGGGCTGTAACCTCAACGCTCCACCAGAAGCTGAAGTACCCGGTCAAAGGGAAGATTGTGATAGTACAAGGATAAGAGGAGTACATGGTTAGCCACCTCAACTCTTTCCTATATGTAGAGATGGATAGGGAGTTCATTGAGACCCCATTTTAACATTTTGAAGAGGTTCCCCAGATGCTGGCATCGGCTGAGACTGTTGTTGAAGATTCTCCTATGAAGATGGCTTCCTTCAAGGATGCCCGGGCTGTTATCGAGAAAGGTGGGTGTGCAAATTGGGGTCGACTCCATGATTTTACACAGAATACTAACAAGTTTGGTTTGGGTTTCACTGCAGAAGCTCAAAAGGCTGGAATGCACGGATCGAAAGACCTCCCGTGTTCATCAGCAACTCGAGAGTGAATGCCATTGAAGACGATGTGGAAGAGTCTGAGTTCGACAGTTGGATCTATCCTACGACCGACGGTGGACCAAGCAACTGGACAACAAAGGATTTCATCCCTAATTCTTTCGTTACCCAGTAATGAAACTTTTTGTTTTGAATATGTAACATACAATGTTTTAAACTTTATGGCCCGGTGTCTTACCCGGGGCACCGTGGCTTCATTTGTGAGGGCTTTATGTGTGTAATTTTCATATATCATTAATAAAAGCATTGGACGTTCTTGCATTTCAAATTTTGCGCTCCTTATTTTTCTTTATTATATATTTCAAAACAACTATTTTACACACACTCACGTATACAGGTCTATATCCACTCTGGATCCTACTGGTAACGACTCTGCTACTGCCGGTTATGACTTCGAAAATCCGATCAACTTAGCCGAAGACGAAGGTGAAGATGATTGAGAAGTGCCTGGTGAACTTGCAAGACTTCTACTCCAAGAAGAGAGGGCTATACAACCACATGAAGAGCCGGTTGAATTAGTGAATCTGGGTACTGAGATAGACAAGAAGGAAGTTAAGATTGGTGCAAATCTGGAGCTTAGTGTGAAGCAACGGTTGATTCAGATGCTGCATGACTATGTTGAGATCTTTGCATGGTCTTACGAAGATATGCCTGGGTTGGATACCGATATTGTGGTTCATCTCCTGCCTACCAAGGAAGACTGTCCTCCAGTGAAATAGAAGGTCCGTCGAATGCGCCCAGAGATGTCTGAGAAAATCAAGGATGAAGTTATGAAACAGTTTGACGCCGGTTTTCTAGCAGTTACTTCTTACCCTCAGTGGGTGGCCAATGTGGTTCCTATGCCAAAGAGGGATGGTAAGGTTCGAATGTGTGTTGACTATAGGGATTTGAACAGGGCGATCCCCAAGGATGATTTCCCTCTACCTCATATCGACGTTCTGGTTGACAACACCGCTCAGCACAAGGTATTCTCCTTTATGGATAGTTTCTCCAGTTATAATCAGATTAAGATGGCTCCCGAAGACATGGAGAAGACAACCTTTGTTACTCAGTGGGGTACCTTTTTCTACAAGGTCATGCCTTTTGGACTGAAGAATGCCGGAACAACGTATCAGCGTGCCATGGTCGCTTTATTTCATGACATGATCCATCATGAGATTGAAGTATACGTAGACGACATGATTGCAAGATCCCAGACTGAGGAGGAACACCTTGACCATCTGCAGAAGCTGTTTGACAGGTTGAAGTTGTACAAGCTGAGGTTAAACCCGAACAAGTGCACCTTCGGGGTGAGATCTGGTAAGCTGCTGGGCTTCGTCGTAAGCGATAAAGGTATTCAAGTGGATCCTGCAAAGGTAAAAGCTATACAGGAAATGCCAACTCCCAGAATAGAGAAAGAAGTCAGAGGCTTTCTGGGACGACTAAACTACATTTCCCGATTCATCTCGCACCTGACTGCTACTTGTGAGCCAATCTTCAAGCTACTGAAGAAAGATCAAGTAGTATGTTGGAACGATGAATGCCAGGCCGCTTTCGAAAGGATCAAAGAGTATCTCCAAGAGCCACCTATTCTGATGCCACCAGTTGAAGGGAGACCTTTGATCTTATACTTGACAGTACTCGACAATTCAATGGGATGTGTGCTGGGTCAACATGACGAGTCTGGCCGAAAAGAGCATGCTATTTATTACCTTAGCAAAAAGTTTACCGACTGCGAGACCCGATACTCGTTGCTCGAGAAAACTTGCTGCGTTTTGGCATGGTCTGCTTGGCGGTTGAGACAGTATATGCTGACTCACACTACCTTATTGATATCAAAGATGGATCCCATCAAGTATATCTTCGAAAAGCCTGCTTTGTCCGGAAGAATAGCAAGATGGCAGATGATCTTGACTGAGTATGACATCCAATATACGACCCAAATGGCAATTAAAGGAAGTGTGTTGGCAGATCATTTGGCACATCAGGCAGTGGATGATTACCAGTCTATAAACTTATAATTTCCGGACGAGAATATCATGTTGGTGACTGATTGTGAGACACCTGGACCGGATGAAGGACCTGAGGAAGCATCCCGGTGGTCTATGTACTTTGATGGAGCTTCAAACGCTTTGGGTAATAGCATTGGCGCCGTGATCATATCTCCTAAAGGCTCTCATACTCCGTTTACCGCCCGACTATATTTCAACTACACCAATAATATGGTGGAGTATGAAGCGTGCATCATGGGACTTCAAGCAGCAATTGACCTAAGGATTAAGTTTCTAAGTGTCTTCGGAGATTCCGCTCTCGTGATCAGTCAGATCAAAGGCGAGTGGGATACGAAACACCCAAATCTTATTCCTTACAAGGAGTATGTATTGACGTTGCTTCCCCATTTCGAGGAGATAACCTTTGAACACTTCCCTAGAGAGGAGAATCAGTTGGCGGATGCGCTGGCTACGATGTCTTCTATGTTCAAGGTCAATTGGGACAACGAGGCTCCCCGGATTATCGTTGAAAGATTAGACGAACCTGCACATTGTTGTGACATTGAGACTGAAGAGGTAGCAGATAAACCCTAGTTTCATGAGGTGAAGAGATACCTTGAGGCTCAGGAATACCACGAGGGTGCATCTGTTAATGATAAGAAGTTTCTGAGGAGGTTCGCGGCGAAGTTCTTCATCAGCAATGGTATCCTTTACAAACGTAACCATGATTCAACCTTACTGCGATGTGTGGATAAGAACGAGGCAGAAAGGATCATGGCAGAGTTACATGAAGGTACTTTCGGAACTCATTCCAGTGGACACACCATGGCAAAGAAGATCCTTTGGGTAGGATATTATTGGTCCACAATGGAAGCTGAGTGTTATCAGCATTCTCGGACATGTCACAAGTGCCAAGTCTATGCTAATAAGGTGCACATACCTCCAGTTCCTCTGAACGTCTTGACAGCTCCTTGGCCTTTTGCAATGTGGGGCATTGATATGATCGGCGAGATCAGACCTACGACATCTAACGGGCATCGTTTCATCCTGGTAGCAATTGATTACTTTACGAAGTGGGTTGAAGCAGCTTCCTTTGCTACAGTAACCAAGAATGTCGTGGCACGGTTCATTCGGCACAATCTGATCTGTCGATATGGTGTACCAGAGAGGATCATTACAGACAATGGTACCAATCTCAATAACAAGATGATCACTGAGCTCTGCAAGCAGTTCAAGATACAACATCACAACTCTTCTCCTTACTAACCGAAGATGAACGGGGCTGTTAAAGCGGATAATAAGAACATTAAGAAGATTGTACAGAAGATGACATTGACATACAAAGATTGGCACGAGATGTTACCATTTTCTCTTAATGGGTACCGTACCTCAGCACAGACGTCAACAGGGGCAACACCCTATTCCTTGGTATATGGCATGGAGGCAGTCTTGCCCATTGAAGTTCAGATACCCTCTCTTCGGATCATGAAGGATGCAGGTTTGAGTGAATATGGCTGGATTCAGACCCGGCTTGATCAGTTGAACCTAATCGACAAAAAGAGACTTACTACTATTTGTCATGATCAGACGTACCTAAAACGGATGATCAAGGCATTCAACAAGAAAGTTAGACGACAAGAGTATCAAGTTGGGGATCTGGTAATCAAGCGCATTATTCTACTTCAAGGTGATCCCAGGGGAAAATGGACCCCTACTTACGAAGGGCCATTTGTGGTTAAGAATATTTTCTCAGGAGGAGCTATGATTCTAACCACCATGGACAGTGACGACCTTCCTCACCCTGTCAATGCAGACATAGTGAAAAGATACTACGCCTAATCAAAGACCCGTTAGGTTGACTGGCCTAGGCAAAAATAAGGGCTTCCCGGCGAACCAAAAGGGTTCGGGCAAAAATAAGGGATGAAAATGAAAAAATCTGTACACCCGGCAAGTCGAAAACCTGAAAAGGCGACTTGGGCAAAAAAGGGTATCCCGGTGGACTTAAAACCCGAAAGGGCAGTCCAGGAAAAAATTAGGGATCAAAGCGTAACACTATGTCTCATTGGATCACCTTGCATCCAGACTTCAATATCGACTATCAAGCTTGGACGACACTAATCAATCTGATCTACCTTTAACCAAGTAGCAAAGTGATGAGATGCTCGAAGACATAAAGGCAATAGCAGCGTTGGAACCCAGTGGTATCATTCACATAGCTGTTTTGTTTAGTTTTTTACAAAATTGTGTAAATTCTATGATTCGGCGGCGTTCTGTTACTAGGACCTCAGCCTCTTGTACAAAAACGCCTATTTACAGGCCAAGTTTCAAAATCAATACAATTCATTTTCAAAGAAATTTCAAACTGTTTTTCCTTTATCTGTTTTGTTTTACAAAGAACGTCCAATGTTCATTTTTGATATATGCATTTGACACTAATTGCTGCTCATGAATATTTACATACGAAACAAAAGATGAATTACTAGTAATAGTAGAAGCAGGGGCAATAAGAAGTGTCCAAACTGTACAGTTGTTCTGACCACCAGGTACCAAGGTAGATTCAGCTGAAGAATATGGCTAAGATACCTTCACTCCCCGCAGAGTAAGACAATAATGGTAGCTCCCCCAGCAGGGACTTGCAACTATGAACGAATCAGCAATGCTCTCCCCAAGCAGAGTTGATCTACCATCAGCACTAAAAAGGCTCGATATCCCCGACAGTCTCAATATTCCCCAACAGAGTATAAGAATGTTCCCCGGCAGAATACAAGATACCCCCAGTGGAGTCAAAATTTGCCTAGCACGGTCTGAAAAAGCTTCCCCAATGGAGTTGAATCATCATCCCCAATAGACTCTGGAAGTTTATCCCCAGCAGAGTACAAAAATAAATCTCCCCAGCCAAGTTCAAAAGATCATTCCCAGCAAAACGCAGAGGATTATCCCCACAAAAGTCTAACAGGGTTATCCCCGGCAAGTCACAACTGAAAGATCATCCCCCAGCGAAGTTCTTTCCTTTCACAAACAAGAATTCAATCCTCAACAGATTCAGTATCACCAGCAACGGTAGTCCATCCCCAGCGGAGCTTATCAGTGGAATCCTCAGCAGAGCATCTCTTCCCCGCAGAGTAATCTCTTTATCAGTTTATTCCCCAACAGAGTTCTCCTGCAGGTTTATTCTCGCAATCACCTTCGTTCACCATCCCCAATGGAAGCGAAGAATTCAACTCTTGTCTCCAGCAGCTATCCGGGATTTATTTTCCCCAACCAAAACATTACATTTCCATACATCATGATACATGCATATACACATCATACAATACAATCTCATTTATTTTGAGAACATCATGGCTTGATTCATATCATGCATTACATATGACTGACCTTTGCCTTTCAGGAAAGATGCAATTAAGTTATCAGCTATGTCGAAGACCTCCTCTGGTTCAGTTAGATCGCCGATAAGATCTCCCTGATTCGTATTCCAGTTGAAGTTATTTCAAGACCTTGTCTGGTCCAGTTAAATCGATTCCTAAAGATTTTTCTGATGCCGGTCCAGTCAAAGTTAATCCAAGACCTCCTCTGGTTCAGTCAGATTGCCGATAAGATCTCCCTGATTCGTATTCCAGTTGAAGTTATTCCAAGACCTTGTCTAGTCTAGTTAAATCGATTCCTAAAGATTTTTCTGATGTCGATCTAGTCAAAGTTAATCCAAGACCTCCTCTGGTTCAGTCAGATCGCCGATAAGATCTCCCTGATTCATATTCCAGTTGAAGTTATTCCAAGACCTTGTCTAGTCCAGTTAAATCGATTCCTAAAGATTTTTCTGATGCCGATACAGTCAAATTTAATCCAAGACCTCCTCTGGTTCAGTCAGATTGCCGATAAGATCTCCCTGATTCGTATTCCAGTTGAAGTTAGTCCAAGACCTTGTCTGGTCTAGTTAAATCGATTCCTAAAGATTTTTCTGATGCCGATCCAGTCAAAGTTAATCCAAGACCTCCTCTGGTTCAGTCAGATCGCCGATAAGATCTCCCTGATTCGTATTCCAGTTGAATTTATTCCAAGAATCTTGTCTGGTCCAGTTAAATCGATACCTAAATATTTTTCTGATGCCGATCCCGTCAAAGTTAATCCAAGACCTCCTCTGTTTCAGTCAGATCGCCGATAAGATCTCCCTGATTCGTATTCCAGTTAAAGTTATTCCAAGACCTTGTCTGGTCCAGTTAAATCAATTCCTAAAGATTTTTCTGATGCCGATCCAGTCAAAGTTAATACAAGACCTCCTCTGGTTCAGTCAGATCGCCGATAAGATCTCCCTGATTCGTATTCCGGTTGAAGTTCAGACCACCTATCAGCAGTCTCCAAATGGCATCTGTAAGCCCATTCCCGATATCACAATGCTGATACCACTTCATGCGAGTGCAAATTTCTGGGCACTCTAGTGTTCAATCATCTTCCACCTTTGGATCACGAAAGGCCCGAAAGCCAATCTATATCCTCAGGTTTAAGAAAATTGAACAGGGGAAGCTGTTGTACCCCAAAATTTTCCCTCTCATATTTCCCAATACATGGCAAGAAAAATCCCCAAGTGGCTTAAGATTGCTTAAGAGTTGGACAGTCAAGCTATCTCCTAAGGCAGTCAACCTTAAATTAGGGTTTTGTGTTGCATCAAGGTCCTTGCATCCAAATGACCTAAAGTAATCCCCAATGTCCTAATATGTTCTCAAGTTCATCCATGTCAAAATTCAAGCCTTGCAGAGGAAGTTTGCTCAGTCAATTGCCCAAAGGGTCCAAAAATCGATTGCGCTAGGGCAAAAGTCAACTGTGACCTACAAATAGTCAAACTTCAAGATTTTTTGTCAACATTCTCATTTTGAAGGATATTTCATCATTTGATCAAGGGTTGATCATGATTCATCAAGGATTGCCCAAAATTCATCAAGACTCAAAAGTTGCTAAATTAGGGTTTTGTAGGAAAAGTCAATTCAACTTTGACCAAGCATAACTTTCTCATACTTTATGAGAAATGACCCATCCAAAGCTCATTTTGAAGAGGATGAAATTTCCTACAATCCATCTTCATACCCCAAGATCTATAAATTCACTCACAAGAAGTTACGAATTTGGACATTATAGGTCATTTTTGAAAGTCAACAAAAACACCTTTTTTTTCCAAAGCTTATAACCTGATCATGGAACATCAAAATGAGATGAGACCAAATATTTTGGTTAGAGGACATCTCAAGCTTTCTAAAAAGTCCAAGAACCCTTTCCAAAAGTTCAAAATTGAAGAAGTTATGCATAGTTTAAGTTGGGCATTTTTGCAAAATTGCCAAAAGTCAACTATCCCCAAAACTTCAAATTTTGTCAAATGGGCCCATTCTTTTTCACTTGATTTGATCTTGTCACACTCCACACGTGTCCTAGATTCAGCCTTGTGTCCATTTATTAATGTTTCTATTTTATTTGATTTTTTATTGAATTAATTCAATTTAAATCAATTTAAATAAAATAAAATCCAAATATTGATTACTTAGGATCTTTTTGGTTGTTATAGGTCTTGATTATCATCAATGACATGATCAAATCCGTATCAAGCTTTTCATGTGCAAAAATACTGGATTTTGGATAAAATAAGAAAGTTATCAATGGTGAATCAAATCATATCTCCAAGCATTGATGCACAAAGATTCAGGACCAAATTATTGACCTAATCAAATGCTGCATACATATACAATGCAAAGGCACGAGTTTTAGAGGTTAGAGGCTGCAAGAACACCAAAAGAAAACTTGAAAAAATTGGCAAAAAGCTTGAAACTGAAATCACTCCTAGAGCCGAATTCAAAGGTAAAACTCAATGTGAATCAATTGTTGGACATCCACTAAGGCGAAGCCAACTCAAAACCAATCCCCATACACGTTCTAAAGCGCTGTAAGTCTCTGAAAATACCGCCTTGCATTTGAAATTGAAACTCCATGTTCTTGTATATTTTTGACAAAATCTTTGCATATTCATGATCTTTGTTCAATTTGCAAGCTTTCTGCATTAGCCAATTGTATTTACATAGCCTATAACCCCCTAGCCGAATCTAGGGTTCGTGGTTTTTGTATTTTGGGTATTTCGTTTTCAGGCAAAATCAGTGCAATTAATGGACATGGATGTAATCAGTGGAGGAAGACGAACATGAACATGGTCTTGGATTGTGTTTTTATAGCCTAGAACAAATTATAGGACATGCATACGGATTTATCTGCGGATATAAATCCGCAGGTAAATATCCAGGTTTCAACGAGGAAGATGAAGACGTGCCCCCCCTCCCATTCGCTGATTCAAAATTGGCGCGTGTTTTTTTGTTTTCTGGCATAATTAACCTTTTTTTTCTATATTATTATTATTATCCATCATGATAACAATAGAAGTGTGTTGGTGCAGTGGTAGACGCGTTGCTCAATGACTCACAGGACCTGGGTTCGAATCCCAGGTCCCCATATTGCTTTGTATTATTTTGCAACAGGTAATTCAGTGTGAAACCAAGTGCGTGATGCATAATGCTTCCTCACTCAGATGCTTGCCAGATTGCCCCAGGCCAGATCTGGTGGCCCAGAGGGGATGCCTACCATAAGCCAAAGTCAGCGCGTATGCATGGAAGCAGGAAAGGTCAATGCAGGCCAATGCTAATGGGCCTGGAATTTTCCATTCTCACATCCAAATTGGGCCCAAAACCCCCCTTGAGTATTTCTATTTCTTTCTTTTTATTTTATTTATTTATTTGTTTGATTAATTATTTTTATTATTTAACTAACCAATTAAACTTTTTTCTTCATAAAAATAAAACCGAAAATATTTTGTTTATTAAATTAATTTCAGTATTTTATTTTTGTTAATAAATATTAATTCAATTAATTTAGTTTTAATTAGGTATAACTTTTAATATTTTCGCAATAATTAAAATTAATTTAGATAATTAGGTTTTACTAACAGTGATTGATTTATTTTTATTTCTTTAAATACTCAAAAATCCAAAAATATCATTTTATTAATTAATTAGTTTGTTTATTAATTAATTTAGATCTAATTTCTTTTTAATTCAAAACAATCAAAAAAAATCTTTTCTTTAATAAACAAAAGGGTCAAAACCCTAGAACTCGCCCGATTTAATTTCTCGCACACGATCTATTTTGTTCCAATATTGTATCTGTTTCCCAGAATGTAATAGTTTAATAGGACTTTAAATTATTTTATCCCTTTATTTATTTTCCGCATTTTAAATTCAAGGGTTGCTTTTGGCGATGTAAATACCCGACGCCTTGTAATAGTTAGTTTTAATTTCCGCAATTTAATTTCCGCAACTTATAAACTGTTAGATGTTTGATAATATGGAATGCATGACAAGATCGAATGTTTAACTTAAAATCAACATAGATAACCATTGACATGTACAAAGATAAAATTAACCGAAAACAACACACTCGCACATGCGCACTCTTAGGGTACACCTCACTTGGTTGCCTTCGAACGTGGTCATTGAGTATAGAAAGTTTTAAAGGTCGCCCTCTTGTCCAAAGATCATAGTTGCCTCGAAACGGTTGCCTCAGAAAAATGATCTAAGACATTAGGGTTACCGCTAAGGCGTCCTAACATTGCTTTAGTGACCACACGTCCCTTAATCGAATTGACCCTTAAAACTCCAACGACGATGCTACCTTCTCATCAATAGTGGGATAGCATTATCTAAAGGACATTAACACATATTGATTCCTTTTTCGAGTAGGTAGATGGTTCTTAAGTACTTGCTCTTTCAAAATAAAATAAAACTTTTCGCACTTACACCTTTCAAACAAAAACTTCTTTCAAACCCACAAACACAAAGAAAAGCAAAATTTTGAAAACACTTTGAGCAAGTACCTAAGAGCCCGTGGATAACCACAGATAGAAAGGGTGCTAGCACCTTCCCTTTCTATAATCTACCCCCCGGACCCGAGAAACATCTCGAAAAAGGAATTTTTCTGTGCTTTTTTCCTTTCCTTGTTGGATAAAATAAAAGACGATGGCGACTCTTGCTTACCGCGACATTTTGCAAAAACAAACGCAAAACGCAAATCAACATTCCAAAAAACAGTCAATTCTTTCCCACCGTATCACAGGCGTAAGCAAAATGCATCTGAAAAGCGCTTCACTGAGATTAGCATGCCATTCTCCCAAGTGCTGCAACACTTGTTGGAAGTCAAGCTGATTGTATTAAGGGACCCCCCTCGGCGTCCCAATACAGCCGCTCCAGGGTACAATCCAAATGCAAGATGTGCGTATCATTCCAACAGTCCTGGACATGACACCTATGGCTGTTGGACATTGAGATACAAAATACAAGATTTAATTAAAGAAACAATGTTAGAGTTCACACAAGATGGCCAGATGAAGATCTTTCGCTGAAGGCTCTCCACCTAGAGTGACAAGTTCAGACAAAGAGGCTTTTGTTTCATTTGAATTTTCAAGTTGTAATTTCTTTTGTTACTCAAACAATTATCTATTAATGTCAAACTTTGTTTCATTAATGCATTGCATATGTTTGTCTTGAATTCATCCATTCGTTTTCACTATACTTAAACTATGCTTTCTGCTTTCAATATGACATTTAACTCTTGCTAGAAGTTACAAACCTTTAGAGGGAGGATGACGAACACAACGCCATAATCTCATACAGTATGCTTTTGGACAGACCTTGCTGACGATGTACAAGCGTTTCTTTCAAATCCTAAACACTAGAGTTATAAGGAAGATAATCCCTAGTTAACCCCTTCGAGCCAAAGAAGTAGAAGTTTTCTGTTTTAACACAAATTGAAACCTTTAATCAAAACCTGGGGCAGGGTAGTCTCTCAGTTAATTCAAATGCGTGTTGAAGTCGCAAACTCTCGTCTTGTAATACAATGAATGACATCAAAAACATTCCTTTGAAATCAAAAGACAGTGACGGTTCCCTATCACATAGGCAGTCATTAGCTCTCAAGAGAAAAGCCCACTGAGTCGAAACCTACCAAGGAGACTCAAAGAAAAAAACTGGGGTATCCCGCTGACTGTAATCCCCAAAACAGGAACAGTCAGGAAAAAATTAGGGATAACAAATAAAAAAAAAGAACGAGGTCACTATAAATCCTCAACAACATGAAAAATGTTTCAAAAATGACTGCCTTCCAACAAACTCAACTTGTTTGAACCATCACCAAAATGTCGTTCCAGACTCATTTGGAGTTCAACGCACAATTAACTGAGTTTAGGACTGAAGAACATAATGAAGAGCGGGTGGGTACAATATACTTTGAGACTTTATCCTTTGTTTCTTAAAACCGTGAACCAAGCCACGTTACAACCCTTCAAAAGTCCTAATTGAAGCATGGGTTAATTCGAAAGCATACTGTTACAAAAGGTATCCTGATTCCTGTAAGGCTTTGCTCTAAATCCCGAGTTAAATTTTTCTTACAAAAGTTTTCTGCCAAAAAACGCATTTTCAAAATTTCAAGACAAGCATGAACTTTGCATTATTTGAATATCGTTGTTTGCATATGGATATTTATTTGACAGGGAAGAAATTCACATAGTGAATGTTCTGATGAACGAAAGCTCTCTCAGTGAACAAAGTCACTTCAAGTGGGATGACACTTCCGTTGCAAAAATCTCCTATCAACAAAAGAGGACTTGGCATGGCATTGTCCAATAAACCTGGGGCAGTCCAGTAAAGATTTCAAGAAATCTCTCAAAGTTCAGTTAACCTGGGGCAGTCCAGTCAAGATTTCAAGAAATCTCTCAAAATGCAGGTTAGCCAGGGGAAAATCTCCGTCACCGTCACTTGGGGCATTGAACGTCAATCCCAATAAAGGGTTACATACAGTCGAACATTTCCTGGCAAAGCCATAAACACTCTCTACTTGGGGCAGTGACAAATCTCTCCAAAATCCTTCTCATAAGATGGCTCCCAGCCAGAGTTTCGATCTTTGATAACCTCTTCCCAGCTAAGTCGACCTCAAGAATTCCTGAAAGTTTTTCCCATTGAAGTCGCCAGATTTTTCACTATCGGAAACAAAGAATCCAACTCTTTTCTCCATCACCAGTTCAGGATTTATTTTCCCCAGCGAGAGGTCGTCTTGAAAAACATTACACATCCGTACATCATGACATCATACAACGCAATCTCATTTATTTTGAGAACGTCATTGTTTGATATATGTCATGCAACTAACCTGTACCTTTCAGGAAAGATGCAATCAAATTCTCACAAAATTCACGCCGTGAAGCCTGGATTTTGACCGGATAACGGTACAAGACACTGTGAAGCCTGGATTTTGACCAGATAGTAGTGAGGTACACTATGAAGCTTGGATTTTGACCAAATAGCAGTTTACTCAGCCAATTACTTTGAAGCCCAGATTCAACCGAATATTAGTAGGCCCCAAAATCAAAGGAAGCTTGGATTTTGACCAGATAACCATTTGATTTTCTTCTGAAGCCTGGATTTTGACCAGATAGGAAGTAAATTACTATGAAGCCTGGATGTTGACCAGATAATAGTACAAGACACTGTGAAGCCTGGAGATCAACCAGATAACCGTTAATCCTTAACAGAATGAAGATTCTTATTCTTGAAACCCCAGTAGATTGGCATACACCCAAGCTCCTGACCCAAACGCCTGAATGAAGATTCTCATTCTTGCTTCCCCAGTAGATTGGCATACACCCAAGCTTCTGACCCAAACGCCTGAATGAAGATTCTCATTCTTGCTTCCCAAGTAGATTGGCATACACCCAAGCTCTTGACCCAAACTCCTGAATGAAAATTCTCATTCTTGCTTCCCCAGTAGATTGGCATACACCTAAGCTCCTGACCCAAACGACTGAATGAAGATTCTCATTCTTGCTTCCCCAGTAGATTGGCATACACCCAAGCTCCTGACCCAAACGCCTGAATGAAGATTCTCATTCTTGCTTCCCCAGTAGATTGGCATACACCCAAGCTCCTGACCCAAACGCCTGAATGAAGATTCTCATTCTTGCTTCCCTAGTAGATTGGCATACACCCAAGCTCCTGACCCAAACGCCTGAATGAAGATTCTCATTCTTGCTTCCCCAGTAGAGTGGCATACACCCAAGCTCCTGACCCAAACGCCTGAATGAAGATTCTCATTCTTGCTTCCCCAGTAGATTGGCATACACCCAAGCTCCTGACCCAAACGCCTGAATGAAGATTCTCATTCTTGCTTCCCAAGTAGATTGGCATACACCCAAGCTCCTGACCCAAACTCCTGAATGAAGATTCTTATTCTTGCTTCCCTAGTAGATTGGCATACACCCAAGCTCCTGACCCAAACGCCTGAATGAAGATTCTCATTCTTGATTCCCCAGTAGATTGGCATACACCCAAGCTCCTGACCCAAACTCCTGAATGAAGATTCTTATTCTTGCTTCCCTAGTAGATTGGCATACACCCAAGCTCCTGACCCAAACGCCTGAATGAAGATTCTCATTCTTGATTCCCCAGTAGATTGGCATACACCCAAGCTCCTGACCCAAACGCTTGAATGAAGATTCTCATTCTTGCTTCCCCAGTAGATTGGCATACACCCAAGCTCCTGACCCAAACGCCTGAATGAAGATTCTCATTCTTGCTTCCCCAGTAGATTGGCATACACCCAAGCTCCTGACCCAAACGCCTGAATGAAGATTCTCATTCTTGCTTCCCTAGTAGATTGGCATACACCCAAGCTCCTGACCCAAACGCCTGAATGAAGATTCTCATTCTTGCTTCCCCAGTAGAGTGGCATACACCCAAGCTCCTGACCCAAACGCCTGAATGAAGATTCTCATTCTTGCTTCCCCAGTAGATTGGCATACACCCAAGCTCCTGACCCAAACGCCTGAATGAAGATTCTCATTCTTGCTTCCCAAGTAGATTGGCATACACCCAAGCTCCTGACCCAAACTCCTGAATGAAGATTCTTATTCTTGCTTCCCTAGTAGATTGGCATACACCCAAGCTCCTGACCCAAACGCCTGAATGAAGATTCTCATTCTTGATTCCCCAGTAGATTGGCATACACCCAAGCTCCTGACCCAAACTCCTGAATGAAGATTCTTATTCTTGCTTCCCTAGTAGATTGGCATACACCCAAGCTCCTGACCCAAACGCCTGAATGAAGATTCTCATTCTTGCTTCCCCAGTAGATTGGCATACACCCAAGCTCCTGACCCAAACGCCTGAATGAAGATTCTCATTCTTGCTTCCCCAGTAGAGTGGCATATAACCCGAGTTCTTGATATTCCCGACAAAATGAAGATTCTCATTCTTAAAGTGGCATACAACCTAAAATCCTGAACTTCTCCCAAATAGGAATAAGCTTTTCCCCAGAGTCCTGAGCTTACTCTCCAGCAGGATAACTACTCCCCAACATTATAGCTATTCCCCACAGAGTTTTTACTCCCCAACAGAATAAGGATTCTCATTCTTGATTCTCCAGTGAAGTTTCCAGAGCCTTCTTTACTCTCAGCATGAATTTGTCAGAATTTTTAATCCCCTGTAGATCGAAGATTCTCGTTCTTGACTCCTTAGCACAAATTCCCCTAGCAGAATGAAGATTCTCATTCTCAATTTCTCATCTTCAGTAGTCAAAGATTTTGAATCTCCAGCAGTAGTCAAGGATTTATTTTCCATGACAGCAGCCAAAGATTTTATTATCACCAGCTATCAAGGATTTATTTTCCTCAGCAAGACAACTAATCAGCTTACATGCGAATACATTACAATCATATATCATAAACATTGATAAAACACATATATTGCATCATACATTTCATGCAACATAACTTTGTGTTTAGCTAATATTTTACCCTTTTCAGGATAAGATTAACAAGCTACCAGTATACAATTTGAAAACAGTTTACGGATGCTCCAGACATGGATGTTAATCTATCGCTTGTTCAGATTCAGCTCATGAAAACAGTTTACGGATGCTCCATACATGGATGTTAATCTATCGCTTGTTCAGATTCAGCTCATGAAAACAGTTTACGGATGCTCCAAACATGGATGCTAATCTATTGCTTGTTCAAATTCAAGGATCATGAAAACAGTTTACGGATGCTCCAGACATGGATGTTAATCTATCGCTTGTTCAGATTCAGCTCATGAAAACAGTTTATAGATGCTCCAGACATGGATGCTATTCTATTTGCTTATTCAAATTCAAAAGCTCAAAGAAAACAACTCAGAGACGTTCCATACACGGATACCTTTCTGATACTCATTATTTCGACTTACAACGTACAATTCAACAAACATTCTTGGATGGCATCTTTAAGCCCATTCCCTCAACTATACTTTGACGAGTGCAAATTTATGGGCACTCTAGTGTCCAATCATCTTTTACCTTCGAGTCGCGAATGATAAATTCTCCGACCTAACTCTTCAGGTTCAAGAAGATTGAACAGGGGCAGCTGTTGCACCCCAAAATTTGCCCTCCCATTTTTCACAAAAAAAATCACAACCCTAGGGTTTATTCAAACTTTCAAGATTGGCTCAAGAATCGATCAAACAGATTTTCTCCTATGGCAGTAAATCAGGAATTAGGGTTTTCTCGCATTTCTCAGAAGAAACTGAATTCTCAGAAATTCAATTAACTGTCACATGTTTTCACGCTTTTTCAAGTTTATTGAAAGGTTACTGGTTGTTCTCAAGGCCCGTTTATCTGGGACAAGAAATGGGAGCTGAGACTGTCATTTGGAACATTCAGGTTTCATCTGATCCAGGTTAACCAGATAATATGCATCTGTTAAGACATTTGCTTGTTAATGGAATGAGACGTTTGCTGATTTATGGAATGAACATTCGTTTATGGAATACACAATGCATGTTTTGATTGGAGTACAATTTCAAGGTTATAAGATCACAGAGTTATTGGATTACTTGGAGTTTAAGTTATCTGGATTGGAATTATTGGAATTCTGTTCAATTATTTTGATCAGGGAATCTTAAAGAATTAGTGAAGATGCGAAAAGAAAATTGCAAGTTATTGACAGTAGAAGATTTTAATGGATATCAGATTATCTCATAAAGACTTTTTCATTTATTTCAAAAATGTTACAATACAGTTTACTATTTAAATGCTTTAAGTTGTGCAGCTTATTGTATTTGAAAAGTACATTGGTACATTTGTTTGAGTATTTATCTCTAAGTTACAAAGAAAAATCTAAGCCTAAGCTTCCATTGCTCCCATGCTCGCCATAAAGTCTCCTGCTTTCTCTGCTTCGTCACCATCCAATTTGCGCTCACATGAAAGAATGATAGAAAAAAGATTAGTACAGTTAACTGAACATAAATAAAAATTTCAAAAAAAAAAGAAAGAAAAATGTTCATCATTAAAGTTTGCCGTTTGGAATCAGAGGGCTATTTTCATCACGTTTTTATTTTTCTCTTTGCAAATCACAAGAAGATTTCTCTTCTTGGTTCACAAAAATAAAAATAAAAATGTAAGCTGTCCAATTAAAGAATGCAAAGCAAGTTTGTCCAAGTGCAACAATGGCAAGTAACTAGAAAAGAACAAATGCAGCAAACATGCAACAAGTTGTCTAAGCAAGCATTGCAAGCAAAGCAAATTTATTCAAATGCGAACATATTTCAAACTGAATATAACAAGGCCAAACTGGATGCAGCACAAACAATGCAGTAACTAGACAGCAGCATGGCAAGTACAAATAGCAGGAATAAAGTACAAACAAATAGCAGGCAATTAAAGAATGCAGTATGGTAAACCAAACAACAAGCAAAGGGCTTGTTGCATATAGCCTTTTCATCATTTTCCTAAAAAATTGGCAAACTTTTCAGAAAAGCAGAGAAAAGCATTTTTGCTTTTATCATGGAGAGAGGAGAGAGAGAAAAGATATCACCTATTTTGTTGGGATTGTACAGTTTGGCTACTCTGTCACAAGTAAGTTGTAAAACAAAAGCCAACTAGAATATAACAGTAGAGAGACTGCAAAGAAGAGGAGAGGATATTTTGTCAAAGGCAGAACAGTTTAAAACAAACAACCTCCCAAACCTGTTAAAAAAAAAATATAACAGCAACCCAAAACTATATAACAGTTTCAAGCAACCAAACCTACACAAAAACTCCAAACATGTAGATTCCAAACTGTAATAAAAACAAACAGTTTCCAAAACCTTTCGAACATCCCAATATTTCATCAACATCACAAAAACCTGTACAAACAAACAGTTTCCAAAACCTTTCCAACATCCCAATATCTCATCAACATCACCAAAAACTGCATAACCGTTTCAAACAGGGCCAAACAGCTCAAACAACCCAATTTGTTAACAAAAGTCAGAAAAAACCAAAACTGTTAACCATTTTCTAGACCTGTACAAACAAACAGCCGAACCTGTAACTCAAAAACATTCCAGCAATAGCCAACCTTCAACTGTAAAGCCAAGGCCTACAAACTGTAAAGCCAACAAGCCTGCATCTTCCATCAAACACCAACAAAAACATATAAAATCATACCAAAAGTCCCCCACCAAACCAATAACAGTATTCCCAAGTATCAAAACTGTAAACATCAAAGAACAATCACAGTT
This sequence comes from Vicia faba, assembly GCA_948472305.1. Classification (NCBI taxonomy): domain Eukaryota; kingdom Viridiplantae; phylum Streptophyta; class Magnoliopsida; order Fabales; family Fabaceae; genus Vicia; species Vicia faba. The sequence goes on from OX451738.1 coordinate 1,281,278,535, forward strand.
TTCAAACAAATCTTCAAATCAACCACTTAAAACCAAAATTCTCAGAAATCATCATCAAACATTTCAACAACAAACAAAGTCTCAGAAATCATCATCAAACATACCAACAATAAACAAAGTTTCAGAAGCAACATCATCATCATAGAAAATAGAAAAATAAAAGATTACCAAAGCTCACGCGTCCTTCATCATCTCTTCCCTCGCCTCCGGCCACCAAGGGAACGCCATCAGTCCAACCTCACATTCCTCTCCTTTCTTCCAGAAAGGTTCCGAAGGTACGTTTCTTTTCAAATCACTTTCTGCGTCTCAAACATAATACAATAGATTAACAAGCAAAACGTGAACAAGATTGACAATAACAAAAAAACGTTCAAACTTCAAAACCCAGAATAGTACCTTTCAAAGAAGTGAAAAGCATTAGCGCTTAGATTGTGAGAGGGATATGTGAGAGGGATAGCGCTTCGGCGTCTTGAGGGGAAGGGAAGATCAGAGAGAGATCTTCGAGCATGATTTTGACTCTAGATTTTCATAGAAAACGCGATTTATGGTGAGATGAGGAGAGATTAGCTTGTTTCTGTTATAAGCTTAAGATGTTGTGAGTTACAGAGTGAGAGAGATGAACTGGAAAGGGACAACAACGCCGTTGGGAAAGGGGAGTCACAAACCCTAACTGTGTCTCTTGTTTACCCTAATCAAACAATAAACTATAACTTAAGCATTGGGCCTATCCGGTCCACAACCATAAGCCCATAACGCACACTAACGCACCCCCCCTTTTGGCTTGTTTCACATGCAGCAAGCAAAGTTTCTTTTATTTATTTTGGGCCTGGCATCTTTTAGACCTTTAAGCCCATTTTTTAATTGTTTTTTGTTTCAATCTATTTTAATTTATCTTTTTTATTTTTCTTGTGTTAATAATATACTAATAATATGTTAAAACTTTATTTTGGTAAATTAATTTGATTTTTCTTAATTAGTTTTATTCTAATCATTTTCTTTTTTTAATTAATCTCCCTACACTTAATAAAAACACCAAAAGCATTTAAGTTAGTTTATTTTTTCTTCCTTTATTTACATGATTAATAAAATACATAGAATAATAATAATAATATAATTTTTTTAATCTTTTTTTAGAATAGATTTTTATTTATTCCTTTCCAAGTAAATACATACATCTCATGCTTTGTTGATTTTATTTTGTCATAGCTTTGTGTTGAATCGTACAACAATTCGATTTGGTTGTAATATTTGGACATTGCTATTCTTATGTGATTCATCCCCATTTGTAATAATTGTACCCCCATTCCCGGATACTTTTGTAATAGCTTAGACTTTTAATTCCCGCAATTTATTGCATTCAATATACTGTGTAGTAATTAAGCATATATGGCAAGATGAAAAAATCAATCGCTAGATGACCTAATCCAAGAATAAATAACTTGAAATCAACACACTTCTCACACGCGCACCTCTAGGGTAACCTCGCTTGTTGCCTCGGAAATACAATCATGTCCCTCGAATATGAGACACTCTAGCAAATGACCCTTCAATAAACAAAGATCGTAGTCCCTCGATGACCCTCGATGTCGCCTTCGATAAAATGATCTCGTCCCTTAAAAAAAATTGCTAGAGCATCTCACAAGTTGCCTTCAATGATTGTAAAATTGACCTGCGCCTGTCCCTTCACATCCAATGATGGAGCTTCTTACCAAATCAATGGTAAGATAGCACCATTAAAAGGAAGAAGAAAAGAACAACTAAAGACTTTTTCGAGTAGATAGATTCGCTCTTAGTTACTCGGTTGCTTACGACAAAAACTTTCACACCTACACCTCCATTTTAAAACACTTTCAAAAGACAAAACGTTTTGCATACGTTCTTATAGAGACGAGAACCATGGCAAAACCTATTTTCAAAACACTTTTCGAAACATGATTCACAAGCACCTCTTTGAACTATTTTTTGAAACAAAACTTTGTATATGCTCTTATAGAGACGAGAACCATTACAAAGAAACTTTCCAAAATACTTTCAAAACCCACACCACAAGCACACAATCAAACAAAAGCAAGTGATCTAAATGAGTAACTAAGAGCCCATGGATAACCATGGATGAAAAGGGTGCTAGCACCTTCCCTTTTTATAATCTACCCCCCGAACCCGAGAAAAATCTCAAAAGGTCTTTCCTATGCTTTTTTACCTTTCCTTTTGGATAAAAGAAAAGTCGGCGGCGACGCTTGCTAACCGCACAAGTGCGAACACAAACTCAAAACCTCTAGTCAGTTCTCCCACCGCATCACACATGCCATGAACTTATCGAATCTCATATTCCATTATCGAGGAGATTATTTTAGACCATATAATGACTTGTTCAACTTGCACACATAATCTTTTTTCCCTTTTCTGCATACCCTTCAGGTTGCTTCATCAAGATTGTTTCATGTAGATCTCCATACAAGAAAGTAGTCTTTACATCCATCTGTTTCAGTTCTAGGTCAAATTGTGCCACCATGGTAAGTAACATTCAAATAGATTTATGCTTTACAACAGGAGAAAACACATCATTGTAGTTGACACCTTCTTTTTGAGTGAAACCCCATGTGACCAATCTTGCCTTATATCTTTTCGACGTAACTCCTTCATTTCCTTCCTTAACTTTGAAAATCCACTCACAACTGGCTAACCTGGCTCCAACTGGTTTTTGGATCAGTTCCGAAGTATGGCTATCATGAAGACATTTAATCTCGTCATCCATGACCTTAATCCATTCAGTCTTATTTCGACTCCTCATAACTTCCTTATAGTCTCTAGGTTCTTCATCTAGAACCTCACTTGCAGAGATTAAGGCATAAGCTATAAGATTTGCACACCTAAGTCTCTGAGGTGGATTATGACTCTTATCGGCCTATCTCTTGCCAATAGGTAGTCTTCGAAAGTTTCCTCAATTTTCTCAGTATCTTCTGTATCTTGTGCTTCTTCTTTAACTTGATCTGGGATACACATTTTAGTATCGACACATTCTACCTCAGTAGGAATCTCTTCCTTTTCAAGCTCTTCTTCAGATATCTCAACACTTCGACCAACATCATCAGTTTTCTTGTAAGCCATCTCAGCTTCATTGAAAACTATATATTGATTGGTAATACACCTCCTGTGACATGGCTTTAGGCACCATAGCCTATAAGCTTTGACTCCTTCAAAGTATCCCATGAACATGCATCTCAGAGGTCTAGGTTCAACCTTGTCTTTCCTAATGTGAGCATAGGCTACACAACCAAATACTCTAAGTTTGTCGAGATCTGGTGGATATCCCGACCAAACTTCTTCAGGTGTCTTCATATATAACAGTCGAATGACATCTATTTATCAGATATGTGCTGTCGAAACAACCTCTGCCTAAAACACTTTCTTTAACCCAACACGAGTCAACATGCATCTAAATATTTCCAAAATGGTACGATTAAAACTTTTAGCCAGACCATTTTGTTATGGAGTACATGCAGTAGTTATGTGCCTTCAACCTTCGAGCCGAGCAGTAGTTGAAGGTGAAATGGGGGGGGGGGGTACCTTCAAGATACTCTGATGCCAAAGTGAGGTTTAGATCTAATGCAAGCAAGTGAATATGAGAGTCTGAATGAATCAATACTGACCTTCTCAATGAAAGGGTATTTATAGCCCCCAGTGCTGGGCCAAGGTCTTCAATGTTGGGCCACGATGAGGCCCAACAACAAAGAGTGTCAGGGCTTTCGTATGTATGGGGTTCATCACGTAGCCTTCTCCCTGGTCAACTGCTCCGAGAAAATAGATGTTGGACCCGTTATTCCTGGAGGGCAGTATGATGATGATATGGACACGTGAGCAACATCTTCCTAGCGAACACATGGGGAAATGCCTAACGGTCTCCAGCTTGGGCTGCATGCCTTTGGGCCTTAGGCAAAGGCGCTCGATTGGGCCTCCCCAATGGTGGGGCAAGTGCTGGCCCAGTTCAAAATAGGAGCCCCCCAAGTTTCTTCCCTTAGGTGAAAGGGTGATGACTTAAGTTCAACTTCACTGTCGGGGAACACTCGCCCGAGAAGAGAAATCGTAACCCTCCATCGAGGATAACTTGTTGACCCGTGTCGGGGATAACTTGTTGACCCGTGTCGGGGATCCTGGAAACACGTGAGCTGCGCGGTCAACTAGTCATTTGTTCGTTCGGTGTTAGACGTTAGAAATATACAGAATGCTAGGAGTTTCCCCGAGTTTTCTTTTTCTACGTGCCCGTCCACAAGGTTTCACTATGATGCCGAGTGTTTACCTCGCCCCCATGGGTGAAAAATGATAAACGTGCCCGTATGTAAGGTTTAGTCACGGGGTCGCACGTTTTACCATCACTGAGCGTGAAACGTATTCAACGTGCTCGTGTACAGTGTTTCATATTAAAGTTAGGAATAAGTTCGCCTTCAAGAGTGGGCACGTGTCTGCTTGTTAATGCCACGTGGCTGTTGTTTTGGGGTGTCATATTTTCATAGGGGAGTTCAAAAAGTCCAAAATAATGATGACATTTTGTGTGCAGCCTCGTGGGGTCTGAACCATCTATAAAAAGGGGACCCCAAAGGTTCACTTGTTATTCTCAAGCTCTCTTCTCCACTCTTCTCCATTCGCTCGTGGATCCTCTCCTCCCAACGTCTCCTTAGAATTCTTCAAAGGCATTATTTATCCAAGTAAGTCACATCTTCTTGATAACATGTGTGATACGGTGGGATAACTGACTTGATTGTTTTGCGTTTGATCGCAAATGTTGCGATTAACAAGAGTCGCCACCGAATTTTCTTTTATCCAAAAGGAAAGGTTGAAAAGAACAGGAAAGACCTTTGAGATGTTTTCTTGAGTCCGGGGGGTAGATTATGAAAAGGGAAGGTATTAGCATCCTTTTCATCCATAGTTATCTACGGGCTCTTAGTTGCTTGCTAGATCACTTGCTTTTGTTTAAATGAGTGCGTGTGGTGTGGGTTTTAAAAGTATTTTGAAAATGTCTTTGTAATGGTTCTCGTTTCTATAAGAACGCGTACAAAGTGTTGTTTCAAAAATAGTTCAAAGAGGTGTTTGTGGAAGGTATTTTTTTGAAAGAGATTTTGAAAAGGTGTCTTCTTTGTAATGGCTCTCATTTCTATAAGAACGCATACAAAGTGTTATCTTTTGAAAATGTTTCAAAGAGGTGTTGGTGTATAAAATGTTTTTTGTTGTGAGCAAGCGAGCAACTACGAGCGAATCTACCTACTCAAAAGGTCTTAAATGTTTTTTTTTCTCTTCCTTTAGATGTTGCTATCTTACCATTGATTAATAAGAAGCCCCATCCTTGGATGTAAAGGGACGGGCACTGGACGTATGTATAGTGATAGAAGGCAACCCATAGGATGTTTTAGCAATGTCGTTTTAGGGACTAGATCGTTTACCAAAGGGAACATCGAGGGTCATCGAGGGACTACGATCTTTTATCGAGGGTCTTTGCTAAAACGCCCATGTTCGAGGGACATGGCTATTTTCCGATAGGAAATAAGTGAGATTACCCTAAGGGTGCATGTGTGAATAGTTTGTTTGATTGCATGCATTTAGTCTTTGATTTTTAGGTTGTCTACTTGTTGATTTTTATCTTGCCATACATCCTAATTACTAACATTTATATGAAAGTGATAAATTACGGAAAGTAAAGATTCTACGCTATTACAATCATTAAGGGGATGGGGTGTACAAATTTAAAAATGGGGATTTCAGGAAATTAAAGTCCTAATTATATATTACAACTATATTGAAATAATGTACAAGAATTGAAATGGACTTGTTTTGTTTTTTTGCAAAGAAGTTAGTTTACTTAAGAAAATATTTTGATCTTATTATTCTAAAAGAAATAAAATAAAACATGTGAATATGAAATATTTTTGATGTTTTTGGTTATTAAAAGCAAAAATAAGATAAATAAGAGAAAAAGGAGTCAGAATCAGCACATTGCTGAAACGAGGAGGAACAAAAGTTCTGACTCTGATACGCTGCAAGAGAGAAAATGTTAGTAGGCAAGTAGAAAGTCAGAAGTTCTGGTCCTGGGTACACCAAGTTATGAGGTTTCCGGGTGTTGTACCCCAAAATTTTCCCTCTCACTTATCAATAATTTGCTTACAAGATCTCCTTGACTCCAGACTGCACTAGGGTTTGATCAGCTCAAGACACCTCCTTAAGCACTGATGACCAAAATTAGGGTTTGAGTTTGCACAAGGATTTTTGGACTTCCAATTCCTCATATGACTCTCATGGATCATTATGGACCCCCAAGATTACTCATGTCAAATTTCAAGCTTTGAATCTCATTTTTAATCAGTCAATTGAGCAGTTGACTTAAAAATTAGTTGCATTGGGGAAAAAGTCAACTATGGCCAATTTATAGTCAAACTTCATAATTTTTTATCCACATCAACATTTTAAACTCATATGTATCATTCGATCAAGGTTGGACCACAACTCCTCAAGAAATTTGATTAAATCTCCAAAAGGGCAAAATAGTCAAAATTAGGGTTTTGATTGGGAAAGGGAAATTTCTGATTTTTAAAGTAGAAAATGGTCAATTGGATTAAGTCATGATCTCAAGAGTCCAATTGCATCATTTTTGCCTAATTACATGGTTCAAAATATTGCAAGTCCATTGGATTGACAGATGAATCTTGCAGTCAATTGATCAAAAGTCAATTGTACACAAAAAAGTCAAACTTTGACTTTTTGGTCAAATTCAAGTGCCAAAGATCTTAATTCATCAAAACATGTCGAAATATTAAACTTATTCATCAAGAAATCAAAAAGTCAAGATTTCATTTTGAAAAGTCAAAATTTCTAAACTTAGGAATTTTTCTAAGCGTTGGAAATTTCGTGTTTTTTTATAACTTTGAACAAAATTTTCACCATGATGCAAGATGATTCAAGAGAAAATCCAAACATAAAAGTTTTAGATCTCCATTAAATATACAACTTTTCTTCACACAACTTCTTCCAAAAATGCTTGGATCTCAAGTTATAATTTCATGAACATAGGGTCATGAAACTAAACACTTAGTGAAATTTTGCCCTAATTTGGTCAGGATTTTGACCCAATTTCATGGCACTTTTTCATATAGTTCCAAGGGTAATCTTCAAAAGCAATTCAAAGATGGGTTGTAGAGCACATTGAAGGCTTTCCAAAATGTCTAATAACTCCTTAAGATCATTCTTGAGTAGGGAGAATCAAAGATATGAAGTTAGGGTTTTGTCACTTGAATTACAAGTCATTTTTGATGAACACATGAACCAAATCCATAGCCATGCTGCATAATACTCACTTTGCAGGCCTCAAACTTGTTTTTCACTCCATAATTAATGATTTACACAACTGATCATGCACTTATCCAAGTGTTTCAAGCTTTGTCCAAATCAATTTGCCATTTTAGGGAGAAAGTAACATGTCCATTCTTGTAAAGCAAGCTTTATGCACAAAGTCAGCTTCTTGAGATCCCAACTTGTTTTCCTTGTGTTGCACCCCAAAATTTTCCCTCCCATATTCATCAAGATTTGTCAGGTCAAGGTCACAAAATTCCCCAAGGGCTATGCAGTTCAACTGTCTCCTATACAGTCAAAACTAGGGTTTGAGTTCTGGTCAAGCAAATGAACTTTCCAAAGGCCCAACCAAGTCCCACATATCTACAAACATGGTCAAGCATCCTCATGCAAAGTTTCAAGGCATTCAGCTCAAGATTGCACAGTCAAAACCCTAGATTGCACTGCAGTCAACTGTAGGGGCAAAATGGTCATTTGACAGTCAAAAGTTCAAATTTTTGGTCAACATATCATTTTGAAGCCACAAACATCATTTGATCAATGCTTGATCATGATTCTCAAAATTTGGCTCAGAAATCATCAAAGATGCAAAAGTTGCTATATTTGGACAGCTGAAAAAGTCAACTGAAATTGACCAGGGCATAACTTTCACATGGATTATCAGAAAAATTCCATCCAAAGCTCATTTTGAAGAGAAAGACATTTCCTACAATTCATCTTCATGTTCCAAGTCCAAGAAATGCTCTCACAAAAAGTTATCAATTTCAACATTATAGGTCATTTTCAAAAGTCAACAAAAAGGGACTTTAAGTCAAAGGCCATAACTTGAGATTGGTAAATCAAAATGACATGGGACCAAAGGCATTGGTTAAAGGACTCAAAGACCTTTCCAAAATGTCCAAGAACATGTGAAAAGCTTAAAAATTGACCAAGTTATGCCTTGTGGAAGTTGGGAAATTTTTAGGAATTTTGAAAAGTCAACATTGATGCAAAAGGCCTAAAAATGCAAATGGGCCCATTTTTCTTCCAAATTTCTTCATGCCAAGCCTATGCACGACTACTAGGCCAAAAGGGAAGTATTCTCATATTTTTTAATTATTTATTTGAATTAATATTAATTTATATTCATTTAAATGATTTTAATATATGAAAAATATCAACTTAACCAAAAAAATCTTTTTATGCACATTATAATGTCAATATTTCGTGCTTAATTGATTATGGCAAGTTTTGGTGTGATTGGATCATGATTGAACGAAAACAACATGAAAAAAGATATGAAGAAGATTTGCCAAAATCAAATATATGAAATCATCAATGCATGAGATTTTGTACAACTTTCTTGACCTAACATGCTCCATATATGATCAGAATGACAACCCTAATGCTCCTAGACTGGAAGCTGCGCCCAAACAAGCATTGGCAAATTGAAAATTTCTCATAAAACTCAAAAACTGTTTTCAAGGTTGCAGGTGGATTCAAGGCGTGAGATTGATCTCAATAGCTTCCTTGGACAATTCTGAACACGTGCCAATCAATAACATCAATTCAAACACCCTGAAACGGTATCACAAACTCAAACTGTACCAAGAACATCTTGAAATCGCATAGCATGATTTAGACATCTTTTTGCATTTTTGTTTGTATATTCATGCTTCTTATGAAGTTTGTGAACTAACCATTATATTCAATTGAGTTTTTATGGTATATACACGATTCCACCATATGCGATTTTTAGGGTTGCAGGTTTCTCAAAATAGGGATTTTGTATAGAGGAAAAATCAGGACATATGAATGCCATGGTTGGGTTCAGAATCTCAAGACGAAGCAATCTAGACCATCGCGCCTAATTTATATTGGGACATGACCTAATCGCTATTTTTTTGAAAACGGCTTTAGACCACACCTGGAAAACTGTTGCCTTTGTTTTGTATGTTTCAGGGAACGAAGAAGACGAAATCGTGTCAAGCGTTGGTTGGTTCATCTAAGCCAGCGCGCCTTTTTTTTGTTTCTAGTGGCCACTAACCAAATTCCCTTTATATTATTCATTCGTTAATATATATTAAAAGCAATCAAAATGGCTCAGTGGCCAGGGATACGCGTATGTGGCCTTCAAGACCTGGGTTCAAGTCCCAGGTCTGGCAAACTTCATGTTATTTTTCAAAACAAGATCCTATGCCATGCTAACGTCCAGGTACACTATGTTTCCTCACCATCAGGCAGCCCACGTGTCCAAGACCTCTCATTTAAGGCAGAAGATTGGGGGTACACCCTAGGCATGAGTCAAACGCATCATATGGAATCATGGAAAGTCAGCAAATTCAAATTCAATTGGGCCAGGCTTTCCAAATTTATACCTCTATATTTGGGGCAACACCCCACCAGGGTTTGTATTTTTATATTTTTCTTCTCACTTTTATTTTTGTTGTTTTATTTATTTTATTATCTTAATTCAATTAATTTATTTTTCCTACAAAATATAAAAACACTAAAAAATCAGAAAAGGCCAAAAATTAATAAATATTTATATATTAATTATTTTCATAAATAAATTAGAATGTAAATTATGTAGTGTAATTAGGTTTTAATTTTAATTCCTTTTAATAAAAATCCAAAATGTAGAATTTAGGTTTTAATTGTTAATTCTTTTTATTTCCCTTTAATATTTTTCCCCTTTTTTAGAATAATAATTATTATTTATTTATTTATTTTCCTATTTAAATTGTACATAAATGAATTAGGTTTAATTTAGGTCATATTTTAATTCTTTCATAATAATTAAAAAAAAATATTAGAATTTAGGGTTTGCCGTTTAATTTAACTTCAATTAACTCTTTTTTTCGTTAAATCTTAAAAAACATAAAAATACCTAAAAAACATTTTTCTTCTTAATCTTAATTTTAATTCCTCTTTATTTAATTAATTCTCATTAATTTAATTATTCTTGCAAAAAGGGTCCAACGCCCTAGTTTTGTTTTAATTTCTTTTGCGCATTTATTTTATTATCGTTTATATAATTATGTAATTGTCCCTAAGCCATGTAATTTTACTTTTCGCACTTTATTTATCGCTTTATTCATTTTCCGCTAAATCGGGTCCGGTTTATTTTGGCGATGTGGACCCGCGCCATTTGTAATAGTCGTAGATTTATTTTCCTCGCAAATTATAACTGTTAAAAAGCATGAAAGAATGTATGGCAATAATTAAAATCAAGCGTAGCAAACAACAAACATGACAAGATAAATAATTGAAACATGACACACAATGCGCACACACCACCCCTAGGGTACGCCTCACTGTTGCCTTTCGAAAGGTGGTCGTCGAGTAGAGGACGTCTTAGTAAGTCCTCATGATCCGGGAACCTGGCATGAGGGTAGCTTCTGAGGTGTCTTCCCATTGCTCTGGTGATCACCATGTCCCGAACCTCGAATTGACCCGAACACCTCCAACGGTGGTGCTACCTACCTCTCAATGGTGGGATGGCACTACTTTAAAGGACTCTTACACAGACGAATTCCTTAGGGTAGGTAGGTTCTCAAGGATACTTGCTCTAAACTCAAAACAAACAAAACTCTTTTCACACTGACACAAAAGCTTTCAAAACAAAACTTTTCAAACACTCTGACGCATGAGTCGATCTGAAATTTTTCAAAAGAAACTTTTAAACCCACATTGAAAAGCAAACAAACAATTTTGAAAACACAAGTGAGCAAGTATCTAAGAGCCCATGGATAACCATGGATAGAAAGGGTGCTAACACCTTCCCTTTCTATAACCTACCTCCCGAACCGAGAGCAATCTCTTTAAGGAATTTTTCTGTGCTTTTGTCCTTTCCATTTGGAGAAAATAAAAGACGGTGGCGACTCTTGCTTCCGCGACATTTCGCGAACCAGCGTTAAACAGTCAGTTCCAGATCCACCGATCACAGAACTGGCGACTCTGCTGGGGAAGAACTTAAAGTGAGGTGTACCTTAGGGCTAGCTAATAACTATGTTTTCAATTGTTTTCCTTGTGTGCTTTACTATTGTGGGTTGCATCGGAGATACATAGATCCTAACCCGGATCTGGGGATACCCTGTTTAGGTAGCATAAGCTGTGAGGGACCTGTCCGGCGTAGACCGACACAGGTGAAGCAGTGGCTACGTTGGTGTGACACCTTAGTCTGTACCGATATCCCTTGTGTCGCAACGAGGAGAATATGGGTCTTCTAAGGAGTCATTAAGCACCAACAACCTTAGAACCTTAATTGACACAACTTGGCCTTTAGAATTGTAGCAGTATGCTACGCCCATTGAGACTAAACTCTCGTGATGGTTCTGGCCGCAAGAAAAGATTGCGATGCTGGAGTTATGACCGATGGAGGGTAGTCAATGATATTGGGAACCTCTAAGAACCCGGTTACTTTTAGGACAGGTATGAACCAACAAACTGAAAGAGGGTAGTACCTAGACCTCATGCTGGCCTAAAACTTTAGGGGCTTGCCTTGTGTGACTTGTGTGCCTTACCATGTTTGCCTTTGTATCTGTATGGGGTGTGCTTTATCATAACATCATAGCATCATGAGCATTGCATGCATAAGGACTGACTATTTCAAAGACAAGAGGGTTTCACTTTTGCTCTGTTTTGTAGGACATTATGATGCCTGTGCGAAGGAACACTATCTGGTTCAACTTTGTTCGTTCACCTGAGTTGCTTGATGAGTTGGTTAGCAGAATCCCAAATACCACTTCCTTCATTCAGAGACATGGTTCCCTTCTCAGTTTAGTCACAGCAAAGCGGGATCAACAGTTGATGAGTGTTCTGACCCAGTTCTATGACCCTCTGTACCAGTGCTTCACCTTTCAAGACTTCCAGCTGGTCCCTACCCTGGAAGAGTGCTCTAATTTGCTTGGTATCCCTATCTTGGATCAGACTCCCTTTACTGGTTGGGAAAAGACCCTCAGGCTTGAGGACATTGCTGCAGCTCTTCCTTTGACCCTTCAAGAGGTAACAGACAATTGGGTAACTAGAAGCGGAGTTAAGGGTTTCTTGGCCAAGTTTCTGATTGGTAAAGCTAACAGTTTCTGGAATGACCTGGACTTTAGAGCATATGAAGACATCTTGGCTCTCCTAATCTATGGGCTAGTCCTGTTCCCTAATCCTGACAACTTCATCAATGTTACTTCCATTAGGATCTTTATGTCTCAGAATCCTGTGCCCACTCTCTTGGGTGACATCTTGCAACAACTTCATGCCCGTACCACTCGAAGACGAGGAACCCTATGGTGTTGTATCCCTTTGTTGGTGAGGTGGTTTATTTCACACCTCCCCAAGTTCGTGCTGAAGAACCAAGAAGGAAGAGGTTGGGCTCACAGATTAATGTCTCTCACCGATAAAGATATCATTTGGACTTGCAGAGGTATGGATGAGATAGCTATTATTGATCGATGCGGGGAATACCCTAATGTTCCTCTGATTGGTACCCAAGGAGGGATTGCTTACAACCCATGTCTAGCACTCCGTCAGTTTGGAAGAGCAAGAGGAGCAGGTCCCCATGAGATGTTAGTGCCTCACATCAGTTTCGAATTTCAGGTGGATAGTGACGAGCTGCGTCGTAGGTTCATCAAGGCTTGGGACAAGGTTCATAAAGCTGACCCACAAGAGCTAGGGCCAAAGACTTCTTTACCTATGGAAGCCTACTACAAATGGATTCGTATCCGTGCTCAGAAGTTAGGTATGCCGTATGAAGCGGTCAGACCCGTCATTCTTGAGTGTCCTGACAAAGATGGTGTTCCTCCTACTGTCCTTCCTCCTCAGATACCTGCTGATTATGAGACACTGAAGAGATCTTGGTCGCAACTGCGAGAAGAACGGGATTCTTACCGGGAAAAGTTCAACGAGCAGGAATCAAAGATCCAGAAGCTAACTAAGCAGTTGGAGAATGAGAGAGCCTTGAATGCCTACATCCGTACTGAGAAGAGGAGACCATGGGATCAATAAGGAGCTCCACATGTGCTTTTACAGTTTTATTTCCTTTTCAGTATTTCCTTTCATGTAACGCCTAAGGGCAGCTTGTTGAACAATTTCAAATTTCAAAGTGAATCTAATGAAGTGTGTTCCTTTTTGTTTACAAAGTTGATTCCCGATTGTCTTTGAAAACATAATTCATACGCATTTCATACATCATGTGCATAGCAGGTTTTTCCTCTTTTCAAGTTGCTTACAGTTCTTCGCTGTTTATTTCAGCATCATGAATCCCGACTCTTCAGCAACTGAGACCACTATCAAGGCTCTTCAGGCGCAGAATGCGCAGTTTCAGGAAATGATCATGGGCCTGGCTCAAGGCCAGGCAGAATTGAAGGCTATGCTCCTGAAGAAGGAGAAGAAGAAGAAGAGAAGGACTGTGCTATTCAGCTCGGGCCGAAGGTTTGGTAATACTCTGCAACAGGGAGAAGCTGGTTCTTCTGTTGATAAGAATAGTCCTCAGGCTGAAGAAAAAGGCCCTAGTCCGGTGGTCTCCGACAACGAGACGGATTTTGATGAAGAGCAATACCCTCCGGCAGATGACAGGTACAAGCAACTGGAGGATAGGTTAAAGGCTATGGAAGTTCAACAGGTTCCTGGGTTGGATTTCAGAGATATGGGTTTGTCGACTGGTGTGATTATCCCGCATAAATTCAAAGCACCCACCTTCTCCAAGTATGACGGGGCATCCTGTCCCAAGCTGCATTTGAGGTCCTATGTTCGAAAAATTCAGCCGTACTCTGCGGACAAGAATCTATGGATCCACTTCTTCCAGGAGAGTCTTTCAGGGACTCATCTCGAATGGTTCTACCAGCTGGATGGGACCAAAGTTCGTAACTGGGAGGAGCTGGCTACTGCTTTCTACAAGCAGTATCAGTATAATGCCGACCTTGCCCCCACACGTACCCAACTCCAGGGTATGGCGTTAGGTGCAAGTGAAGGTTTTAAGGAGTACGCTCAAAAGTGGAGAGACCTGGCTGGCAGGGTGCAGCCACCTTTGACTGACCGGGAGTTGGTTGACATGTTCTTGGGGACCCTATCTGGGCCATTCTTTAACCATCTCATTGGGAATTCTTCTGCTGGTTTCACTGATTTAATCTTGACTGGAGAGAGAATTGAAGCTGGGTTGAAGTCTGGGAAAATTGCAAAGGCTGCATCGTCATCTGGCTCAGACAAGAAACCATTTAAGAAGGAGTCTAGTGCCGTGTATGGTTCTAGGAGATCAGAGAGAAGTGAACACCGCCAATCTGTCAGCGCGGTCATGATTGCTAAGCCTGCTGCCGCTCCCCGGCCAAACAATGCTCAGAAGGTTGAAAGACCCAGGAGGGAATTCACCCGTTTAAACATGACTTTGTCGCAGATCCTGCCACAGTTACTCTCAACCAATTTAGTGACTGTCAGGGAGGCGCCAAAGTTCCCCAATACTGCGTCCCCCAAGTACAATCTGAATGCTCGTTGTGCTTACCACTCAGAAAGCCCGGGACACTCTACTGATGACTGTTGGGCGTTGAAGAATAAGGTACAGGACCTTATTGATGCGGGAGAAATACAGTTCGAAGCGCCTGCAAAGCCAAATGTGGTTAATGCCCCTTTGCCTCAACATGGGGTCAATGCTGTGGATGAAGACGTTTATGCTGTGTCGGTGGATGATCTAGCCACTCCGTTAAAGATCATTAAGAAGAACCTACTACAGGCCGGTTTACTTCCGGGTTGTAGTGAGGGTTGCCTGTTCTGTGTCGTGTCCCCATCCGGTTGTCCCTTGCTAAAGTTAGGCATTCAAAGTTTAATGGATAGCAAGGAGATTCTATTCAAGAAGTCTGCTGTTCGTATGGTTCCAATGGAAGAAGTTTCTGTGGTAACTATTTTCAACAATCCGATTTCGGCTCTCCTGAAGAAGCCCCTTCAAGTCATTGCACCTGTTATTATCACTATTCCGGGGCCCCTGCCCTATGTATCGGACAAAGCTGTCCCTTGGCACTATGGGGCAGACGTATATGTAAATGGTATTAAACAAGAATTCAACGCTGGTGCCAGCATCTGTGACATCACTGGCCCGGCCAAGGTTACCCGCAGTGGAAGGCTCTTCTCGCCTGACATTGCACCTCCTGTTACTCGAAGACCGCTCCTGATAATCCCTACAAGTACACCCATTCCTGTTACTGATCAAGTTGTTATCCCTGCTGCTGATCCAATTGTGTTTCCTGCTGCCGAGTCATCCAATGCTCGGGGCAAGGGAGTTGAAGCTGAGCCTGCCCAGATGGAGGCACCCATACCCATAGCTGCTGAGGCCTCCCCACAAGAGATGGAGGAGATTCTGAAAATCATAAAGAAGAGCGATTTTAATGTTGTGGAACAGTTGGGGCATACACCCTCCAAGATCTCCATGCTCTCTTTACTGCTGTGCTCTGAGGCCCATGCCAAGGCCCTCATCTCATTCCTCAAGACGGCCCATGTGCCACATGAAACCTCTGCAGTCCAATTCACTGATTGTGTGGCCAATCTGACGGCAGACAATGGTTTGGGTTTCTCGGATGCTGACCTCACTGCTAAGGGAAAAGACCACAATGATGCCCTGCATGTCTCTATTGAATGCAGGGGCACTACTCTGGCGCACGTGTTGGTGGACACTGGTTCTTCCCTAAATGTGCTACCCAAGAAGGCTCTGGATCGTCTAGATTGTGAAGGCCTGGAATTGGAGCCCAGCAACATCATCGTCAGGGCCTTTGATGGTTCAAAGAGGATGGTCCATGGAAAGGTCGACATTCCAATTCGAGTGGGTTCTCAGGTGTTCGATTCCACTTTTTATGTGATGGATATCCGTCCATCTTACTCTTGTCTGTTGGGACGACCCTGGATACATAAGGCTGGGGCAGTGACCTCTACCTTGCATCAGAAGCTGAAGTACCCCGTCAGAGGGAAGATTGTCACTGTGCAAGGAGAGGAAGAATACATGGTAAGCCACCTGAACTCCTTCAGGTACATTGAGATGGATGGGGAGTTTATTGAAACCCCCTTTCAGCATTTTGAGGAGGTGCTTCCTGTCCTAGCAGCAGCAGCAGAAGAAACTGTTCCTTTGAAGATGGCATCCCTAAAGGATGCCCAGGCCGTAGTACAGAAGGGTGAAAGTGCTAACTGGGGCAGACTTCCAGACTTTACTCAGAAGACTGATAAATTTGGGCTGGGTTTCACCGTAGAGGGTCAGAAAGCTATGAGGAAAGCCAAGATCGGAAGACCTCCTGTGTTCATCAAGAATCCAGGAGTGAATGCTGTTGGGGAATATGATGAAGTGGACGAAGCTGAATTTAATAGCTGGATCTATCCGACGACTGAGGACGGATTGAACAATTGGAGTGCAAAGGACCATACCCCTGTTACTTTTGTGACACAGTAATGAATTCCTATGTTTTGGTTTTTGTAATAAACAATGATAAACTCTATGGCCCGGTGTCTTACCCGAGGCACCGTGGTTCTATTTTGTGAGGGCATATGAACTGTCATTTTATACATCATGAATGAAAATCTTGGACTATTTTCGCATTGCAAATATTGTGTTCCTTTTCTGTCTTTCTTTTCATTTACATAAATTTTCAAAACAGCTGTATTTACACACACACTCACTCCTACAGGTTCCAATCCACTCTGGATCTTACTGATAACAGCTCTGCTACTGCCAATTATGACTTCGAAAATCCGATCAACTTAGCCGAAGACGAAGGTGAAGATGATTGCGAAGTGCCTGGCGAGCTTGCTAGACTGTTGCTTCAGGAAGAGAGGGCAATTCAACCCCATGAAGAGCCAGTGGAAACAATAAACCTGGGCACTGAAGCAGACAGGAAAGAGGTAAAGATTGGTGCCAACCTAGAGCTCAGCGTGAAGCAACGGTTAACCAAGATGCTGCATGATTATATGGAGATCTTTGCCTGGTCCTACGAAGACATGCCAGGGTTGGATACCGACATTGTGGTCCATCACTTGCCGACTAAGGAAGACTGCCCTCCAGTTAAACAAAAGGTTCGTCGGATGCGTCCGGAGATGTCTGAGAAGATTAAAGCCGAGGTCATGAAACAGTTTGATGCCGGGTTCCTTGCGGTGACTTCTTACCCTCAGTGGGTTGCTAATGTGGTGCCGGTACCTAAGAAGGACGGTAAGGTCAGAATGTGTGTCGATTACAGGGATCTGAACAGGGCCAGCCCCAAAGATGACTTCCCCTTACCTCACATTGATGTCCTTGTTGATAATACGGCTCAGCACAAAGTATTCTCTTTCATGGATGGCTTTTCAGGTTACAATCAGATCAAGATGGCACCTGAAGACATGGAAAAGACTACATTCGTTACTCAGTGGGGCACCTTCTGTTACAAGGTCATGCCATTTGGATTGAAGAACGCTGGGGCAACCTACCAACGTGCCATGGTTGCCTTATTTCATGATATGATCCACCATGAGATCGAAGTGTATGTTGACGACATGATCGCAAGGTCCCAGACCGAGGAGGAGCATCTAGATCATCTGCAGAAGTTGTTTGACCGGTTGAAACTATACAAGCTGAGATTGAACCCGAATAAATGCACCTTCGGGGTAAGATCTGGGAAGTTGCTAGGCTTCGTGGTCAGTGATAAAGGTATTCAAGTGGACCCTGCTAAGGTCAAAGCTATTCAAGAGATGCCAGTTCCTAAGACAGAGAAGGAAGTCAGAGGCTTTTTAGGACGCCTGAATTACATTGCTCGATTCATCTCACACTTGACTGCTACCTGTGAGCCAATCTTCAAGCTGCTGAAGAAAGATCAGGTAGTACGTTGGAACGATGAATGTCAGGCCGCTTTTGACAGAATCAAGGAGTATCTCCAAGAACCACCTATCCTTATGCCACCGGTTGAAGGGAGACCTCTGATACTATACCTGACAGTGCTTGACAATTCAATGGGGTGTGTGCTGGGGCAGCATGACGAGTCTGGCCGAAAAGAGCATGCCATTTATTACCTTAGCAAAAAGTTTACCGACTGTGAGACCCGATACTCACTGCTTGAGAAAACTTGCTGCGCTTTGGTATGGGCTGCTCGCCGGCTAAGACAGTATATGCTGACTCACACTACCTTGTTGATCTCAAAAATGGATCCTATTAAGTACATATTCGAAAAGCCTGCTCTGTCCGGGAGAATTGCAAGATGGCAGATGATCTTGACAGAATACGACATTCAGTACACAACCCAGAAAGCTATCAAGGGAAGTGTATTGGCAGACCACTTGGCTCATCAAGCTGTAGATGACTACCAATCAATGAACTTCGAGTTTCCAGATGAAAGCATCATGATTGTAACCGATTGTGAAGTACCTGGACCGGATGAAGGACCTGAACCAGGATCCCGATGGTCTATGCACTTTGACGGAGCCTCCAATGCTTTGGGAAATGGTATTGGCGCCATCATCATATCTCCACAAGGTACTCATACTCCACTCACTGCCCGGCTGTGTTTCAACTGTACCAACAACATGGCGGAGTATGAGGCGTGTATCATGGGTCTTCAAGCTGCGATCGACTTAAGGATCAAGTTCCTCAGTGTCTTCGGAGATTCCGCTCTTGTGATCAATCAGATCAAAGGAGAGTGGGATACGAAACATCCAAACCTGATTCCTTACAGAGAATGTGTGTTGACCCTGATTCCCCACTTCACAGAGATAACCTTTGAGCACTTTCCAAGAGAAGAGAATCAGCTGGCGGACGCGCTAGCTACAATGTCTTCAATGTTCAAGGTCAAATGGGATAATGAGGCTCCCCAAATTACCATTGAGAAACTGGACGAACCGGCATACTGTTGTGAGCTCGAAACTGAAGTGGTGACTGAGAAGCCTTGGTACCATGAAGTGAAGAGATATCTAGAAGCCCAGGAATACCCTGAAGGTGCCTCGGTCAATGATAAGAAATTCCTGAGGAGGTTCGCAGCCAAGTTCTTCCTAAGCAACGGCCTCTTGTACAAGAGAAACCATGATTCAACCTTACTGCGTTGTGTGGATAAGATTGAAGCAGAACGAATCATGGAAGAGCTGCATGAAGGGACCTTTGGTACGCATTCCAGTGGGCACACTATGGCTAAAAAGATCCTACGGGCAGGATATTATTGGTCCACAATGGAAGCTGACTGCTACCAACATTCGAGGACATGCCACAAGTGCCAGGTCTATGCAGATAAGGTGCATGTTCCTCCGGTTCCCCTGAATGTTCTGACTGCGCCTTGGCCGTTTGCAATGTGGGGCATAGACATGATCGGCGAGATAAAACCTACGGCATCAAACGGACATCGCTTCATCCTAGTGGCGATTGATTATTTCACGAAGTGGGTCGAAGCAGCATCCTATGCTACGGTAACCAAGACTGTGGTGGCACGGTTCATTCGGCACAATCTGATCTGTCGGTACGGTGTCCCAGAGCGAATAATTACAGACAACGGTACTAATCTGAATAATAAGATGATCGCTGAGCTCTGTGAACAGTTCAAGATACAGCACCACAACTCTTCTCCTTACAGACCGAAGATGAATGGGGCTGTAGAAGCAGCGAATAAGAACATCAAGAAGATCATTCAAAAAATGACAGTAACTTATAAAGATTGGCACGAGATGTTACCATTCGCTCTGCATGGGTACCGTACCTCAGCAAGGACGTCAACCGGGGCAACCCCCTTTTCTCTGGTCTATGGCATGGAGGCAGTCTTGCCGATCGAAGTACAAATTCCCTCTCTCCGGATAATGAAGGATGCAAATCTGAACGAAGATGATTGGATCCAGACACGACTTGATCAACTCAATCTCATTGACGAAAAGAGACTTGCTGCTATCTGTCATGGTCAGACGTATCAAAAACGGATGATCAGGGCATTTAACAAAAAGGTCAGACCACAGGAATATCGAGTTGGGGATCTGGTTATCAAGAGAATCATCCTTCCTCAGAGTGATCCAAGGGGCAAATGGACTCCTACGTACGAAGGACCATTTGTGGTTAAGCATGTGTTCTCAGGAGGAGCAATGATATTGACCAACATGGATGGTGACGACCTTCCTCACCCTGCCAATGCAGACATAGTTAAAAAATACTACGCATAAAAAAGACCCGCTAGGCTGACATGCCTAGGCAAAAATTAGGGCTTCCCGTCGAACCAAAAGGGTTCGGGCAAAATGTAGGGATGAAAATGAAAAAATCTGTACACCCGGCAAGTCGAAAACCTGAAAAGGCGGCTTGGGCAAAAATGGGTATCCCGGTGGACTGAAAACCCGAAAGGGCGGTCCAGGCAAAAATTAGGGATAAAAGCGTAAAACTATGTCTCATTGATCACTTTGCATCTAGAATCCGGTATCTACATCAAGTTCAGACGGCATCGATCAGTCAGCTTCACCTTCAACCAAGGTCATCAAGTGATGAGACGCTCGGAGTTATAAAGACAATAGCAGAGTTGAAACCCGGTGGATCATTCATATTTCACACAGCTGTTTTACTTTTCTTTTGTACAAAACTTGTATAAATTCTCTTGATCGGCGACGTACCTCTTACTAGGACGTCAGCCTCTTGTAAACAAAACGCCTATTTTCGGGCCATTCAAAAATCAATAAAAATATATCTTCAGTTAAACGTGCCAAGTGTTTTTCTTTTCTTGTTTTGTTTTGCGAAGAACGTCCAAGGTTCAATTTGTGATGTATGCATTGATAATAATTTGCTAACTCATGAATAGTTGCATACGAAACAAAGGAATTAATTGCAGGTGACACTAGAAACAGGGGCATTAAAGAGTTGTCTGAGCAGTCTAATTGTTCTATCCTCCAAGGTACCAAGATAGGTTCAGCTAAAGAACGTAACCGAGTATCTTAATTCCCCAGAGAGTGGTTCAACAAAACAGCAAATTCCTCTCCAAGCAAAATTATCAAGGAAATTGAGGATCCACCAGTCGATCTCAAACATTCTCCAGCAGCATATATTCTTAACAAGTATCCCCGGCAGTCTTGGCCTAAAGATTGTTCCCCGGCGGTACCTCAACATTCAAAGGAATCACTTCCCCTCAATTCAAAACTCCCCAGAAGAGTCCAATCCAGCTTCACCAGCAAAGTGGGAATTCAAACCCCCAAGCAGTAAGCTTATCCCCAGTAGATTCTGGAAGCTTATCCCCTCGCAGAGCACGAACGCGTCTCCCGGCTTTATTCAAAGAGTTATTTCCCTAATAGGATATAACTGGGTTATCCTCAGCCAAAAGCCATAAAAAGAGCGTCGTCGACAAAGTCTTCTTACCCCAGCGAAGTTCAGCAACTACTTCCTATACAACAAGGGTATCCTCAGCAAACTACTACCAACAATCAGCAGAGCATCTCTATCCCCACAGAGTATTGCTTCCCAGCATGGTCGCTAGAGCATTGTTCTCCCCGCAGAATCTTCCATTCGCCAAGTTTGTCGCGCAACGGAGTCATCTTCTACCGGTATTCTTGCAGTTATCATCCCCAGCGGAGGCAAAATTTATTCTTCAAAGTCAGCCCAGGATACAACTTCCCGGCACCCGTCAAGGATTCACTTTCCTAGACAAAAACATACATAAAACATCACATACATCATTATAGCATGCATAACGCACTGCATCATATCATACGAATCCCATTTATGTTGAGAACATCATTGCTTGATCCATATCATGCATTGCATATGACTGACTTTTTACCTTTCAGGAAAGATGCAGTTTAAATTCTCAATCACATCTCAAGACCTAGACCGGTTCAGTTAAATCGACCCTAAGATTTTCCTGATGCTTATCCAGTCAAAGGCCTTCTCTTGGTTCAGTCAGATCGACCCTAAGATCTCCCTGATGCTTATCCAGTTGAAGACAATTTCAAGACCTAGACCGGTTCAGTTAAATCGACCCTAAGATTTTCCTGATGCTTATCCAGTCAAAGGCCTTCTCTTGGTTCAGTCAGATCGACCCTAAGATCTCCCTGATGCTTATCCAGTTGAAGATATTCCAAGACCTTGTCCGGTTCAGTTAAATCGACCCTAAGATTTTCCTGATTCTTATCCAGTCAAAGGCCTTCTCTGGTTCAGTCAGATCGACCCTAAGATCTCCCTGATTCTTGTCCAGTTGAAGATATTTCAAGACCTAGACCGGTTCCGTTAAATCGACCCTAAGATTTTCCTGATGCTTATCCAGTCCAAGGCCTTCTCTGGTTCAGTCAGATCGACCCTAAGATCTCCCTGATACTTATCCAGCTGAAGACGTTTCAAGACCTAGACCGGTTCAGTTAAATCGACCCTAAGATTTTCCTGATTCTTACCCAGTCCAAGGCCTTCTCTGGTTCAGTCAGATCGACCCTAAGATCTCCCTGATTC
Organism: Vicia faba; assembly: GCA_948472305.1. Lineage (NCBI taxonomy): Eukaryota > Viridiplantae > Streptophyta > Magnoliopsida > Fabales > Fabaceae > Vicia > Vicia faba. Next base: position 1,281,301,228 of record OX451738.1, read on the forward strand.
TTGTCCAGTTGAAGATATTTCAAGACCTAGACCGGTTCAGTTAAATCGACCCTAAGATTTTCCTGATGCTTATCCAGTCCAAGGCCTTCTCTGGTTCAGTCAGATCGACCCTAAGATCTCCCTGATACTTATCCAGCTGAAGACGTTTCAAGACCTAGACCGGTTCAGTAAAATCGACCTTAAGATTTTCCTGATGCTTATCCAGTCAAAGGCCTCTTCTGGTTCAGTCAGATCGACCCTAAGATCTCCCTGATTCTTATTCCAGTAGACGACACCCAAGATTTTTCTCAACGAGCGTTGTTGAAGTTAAAGTCGCCCAAGGTTCTCTTACCATTCATGCTAAGGTAGTAACCATCCCGGGTTCATTCATCAGCGTTTGAAGCTCCAGACTCAGCTCCTGTAACCAGTCAGGACACATCTATATCAAGCATCTAAAATCAGCTCCTGCGTCGTGTCAGGTACTCATTTGTTCTTTTGCAGGTATACAGGTTCTAGCGAAGGAATCTCTTACGCAATCAACATCCAGATGGCATCTATAAGCCCGTCATCCTATCCATCAACCTCCAAATGGCATCTATAAGCCCATTCCCCCATCACTGTCACTATGTGAGCGCAAATTTCTAGGGCACTTTAGTGTCCAATCATCTTCTACCCTCGGATTACGAAAGGCACGTCAGCCAATCTGCATCCTCAGGTCTAAGAAGATTGAACAGGGGCAACTGTTGCACCCCAAAATTTGCCCTCCCATATTCATCAAGATTTGTCAGGTCAAGGTCACAAAATTCCCCAAGGGCTATGCAGTTCAACTGTCTCCTATACAGTCAAAACTAGGGTTTGAGTTCTGGTCAAGCAAATGAACTTTCCAAAGGCCCAACCAAGTCCCACATATCTACAAACATGGTCAAGCATCCTCATGCAAAGTTTCAAGGCATTCAGCTCAAGATTGCACAGTCAAAACCCTAGATTGCACTGCAGTCAACTGTAGGGGCAAAATGGTCATTTGACAGTCAAAAGTTCAAATTTTTGGTCAACATATCATTTTGAAGCCACAAACATCATTTGATCAATGCTTGATCATGATTCTCAAAATTTGGCTCAGAAATCATCAAAGATGCAAAAGTTGCTATATTTGGACAGCTGAAAAAGTCAACTGAAATTGACCAGGGCATAACTTTCACATGGATTATCAGAAAAATTCCATCCAAAGCTCATTTTGAAGAGAAAGACATTTCCTACAATTCATCTTCATGTTCCAAGTCCAAGAAATGCTCTCACAAAAAGTTATCAATTTCAACATTATAGGTCATTTTCAAAAGTCAACAAAAAGGGACTTTAAGTCAAAGGCCATAACTTGAGATTGGTAAATCAAAATGACATGGGACCAAAGGCATTGGTTAAAGGACTCAAAGACCTTTCCAAAATGTCCAAGAACATGTGAAAAGCTTAAAAATTGACCAAGTTATGCCTTGTGGAAGTTGGGAAATTTTTAGGAATTTTGAAAAGTCAACATTGATGCAAAAGGCCTAAAAATGCAAATGGGCCCATTTTTCTTCCAAATTTCTTCATGCCAAGCCTATGCACGACTACTAGGCCCAAAGGGAAGTATTCTCATATTTTTTAATTATTTATTTGAATTAATATTAATTTATATTCATTTAAATGATTTTAATATATGAAAAATATCAACTTAACCAAAAAAATCTTTTTATGCACATTATAATGTCAATATTTCGTGCTTAATTGATTATGGCAAGTTTTGGTGTGATTGGATCATGATTGAACGAAAACAACATGAAAAAAGATATGAAGAAGATTTGCCAAAATCAAATATATGAAATCATCAATGCATGAGATTTTGTACAACTTTCTTGACCTAACATGCTCCATATATGATCAGAATGACAACCCTAATGCTCCTAGACTGGAAGCTGCGCCCAAACAAGCATTGGCAAATTGAAAATTTCTCATAAAACTCAAAAACTGTTTTCAAGGTTGCAGGTGGATTCAAGGCGTGAGATTGATCTCAATAGCTTCCTTGGACAATTCTGAACACGTGCCAATCAATAACATCAATTCAAACACCCTGAAACGGTATCACAAACTCAAACTGTACCAAGAACATCTTGAAATCGCATAGCATGATTTAGACATCTTTTTGCATTTTTGTTTGTATATTCATGCTTCTTATGAAGTTTGTGAATTAACCATTATATTCAATTGAGTTTTTATGGTATATACACGATTCCACCATATGCGATTTTTAGGGTTGCAGGTTTCTCAAAATAGGGATTTTGTATAGAGGAAAAATCAGGACATATGAATGCCATGGTTGGGTTCAGAATCTCAAGACGAAGCAATCTAGACCATCGCGCCTAATTTATATTGGGACATGACCTAATCGCTATTTTTTTGAAAACGGCTTTAGACCACACCTGGAAAACTGTTGCCTTTGTTTTGTATGTTTCAGGGAACGAAGAAGACGAAATCGTGTCAAGCGTTGGTTGGTTCATCTAAGCCAGCGCGCCTTTTTTTTGTTTCTAGTGGCCACTAACCAAATTCCCTTTATATTATTCATTCGTTAATATATATTAAAAGCAATCAAAATGGCTCAGTGGCCAGGGATACGCGTATGTGGCCTTCAAGACCTGGGTTCAAGTCCCAGGTCTGGCAAACTTCATGTTATTTTTCAAAACAAGATCCTATGCCATGCTAACGTCCAGGTACACTATGTTTCCTCACCATCAGGCAGCCCACGTGTCCAAGACCTCTCATTCAAGGCAGAAGATTGGGGGTACACCCTAGGCATGAGTCAAACGCATCATATGGAATCATGGAAAGTCAGCAAATTCAAATTCAATTGGGCCAGGCTTTCCAAATTTATACCTCTATATTTGGGGCAACACCCCACCAGGGTTTGTATTTTTATATTTTTCTTCTCACTTTTATTTTTGTTGTTTTATTTATTTTATTATCTTAATTCAATTAATTTATTTTTCCTACAAAATATAAAAACACTAAAAAATCAGAAAAGGCCAAAAATTAATAAATATTTATATATTAATTATTTTCATAAATAAATTAGAATGTAAATTATGTAGTGTAATTAGGTTTTAATTTTAATTCCTTTTAATAAAAATCCAAAATGTAGAATTTAGGTTTTAATTGTTAATTCTTTTTATTTCCCTTTAATATTTTTCCCCTTTTTTAGAATAATAATTATTATTTATTTATTTATTTTCCTATTTAAATTGTACATAAATGAATTAGGTTTAATTTAGGTCATATTTTAATTCTTTCATAATAATTAAAAAAAAATATTAGAATTTAGGGTTTGCCGTTTAATTTAACTTCAATTAACTCTTTTTTTCGTTAAATCTTAAAAAACATAAAAATACCTAAAAAACATTTTTCTTCTTAATCTTAATTTTAATTCCTCTTTATTTAATTAATTCTCATTAATTTAATTATTCTTGCAAAAAGGGTCCAACGCCCTAGTTTTGTTTTAATTTCTTTTGCGCATTTATTTTATTATCGTTTATATAATTATGTAATTGTCCCTAAGCCATGTAATTTTACTTTTCGCACTTTATTTATCGCTTTATTCATTTTCCGCTAAATCGGGTCCGGTTTATTTTGGCGATGTGGACCCGCGCCATTTGTAATAGTCGTAGATTTATTTTCCTCGCAAATTATAACTGTTAAAAAGCATGAAAGAATGTATGGCAATAATTAAAATCAAGCGTAGCAAACAACAAACATGACAAGATAAATAATTGAAACATGACACACAATGCGCACACACCACCCCTAGGGTACGCCTCACTGTTGCCTTTCGAAAGGTGGTCGTCGAGTAGAGGACGTCTTAGTAAGTCCTCATGATCCGGGAACCTGGCATGAGGGTAGCTTCTGAGGTGTCTTCCCATTGCTCTGGTGATCACCATGTCCCGAACCTCGAATTGACCCGAACACCTCCAACGGTGGTGCTACCTACCTCTCAATGGTGGGATGGCACTACTTTAAAGGACTCTTACACAGACGAATTCCTTAGGGTAGGTAGGTTCTCAAGGATACTTGCTCTAAACTCAAAACAAACAAAACTCTTTTCACACTGACACAAAAGCTTTCAAAACAAAACTTTTCAAACACTCTGACGCATGAGTCGATCTGAAATTTTTCAAAAGAAACTTTTAAACCCACATTGAAAAGCAAACAAACAATTTTGAAAACACAAGTGAGCAAGTATCTAAGAGCCCATGGATAACCATGGATAGAAAGGGTGCTAACACCTTCCCTTTCTATAACCTACCTCCCGAACCGAGAGCAATCTCTTTAAGGAATTTTTCTGTGCTTTTGTCCTTTCCATTTGGAGAAAATAAAAGACGGTGGCGACTCTTGCTTCCGCGACATTTCGCGAACCAGCGTTAAATAGTCAGTTCCAGATCCACCGATCACACCTTGATTACACTCCATCCACAAAGTCATAAGTATCGTGTTTAAATTGGTTAACAACTCTATGAATCAAGTACAAGACATGGAAACTTGAATTTCTCAAAAATCACATGTTATGCATAAACTTGTGATTTTGAATTCTGATCAACAAGAGGTCTCCAAACTTGTTGCTTATAAATAGAGTCACTATTTGTGAGCTAAAGGACGAGCTTAAACACCCTGAAATACACCAAAACTCTCTCAAATCAGAAATTGCCTAAAAACTCCATTGTTGCACAGTTTCTGACCTTGAACTTCAAACTCACATTTCCCTCGTGCGTTTCTTGGACTTTTAGTTTCTAAAGATTCCTTACATCAAATGTAACCTATCCATATCCCTGTTTCATTACTGTAACATAATTTACCATATCCTCCATAACCAAAAACAGAGCATTGAACATTGACTTCTACAGGTCATTTCAGCCACTCTCAACTCAAGCAAACCATTGCATTAGCTTCCCAGGACCTCAAGGAAGCTAACTTGATAATCACCACTGCCTGAAACAAGCCCAAACTCCAAAAAAGATTTCCAGTATTGAGGTAAATTTTCTCAACTTGGAATTCTTCATATAGGCATCATCAATAGTTTATTTGTGAACAAAACATGTAGATATCATTGCCCTGAAGCTAACCATGTCCATAGTTTCCATTAATTTTGCTTAAGCTTAGAGAATTTTGAAACTGAAATTTCTGAAATTTTTAGGGTTCATATTAGGGCCATTAAATTTCATGCTTATCTTTGATCTATAGTTTTAATACTTTACATTTCTGGAATAGTGAGAAAATTTGCTACAAGTTTCATGTTTACAGTTTTCATTTTTGATGAGAAATGAGCAAGTTACAGTTGGTCTGGCTGGAGGTTGAAGATGAAGTCTTCAGGGCGCGTTTTGCCTTGTATATTTATTGCTTTGTTCATATTAACGGATGTATAGCCATCCCAGTGGTAGAAGCGCGCGCCTGTAACCTATGGGACCTGGGTTCGAGCCCCAATGGTACCCTTTTGTGTTTTTTTTTTTTTTTTTTTTTTTTTACATTTTTGGCTTTTTCTGACCCTTTTTTGCAGGCGCCAGGCTCCAGCTTTGAGCCTATGTTTTTTTGCTACTCCTCACCCCCCTGCAGGCTATTTGCACCATGGCCCAATTTTTATTTTATTTCTTATTTTCATTTTATTTATTTTCTTGAAATATTTTTCTAATAAAAAAATCATAAAATACAAAAAAATGATAGATTTATATTTTAACTTAGTTTATTTTGTTTTTCTTACAAAAAATATTTTTATTAATTATACTTTATTTATTCTTTTACTTATTATTTTGTAAATATAATTAAAACTAGATTATTAGTTATTTTCTTCCATACTAATTAAAATATATTATTTTTGATATAAAAAAAGAGACTAGAAATATTTTATAATGCTATAAATATTTTCAAGACAAAATACCAAAAAATACATTTTTCTTAAACTTATTTTCTTTTAATCAACTAAATAGAATTAGGGTTTTATTTAAAATCTTTTCTTAATAAGTTTAAGTTTAATTATTTATTTTCTATAATTAATTAGGTTAAAACAAATCCCTTTTTCTTATGAAAACCAACAAAATATTCATTTTTTCACCTTTACATTAATGCATATTTATTCTTTTTGCACATTATATTTATTTAATCTCTTGTACATTAATACCCATTCAATTTGGTTGTAATAGATTAACTAGATTTATATTCTTGCAATCCCCATTTACAAATTGTACACCCCCTCCCCACCAATGTTGTAATAACGTTGTAACTTTAAAATTCTGCAATTTATCGCTTTTATATACAAATGCTAGTAATTAGGGTTTGTATGGAAAAACTAAAATCAATACTTAGAAAACCCTAATTCAAGACAAAAACAAGCATGAAAACAATACACTTGCACACAAGAACCCCTAGGGTTATTCCACTTGGTTGTCTTACGAACGAGAATCATTACAAAGATTTCCTAAACAATGGCCTATTTACAAAATACTTTCAAAAACCACACAAAGCACAATTTCAAAAAAAAAGCAAGTGATTTAGCAAGTAACTAAGAGCCCATGGAAAACCATGGATGAAAAGGGTGCTAATACCTTCCCTTTTCATAATCTACCCCCCGAACTCAAGAAATAATCTCAAAGGTCTTTCATGTGCTTTTTCACCTTTCCTTTTGGATAAAAGAAAAGTTGGTGGCGACTCTTGCTAACCGCAATATTTGCAATTAAACGGAAAACACCCAAGTCAGTTTTTCCATCGTATCACAGAACTGGCGACTCTGCTGGGGAAATAATAAGTGGGGTATACCTTAGGATCTAAGTCATTTCTAAAAATTGCTTTCTTGTTTTGCTTTGCCTGCTTTATATTCAAGGGTTTTATTGGGGTTATGTAGATCCTACACCCGGATCTGGGGACACCTTTTAGGTAAGTAGCAATAAATTGTGAGGGAACCATGCGGGGTATACCGACACGGTTGAAGCAGTAGCTACATTGATGTGGCACTTTGGTTGGTACCGGTAACCCTTGAGTCAATCAGGGAGAGTACGGGGCCGCTGCGTGGTGTCATAAAGCATCAACTGACCATAGAACCTTTAATTGCACAACTTGGCCAGTAGGACATAGCGAGATAGCCGACTTTGGTGTATTACCAAGGTCGACAGATACTCGATGCTACACTCATTAAGGTTTGACTCTTGATTTTTGTTTGGTTGCGAGTCAATCGCCTATTGAACGAAGCTTGGGGGAAAGATCAGTGATATTAAGATCCCTTAGAACCCGGTTACTATTTATAGGACAGGTTAAACCAATCCAGCTTTAAAAGGGTGTGACCTTAAAACTAATGCAAGCCTAAACCTAATGACTTGTTTGCTTTTTTTGTGTATATTTACTTGTACATAACATCATGAACATCATAACATCATACTCATTCTCTAACCCTTTTAAGGATCTTAGGATTTATCTTTGTTCTTGTTTTGTAGGACATGGATTCTATTCGCAGGAAAACTATTCAAATCAACCTTGTAGGGATCCCTCCATAACTTAAGGAGCTAGCTTGAAGGATTCCTGGAAACTCTCCATTCACCGAGAGACATGGTCGCCTACTCAACTTGGTCACCTCCAACATAGATAAGGACATGATGAAGGTGCTCTTTCAGTTCTTTGATCCTTTACACCATTGCTTCACATTTCCCGACTATCAACTTGTGCCTACTTTGGAAGAATTCTCCCGACTCTTGAGGATTCCCATTCTCAATAAACTACCTTTCAACGGTACAGAAAGAGACCCAAAGCATGAAGAGATTGCTCAAGCTCTACACTTGCACTCATCTGATGTTACAACTCATTGGGAAACAAGGAGTGGTGTCAAAGGTTTCCTAGCAAAGTTCTTGTTCGAGAAAGCTCAAAACTGTTGGAACTCCTTGGATTTACAAGCCTTTGAGAAAATTGTGGCTCTTCTCATCTATGGGATGGTCTTGTTTCCAAATCTTGACCAAATCGTAGATATGAACACCGTCAAAATCTTCATATCCCGCAACCCGGTGCCTATATTTCTAGGGGATATCCTACACTCTTTTCACACTCGCACAATGAAGAAAAGAGGTGTCCTTATGTGTTGCACTCCTCTCTTGGCAAGATGGTTTATTTCACATCTTCCCCAATCTGTATTGAAGAATGAGCTAGGTTCAAGGTGGTCACAAAGGTTGATGATGCTCAAACATTCAGACATTTATTGGTGCTCCCGATCCATAGAGAATGTTACTATTGTCGACCGCTGTGGAGAATTTCCTAATGTCCCTTTACTTGGCATTAGGGGAGGTATCACCTACAACCCCTGCTTAGCCTTAAGACAGTTTGGTTATACCTGAAGGGATGGCCTGCACGAGATGCTAATTCAAGGTTTGGTATTTGACTACGACAATGACGATCAAGGTCTTCGCCAGAGATTTATCCGAGCTTGGAGGATGTTAAACAAGGTAGATAACAAGACTTTGGGGCATAAAAATTCCATTCCTCTTGAGCCTTACCTCAAATGGGTATGAACTCGTGCTCAGAGTCTTATGATGCCTTATCCCTCCATTCTCCCAATATTCATTGAGCCTGTCATGGAAGGAGATGTTCCATACACAATCCTACATCCTGACATGTCCACCTCTCTTGAATACCTACAAAGAGATTGGATACAACTCAAGGGGGATCGAGATACTTTTGAAGCCCAATTCTATGCAAGCGAGAAGATGGTTTTGGAACTCACTAGACTACTTCATGAGGAGAAGACTCTGAATGCCTACATTGAACCAAAGAGGACGCGTACTACCTTTTTATCTTAGATTTTTTGTATTATTTTTCCCAAGGAGGCACTGATGTACTCAAAACTTTAACTTATTAATATAATGTGTGTTTCCTTTTTGTCTAAAACAAATTTGAATATTAAAATCCTTGAAAACATTGCATATGCATTTACCATTCATCATAACATAAGCAGGTTTCTTGCAACAAGTTTCCTCATCTCTCTATTGTTTATTTCAGTAAGATGGATCTCGAACAAACGGTAAAGGACCTCCAAGTTCAGAATGCACAGTTTCAACAATTGTTCTTAACTCTAGCCAAGGGACAAGAAGAGTTGAAGACCTTGCTGGCCGAGGAGAAGAAAAAGAAGAGAAAGAAGATAACCAGAGTTCTAAACATGGGAAGAATATTCCAAGGGCAGATAAGAAGGGCCTTAGACTTTGCAACGACATCCGGTGAGAAAGACAATCAAGATGGGAAGGGCAAAGAAATAGTTGTCCAGTCAGAATCAGAATCAGAAGAGGAAGAAGAAGACTATTCTGAAGAACAACACCCTCTAGCTAATGACAAGTATAAACATCTCGAAGAATGATTGAGTGCAATGGAAATCCAAAAAGTGTCTGGCTTGGACTTTGAGGAGTTGGGGTTAGTATCGGGAATTGTCATTCCTCCAAAATTAAAAGCACATGCGTTCGCCAAATATGACATAGTTTCATGCCCTAAAATGCATCTCCGGTCCTATGTGAGGAAAATCCAGCCCCATACCACTGACAAAGATTTATGGGTACACTTCTTCCAAGACAGTCTGTCTGGAACTCAATCAGTTAGAAAGAGCCAATGTTCATAACTGGGAAGATCTTGCTGCAGCCTTTCACAAACAATACCAATACAACGCTGATCTTGCGCCTACCCGTACTCAGCTCTAGAGTATGACCATGGTTTCAAGTGAAGGCTTCAAGGACTATGCGTAAAAATGGAGAGACTTGGCCGGAAGAGTTCAACCTCCCTTATCTGAAAGAGAGTTGGCAGACATGTTTTTGGGCACCTTGTCCGGTCCCTTCTTTAATCACTTAATTGGGAGTTCATCGGCAGGTTTTACTGAGTTGATATTGACCGAAGAAAGGGTAGAAGCCGGGATAAAAAGAGGAAAGATTCAAAAAGATGCATCCTCTGCTTCTGTAAAGAAGCCATTTATCGGAAAGAAAGAAGTGGTTTCTGTTTATCCTCAGAGAAATCAAGATAGGGCCGAACGCCGTCCAATGGTGGGGGCTGTTATGATTCCTAAACCTGCACCTGATTAGCAAAGAAACAACCAACCAAGTATGGAAAGACCAGTAAGACAATTCACCAGAATTAACATGACCTTATCTCAAGTATTGCCAAACTTGCTAAGATCCAACCTAGTGACCTTGAAAGAAGCTCCAAAGAACCCTAACACAACCTCTCCTCACTATCATCCTAATGCCCTCTGTGTATACCACTCTGAGAGTCCCGACCACGACACTAACAACTGTTGGGCTCTGAATAACAAAGTACAAGACCTCATTGAAGCCAAAGAGATTGAATTTGATGCACCCGAAAAGTCAAATGTCATTTCTGCCCCTATGCCCAAACACGGCGATAATGCCAACGCCATTGAGGAAGATATGTTTGTTACTTCAGTTGATGAACTTATAACCCCACTCATGACTATCAAAAAGAACTTATTAAATGCCAGTGTATTCCCAGGCTGTGATGAAAGCTGCCATTTCTGTTTGTCCTCACCAACCAGCTGTCCTTTGTTGAAAGCAGGCATTCAATGCCTAATAGATAACAAGGAAATTTTGTTTGAAAAGACTTCTGTTCCACCTGTTCCTTTTAATGATGTTTCTATCATTACCATTTCCACCAATTCTTCCAGGGTCTCCACCAAAAGACCAGTTAGAATTACATCAGTTCCAAAAGTAGCTCCTTTGATAATTACAATGCCTGGACCAGTCCTGTATTCGTCAGACAAAACCATTCCATGGAATTATGGAGGGGATGTCTACTACCACAGTGTGATACGGTGGCAGAATCAGACTGTTTTAAGAAATGCTGGTTTGCGTTTTGCGTTTGTGTTTGCAAAATGTCGCGGTAAGCAAGAGTCGCCACCGACTTTTATTTTATCCAACTGGAAAGGAAAAAAGCACAGAAAAATTCCTTTTTTGAGATTTTGAGTACGGGGGGTAGATTATAGAAAGGGAAGGTATTAGCACCCTTTCTATCCGTAGTTTTCTACGGGCTCTTAGGTACTTGCTCATCATTTTTAAAATTGCTTCAGTGTTTGTGTGTTTTGAAATTTTTTGTTTTACTTAGCTTTAACCCTTGCTTCTGTCTTCAAGAGTGTTACGAAGTGTTTTTTGAAACTTTGTTTAAAAAGTGTGTAAGTGTGGAAAAGTTTGTTTTGAGCAAGTACCTATTAGCATCTACCTACTCGACAAAAGAATGTTTCTGTTCTTGTTTCCTTTAGACAGCACTATCCCACTATTAGTGAATGGGTAGTACCATCGTTGGAGTTGTAAGGGTCAATTCAAAAGGGACGTACGATCACTAAAGCAACGTTAGGACGTCTTAGTAATAACTCTAATTTCTTAAGATCATATTCGAGGCAACGGTTCCGAGGCAACCTTTCCGATGCAACATTTCCGAACGGGACTTTTGATCTTTGTTTAGACAAGAGAGCAACCACTAAAACACCCTATACTTAATGATCGTTTACCAAAGGCAACCGAAGTGAGAGTATACCCTAGGAGTGCGCATGTGCGAGTGATTCAATTTCAAGTTATTATCTTTGTACATTTAGGGTTAGCTAATTGTTTTAAAATCATCATACATTCTTGTCATGCAATCCTATTGTCATACATCAAACAGTTAATATTTGCGAAAATTAAAATGCGAGAAATAAACCTACGCTATTACAAGGCTTCGGGTGGGATTATTTATATAGCCAAAAAACCGTAAAACGATAAATAAACGAAAAAAGTTCTAATTAAACTATTACATTCCATGAGAAGTTACATTAATATTGTAAAAATAAATAAGCGCGCGATGAAACGAGAACGAGAGAAATTAGGGTTTTGACCCCGTCTAAACCTAATCAAAAGAAATATTATTTTTGGTTGTTTTTGATTATTTTTAAGAAAATAAGGTTTTAAATTAAATATATACCAACCTAATTACTATTTAAATTAAACTAAGGAAAATAATTATTTTTGACCTATTTTTGTATTTTGTGATTTTTAAGAAAAGAAAATAGAAATTAAATTAAACAAAAACCCTAATTTCTAATTTGTTTTAATTTATTTACAAAGATAATTTAAAGTTATCCTAAAATTAAATAAACTAATTAAATTAATATTTGATAAAAAATAAAACCTAAATCTAATTTGATGAAAATTGATTTTATGATTTTTTTTTGGTAAAAAGAATTAATTTTTGTGTTAGTAAAAATAAATTAAATAAAGTAATTAAAAGAGGAAATATGAGAAAAGAAAGAAGATGGGCCTTGTGATCAGCAATTGAGGGGGGTACCATTAGCAGCTTTTGGGCCCAAAAAACCTGATCCACGTTTGACTTCCATGCTCCAATGTTTGCACGTTGACTGGGGCCTTTGGTAGACCCTCTCATGCCAAGCGTTGGATTTGAATTGCCTTAGATCCAGTGGTTGCAAGCTGATAGCATATGGTGGTCTTTATGCCTGTGCACACGCCTGATCATGCAAGTAAAAATAATGTGAAATAACATGGGGAACCTGGGATTCGAACCCAGGTCCTATGGTCTTTTCATTCGCCTCAACACCAACTGAGCCAAGCGCATTTATTGTATACTAAACAACAATTAATCATTATATTAAAAAAACACAAAATAAGAATTATCAGCACGCGAAATTCAAATGGAGGAATCAGGGCTCGCCACGCCATCATCTCAAACCTCTCTCCGTTGCTAAAAGTCTGATGACTTTTACCTACGGACCAGAAGCGTAGGTACAGACCCTGCAATTTTCCAAAATCACCCATGATAAATGAAACCTAAAGCCATAGACCAATTCGCCTTGGCCTGGTGAGCATCATGGTTCCTTTCTTTTGGCCCAATTTTACCTGTACAAGAAGATCCTAAAACGAGACAAAAAACCCTAACAATGTCATATCTCCATAGGGTTAGAAAAAACGCAATTAACTGTTACCAATAGCTTGCAAATGCTTCCAGGATTCAGAATATATACATGATTCATGCTACAAATGCCTAAACAATGATATTCAATTTCAAGAATATGTCAAGTCCGTGAATCACTTACAACGAGTTCTAGTGCACGAAATGGCTTGCTTTTGATTGCTATGGACTCCTTGAATGCCCAGGAAACGAAAGGAATGCCTGACAAGGGTTGAAAGTACCTGGAAATATGAAAACAGATCACCACTTTTTCTTGATTTTTTGAAGTTTGTCCTTCACTCTACACGCCTCCAAACCTTGTTCTTTTGGTCTACATTTGTTCAATATATATCAATGATAGAATTAGGTTTGCAAATGTGCATCCAATCTTTTTCAATTATGGTCTTTGATCATGATTTGATTCCCATGAAAATCTTTCCAAAATAAGCCAAAAACCAATCTTTTTATGCACAAACATGCCTTGCACGATTTGATTTTGTTGCTAGCTGTATAAGGGACCTGAAATATGCTTAAAATCTCAAGGCTTAAATGATTTAGATATTTCCATGATTTATTTTGATTTAATTGAAATAAAAATCAAAATAAATGGAAAAAACAAAATAAAGGCCAATGGGAAAGATCATGGGTCGTGGACCAGGTTACAAACTCAAGACAAGTGCAAAAAGTTGGGCCCATTGGACAAAAATTGCAATTTGAGGCACTTTTGACTTTTGCCAATTTTGTAAAAAAGGTCAACTTCACCAATGCATAACTTATTCAATTTTGACTCTATGAAGGTGTTCTTGGACTTTTTAGAAATCTCAAGATGTTCTATAAGCAACCCTTTTGGTCTCATCTTAATTGAGTCTTCCATTATCATGTATGAAGCTTTGACAAAAAATGTGTTTTTGTTGACTTTTCAAAGTGACCTATAATATCCAAATTCATAACTTCTTGTGAGTGCATATTTTGAACTTGGGAGCTGAAGATGAATTGTATGGAATTGCATCCTCTTCAAAATGAGCTTTGGATGGGTCATTTATAATAAAGTATGAGAATGTTATGCTTGGTCAAAGTTGAGTTGACTTTTCCTACAAAACCCTAATTTAGCAACTTTTGGGTTTTGATGAATTGTGAGCAATCCTTGAGGAATCATGAACAACCCTTGATCAAATGATGAATAATGCTTCAAAATGAGAATTTTTACCAAAAATATTGAAGTTTGACTGTATGGGGACGCAGTTGACTTTTGCCCTAGCACAATCGATTTTCAGGCTTTTGAGTAATTGACTGAGCAAACTTTCTCTGCAAGGCTTGAAACTTGACATGGATAATCTTGAGAACATATTAGGACAATGGTGAGAATTTGGGATCCCTTGGACTCAAGCATATTAATGCAACATGAAACCCTAATTTGAGGTAGACTTCCTTAGGAGAGAGTTTGTCTGGTCAACCCTTGAACTCCCTTGAGCAATTTGAGGATCTCACTTGAAATGTTTTAAGAAATATGGGAGGGAAAATTTTGGGGTACAACAGCTACCCCTGTTCAATCTTCTTAAACCAGAGGATGTAGATTGGCTTATCTGCCTTTCATGATCTGAAGGTTGAAGATGATTGAACACTAGAGTGCCCAAAAATTTGCACTCGCATGAAGTGGTAACTTGTCTTGTGATGCCACGAATGGGCTTGTAGATGCCATTTGGAGATTGATGACGGAAGATGGGCTTAAAGATGCCATCCGAAGGGGTGTCGATCACATAAGAGATTCCTTAGCGAGAGCTTGTATACCTATTGTTGAGGAAGATTTCACTGGGGAATGTTGATCTCTGTCTTGAAGAAAAGTTGAATTTTAGGAGCTTCGATCGTCCGTTATTCTACTGGGGAATCGTATCTTGGTCGAAGAGGTGAAACTGAACTACTATCTGGTCGTGATCCAGGCTTCATAGTGATGAGATCGACTGCTATCTGGTCGTGCTCCAGGCTTTGCAGTGACTTACTGGGGAGATGAGATTAAACTTGCTATCCGGTCGTAATCCAGGCTTTGCAGTTTCTCAATTCTTATCTGGTCGTACTCTAGGCTTCATAAGGAATTAAGTTGTTATCCAGTCGCATCCGGGTTTCAACTTGAATCTAGGGCATACCTATATCCGGTCGACTCCGGGCTTCTTAGTAATTGTCCATGTAAACGGCTATTTGGTTGAAATCCAAGCTTCGTAGTGTCTCATACTATTATCTGGTCGTAACCCCAGGCTTCAGTGTCCTTTACCGCTATCTGGTCGTAATCCAGGCTTCACGATGTCTTATACCATTATCTGGTCGAATCCAAGCTTCATGGTGCCCTGTACTGCTATCTGGTCGATTCCAGGCTTCACAATACCTTACTTCTTATCTGGTCGTATTCCAGGCTTTAGAAGAAATCAAGTGGTTATCTAGTCGCATCCGAGCTTCAATTTGATTTTCAGGCCTACTAATATCCGGTCGATTTCCGGGCTTCATAGTAACTGGCTGGGTAGACTACTATTTAGTCTAAATCTAAGCTTCATAGTGTCCCTCACTATTATATGGTCGTAATCCCAGGCTTCAGTGTCTTTTACCGCTATTTGGTCGTAATCCAGGCTTCACGATGTATTGTACCATTATCTGGTCGAATCCAGACTTCATGGTGTTCGGGGGAATCAAGATATTATCCAGTCGAATCCGGGATTCATAACTCGCGTTTAAAGATATACCACTATCTGGTCGAATCGAGACTTCAAAGTATTCTTGGCTGCTATGTGGTCGTAACCCAGGCTTCACAACATCTCATACCATTATCTGGTCGAATCCAGGCTTCATGGCGTCTTGTATTGCTATCTGGTCGTAATCCAGACTTCACAATAACTTCCCGGGGATTAAACTATTATCCGGTCGAATCTAGGTTTCATAGCTCAATGATAAACCACTATCTGGTCGATTCCAGGCTTCTCGGTGTTTGATACTGTTATCCTGTCGTCCTCCGGGCTTCACAATATGATGGAGATATCAAGATACTATCCGGTCGGATCCGGGCTTCATAGCTTGAGCTCGAATAGAAATCTTTAGCATTGATTTGACTGAACCAGAGAAAACTTGTGAGAATTTTGATTGTACCTTTCCCTGAAAGGTAAAGGGTTAGTTGTATGTAATGTCATGATGTATGATGTGTATTGAGTAATGATGCTCTCAAAATAAATGAGATTGTGCTGTATGATGCGTATGCGCATGCCATGATGTATGGCTATGTATGATCGGTGGGAATGAGAACTGACTGTTTTGGAATGCTGGTTCGCGTTTTGCATTTGTTTTCGCAAAATGTCGCGGTGAGCAAGAGTCGCCACCGTCTTTTATTTTATCCAACAAGGAAAGGACAAAAGCACAGAAAAATTCCTTTTTGAGATTGTTTCTCGGGTTCGGGAGGTAGATTATAGAAAGGGAAGGTGTTAGCACCCTTTCTATCCGTGGTTATCCTTGAGCTCCTAGGTACTTGCTCATTGTGTTTTCAAAAGTTTGCTTTTCTTTGTGTTTGTGGGTTTGAAAAGGGTTTTTGTTTTGAAGAGGGTGTAAGTACGAAAAGTTTTGTTTTTGTTTTCAAAAGAACAAGTACTTAAAAGCATCTACCTACTCAAAAAGGAATTAAAATGTGCAAAGGTCCTTTAGACAGTGCTATCCCACTATTGAAGAGTAGGTAGCACCGTCATTGGAGTTTTTCGGGTCAATTCGATTAAGGGATATGTGGTCACTAAAGCAATGTTAGGACGCCTTAGCGGTAACCCTAATGTCTTAGATCATTTTATCTGAGGCAACCGTTTCGAGGCAACTTATGATCTTTGGATAAGAGAGCGACCTCTAAAATACCCTATACTCAATGACCAAGTTAGAGGCAACCAAGTGAGGCGTACCCTAAGAGTGGCATGTGCGAGTGTATTGTTCTTTCAGTTATATTATCTTTGTACATATTATGGTGAGCTACGGTTGATTTTAAATTAAAGGTTAATCTTGTCATGCATCACCTATTTACTAACAAGCATATAAAAGTAATAAAGCGCAAAAAGATAAAATCCTACACTATTACAACCATATCGAATTGCATGAAAATATAAAGGCAAAAATAAAATAAAAACAATAAAAATGAGGGTCTTTCGACCCAGGCAACAACACTCTTCGATTCTTCACTTTCTGGCTCTCTTCGATTTGGCCTGAGAAGGGTGAAGGCGTGACTTTCGACTGAGGCCTCACGGTCAGCATGTTGTGCTTTTCGATTGGGACCAGCAGGACAGCATGTTGTGCCTTTCGATTGGGACCAGGAGGACATCATGTTGTGCCTTTCGACTGGGCCTGGAACCAGTATAAGATGCAATCTGCCTTTCTGCCTCCTTCGACCGGGGATGGAGTCAGTGAGGAAGCCTGAGGCTTCATTTCATATTCCTGTCTCCTGTTTACTTCATTTGAAATATTAAATAGCAACGTGGCCTAAGGCCACGCTATCATTACCTTAGGGCCAAATTAATTCTTAAAGCATCCGTAACCAACCAAAGAACCAAACCAAAAAGGGCAGCAATAAAAACAAACTAAAGGGTGGAAACCAAAAAGTAACAAACAATACGTATATATTTGAAACGAAAAGGAAGCTTATTCACATGTTATGCTAGAAATGAAAGGTTCAAGATTAAGAATGACTTACCTTGCTTGAGACTGGAACGTGGGCTGGGCCTTTAAGTGATTTCCTTGAATGCTTCTGGATTCGAAGGGAGGAACCAGGGGCTATGTCTTTGATACTGGATTCGAAAGAGAAGAACAAATGTGAGGTTCTTCCTACTGGATTCGAAGGGTAACAAGGTATAGGGACGTTTCAGATTCTAAGGGGATAAGTTTTTGGATTCTGGATATGTGTTTTGATTCTGGATATGTGTTTGGAGTGTTTAAGTGTTTGAGAAAATTTAGTGTTCTTGAGAATTTTCTGAAGATTCTGGATATGTGTTTGGAGTGTTTAAATGTTTGAGATTTTTAGAGAATTTTCTGCAGATTCGTTCGACTGGCCAAAAGGTCCTCCTCAAACATGTATTGAAGCCTCTTATTTATAGGCAGAGTTGGCTGAAGCTTTTGGAGGGAAAACAAAGTTATTTGAACAAATTGGGTAAACTGCTCTTTGCAGCCTCCGAGGGACAGTGCTTTATCGCCATTTTGGTGCAAGGAATGGGCAGCAGCGCAGGACTGCTGTGCAGCAGTTTTGGAGTTTTATGGCCAGTGTACCATGTCTGGACTTTGGCAGCAAGCATCTTTGAATATTTTATCCTTTCATTTTGACTCTCCTTCGACCAGATTCTTCTCCCAACACATTGTTTTGACTTTCCTCCAGCAAGTGTCCTTCGAACGAATCATCTTGGTGCATCGTTTGAAGGGGCCAAATGTATGCTTCGAATGGACTAGTAAGGCGTACCCTTCGACAGGGACTCATATGTATGCCCCTCAAGTCCACCACTATATGTCTTTTGAAGGGGCCATCAACCATGTGCTGAAGTTTGTCAAGGATGGAAAAGCAGCATACCAAAGAGGAATGTTGTCCAGTCGAAGTTAGTACAAACATAGTCAATGTCTTGTCAAAGCCTGCATGGAGGAGGTCTAAACTTTGTGACTCCAAGCAAGCACACAACATGTCAATGCTCAAATAAAGACTTGCATGAAGGGAGCCACATGCCCAAACGAAAGAGGGATGCAGAAGGCAAAATGTCCAGATTCGAAAGAGGCAAACAGGAGGCAAAATGTTCAGGTTCGAAAGAGGCATGCAGAAGGCAAAATGTCCAGATTCGAAAGAGGCATGCAGGAGGCAAAATGTCCAGATTCGAAAGAGGCATGCAGGAGGCAAAATGTCCAGATTCGAAAGAGGCATGCAGGAGGCAAAATGTCCAGATTCGAAAGAGGCATGCAGGAGGAAAAATGTCCAGATTCGAAAGAGGCAAACATGAGGCAAACTGTCCAGATTCGAAGGAGGCATACATGAGGCAAAAAAAAGTGCAAATCAAAGGATGTTAAAAGAGAGCCTTCTGCCTTGGAAATGAAATAGATTACAAGAGGCTCTTTTCCTTGTGAATCCAAACCAAACTGTGTCAGAGGCCCATGCCCAGTCGAAGGATGCAAGTCAAGCTTGTGTCGAAAGAGGCCAAAAGGCCAATCGAAGGATGAAAATCAAGCTTGTGTTGAAAGAGGCCAAAAGGCCAATCGAAGGATGCAAGTCAAGCTTGTGTCGAAAGAGGACAAAAGGCCAATCGAAGGATGCAAGTCAAGCTTGTGTCGAAAGAGGCCAAAAGGCCAATCGAAGGATGCAAGTCAAGTTTGTGTCGAAAGAGGTCAAAAGGCCAATTGAAGGATGCAAGCCAAGCTTATGTCGAAAGAGGCCAAAAGGCCAATCGAAAAAGCTGAAACGAAGGACACTTGCATTTCTCCAATTTTTGTCAAAATAATATTTTTATCTGTTTTCTCCCTTTTTGTCAGTTTCCTCTTAATTTTGGTACTGGAAAATCCCAATGCACTTGTTCAAGCTTGAACTTTGAGAATCCTTGTGAGAAAGGCCTTGAAGAATGAGAGGGAAAATTTTGGGGTACAACAGTTGCCCCTGTTCAATTTTCTTAAACCTGAGGATATAGATTGGCTTTCGAGCCTTTCGTGATCCGAAGGTGGAAGATAATTGAACACTAGAGTGCCCAAAAATTTGCACTCGCATGGTGTAGTATCAGCGTTGTGATGTCGGGAATAGGCTTACAAATGCCATTTGGAGATTGTTGGTAGGTGGTTTTGTCTTTGTTGACGGGTTGTCTCTTCTGATGGGGTGTCTCCTTTGACAAGTTGTCTCCATTAACATGTTGTCTCAATTGACAGGGTGTCTCCTTTGACGAGTTGTTTTCATTGACGGGTTGTCTCCATTGACAGGTTGTCTCTATTGACAGGTTGTCTCCATTGACAGGTTATCTCTATTGACAGGTTGTCTCCATTGACGGGTTGTCTCCATTGACAGGTTGTCTCTATTGACATGTTGTCTCCATTGACGGGTTGTCTCCATTGACAGGTTGTCTCCATTGACGGGTTGTCTCCATTGACAGGTTGTCTCCATTGACGGGTTGTCTCCATTGACATGTTGTCTCTATCGACAGGTTGTCTCCATTGACGGGTTGTCTCCATTGACAGGTTGTCTCTATTGACAAGTTGCGCCTCAGAAAAATCTTTAGGAATCGATTTAACTGATTTTGTCTCCATTGACTGGCTTCGCCTCAGAAAAATCTATATGAATCGATTTAACTGATTTTGTCTCCATTGACATGCTTCGCCTCAGAAAAATCTTTAGGAATCGATTTAACTGATTTTGTCTCCATTGACATGCTTCGCCTCAGAAAAATCTTTAGGAATCGATTTAACTGATTTTGTCTCCATTGACTGGCTTCGCCTCAGAAAAATCTTTAGGAATCGATTTAACTGATTTTGTCTCCATTGACATAATTGAGAATTTAACTGCATATTTCCTGAAAGGTAAAGGTCAGTCATATGCAATGCATGATATGGATCAAGAAATGATGTTCTCAACCTAAATGAGATTGTACGGTATGATGCGTATATGCATGTATCATGATGTATGGAAATGTGATGTTTTAGTTGGGGAAAATAAATCCCGAACGGCTGCTGGAGAGTAAGGTTAAATTCTTCGTTTCCACTGGGGATGATGAACGAAGATGATTTGCAAGAATAAACCTGCAGGAGAGGATGACTCCGTTGGGGAATAAACTGGTGAAGAGATTACTCTGCGGGGAATTACTCTGTGGGGAAGAGATACTTTGCTGAGATTTTAATGATAAAATCCGCTGGGGATTCCGTTGATAAGCTCTGTTGGGGATTTTGATGATGAACTCCGCTGGGGATAGAAAGAACTTCGCTGGGGATGATCTTTCAGTTGCAACTCGCTGAGGATAACCCAGTTAGACTCTTGTGGGGATAACCTTTGAATTTGGCTGAGGAGACTTATTTGTGCTTCGCAGGGGATACGCTTCCATATTCTACTGGGGAGGATGATTCAACTCCATTGGGGAAGCCTTTTTTAGACTGCGCTGGGGAAATGACTCCACTGTGGTACCTTGTATTCCTCCGGAGAACATTCTTATATTCTGTTGAGGAATATTAAGACCGCCGGGGATGCTCTTTACGCTTGCTAGAGAATATCTTTATACTCCGCTAGGGAATATTAAGACCTTCTAGGGATACCCAACCTTTTTAGGACTGATGGTAGACCAACTCTGCTTGGGGAGAGTATTGCTGATTTGTTCATAGTTGCAAGTCTCAGCTGAGAGAGTTATCATTACTGTCTTAACCTGCGGGAAGTGAAAGTATCTTAGCCATATTCTTCAATTGAATATATACCTTGGTACCTGGTGGACAGAGCAACTAGACCGCTCAGACAATTATTATTGCCCCTACTTCTGATATCAACCGTAATTTGTCCTTTGTTTCGCATGTAAATATTTATGAATAGCAATTGATGTCAGATGCATATATCAAAAATGAATATTGGACGTTCTTTGCAAAACAAAACAGATAAAGGAAAAACAACTTGAAATTTGTCTGAAAATGAATTTGTATTGATTTTGAAGTTTGGCCTGTAAATAGGCGTTTTGTACAAGAGGCTGACGTCCTAGTAAGAGAACGCCGCCGAACCAATAGAATTTATAGAATTTGTGAAAAGAAAACAAAACAGCTTTGTGAATAGTCCCACTGGGTTCCAGCTCTTCTATTGCCTTTATATCTTCAAGCATCTCATCACTTTGCTGCTCAGTTGAAGATGAGTCTGATTGACTGGTGTCGTCCGAGCCTGATAGTTGATACCGAAGTCCGGATGCGAGGTGATCCAATGAGACATAATGTTGCGCTTTAATCCCTAACTTTTGCCTGGACCGCCCTTTCGGGTTTTCAGTCCACCGGGATACCCATTTTTGCCTAATCCGCTTTTTCAGGTTTTCAACTTGCCGGGTGTACAGATTTTTTTTATATTTTCATCCCTTAATTTTTCCCGAACCCTTTTGGTTCGTCAGGAAGCCCTTATTTTTGCCTAGGCCAATCAACCTAGCGGGTCTTTGATTATGCGTAGTATATTTTTACTATGTCTGCATTGGCGGGGTGAGGAAGGTCGTCACCATCCATGGTGGTTAGAATCATCGCTCCTCATGAGAAGATGCTCTTAACCACGGATGGCCCTTCGTAAGTAGGCGTCCATTTGCCCCTGGGATCACCTTGAGGTAGAATAATGCGCTTGATTACCAGGTCCCCAACTTGATACTCTTTTCGTCTGACTTTCTTGTTAAATGCCTTGATCATTCGTTTTTGGTAGGTCTGACCATGACAAATAGCAGTAAGTCTTTTTTCGTCGATTAGATTCAGTTGATCAAGCCGAGTCTGAATCCAGTCATCTTCACTCAAACCTGCATCCTTCATGATCCGAAGAGAGGGTATCTGAACTTCAATAGGCAACACTGCCTCCATACCATAAACCAAGGAATAGGGTGTTGCCCCTATTGACGTCCGTGCTGAGGTACGGTACCCATGAAGAGCAAATGGTAACATCTCGTGCCAGTCTTTGTAGGTCACTGTCATCTTCTGCACATTCTTCTTAATGTTCTTATTTGCCGCTTCGACAGCCCCATTCATCTTCGGACGGTAGGGAGAAGAGTTGTGGTGCTGTATCTTGAATTGCTCGCAGAGCTCAGTGATCATCTTGTTATTAAGATTGGTACCATTGTCCGTAATGATCCTCTACGGTACACCGTATCGATAGATCAGGTTGTGCCGAATGAACCGTGCCACGACGTTCTTGGTTACCGTAGCAAAGGAGACTGCTTCAACCCACTTCATAAAGTAATCAATCTCTACCAGGATGAAACGATGTCTGTTAGATGCCGTAGGTCTGATCTCGCCGATCATATCAATGCCCCACATTGCAAAAGGCCAAGGTGCTATCAAAACATTCAGAGGATCTGGAGGAATATGCACCTTATCAGCATAGACCTGACACTTGTGACATGTCCGAGAATGCTGATAACAGTCGGCCTCCATTGTGGACCAGTAATATCCTGCCCGGAGGATTTTCTTTGCCATGGTATGTCCACTGGAATGAGTTCCGAAGGTACCTTCATGCAACTCTGCCATGATCCTTTCTGCTTCAATTTTATCCACACAACACAATAAGGTTGAATCATGGTTACGTTTGTAAAGAATGCCATTGCTGATGAAGAAATTTGCCGCGAACCTTCTCAGAAACTTCTTGTCATTAATAGATGCACCCTCGGGGTACTCCTGAGTTTCAAGGTATCTCCTCACCTCATGATACCAGGGTTTTTCTGTTACCTCTTCAGTCTCAAGATCACAACAATGTGCTGGTTCATCCAATTTCCAAATAATGATCTGGGGGGCCTCGTTGTCCCATTTGACTTTGAACATAGAAGACATCGTAGCTAACGCGTCCTCCAATTGATTCTCTTCTCTCGGGAGGTGTTCAAAGGTTATCTCCTCAAAGTGGGGAAGCAACGTCAACACATACTCCTTGTAAGGAATAAGGTTTGGGTGTTTCGTATCCCACTCTCCTTTGATTTGACTGATTACGAGAGCGGAATCTCCGAAGACACTCAGAAACTCAATCCTTAGGTCAATTGCTGCTCGAAGACCCATGATGCAGGCTTCATACTCCGCCATGTTGTTGTTGCAGTTGAAACATAATCGGGCGGTAAACGGAGTATGAGAACCTGTAGGAGATATGATCAACACGCCAATGCCATTACCCAAAGCGTTCGAAGCTCCATCGAAGTACATAGACCATCGGGATCCCTCCTCAGGTCCTTCATCCGGTCCAGGTGTCTCACAATCAGTCACTACCATGATATTCTCGTCTGGAAATTCAAAGTTCATAGACTGATAATCATCCACTGCCTGATGCGCCAAATGGTCTTCCACTTCACTTCCCTTGATTGCTTTTTGAGTTGTATACTGGATGTCATACTCAGTCAATATCATCTTCCGTCTTGCTATTCTTCCGGACAAGGAAGGCTTTTCGAAGATATACTTGATTGGATCCATATTTGAAATTAACAGAGTAGTGTGAGTCAGCATATACTGTCTCAGCCGGCGAGCAGCCCATGCCAAAGCGCAGCAAGTTTTCTCAAGCAGTGAGTATCGGGTCTCACAGTCGGTAAACTTTTTGCTAAGGTAATAAATAGCATGCTCTTTTTGGCCAGACTCGTCATGCTGCCCCAGCACACACCCCATTGAATTGTCAACTACTGTCAAGTATAGGATCAGAGGTCTCCCTTCAACTGGTGGCATCAGAATGGGTGGCTCCTGGAGATACTCTTTGATTCTTTCGAAAGCGGCCTGGCATTCATCGTTCCAACATACCACTTGATCTTTCTTCAGCAGCTTGAAGATTGGCTCACAAGTATCAGTTAGGTGCGAGATGAATCGAGCAATGTAGTTTAGTCGTCCTAGAAAGCCTCTGACTTCTTTCTTCGTCTTGGGAGCTGGCATTTCTTGTATGGATTTCACCTTGGCAGGGTCCACTTGAATGCCTTTGTCGCTTACAACGAAACCTAGCAGTTTACCGGACCTTACCCCGAAGGTGCATTTGTTTAGGTTCAATCTCAACTTGGACAACTTCAACCTGTCAAACAGCTTTTGTAGGTGGTCAAGGTGTTCCTCCTCAGTTTGGGACCTCACAATCATATTGTCGACGTATACTTCAATCTCATGATGGATAATGTCATGAAATAAAGCAACCATGGCATGCTGATATGTTGCCCCAACATTCTTCAACCCAAAAGGCATGACCTTGTAACAAAAGGTACCCCACTGAGTAACAAAAGTGGTATTTTCCATGTCTTCAGGAGCCATCTTGATTTGATTATAATCGGAGAAACCATCCATAAAGGAGAATACCTTGTGCTAAGCAGTATTGTCAACCAGAACTTCGATGTGAGGCAGAGGGAAGTCATCCTTAGGGCTTGCCCTGTTCAAATCCCTGTAGTCAACACACATTCGGACTTTACCATCTTTCTTCGGTACCGGAACCACATTGGCGACCCACAGAGGGTAAGAAGTTACTGCTAGAAAACCGGCGTCAAATTGTTTCATAACTTCGGCCTTGATTTTCTTAGACATCTTCGGGCGCATACGGTGAACCTTCTGTTTTACCGGAGGGCAGTCTTCCTTGGTAGGCAGGCGATGAACCACAATGTCAGTATCCAACCCAGGCATATCTTCATAAGACCAGGAAAAGAACTCAACATAGTCATGCAGCATCTGAATCAACCGCTGTTTCACACTAAGCTCCAGATTTTCACCGATCTTGATTTCCTTCTTGTCTGTCTCGGTACCCAGATTCACCGTTTCCACTGGTTCTTCATGTGGCTGAATGACCCTCTCTTCCTGGAGTAGCAGTCTTGCAAGTTCACCAGGCACTTCACAATCATCTTCACCTTCGTCTTCGGCTAAGTTGATCGAATTTTCGAAGTCATAACCGGAAGTAGCAGAGTCGTTACCAGTGAGATCCAGAGTGGATGAAGACTGGGTAACAAAAGTAATAGGGATGAAGTCCTTTGCCATCCAGTTGCTTGGTCCACCGTTGGTCGTAGGATAGATCCAGCTGTCGAATTCAGACTCCTCCACATCATCTTCAATGGCATTTACTCCCGAGTTGCTGATGAACACAGGAGGTCTTCCAATCCTTGCACTACGAACAACCCTTTGAGCTTCTGCCGTGAAACCCAAACCAAACTTGTTAGTCTTCTGATTGAAATCAGGAAGTCGACCCCAGTTTGAATACTCACCCTTCTCAATAACAGCTCGGGCGTCCTTTAAGGAAGCCATCTTCATAGGAGAATTTTCAACCACAGTCTCAGCTGATGCCAGTGTCTGAGGAACCTCTTCAAAGTGCTGAAATGGGGTCTCAATGAACTCCCCATCCATCTCTACGTATATGAACGAGTTGAGGTGGTTGACCATATACTCTTCCTCCCCTTGTACTGTCACAATTTTCCCTCTGACCGGGTACTTCAGCTTCTGATGGAGCGTTGAGGTTACAGCTCCAGCTTTGTGGATCCATGGACGACCCAGCGAACAAGAGTAGGATGGCCGAATGTCCATCACGTAGAATGTAGAATTGAAGACCTGAGAACCAACTTTAATTGGAATATCAACCTCACCATGCACCATCCTTTTAGACCCATCAAAGGCCCGGACAACAATGTTACTTGGCTTCAGCTCTAACCCTTCGCAATCCAACCTGTCTAGAGCTTTCTTGGGCAATACGTTCAATGAGGAACCAGTGTCAACCAACACATGTGCAAGAGTAGTGCCCCTGCATTCAATGGAGACATGCAGGGCATCATTATGGTTCTTCCCTTTAGCAGTCAAATCAGCGTCGGAGAAACCCAACCCATTTTCAGCAGTTAAATTGGCCACACAATTGGTAAACTGCTCAGCTGATGTCTCTTGTGGCACGTGGGCCGTCTTCAGGAAGGTAATCAGAGCCTTGGCATGGGCCTCTGTACACAACAACAGTGATAACGTAGAAATCTTGGATGGGGTTTTCCCTAGTTACTCAACTACATTATAATCACTCTTCTTAATAATCTTCAGGATCTCTTCCATCTCCTGTTTGGAAGCTTCAACAGTGGTTGTCTTTGGCGCCTCCGTCTGGGCAGGCATATCAGTGGTGAACCCTTTGCCCCGAGCGTCAGAGGACTCAGCGACAGGGGTAAGGATAGGAACTTGATCAGGAACGGTAGTGGGTACGCTTTCAAGTGTAATGACAACAGGTCTTTGGACAATTGGTGGAGCGATATCAGGTGAGAAAAGTCTACCGCTGCGGGTGACTTTTGCAGGTCCAGTAATGTTGCTGACGCCGGTATCAGCATCAAACTCTTGCTTAACTCCGAGAACATAAACATCTGCCCCATAGTGCCAAGGGACAGCTTTGTCAGAGGTGTAGGGGATGGGCCCCGGAACAGTGATGATTACAGGTGCGATCTTCGGAAGAGGTGTAATTCTGACAGGCTTCCTCGAGGGAGCCTTGGGAGAATTGTTGAAAATGGTAATGATGGCAACTTCTTCAGTAGGAATGGATGGAACAATAGTCTTTTCAAACAGGATCTCTTTGCTATCCATCAGGTTTTGGATACCTGACTTCAAAGATGGGCAACAAGTAGGTAAAACAGAACACATATGGCAACCTTCACCACAGCCCGAAAATAAACCGGCTAGCAACAGGTTCTTCTTGATAGTCATCAGAGGGGTAACAATATCATCCACAAAAACTACAAACAAGTCTTCCTCTACAACATTCACTCCATGCTTGGGCATGGGAGCAGTTACAACATTAGGCCTCTCGGGCGCCTCAAACTCAATCTCCTTTGCATCAATCAAGTCTTGGACCTTATTCTTCAAAGTCCAACAATCATCCGTATTATGCCCCGAGCTCTCAGAGTGATAAGCGCAGCGGGCGTTAGGGTTATACTTTGGTGATGTAGTATTTGGGTTCTTTGGGGCTTCCCTTAGAGTCACCAGATTGGTCTTCAGCAACTGTGGCAGAATCTAAGACAAAGTCATGCTGAGACGGGTGAATTGCCTTCGAGGTCTCTCATCCCTTTGTTGGTTGTGATGCTGAGGAGCACCAGCAGGTTTTGAAATAACAACCGCATTAACAGCTTGGCGGTGTTCAGGTCTATTCTGTCTTCTTGAATTGTAGACATCACTGGACTCTTTCTTAAACGGTTTCTTCTCGGTGCTTGATGAGGCACCCTTCTGTATTTTCCCAGCCTTAATACCAGCTTCAATCCTTTCACCAGTCAAGATAAGGTCTGTAAACCCGGTTGAAGAGCTTCCAATCAGATGATTAAAGAATGGACCAGACAGGGTCCCCAAAAACATGTCAACGAGTTCACGATCAGCCAAAGGTGGTTGCACCCTTCCGGCAAGGTATCTCCATCTTTGAGCATACTCTTTAAATCCTTCACCCGTCCCTATTGACATACCCTAGAGTTGGGTACGCATAGGAGCGAGGTCGGAGTTATACTGATACTGCCTATAGAACACAGTAGCCAAATCTTCCCAGCTGCGGATACTGGCTCCATCCAGCTGATAGAACCACTCAAGCTGAGTCCCTGAAAGATTGTCTTGAAAGAAATGGATCCACAAGTTCTTATCAGCAGTGTAAGGTTGGATCTTCCTCACATATGACCGGAGGTGCAACTTTGGACAGGAAGCTCCGTCATATTTGGCAAAGGCAGGTGCCTTGAACTTATGGGGAATCACCACCCCAGACGATAGACCTAGATCTCCGAAGTCCAGACCGGGCACCTTCTGTATCTCCATAGCGCTCAAGCGGTCTTCCAGCTGTTTGTACTTATCCTCCGCAGGAGGATACTGTTCTTCATCATAGTCTGTCTCGTTGTCGGAGACCATAGGGCTAGGAGCCCTCCTTTCTTGTGGACTAACCTTCCCTCCAGATGAGGTGGTCAGATCAACTTCATTCTGCAACCCGCTTCTAAATCTGCGTCCATCATTGAACAAGATGGTCCTCTTCTTCTTCTTCTTCCTCTCTTTCAGAATCAGGGTCTTCAGGTCCTGCTGACCCTTAGCTAGGCTCATGACCAACTCTTGAAACTGGGCATTCTGGGTCTGGAGGGCCTTGATAGCTTGCTCAGTGGAAGGTTCAGTAGACATGATGATCGCTGAAATAAACAGCGAACAAGATAACAGACCTGTAAAAGGGTGCCTGTTTATGAAGTGCATGAGATGAAATGCGTATGATTTATGATTTCAAAGACAATCGGGATTCAAATTTGTAAACAAGAAAAGAAACAGACTTCATTAGATTTAACTTCAGAATTTAAACTGTTCAACAAATTGCCCTTAGGCGTTACAAGAGTGGAAATACTGAAAAGTAAATAAAAACTGTAAAAGAAAACATCAAAAGTCCATCAATGCTCCCATGGTCTCCTCTTCTGAGTGCGAATATAATCATTCAGGGCCCGCTCACTCTCCAGTTGCCTAGTCAGCCTCTGGATCTTTTGCTCTTGTTCATTGAACCTTTCCCGATAAGAATCCCGTTCTTCCCGCAGTTGCGTCCAAGACCTCTTCAGTGTCCCAATATCAGTGGGCATATGAGGATGGAGAATAGTTGGAAGAACCCCTTCCTCATTTGCAACTTCAAGAGTAACAGGTCTGACAGCTTCATATGGCATACCTAACTTCTGGGCACGGACGCGGACCCATCTGAGATATGGCTCCATTGGCAGAGAAGTCTTTGGTCCCAACTCATGTGGGTCAGATCAGTGAACTCTATCCCAAGCCCTGATGAATCTACGATGTAGCTCGTCGCTATCTCCCTGAAAGTCAAAGATGATATGAGGCATCAACATCTCATGAGGCCATTCTCTCCTGGCTCTTCCAAACTGACGGAGAGCTAAACATGGGTTATAAGAAATTCCCCCATGGGTTCCGATCAATGGAACATTAGGATACTCTCCACAACGATGAATGACAGTCACGTCATCCAAGCCTTTGAGAGTCCAGATAACGTCATTATGAGTAAGAGACATTACCCTAAAAGCCCAGCCCATTCCCTCTTGGTTCTTCAGTACGGACCTAGGGAGGTGCGAAATAAACCACCTCGACAATAAAGGAACACAACACATCAAAGTTCGCCGCTTTCGGGCAGTACGAGCATAGAGCTGATGAAGGATATCACCCAAGAGAGTGGGTACAGGGTTCCGAGAGATGAAAATCCTTATGGCATTAACATCAACAAAAGTGTCAGGATTTGGAAACAATACCAGACCATAAATAAAGAGAGCCAGAATGTCCTCGTACGCCTGGAAGTCTAAGCTGTCCCAGAAGTAGTTAGCCTTGCCAACCAAAAACTTAGTCAGGAAACCTTTAGCTCCACTCCTAGTCTCCCAGTTAGCCATTACCTCCTCTTTGGTCAAGTGAAGGGCTGCAGAAATTTCTTCGGGCTTAAGAGTCTTTTCCCAACCAGTAAATGGAGTCTGCTCCAAAACATAGATACCAAGCAGCTCGGAGAATTCTTCCAGGGTAGGAACCAGCTGGAAGTCTTGAAAGGTGAAGCAATGATATAGGGGATCATAAAACTGGACCAGGACACTCATCATTTGTTCGTCCAATTTTGAGGTGACTAAACTGAGAAGAGAACCATGCCTCTGATGAAGGAAGTAGTGTCTGGAATCCTGACAACCAACTCTTTAAGCAAAGTAGGTACTTGAACAAAGATGATTCGGATAGTATTTCCACGCATCATGATGTCCTACAAAACAGAGCAAAGATGAAACTCTCTTGTCTTTGAAATAGGTTAGTCCTTATGCAAGATGTATGCAATGTTTATGATGTTATGATGTCATGGTAAAAGCACACCATAAGTATCCACAAAAGGCAAACATGGTAAAGGGCACACAAGTCACACAAGAGAGCCCTTAGATTTCAGGCTGGCATAAAGCTTAGGTACTACCATCTTTCAGTTTAGTTGGTTAAGACCTGTCCTAAAAAATAGTAACCGGGTTCTAGAGGATCTCAATATCAATGACTACCCTCAATCGGTCATAATTCCAGTTTAGCAATCTTTTCTTGTGGCCGGAACCATCGCAAGAGTTTAGTCTCAATGAGTGTAGCATACTGCTACTGTTCTATGGCCAAGTTGGTCAATTTAAGGTTCTAAGGTCAGTTGGTGTTTAATGACTCCTTAGAAGACCCATATTCTCCTCGTTCCAACACAAGGGATATCGGTACAGACCAAGGTGTCACACCAACGTAGCTACTGCTTCATTCGTGTCGGTCTACACCAGACAGATCCCTCACAGTTTACTGCTACTTACCTAAAGGGTATCCCCAGATCCGGGTTAGGATCTATCGAACTCCGATACAAGCCCACAAAATTAAAGCATACAAATCATACAATTGAAAACACAAGTGATCTAATCTTAAGGTACACCTCACTTATTATATCCCCAGCAGAGTCGCCAGTTTTGTGATCGGTGGGAATGAGAACTGACTGTTTTAGAATGCTGGTTCGCTTTTTGCGTTTGTTTTTGCAAAATGTCGCGGTGAGCAAGAGTCGCCACCATCTTTTATTTTATCCAACAAGGAAAGGACAAAAGCACAGAAAAATTCCTTTTTGAGATTGTTTCTCGGGTTCGGGAGGTAGATTATAGAAAGGGAAGGTGTTAGAACCCTTTCTATACGTGGTTATCCACGGGCTCTTAGGTACTTGCTCATTATGTTTTCAAAAGTTTGCTTTTCTTTGTATTTATGGGTTTGAAAAGGGTTTTTGTTTTGAAGAGGGTGTAAGTACGAAAAGTTTTGTTTTTGTTTTCAAAAGAGCAAGTACTTAAAAACATCTACCTACTCAAAAAGGAATTAAACTGTGCAAATGTCCTTTAGACAGTGCTATCCCACTATTGAGGAGTAGGTAGCACCGTCGTTGGAGTTTTTCGGGTCAATTCGATTAAGGGACGTGTGGTCACTAAAGCAATGTTAGGACGCCTTAGCGGTAACCCTAATGTCTTAGATCATTTTATCCGAGGCAATCGTTTCGAGGCAACTTATGATCTTTGGACAAGAGGGCGACCTCTAAAACACCCTATACTCAATGACCAAGTTCGAGGCAACCAAGTGAGGCGTACCCTAAGAGTGGCATGTGCGAGTGTATTGTTTTTTCAGTTATATTATCTTTGTACATATTATGGTGAGCTACGGTTGATTTTAAATTAAAGGTTAATCTTGTCATGCATCACCTATTTACTAACAAGCATATAAAAGTAATAAAGCGCAAAAAGATAAAATCCTACACTATTACAACCATATCGAATTGCATGAAAATATAAAGGCAAAAATAAAATAAAAACAAGAAAAATGAGGGTCTTTCGACCTAGGCAACAACACTCTTCGATTCTGCACTTTCTGGCTCTCTTCGATTTGGCCTGAGAAGGGTGAAGGCGTGACTTTCGACTGAGGCCTCACGGTCAGCATGTTGTGCTTTTCGATTGGGACCAGCAGGACAACATGTTGTGCCTTTCGATTGGGACTCGCAGGACAACATGTTGTGCCTTTCGACTGGGCCTGGAACCAGTATAAGATGCAATCTGCCTTTCTGCCTCCTTCGAACGGGCCTGGAGTCAGTGAGGAAGCCTGAGGCTTCGTTTCATATTCCTGTCTCCTGTTTACTTTGTTTGAAATATTAAATAGCAACATGGCCTAAGGCCACTCTATCATTACCTCAGGGCCAGATTAATTCTTAAAGCATCCGTAACCAACCAAAGAACCAAACCAAAAAGGGCAGCAATAAAAACAAACTAAAGGGTGGAAACGAAAAAGTAACAAACACTACGTATATATTTGAAACGAAAAGGAAGCTTATTCACATGTTATGCTAGAAATGAAAGGTTCAAGATTAAGAATGACTTACCTTGCTTGAGACTAGAACGTGGGCTGGGCCTTTAAGTGATTTCCTTGAATGCTTCTGGATTCGAAGGGAGGAACCAGGGGCTATGTCTTTGATACTGGATTCGAAAGAGAAGAACAAATGTGAGGTTCTTCCTACTGGATTCGAAGGGTAACAAGGTATAGGGACGTTTCAGATTCTAAGGGGATAAGTTTTTGGATTCTGGATATGTGTTTTGATTCTGGATATGTGTTTGGAGTGTTTAAGTGTTTGATAAAATTTAGTGTTCTTGAGAATTTTCTGAAGATTCTGGATATGTGTTTGGAGTGTTTAAATGTTTGAGAGTTTTAGAAAATTTTCTGCAGATTCGTTCGACTGGCAAAAAGGTCCTCCTCAAACATGTATTGAAGCCTCTTATTTATAGGCAGAGTTGGCTGAAGCTTTTGGAGGGAAAACAAAGTTATTTGAAAAAATTGGGTAAACTGCTCTTTGCAGCCTCCGAGGGACAGTGCTTTATCGCCATTTTGGTGCAAGGAATGGGCAGCAGCGCAGGACTGTTGTGCAGTAGTTTTGGAGTTTTATGGCCAGTGTACCATGTCTGAACTTTGGCAGCAAACATCTTTGAATATTTCATCCTTTCATTTTGACTCTCCTTCGACCAGATTCTTCTCCCAACACATTGTTTTGACTTTCCTCCAACAAGTGTCCTTCGAACGAATCATCTTGGTGCATCGTTTGAAGGGGCCAAATGTGTGCTTCAAATGGACTAGTAAGGCGTACCCTTCGACAGGGACTCATATGTATGCCCTCAAGTCCACCACTATATGTCTTTTGAAGGGGCCATCAACCATGTGCTGAAGTTTGTCAATGATGGAAAAGCAGCATACCAAAGAGGAATGTTGTCCAGTCGAAGCTAGTACAAACGTAGTCAATGTCTTGTCGAAGCCTGCATGGAGGAGGTCTAAACTTTGTGACTCCAAGAAAGCACACAACAGGTCAATGCTCAAATAAAGACTTTCATGAAGGGAGCCACATGCCCAAACGAAAGAGGCATGCAGAAGACAAAATGTCCAGATTCGAAAGAGGCAAACAGGAGGCAAAATGTTCAGGTTCGAACGAGGCATGCAGAAGGCAAAATGTCCAGATTCGAAAGAGGCATGCAGGAGGCAAAATGTCCAGATTCGAAAGAGGCATGCAGGAGGCAAAATGTCTAGATTCGAAAGAGGCATGCAGGATGTTCATATTTGAAAGAGGCAAATATGAGGCAAACTGTCCAGATTCGAAGGAGGCATACATGAGGCAAAAAAAGTGCAAATCGAAGGATGTTAAAAGAGAGCCTTCTGCCTTGGAAATGAAATAGATTACAAGAGGCTCTTTTCCTTGTGAATCCAAACCAAACTGTGTCAGAGGCCCATGCCCAGTCGAAGGATGCAAGTCAAGCTTGTGTCGAAAGAGGCCAAAAGGCCAATCGAAGGATGAAAATCAAGCTTGTGTCGAAAGAGGCCAAAAGGCCAATCGAAGGATGCAAGTCAAGCTTGTGTTGAAAGAGGCCAAAAGGCCAATAGAAGGATGCAAGTCAAGCTTGTGTCGAAAGAGGCCAAAAGGCCAATCGAAGGATGCAAGTCAAGCTTGTGTCGAAAGAGGTCAAAAGGCCAATCGAAGGATGCAAGCCAAGCTTGTGTCGAAAGAGGCCAAAAGGCCAATCGAAAGAGCTGAAATGAAGGACACTTGCATTTCTCCAATTTTTGTCAAAATAATATTTTTATTTGTTTTCTCCCTTTTTGTCAGTTTCCTCTTAATTTTGGTACTGGAAAATCCCAATGCACTTGTTCAAGCTTGAACTTTGAGAATCCTTGTGAGAAAGGCCTTGAAGAATGAGAGGGAAAATTTTGGGGTACAACACTATGTAATGTTCTCGTGATGTTTTCTAGTTGGGGAAAATAAATCCCGGATTGCTGCTGGAGAATAAAAGAGTTTTGCTCGTTGGGATAACGACCGAAGATGATTTGAGAATAACTTGGCAGGAGAATAATTCTGCTGGAGAATAAACTAGAGAGAGAATGACTATGTGGGGAAGAGATACTCTGTCATAAGATCTGCTGATTTGGAGAGATAACCTCGGTTGGGGGTGAATTAGTGTTGCTGGCGATGATGAACTCTGTCGGGGATGAATTTTCTGCTTGTGGAAGAAATAAACTCCACTGGGGATGGTCTTCCATTGTTGGTGATAGATAAACTCTGCTTGGGGAGAATTAACACCGATGTTTTTAGATACCTTTTACTCTACGGGGAGCGTATGTTCCTTTAGTCATTTTCTCAAGCTGACTCCATCCCTGTACCTGGTGGGTTGAGCAACTGTAAGGTTTAGACATTTTTTGTTTGCCCCTGTTCCTGAAATTACGAGTAATCGTCTTTTGTTTCGTATGTAAGTATTTATGAGCAACAATTATTTTCAATTGCATATATCAAAAATGAATCATTTGACGTTCTTGCAAAACAAAACAGAAAAAGAAAAACAATTTTGAAATTTATTGTAAAATGAATTGTATTGATTTTGAAGTTGGCCTGTAATAGGCGTTTTGTACAAGAGGCTGACGTCCTAGTAAGAGAACACCGCCGAAAGTTAGAAATTATACAATTTATGAAAAACAAAGAAAAACAGCTATGTGAAACAATCCCACTGGGTTCCAACTCTGCTATTGCCCTTATATCTTCGAGCATCTCATCACTTTGCTACTTGGTTGAAGGTAGATCAGATTGATCGGTTCCGTCCAAGCTTGATAGTCGATACCGAAGTCTGGTTGAAAGATGATCCAATGAGACATAGTGTTACGCTTTAATCCCTAATTTTTGCCTGGACTGCCCTTTCGGGTTTTTAGTCCACCGGGATACCCCTTTTTGCCCAAGCCGCCTTTTCCGGTTTTCGACTTGTCGGGTGTACAGTTTTTTTATTTTTATCCCTTACTTTTACCCGAACCCTTTTAGTTTGCCGGGAAGCCCTTATTTTTGCCTAGGCCAGTCGACCTAGCGGGTCTTTGATTATGCGTAGTATCTTTTCACTATGTCTGCATTGACGGGGTGAGGAAGGTCGTCACCATCCATGGTGGTTAGAATCATAGCTCCTCCTGAGAAGATGTTCTTAACCATAAATGGCCCTTCGTACGTAGGGGTCCATTTGCCCTTGGGATCACCTTGCGACAGTAAGATGCGTTTAATCACCAGATCCCCGACTTGATATTCTTGTCATCTGACTTTCTTGTTAAAAGCCTTGATCATCCGCTTTTGATACGTCTGACCATAACAAATAGCAGTAAGTCTCTTTTCATCGATTAAATTTAGCTGATCAAGTCCGGTCTGGATCCAATCGTCTTCGTTCAAACCTGCATCCTTCATAATCCGAAGAGAGGGTATCTGGACCTCAATGGGTAAGACTGCCTCCAAGCCCTACAACAAAGAGTAAGGTGTTTCCCCTGTTGACGTCCGCGCTGAGGTATGATACCCATGAAGAGCAAATGGTAACATCTTGTGTCAATCTTTGTATGTTACCGTCATTTTCTGCACAATCTTCTTGATGTTCTTATTAGCTGCTTCAACAGCCCCATTCATCTTCGGCCGGTAAGGAGAAGAGTTGTGATGCTGTATTTTAAACTGTTTGCAGAGCTTGGTGATCATCGTGTTGTTGAGATTTGTACCATTGTCTATAATGATCCTCTCTGGTACACCGTATCGACAGATCAGATTGTGTCGGATGAACCGCGCCATGACGTTCTTGGTTATTGTAGTAAAGGAAGCTACCTCAACCCACTTCGTAAAGTAATCGATTGCTACCAAAATGAAACGATGCCCGTTGGACGCAGTAGGTTTGATCTCACCTATCATATTGATGCCCCACATTGCGAAAGGCCAAGGAGCTGTCAAAACATTCAGAGGAAACGAAGGTACATGCACCTTATCAGGATAGACTTGGCACTTATGACAAGTCCGAGAGTGTTGATAACAATCGGCTTCCATAGTAGACCAATAATATCCTGCCCGTAGGATCTTCTTTTCCATGGTATGTCCACTGGAATGAGTTCCGAAAGTACCTTCATGTAACTCTGCCATGATCCTTTCTGCCTCGCTTTTGTCCACACGTCACGGTAAGGTTGAATCATAGTTACGCTTGTAGAGAATGCCATTGCTGATGAAGAACTTTGCAACGAATCTCCTCAGAAACTTCTTATCATTAACAGATGCACCCTCAGGATACTCTTGAGCCTCAAGATACCTCTTTACCTCGTGAAACCAAGGTTTATCTGCTATCTCTTCAGTCTCAATATCATAGCAATGTGCGGGTTCATCCAACCTCTCAATGGTAATCTGGGGAGCTTCATTGTCCCACCTGACTTTGAACATAGAAGACATAGGAGCTAGCGTGTCCGCCAACTGATTCTCTTCTCTGGGGAAGTGTTCAAAGGTTATCTCCTTAAAGTGTGGGAGCAACGTCAGTACATACTCTTTGTAAGGAATAAGATTTGAGTGATTCGTATCCCACTCGCCTTTGATCTGACTGATCACTAGAGCCGAATCTCCGAATACACTTAAGAACTTAATCCTTAGGTCAATAGATGCTCGAAGGCCCATGATGCACGCTTCATACTCTACCATGTTGTTGGTGCAGTTAAAAAATAATCGGGCGGTGAACAGAGTATGACAACCTTCAAGAGATATGATCACAACGCCAATGCCATTACCCAACGCGTTTAAGGCTCCGTCAAAATGCACAGACCATCGAAATCCTTCCTCAGGTCCTTCATCCGGTCCAGGCACTTCACAGTCGGTCACTAACATGATGTTCTCATCCGGAAACTCAAAATTCATGGATTAGTAATCATCCACGGCCTGATGCGCCAAATGATCTGCTGACACACTTCCCTTAATTTCCTTTTGGGTTGTGTATTGGATGTCGTACTCAGTTAAGATCATCTGCCATCTTGCTATTCTTCTGGACAAGGCAGGTTTTTCGAAGATATACTTGATTGGGTCCATTTTTGATATCAATAAGTTAGTGTGAGTCAGCATATACTGTCTCAGCCGGCGAGCAACCCATGCGAAAGCGCAACAAGTTTTCTCGAGCAGTGAGTATTGGGTCTCACAGTCAGTAAACTTTTTGCTAAGGTAGTAAATAACATGCTCTTTTCGGCCAGACTCGTCATGCTGCCCCAACACGCACCCCATTGAATTATCCAGTACGGTCAATTATAAGATCAAAGGTCTTCCTTCAACTGGAGGTATTAAAATAGGTGGCTATTGGAGGTATTCCTTGATCCTTTCGAAGGCGGTCTGACATTCATTATTCCATTTTACCACTTGATCTTTCTTCAGCAGCTTGAAGATTGGCTCACAAGTAGCAGTCAGATGTGAAATGAATCGGGCAATGTAATTCAGACGTCCCAAAAAGCCTCTAACTTCCTTTTCCGTTTGGGGAGTTGGCATCTCCTGTATAGCCTTCACCTTTGCAGGATCCACTTGAATACCTTTATCACTAACAACGAAACCCAGCAGCTTACCAGACCTCACCCCGAAGGTGCACTTGTTCGGGTTTAACCTCAGCTTGTACATCTTCAATCTGTCAAATAGCTTCTGGAGATGGTCAAGGTGCTCTTCTTCAGTCCGGGACCTTGCAATCATGTCATCAATGTAGACCTCAATCTCGTGGTGAATCATGTCGTGGAACAAAGCGACCATGGCGCGCTGATACGTTGCCCCAGCATTCTTCAATCCGAAAGGCATTACCTTGTAACAGAAGGTGCCCCACTGCGTAACAAAGGTTGTCTTCTCCATGTCCTCGGGAGCCATCTTAATCTGATTATAACCAGAAAAACCATCCATAAAGGAGAAGACCTTATGCTGCACGGTGTTGTCGACCAGAACATCAATGTGAGGAAGCAGAAAATCATCTTTGGGGCTCGCCCTGTTCATATCCCTATAGTCCACACACATCTGTACCTTACCATCCTTCTTCGGAATCGGAACCACGTTGGCAACCCATTGTGGATAAGAAGTAACAACTAGAAACCCGACGTCAAACTGTTTCATGACTTCAGCTTTGATTTTCTCAGACATCTCGGGGCGCATACGGCGAACCTTCTGCTTTACCGGAGGACAATCTTCTTTAGTTAGCAGGCGATGTACCATAATGTAAGTGTCTAAACCAGGCATATCTTCATAAGAACAAGCGAAGATCTCAACATAGTCGCGTAGCATCTGTATTAACCGCTGCTTGACACTAGGCTTCAGATTCACACCTATCTTGACCTCTTTCTTATCTTCCTCCGTACCCAAATTCACTGATTCCACTGGCTCTTCATGCGGCTGTATGGCCCTCTCTTCCTATAGTAACAGTCTAGCAAGTTCCCCAGGCACTTCACAATCATCCTCACCTTCGTCCTCAACTTGGTTGATTGGATTTTCGAAGTCATAACTGGCAGTAGCAGAGTCGTTATCAATGGGATCCAGAGTGGATGTGGATCTGCATTATGATATGTGAGTGTGTGTAAGACAATAGCTGTTTTGATAAAGTGACATATGAAAAAGAAAAACAAGGAGTGTAAAATTTGTAATGCAAGAAAACGTCCAATGCTTTATTGATGATATATGAAAATGACAAATAATAAGCCCTCACAAACAAAGCCGAGGTGCCTCACGTAAGGCACCGGGCCATAAAGTTTTAAACTATCTGTTACAAATCTCAAAACAAAAGTCAATTGCTGTGTAATAAAAGAAATGGGCACGAAGTCCTTCGCTGTCCAGTTGTTCAATCCACCGTTGGTAGTCGGGTAAATCCAGCTGTCAATATCTGAATCTTCTTCACCATCCTCAATCGCATTAACTCCTGAGTCATGCTTGGGAATGGGTGTAATTATGACGTTAGGCTTCTCCGGAGCTTCAAACTCAATCTCTTTGGCTTCGATCGAATCTTGCACCTTATTCTTCAAGGCCCAACAGTTGTTTGTATCATGACCTGGGATATCGGAGTGATAGGCACAGCGGGCATTCAGATTATATAGCGGAGTGTGGTGCTGGGATTCTTCGGGGCTTCCCTCAGAATTACCAGGTTGGTCTTCAAAAATTGTGGTAGAATTTGAGACAAGGTCATATTAAGCCGAGTGTACTGTCTTTGCGGCCTCTCCATTCTTTGTTGATTGTTGCATTGTGGGGCAACAGTGGGTCTTGATATTACTACCGCATTTACTGCTTGACGGCGTTCAGGTCGGTTTTGGCTCCTCGAGCTGCAAACTGCACTAACTTCTTTCTTACCGGTGAAAGGCTTCTTTACTTCACTTGATGACGTATCCTTCTGTATCTTACCACTTTGAATACCAGCTTCCACTCTCTCCCCATTCAAAATCAATTCAGTAAACCCAGATGATGAACTGCCGATCAGATGATTGAAAAATGGACCAGACAAGGTCCCCAGAAACATATCAACCAACTCCCTATCAGACAAAGGGGGTTGGACTCTTCCAGCCAGATCTCTCCACTTCTGAGAATAGTCCTTAAAGCCTTTGCTTGCACCCATTGACATACCCTAAAGCTGAGTACGAGTGGGAGCAAGGTCGGCGTTATACTGGTACTGCCTGTAAAAAGCAGCAGCAAGGTCCTCCCAGTTTCGGACATTAGCTCCTTCCAATTGATAAAACCATTCAAGCTGAGTCCCTGACAGACTATCTTGAAAGAAATGTACCCATAAGTTCCTATCAGCAGTGTAAGGTTGTATTTTTCGGACATACGAGCAGAGATGGAGTTTTGGA
Organism: Vicia faba; assembly: GCA_948472305.1. Lineage (NCBI taxonomy): Eukaryota > Viridiplantae > Streptophyta > Magnoliopsida > Fabales > Fabaceae > Vicia > Vicia faba. Next base: position 1,281,341,467 of record OX451738.1, read on the forward strand.
CAGGATACTCCGTCATACTTAGCAAAAACCGGAGCTTTAAACTTGTGATGGATCACCACCCCAGATGCCAGTCCCAGATCTCCGAAGTCTAAACCAGATATCTTCTGAATCTCCATAGCACTCAGACGGTCTTCGAGTTGTTTGTACCTATCCTCAGCAGGAGGATATTGTTCCTCATCAAAATTAGTGTCATTATCAGATACTATAGGACTAGGACCCTTTTCTTCTTCTTGATTCTCTCCTCCTTTGGATGAATGAGACATATAAGCTTCTTGTCGTAACCTATTCCCAAATCTGTGACCCATATTCAGCAGAACCACCTTCTTTTTCTTCTTCTTCTTCTTCTTCTTCTCTTTCAGGATGAGAGTCTTCAAATCCTTTTTCCCCTTAGCCAAGTTTAACAACATCTCTTGGAATTGGGCATTTTGTGCCTGCAGAGCTTTGATGGCTTGATCGGTAGGTATTTCAGAAGACATTCCATGCTGAAATAAACATCGAAGAAGATGAGAAACCTGTAATGATACCTGTAATGAGGTGCATGATAATGGGATGCGTATGAAATGATTTCAAATACTTTGGGAGATTTAAATTTGCAAACCAGGAAATAAACAAACTTTATTAGATTAACTTGTAAAAATGTTTAACAATGCCTTCAAGACATTACAAAAGAAATAACTAAAAAGCAAATCTAAACTAGAAATAATAAAAGATGTCAGAAATCCCATGGTCGCTTCCCCTTCGTGCTGACGTAGTCATTAGTCGTCCTTTCATTATCAAGTTTCCTCGTGAGCTTCAAGATCTTCTTTTCTTGCTCATGATACTTCTCCCTGTAGGTATCCCTCTCCTCCTTCAACTGAATCCAGGATCTCTTCAATGCCCCAAGATCAGTGGGCATGTAGGGATAAAGGATCGTATAAGGAACGCCCTCTTTATTAGTATGCTCCACAATCACTGGAAACACAGCTTCATAAGGCATCCCAAGCTTCTGAGCCCGAGCTCGGACCCACTGGAGGTAAGGTTGCATAGGGAGAGAGGTCTTTGGTCCTAGCTCTTGAGGGTCAGACCTATTCACCATGCTCCAAGCTCGTATAAACCTGCGGCGATGCTCATCAATATCCCCCTTGTAGTCAAAGGCAATATCTATAAGAAGTAGCTCATGAGGACCGTCTCTTCGAGCGCGACCAAACTGTCGTAAAGCCAAACAAGGACTGTAGGTTATTCCCCCTCTAATTCCAAGCAACATCACATTAGGGTATTCCCCACATCGATCAATGACAGCGACTCTTTCCATAGCCTTAGAACTCCAAAAAATGTATGTATGGGCAATAGACATTATCCTGTAAGACCATCCTAGACCTTCCTCATTCTTCAACACGGACTTGGGGAGGTGTGAAATAAACCACCTTTCCAGCAGCGGCTTGCAACACATGAGGGCTCCTCTTCTTTGCACAGTACGAGTATAGAGGGCATGCAAGATATCACCCAGAAGAGTAGGTATAGGATTGCGAGACAGGAAGATCTTAACCGCATTCACAATTATGAAGGAATCTGGATTCGGAAAGAGAACCAAACCATAAATAAGAAGAGCTAAGATGTCTTCGAAAGCTTGAAAGTCCAAATTATCCCAGAACTGTTGAACTTGATCTATCAGAAACTTGGCTAAGAAACCTTTAACCCCGCTTCGTGTCTCCCAGTTGGATACTACATCAGCCCTTTTCAAATGTAAAGCTGAAGCAATGTCCTCTGGTCTAGGAGTCTATTCCAAACCTGTGAAAGGCATCTGCTCGAGGATGGATATGCCTAATAAGTGAGAAAACTCTTCCAAAGAGGGAACTAGCTAATAATCCGGGAAGGTGAAACAATGGTGCACAGGATCTAAGAACTGGAAAAGCACACTCATCATCTGCTCATCAATATTTGAGGTAACCAAGCTAAGAAGCTGACCATGTCTTCTAATGAATGAAGAAGTATCAGAAACTTTTGAGGCAAATTCTTTGAGTTGAGCAGGTATTTGCACAAAGTTAACTCGAATGGTGTTTCTGCGTACGGAAGCCATAATCTGCAAAACAGAACAAAGATAAATCCCCTCGGTCTTTGAAATGGTTAGTATAATGAAGTGTGTATGCTATGTTATGATGCATGATGTCATGGTAAAACACACAACAGGTATAGCAGATAACAGACATGGTAAAGGCAAACAAGTCACACAAGAGCCCTTAAGTTTCAGGCTTGCATGGGGTCTAGGTACTACCCTCTTGAAGTTCAGTTGGTTTCAACCTGTCCTAATAATAGTAACAGGGTTCTAGAGGTTCTCAATATTACTGACCATCCTCCATTGGTCATGGTTTCAGCTCACACAATCTTTTCTTGCGGCCGGAACTATCTCGAGAGTATGGTCTCAATGAGTGTAGCATCGAGTATCAACCAGTTCTCAGCTTTACACTGAGGCCGACTATCTCACTACTTCCTATGGCCAAGTTGGTCAATTATAGGTTCTAAGGCCAGTTGATGCTTAATGACACACATATTAGCCCCGTATTCTCCTCGTTTCTCCACAAGGGATACCGGTACCAACCAATGTGCCACATCAACGTAGCTACTGCTTCAACCATATCAGTCTACGCCGTACAGTTCCCTTACAGTTTATTGCTAATTACCTAAAAGGTGTTCCCCAGATCTAGGTTAGGATCTATAGTAACTCTCAATACAAAGCCCTCAAAAGTAAAGCAATCAAATCAAACAAGAGAAGCAATTTATGATGAACTAATCCTAAGGTATACCCCACTTTGTCCCCAGCAGAGTCGCCAGTTCTGTGATACGGTGGCAGAACCAGACTATTTTGAGAAATGCTGGTTTGTGTTTTGCGTTTGTGGTCGCAAAATGTCGCGGTAAGCAAGAGTCGCCACCGACTTTTATTTTATCCAACTGGAAAGGACAAAAGCATAGAAAAATTCCTTTTTCGATATTTTGAGTACGGGGGGTAGATTATAGAAAGGGGAGGTATTAGCACCCTTTCTATCCGTAGTTTTCTACGGGCTCTTAGGTACTTGCTCATCATTTTAAAAATTGCTTCCGTGTTTGTGTGTTTTGAAAAGTTTTGTTTTACTTTGTTTTAACCCTTGGTTCTGTCTTCAAGAGTGTAACGAAGTGTTTTTTGAAACTTTGTTTGAAAATTGTGTAAGTGTGGAAAAGTTTGTTTTTGAGCAAGTACCTACTAGCATCTACCTACTCGAAAAAGAATGTTTCTGTTCTTTTTTCCTTTAGACAGCGCTATCCCACTATTAGTGAATGGGTAGTACCGTCATTGGAGTTGTAAGGGTCAATTCGAAAGGGACGTACGATCACTAAAGCAATGTTAGGACATCTTAGTAATAACTCTAATGTCTTAAGATCATATTCAAGGCAACGTTTCCGAGGCAACCTTTCCGAGGCAACATTTCCGAACGGGACTTTTGATCTTTGTTTAGACAAGGGAACGACCACTAAAACACCCTATACTTAATGATCATTTACCAAAGGCAACCGAAGTGAGAGTATACCCTAGGAGTGCGCTTGTGCGAGTGATTCAATTTCAAGTTATTATCTTTGTACATTTAGGGTTAGCTAACTGTTTTAAAATCATCATACATTCTTGTCATGCAATCCTATTGTCATACATCTAACATTTAATATTTGCGAAAATTAAAATGCGAGAAATAAAGCTACGCTATTACAAGGCTTCAGGTGGGATTAATTACATAGCCAAAAACCCGTAAAACGATAAATAAACGAAAAAAGTCCTAATTAAACTATTACATTCCATGAGCAGTTACATTAATATTGTAAAAATAAATAAGCGTGCGATGAAACGAGAATGAGAGAAATTAGGGTTTTGACCCCGTCTAAATCTAATCAAAAGAAAAATTATTTTTGGTTGTTTTTTATTATTTTTAAGAAAACAAGGTTTTAAATTAAATATATACCAACCTAATTACTAATTAAATTAAATTAAGGAAAATAATTATTTTTGACCTATTTTTGTATTTTGTGATTTTTAAGAAAAGAAAATAGAAATTAAATTAAACAAAAACCCTAATTTTTATTTGTTTTAATTTATTTACAAAGACAATTTAAAGTTATCCTAAAATTAAATAAACTAATTAAATTAATTTTTGATAAAAAATAAAACCTAAATCTAATTTGATGAAAATTGATTTTATGATATTTTTTGTTAAAAAGAATTAATTTTTGTGTTAGTAAAAATAAATTAAATAAAGTAATTAAAAGAGAAAATATGAGAAAAGAAAGAAGATGGGCCTTGTGATCAGCAATTGAGGGGGGGGTGCCATTAGCAGCTTTTGGGCCCAAAAAACCTGATCCACGTTTGACTTCCATGCTCCAATGTTTGCACGTTGACTGGGGCCTTTGGTAGACCCTCTCATGCCAAGCGTTGGATTTGAATTGCCTTAGATCTAGTGATTGCAAGTTGATGGCATATGGTGGTCTTTATGCTTGTGCACACGCCTGATCATGCAAGTAAAAATAATGTGAAATAACATGGGGGACCTGGGATTCGAACCCAGGTCCTATGGTCTTTTCATTCGCCTCAACACCAACTGAGCCAAGCGCGTTTGTTGTATATTAAACAACAATTAATCATTATATTAAAAAAACACAAAATAAGAATTATCAGCGCGCGAAATTCAAATGGAGGAATCAGGGTTCGCCACGCCATCATCTCTAACCTCTCTCCATTGCTAAAAGTATGATGACTTTTACCTACGGACCAGAAGCGTAGGTACAGACCCTGCAATTTTCCAAAATCACCCATATGCATGATAAATGAAACCTAAAGCCATAGTCCAATTCGCCTTAGCCTGGTGAGCATCATGGTGCCGTTCTTTTGGGCCAATTTTACCTGTACAAGAAGATCCTAAAACGAGACAAAAAACCAAAACAATGGCATATCTCTATAGGGTTAGAAAAAACGCAATTAACTGTTACCAATAGCTTGCAAATGCTTCCAGGATTCAGAATATATACATGTTTCATGCTACAAATGCCTAAACAATGATATTCGATTTCAAGAATATGTCTAGTCCATGAATCACTTACAACGAGTTTTAGTGCACGAAACAGATTGCTTTTGATTGTTATGGACTCCTTGAATGCCCAGGAAACGAAAGGAATGCATGGCAAGGCTTGAAAGTACTTGGAAATATGAAAACAGATCACCACTTTTTCTTGATTTTTTGAAGTTTGTCCTTCACTCTACACGCCTCCAAACCTTGTTCTTTTGGTCTGCATTTGTTCAATATATATCAATGATAGAATTAGTTTGCAAATGTGCATCCAATCTTTTTCAATTATGGTCTTTGATCATGATTTGATTCCCATGAAAATATTTCCAAAATAAGCCAAAAACCAATCTTTTTATGCACAAACATGCCTGGTATGATTTGACTTTATTGCTAGCTGTATAAGGGACCTGAAATATGCACAAAATCTCAAGGCTTAAATGATTTTGATATTTCCATGATTTATTTTGATTTAATTTGATTTAATTGAAATAAAAATCAAAATAAATGGCAAAAAAAATAAAGTCCAATGGGAAAGATCATGGGTCGTGGACCATGTTACAAACTCAAGAAAAGTGCAAAAAGTTGGGCCCATTTGACAAAAATTGCAATTTGAGGCACTTTTGACTTTTGGCAATTTTACAAAAAATGTCAACTTCACCAATGCATAACTTCTTCAATTTTGACTCTATGAAGGTTTTCTTGGACTTTTTAGAAAGCTCAAGATGTCCTATAAGCAACCCTTTTGGTCTCATCTCAATTGAGTCTTCCATGCTCATGTATGAATCTTTGACAAAAAAAGGTGTTTTTGTTGACTTTTCAAAGTGACCTATAATGTCCAAATTCATAACTTCTTGTGAGTGCATATTTTGAACTTGGTAGCTGATGATGAATTGTAGTGAATTGCATCCTTTTGAAAATTAGCTTTGGATGGGTCATTTCTAATAAATTATGAAAAAGTTATGCTTGGTCAAAGTTGAGTTGACTTTTCCTACAAAACCCTAATTTAGCAACTTTTGGGTTTTGATGAATTGTGAGCAATCCTTGAGGAATCATGATCAACCCTTGATCAAATGATGAATAATGCTTCAAAATGAGAATGTTTACCAAAAATCTTGTAGTTTGACTGTATGGGGACCCAGTTGACTTTTGCCCTAACACAGTCGATTTTCAGGCTTTTTAGCAATTGACTGAGCAAACTTCCTCTGCAAGGCTTGAAACTTGACATGGATGATCTTGAGAACATATTAGGACAATGGTGAGAATTTGGGAACCCTTGGACTCAAGCATCTTGATGCAACATGAAACCCTAATTTGAGGTAGACTTCTTTAGGAGAGAATTTGTCTGGTCAACCCTTGAACTCCCTTGAGCAATTTGAGGATCTCACTTGAAATGTTTTGAGAAATATGGGAGGGCAAATTTTGGGGTACAACACACAGTATCAAGCAAGATTGGCCAGCCTCCGAAGATTCAAGTTCTGAGAAAGTTGACTCTGATATCAGTAATATTGCAGGGACTAGCGAGATTACCCGAAGTGGAAGAATATTCTCTCCAGAAATTGCTCCCCCAAAACAGTTTCTGAACCCATAATCATTCCTATTGTTGTTGCTCCTCCAAAGGTTGTTCCCAGTCCTACAATCATCTCTGCTAACACTCCAACTGACAAAGTTGTTATAATCCCTGCTATCACTTCTATTGACACTCCTACTGCCGAGTTAACCGAGACTCGAGGTAAAAGTATTCTGATTGAGCCTGTCTGGACGAAGGCACAATCATTGGCTGTCCCTGAGACCTCCCGGAAAGAGATGGAGGAAATTCTAAAGATCATAAAAAGAAGCGACTACGATGTAGTTGAGAAACTGGGGCAAACTCCATCTAGAATTTCCATGTTGGCTTTATTACTATGTTCCGAGGCGCATGCAAAGGCCTTGGTAAAATTCCTGAAAACTGCCCATGTACCCCAAGAAACATCTGCCGATCAATTCCAAGACTGCGTAGCCAGCTTGACTGCAGATAATGGCTTAGGTTTTTCAGAAGCTGATTTAACGGCAAGAGGGAGGAAGCATAATGAGGCATTGCATGTCTCAGTGGAATGCAGGGGCGCAACCTTGGCTCATGTGTTGGTTGACACCGGTTCGTCTCTGAATGTATTGCCTAAAAAGGCTCTTGATAGGCTTGACTGCGAGGGATTGACATTGAAATCGAGCAACATAGTAGTGAAAGCCTTTGACAGCTCAAAAAGGATGGTGCATGGGGAAGTGGATATCCCCATAAAAGTTGGAACCCAAACATTTGATTCAACTTTCTAGGTAATGGATATTCGCCCTTCATACTCCTGCTTGCTAGGCTGACCATGGATTCACAATGCTGGCGCTATTACTTATACGTTGCACCAAATGCTGAAGTATCCGATTCAAGGGAAGATTATCACCGTTCATGGAGAAGAAAAGTATATGATCAACCATCTCAATTCCTTCAGATATGTGGAATTAGATGGTGAATTTTTTGAAACTCCATTCCAACACTTTGAAGAAGTCCCGCAAGATGTGGCAGTGACCAGGGTTGTTACCAAGATCACAAGGCCTCCACTCAGGATATCATCTTTGAAGGATTCAAAAGCAGTGATAGAAGAAGGTGGGTGCACTATTTGGGGATAACTCCCAGATATCCCATACATGTCTGACTTGTTTGGCCTGGGTTTCACTTCAGGTGCTCAGAAGATTATACGCCACGCTCGTGCTGGAGGACCACCCCTGAAGATCAGCAACCGTGAAGTCAACGCGATAGAGGATGATGAAGATGGCTTCAACCTGGAGGATTGGATCTTCCCAACTGTCAATGGAGGGCTCAACAACTGGGAGGCTAGATATTTTGTCCCGATCACATTTATCCCACATTAATTTGTCTTTACATTTTGTTGGATCTGTAATGTTAAAATAATTCAGACTCTTAAAACCTTGTGTCTTACCCGAGGCACAATGGTTCATTTGTAAGGGTTATTATCTCATTTCCATATGACATCAATGAATCATGGGCGTTTTGCATACAAACTTTATGCTCATTGTTTTTATTTTTTACATTTTCATTTCTTTCAAAGATAGTTATATCCTTACACACACTCACACTCATAATGCAGGTCTACATCCATTCGGGATCCCATGGATAACGGTTCTGCTATGGCTTTTTGTGACTCTGAAAATCTAATCTACCAAGCTGAAGATGAATGTAAGGAAGATTGTGAACTACCAGGGGAACTTGCCATATTACTACAACAAGAAGAGAGGACCATTCAGTCCCACGAGGAACCCGTGGATACAATCAACCTAGGTACCGAGGAAGACAAAAGATAAGTCAAGGCGGGTGCCAATTTGGAACCCAGTGTCAAAGAGCGTCTGATTTAGTTGCTACACGAATATGTTGAGGTCTTTGCCTGGTCGTATGAAGACATGCCAGGACTTGATGCATATATTGTGGTACATCGTCTGCCTACAAAAGAGGATTTCCCACCAGTAAAACAAAAGGTCCGTCGCATGCGACCAAACTTGTCGGAGAAGATTAAAGCAGAAGTCATGAAACAATTCAATGCTGGATTCTTGGTCGTCACCTCCTATTCGCAATGGGTTTCCAATTTTGTTCCCGTGCCCAAAAAGGACGGCAAGGTACGAATGTGCGTGGACTACAAAGATTTGAATAAGGCAAGCTCTAAGGATGATTTCCCACTTCCCCATATTGACATCCTAGTTGACAATAAAGCACAACACAAAGTGTTTTCCTTCGTAGACAGATTCTCAGGTTACAACCAAATCAAAATGGTGCCTGAAGACATGGAGAAAACAACTTTTGTCACATAGTGGGGCACATTCTGCTACAAGGTTATGCCATTCGGACTGAAGAATGCTGGGGCAACCTATCAGCGTACCATGGTAGCTCTATTTCATGACATGATACATCACGAAATAGAGGTTTATATGGACGACATGATAGCTAGATCTCAAACAGAATAAGAGCATCTTGATCATTTACAGAAACTGTTTGAGAGACTAAAGAAGTACAAGCTGAGGTTGAACCCCAATAAGTGCAGGTTTGGAGTAAGGTCTAGTAAACTACTAGGCTTTGTCGTCAGCAATAAAGGTATTGAAGTGGACCCCGCCAAGGTAAAAGCGATACAAGAGATGCCTGCTCCTCGTACTGAGAAGGAAGTCAGAGGACTCTTGGGACGTTTGAACTACATTGCCAGATTCATTTCTCACCTGACAGCTACTTGTGAACCAATCTTCAAACTATTGAAGAAAGATCAAGTAGTCAAATGGAATGATGAGTGCCAATATGCTTTTGACAAGATCAAAGAGAACCTGCAAGAGCCTCCTGTGTTGATTCCACCAGTTGAGGGAAGACCATTGATCATGTATCTGACTGTTTTGGAAAATTAAATGGGGTGTGTGCTGGGGAAGCATGACGAGTCTGGACGAAAAGAGCATGCTATTTATTACCTGAGCAAAAAGTTTACCGACTGTGAAACAAGATATTCACTGCTCGAGAAAACTTGCTGCACTCAGCATGGGCTGCTCGCTGGCTAAGACAGTATATGCTGACCCATACTACTATGTTGATATCTAAAATGGATCCAATAAAATACATCTTTGAGAAACCTGTACTCTCTGGGAGAATAGCGAGATGGCAGATGATTTTGACAGAATATGACATATAATATAGTACCCAAAAAGCAATAAAGGGCAGTGTGCTGGCTGATCACCATGCTCACCAAGCTATAGAAGACTACCAGTCCATGAAGTTCGAATTCCCAAATGAAGACATCATGATGGTAAACAACTGTGAAGAGCTCATACCATATAACGGACCTGAACAAGGATCCCGATGGACCCTGGTTTTTGATGGGGCATCTAACGCACTCGGAAACAGTATCTGTGCAGTACTCATATCTCCTGAAGGGTGTCATACTCCATTTACTGCAAGACTCTGCTTCAATTGTACAAATAACATGGCGGAATACGAAGCGTGCATCTTCAGTCTCAAAACTGCCATAGACTTAGGGATCAAATCTTTAAATGTATTTAGAGATTCAGCTTTTGTTATCAGCCATATCAAAGGGGAATGGGATACCAAACACCCTAACCTTATCCCTTACAAAGAACATGTTTTGACGTTGCTCCCACATTTTGAGAAGATTACCTTCGAGCACATCCCATGAGAAGAAAATCAGCTAGTAGACGCACTAGCCACGATTTCACCTATGTTTAAACTTAAATGGGATAATGAGGCTCCCCGGATAACCATTGAATGAAGGGATTAACCAGCACACTGTCACAAGATTAATACTGAAGAAGTAGTGGACCAGCCTTAGTTTCACGAAGTCAAGAGGTATCTCGAGGCTCAAGAATATCCAGAAGGAGCTTCAGTCAATGATAAGAAGTTTTTAAGGAGATTCTCTGCTAAGTTTTTCCTTAGCAACAACATTCTTTACAAACACAACCATGACTCTGTGTTACTTCGGTGTGTAGACAAGGTTGAAGCTGAAAGGATCATGGTTGAATTACATGAAGGCACTTTTGGAACCCATTCCAGTGGGCATACGATGGAAGAGAAAATCCTACGGTCAGGCTATTACTTGTCTACCTGGAAGCAAATTGCTATCAATACTCTCGAACTTGCCACAAGTGTCAAATTTATGTTGACAAGGTGCACGTACCTCCGGTTCCTCTAAATGTCTTGACGGATCCTTGGCCCTTTACTATGTGGGGGAATGATATAATTGGGGAAATCAAGCCAACAACCTCCAATGGACACCGCTTCATCCTAGTGGCCATTGACTATTTTACAAAGTGGGTGGAGACAGCTTCTTTCGCTTCCGTTACCAAGAATGTTGTCGCCCGGTTCATCAAGCAGAATCTCATTTGTCGTTACAGTATCCAGGATAGGATCATTACAGACAATGGTACGAACCTGAACAATACTATGATCACCGCCTTGTACGAGCAATGCAAGATCCAGCATCACAATTCTTCCCCTTACCGGCTGAAGATGAATGGTGCTATCGAAGCCGCAAATAAGAACATTAAAAAGATCATACAGAAAATGACAGTCACATACAAAGACTGCCATGAGATGCTACCATTCGCTCTTCACGGATATCATACCATGACACGCACATCAACCGGGGAAACACCCTACTCTCTGGTATACAGCATGGAGGTTGTCTTGCCTATTGAGCTCCAGATCCCCTCTCTAAGAATTATGAAGGATGCAAGGCTGAATGAAGATTGGATCCAGACTCGACTTGATCAACTAAACTTGATTGATGAGAAAAGGCTTACTGCTATTTTCCATTGTCAAATGTATCAAAAACGAATGATCAAGGCTTTCAACAAAAAGGTCAGACACCAAGTGTATCAAGTTGGGGATCTGGTGATCAAACGTATCATACTGCCGCAAGGTGATCCCAGGGGAAAATGGACTCCTACATACGAATGACCATTTTTAGTCAAAAACATTCTCTCTGGTGGAGCAATGATCTTGACCACCATGGATGGTGAAGGCACCCTGCGAATGCAGACATAGTCAAAAGATACTACGCATAAGAGACTCGCTAGGTTGACACACCTAGGAAAAACAAGGGAACCCCGGCGAACCAAAAAGGTTCGGGCAAAAATTAAGGATAAAAAAAAATATGTACACTCGACAAGCTGAAAACCCGAAAGGGCGGCTTGGGCAAAAAAGGGTATCCCGGTGGACTGAAAACCCGAAAGGGCGGTCCAGGCAAAAGTTAGGGAATTAAAGCGTATGACTATGTCCCATTGGATCACCTTACAGACAACCTACAAACTTAGAGGTTCTGATCAATTCAATCATCTTCGGACGAGGCAACAAATAGACAAGATGCTCGGAGATACAAAGGTTATAGCAGAATGGGAACCCCATGGGATTATTGCACATAGCTATCTTTTCTTTGTATTAAAATTTTCATTTTTTACAACGGCATTCTCTTACTAGAATGTTTGTCTCATTGTACAAAAATACTTACTTAAAGTCAATACAAATATATCCCTTTGAAAGTGCAAAAACTATATGTTTTTCTTTACGCTTGTGTTTTGTTTAAAAAAACATCCAATGATTCATTGTTGAACATATGCATTTGAACATAATTACTATTTACAAGTAAACAAAATAAAAGACAAGCACTGATGGCTTTAAGAGATGTGGAAATATCTCTAAGTTATTTTCCATAAAAATTCCCCACAATGTGCAGTTTAATCCCCAGCGGAACAAAGCTTCCAGTTTATCAATCCCCTGTAGAAGTCGCCAAATTTTGCAGAATTTCCCAACCAATATTTTTCAAACAGTACACGGCATTCCCCTTACAACAGAGTTTATTTCTCTAAGGGGAAATTCATCAACACTTCAACGTCACAACATGAAGACTTATACCCCATTTCTTCAGCAGTAGTCAGGGATTTATTTTCCCCAATCCAACAGCAGTGTGGAAAATTAACTCGCATACACATACATCGCATCCATATATCATAAACATTGATTACACAAATGCATCATACCATGCATTTCATACAACATGAATTTGCATTTTAGCTAAAATTTTACCCTTTTCAGGATAAGGTTAACAAATACCATTAACAATGTTCAAAGTTTCCAGATACTGTTCAGATACGCTCCAGACATGAATTCCATTCTGATACTCATTTAGATTCAACTCTCAGATACAGTTCAGATACGCACCAGACACGGATGCCATTCTGATACTCATTCAGATTCAACTCTCAGATACAGTTCAGATACGCTCCAGACACGGATTCCATTCTGATACTCATTCAGAGCCTCTCCCAGATACAGTTCAGATATGCTCTAGACACGGATGCTATTCTGATACTCATTCAAAATCAGCTTCCAGATACAGTTCAGATACGCTCCAGACACGGACGCCATTCTGATACTCATTCTTTTAGCTTACGAATTACAATTCAACAATCACTCTTGGATGGCATCTACAATCCCATCTCCAACAACTTTATATCACCCCTCTAAATGGCATCTTTAAGCCCATTCCCTCTACCATCACATCGCCGAGTGCAAATTTCTGGGCACTCTAGTGTCCAATCATCTTCCACCTTCGAGTCACGAATGGAAAAACATGCCAATCTAACTCTTCAGGCTTAAGAAGATTGAACAGGGGAAGATGTTGTACCCCAAAATTTTCCCTCTCACTTATCAATAATTTGCTCGCAAGATCTCCTTGACTCCAGACTGCACTAGGGTTTGATCAGCTCAAGACACCTCCTTAAGCAATGATGACCAAAATTAGGGTTTGAGTTTGCACAAGGATTTTTGGAATTACAATGCGCCATATGACTCTCATGTATCATTATGGACCCCCAAGATTACTCATGTCAAGTTTCAAGCTTTGAATCTCATTTTTAATCAGTCAATTGAGCAGTTGACCTAAAAATGACTTACATTGGGGAAATAGTCAACTATGGCCAATTTACAGTCAAACTTCATAATTTTTGATCCACATCAACATTTTAAACTCATATGTATCATTTGATCAAGTTTAGACCACAACTCCTCAAGAAATTTGATCAAATCTCCAAAAGGGCAAAATGGTCAAAATTAGGGTTTTGACTGGGAAAGGGTAATTTTTGATTTTTGACCTAGCAAATGGTCAATTCGATTAAGGCATGATCTTAAGAGTCAAATTGCATCATTTTTACCTAATGACATGGTTCAAAACATTGCAAGTCCATTGGATTGACATATGAATTTTGCAGTCAACTAATCAAAAGTCAACTGTACACTGAAAAGTCAAACTTTGACTTTTTGGTCAAATTCAAGTGCAAAAGATCTTAATTCATAAAAACATGTAAAAATATGAAACTTATTCATCAAGAAATCAAAAGTCAAGATTTCATTTTGAAAAGTCAAAATTTCTAAACTTAGAAATTTTTCTAAGTGTTGGAAATTTCATATTTTTTTATAACTTTGAACAAAATTTTCACCATGATGCAAGATGATTCAAGAGAAACTCCCAACATTAAAGTTGTAGATCTCCATTAAATATACAACTTTTCTTCACACAACTTATTCCAAAAAATCTTGGATCTCAAGTTATAATTTCATGAACATAGGGTCATGAAACTAAACACTTAGTGAAATTTTGCCCTAATTTGGTCAGGATTTTGACCCAACTTCATGGCACTTTTTCATATAGTTCCAAGGGGAATCTTCAAAATAAATTCAAATATAGGTTGTAGATCATATTGCAAGCTTTCAAAAATGTCTAAGAACTCCTTAAGATCATTCTTGAGTAGGGAGAATCGAAGAGATGAAGTTAGGGTTTTGTCACTTGAATTACAAGTCATTTTTGATGAACACATGAACCAAATCCATAGACATGATGCATAATCCTCACTTTTCAGGCCTCAAAGTTGTTTTTCACTCCACAATTAATGATTTACACAACTGATTATGCCCTTATCCAAGTGTTTCAAGCTTTGTCCAAATCAATTTGCCATTTTAGGGAGAAAGTAACATATCCATTCTTGTAAAGCAAGCTTTATGCACAAAATTAGCTTCTTGAGCTCCCAACTTGTTTTCCTTGATCACACTCCATCCACAAAGTCAGAAGTATTGTGTTTAAAGTTGTTAACAACTCTATTAATCAAGTACAAGGCATGGAAACTTGAATTTCTCAAAAATCACATGTTATGCATAAACTTGTGATTTTGAATTTTGATCAACAATAGATCTCCAAACTTGTTGCTTATAAATAGAGTCACTATTTGTGAGCTAAAGGATGAGCTTAAGCACCCTGAAATACACCAAAACTCTCTCCAATCAGAAATTGCCCAAAAACTCCATTGTTGCACAATTTCTGACCTTGAACGTCAATCTCACATTTCCCTTGTGCATTTCTTGGCCTTTTAGTTTCTAAAGCTTCCTTACATCAAGTGTAACCTATCCCTGTCCCTATTATATTAATGTAACACCATTTACCATATCCTTCATAACCAAAAATAGAGCATTGCACATTGACTTCTCCAGGTCATTTCAGCCACTCTTAACTCAAGCAAACCATTGCATTAGCTTCCCAGGACCTCAAGGAAGCTAACTTGATCATCACCACTGCCTGAAACAAGCTCAAACTCCAAACACGATTTCCAGTTTTGAGGTAAATTTTCTCAACTTGGAACTCTTCATACAGGCATCATCAATAGTTTATTTGTGAACAAAACATGTGGATATCATTTCCTTGAAGCTAACCATGTCCATAGTTTCCATTAATTTTGCTTAAGCTTAGAGAATTTTGAAACTAAAATTTCTGAAATTTTTAGGGTTCAGATTAGGGCCATTAAAATTCATGCTTATCTTTGTTCTATTGTTTTAATACTTTACATTTCTGGAATCATGAGAAAATTTGCTACAAGTTTCATGTTTACAGTTTTCATTTTTGATGAGAAATGAGCAAGTTACAATTGGTCTGGCTGGAGGTTGAAGATGAAGTCTTCAGGGCGCGTTTTTCATTGTATATTTATTGTTTTGTTTATATTAACGGATGTATAGCCATCTTAGTGGTAGAAGCACGTGCCTGTAACCTATGAGACCTGGGTTCGAGCCCCAGTGGTACCCTTTTGTGTTTTTTTTTTACATTTTTGGCTTTTTCTGACCCTTTATTGCAGGCGCTGGGCTCCAGCTTTGGGCCTACGTTTTTTTGCTACTCCTCACCCCCTGCAGGCTATTTGCACCCTGATCCAATTTTTATTTTATTTCTTATTTTCATTTTATTTATTTTCTTGAAATATTTTCCTAATAAAAAAAAATCATAAAATACAAAAAAAATGATAGATTTATATTTTAACTTAGTTTATTTTATTTTTCTCACAAAAAATGTTTTTATTAATTATACTTTATTTATTATTTTACTTATTATTTTTTAAATATAATTAAAACTATATTATTAGTTATTTTCTTCCATACTAATTAAAATATATTATTTTTGATATAAAAAAAGAGACCAAAAATATTTTATAATGCTATAAATATTTTCAAGACAAAATACCAAAAAATACATTTTTCTTAAACTTATTTTCTTTTAATCAACTAAATAGAATTATGGTTTTATTTAAAATCTTTTCTTAATAAATTTAAGTTTAATTATTTATTTTATTTAATTAATTAGGTTAAAACAAATCCCTTTTTCTTATGAAAACCAATAAAATATTCATTTTTTCACCTTTACATTAATGCATATTTGTTCTTTTTGCACATTATATTTATTTAATCTCTTGTACATTAATACCCATTTAATTTGGTTGTAATAGATTAACTAGGTTTATATTCTTGTAATCCCCATTTACAAATTGTACACCCCCTCCCCACCAATGTTGTAATGGCGTAGTAACTTTAAAATTTCACAATTTATCGCTTTTATATACAAATGCTAGTAATTAGGGTTTGTATGGAAAAACTAAAATCAACACTTAGAAAACCCTAATTCAAGACAAAAACAAGCATGGAAACAATACACTTGCACACAAGCACCCCTAGGGTTATTCCACTTGGTTGCCTTATACAAAATGACCATATTACGCATGTAATGTATCTTAGCAAAAACAGGCAAATACAAGATCATAGTCCCTCGATGACTCTATCTAAGTTACCTTTCAAATGATCTTAGTCCCTCAAAAAGAATGCTAAGATACCTTGCAACATTGCTAATCATGGTTATACGATGACCCACATCCGTCCCGTTTACATCCAAAGATATGGTTGCTTACCAAATCAATGGTAAGACAACAATGTCAAAGGAAAAGAAAATGAACAAGAAAGACATTTGAGTAGGTAGATTGCTCCTAATTACTTGCTCCATTTCAAAATAAACATCCTTTCCATTTTCAAAACAAACACTTACACTTTCGAACATCTTACAAACTTGAAAACATTTTCAAAAGATCAAACATATTTGTATACATTCTTACAAACAAGAATCATTACAAAGATTTCCTAAACAATGACCTCTTTACAAAATACTTTCAAAAACCACACAAAGCACAATTTCAAACAAAAAGCAAGTGATCTAGCAAGTAACTAAGAGCCAATGGAAAACCATGGATGAAAAGGGTTCTAATACCTTCCCTTTTCATAATCTACCCCCCGAACTCAAGAAATAATCTCAAAGGTCTTTCCTGTGATTTTTCACCTTTCCTTTTGGATAAAAGAAAAGTCGGTGGCAACTCTTGCTAATCGAACCATTTGTGATCAAACACAAAAAACTCAAGTCAGTTCTCCCACCGTATCACAACAGAAATAAAGGAAAACCTAGAAGTTCTGATTGTTGAGGGGGTTCAGAAGTTATAGTGTAGCTGGGAACCTAGAAGTTCATATATCACTGGCAAGTCAAAAGTTCTGGCTATTTGAGAGAGTGAGGTGATAATGTTGTTGGGTAAAGTTGTCTAGAAGTTCTGATTTAGGAATATTATTTGACAGATAAATGGGTGAAAATGTCACTAAATAAACCTAAAAAAGATGCTTCTGGGGCTAGAACCCAGGACCCTTAGCACTAATGTCTTATGCGCATGCTTTCTACCACTGGGGTGGCTGTACATCCGGTATTAGAAACAAAAGCATAAACATGTATTATAAAGTAAACTCTGATGATGAATTTTCTCTCCTTCTCCTTGCCAGTCAGAGCATCTGCAGCATAATCATTTATCAACAAAACAGAAAATGCACACATAGCAGGTATGGCAGGTTCCATCATGGTTTCAGAAATATAAAGTATCAGAACTGTACATCAGAATCAAGTATGAATTTTGCTAATCTTAATTCTGAATCCTAATTTCCTCAAGAAGTTCTGAATTGAAATTCTCTCTACTTAGATAAAAATACTTGCAATCTGTGAATATGTACAGAATCAAATCCAGGATGTCTACATTGTATTTTGAACATGCAAATCTAACAATGCCTAAGTAATATGATGAGAGTTAGCAGAAGCTTACCTTGCAGCTGGAAAAGGACTTGTGAACTGGAGCCCGGTTCTGACTGCTTGTAATGTTCTGATCGGATTCTTCACGTGATCAGCAGACGGGAACAACCTTTAACTTGGGTTATGAATGGTGTATGGATGATTTGATCAAGAAATACTTGAGGGAGATTGGAGTTTGAATGCAAGAATAAAAAACTAGCAGGTTTTGTATTTGTGTTTGCAGTTTCGGATTTCTGGAATTTTTTAGCAAGGTTTCAAAACTTTTCCTTTCAATTTTTCTGACCCCCCCCCCTTTCCCAGTTGCAAATGAAATTCAATTTATAGGCAAAACTTTGTAGCTTGGAGAAGTAAAAAGTACCAAGATCATGCTAGCATGCTGGCTTGTTCTTGAAGCAAGATAAACAAGTATGGTGGTTAGCCACTTTTAGCCGTGCCTAAGCTGGATTTGTAAGCATGAATTAAGGAAAAGTACCCTCAAAAGCAAAAGCAAAGCATGGGCCCAACATACTCTTGTATAAAAGTTTTCTTTTTCAAGGACAACAATGTACTTCTATGTCACACGTGGGGAAATCCTTTGGATAAAAACTCAAAAGTGGCTGTGAGCATTAAATGATGATGAGATTTATCAAACCAGAAATCCTGCAATGTGAGATTATGCATCATAACTTAATTTTGGTCAGAAGTTCAACATCAGCGCAACTTAGAACAAACATCCAACTTCTGATCCTTTAATCTCTTTGCTCCATCATGTTCTGGGCGAGTTCTTAGACTCTCCAGAAAGCTTATGACATGCTTTGTAAGCCCTCTTTGAATTATTCTTGCAACTTCTGACCGAACCTACGCGAAAACTGGCCCAGAGGTTATAGACAACTTCTGAGTTGAAAATGCTCAGAATTTACTAAGTGCCTAAGCTTTAGAGACGTGTCTTTGAAGACGTATAACTTGAAATCCCAACACTTCTAGAAGGAGTTCTGTTCTGCATTGTTTTGGGTCTCATTGAGATCTAAAACTCTTATGTTAGAAGTACTTCCAGAATCAGCTTGCATCATGGTGGAAATCTGGCTAGAAGTTCTGAGCTTGTCATATTTCTTAAACACTTAGAAAAATTCTAAGTATTTAGAATTTTGACTTTTTCAAAGTAATTTTGACTTTTGAATTTCTTGATGAAACAAACTTCATTTTTCAACATGTCTTGATGAAATATTACTCTTGAAACTTGACTTTGATCCAAAAGTCAAAGTTTGACTTTTAAGTATGTAAATGACCATTTTGCCCTTGTGAATGACTCTCTTGGGATATTTGTGATTCAAGGCTTGGAATTGGATGGAAGCAAACCTGAGGGTCCAGGATGATCCTTTGATAAATGGGAGGGCAAATTTTGGGGTACAATAGTTTCCCCTATTCAATCTTCTTACGCTTGAGGAGTTAGATTTGCTGATCTGTCATTCGTGACTCAAAGGTGGAAGATGATTGAACACTAGAGTGCCCAGAAATTTCCCTTGATGATGTCATGGTTGATTATGTAGGGAATGGGATTAACAGATGCCATCCGAGAAATGATGGATAGTTGTTGGAGATGGGCTTATAGATTCCATCTGAAGGTGATTGTTGACGGAAATTAGACTAAGCCTAAACTTGACTTCAACTGGAGAAGAAATCAGAATAAATCTTTGGAACGATTTATCTGAACCAGAGGAAAAGTCTACTAGAAAGAATCAGGATAAACCGTTGAGAGATTTAAACTGAACCAGTAGAGTTCTTGAACTTTCTTTAACTGGAAAGAATCAGAATAAATCTTAGAGCGATTTATCAGAACCAGAGAAAAAATCTACCGGAGAGAGTCAGGATAAACCGTTGAGAGATTTAAACTGAACTGGTAGAGGTCTTGAATTAACTTTGACTGGAATGGAAATCAGAAGAATCTTAGGATCGTTTAAATTGAACTAGACAAAATTCTTGGAATATCTTTAACTAGAATAGAAATCTGAGATATCTTAGTGTCGATATGACTGAACTAGAGGAGGTCTTAGATATTCCTCAATTTATGATTAGCCTGTGTAGGGATGCTTCATGATGAGTCCGTGTAAAACTGCATCTGGAGTTGTCTGAGAAGGAACCTGGGTGGGGTTGCTTCAAAATAAAATCCTGGATAGTAGGGATATGAGAAGGAACCTGGGTAATAGGGTTACTTCGAAATGAAAGCCTGGATAGTAGGGCTATGAGAAGGAACCCGGGTAGCAGGATTACTTCGAAATGAAAGCCTGGATAGTAGGGCTATGAGAAGGAACCTGGGTAGTAGTTTTACTTCGAAATGAAAGCCTGAATAGTAGGGATATGAGAAGGAACCTGGGTAGTAGGGTTACCTCGAAATGAAAGCCTGGATAGTAGGGATATGAGAAGGAACCTGGGTAGTAGGGTTACTTCCAAATGAAAGCCTGAATAGTAGGGCTATGAGAAGGAACCTGGGTAGTAGGGTTACTTCGAAATGAAAGCCTGGATAGTAGGGCTATGAGAAGGAACCTGGGTATTAGGGTTACTTCGAAATGAAAGCCTGGATAGTAGGGCTATGAGAAGGAACCTGGGTAGTAGGGTTGCTTAGAAATGAAATCCTGGATAGTAGGGCTATGAGAAGGAACCTGGGTAGTAGAGTTACTTCGAAATGAAAGCCTGGATAGTAGGTCTATAAGAAGGAACCCGTGTAGTAGGTTTACTTCGAAATGAAAGCCTAGATAGTAAGGCTATGAGAAGGAACCTGGGTAGTAGGGTTACTTCGAAACAAAAGTATGGATAGTAGGGCTATGAGAAGGAACCTGGGTATTAGGGTTACTTCAAAATGAAAGCCTGGATATTAGGGCTATGAGAAGGAACCTGGGTAGTAGGGTTACTTCGAAATGAAAGCCTGGATAGTAGGGCTATGAGTAGGAACCTGGGTAGTAGGGTTACTTCGAAATGAAAGCCTGGATAGTAGGGCTATGAGAAGGAACCTGGGTAGTAGGGTTACTTTATGATGAAAACCTGGATAGTAGGCATATGAGAAGGAACCTGGATAGTAAGGTTACTTCGAAATGAAAGCTTGAATAGTAGGGCTACCTCATTTGATCACGTAGATTAGTTTACCCGTTTGGTTCCGAGAACTGATTTTCCATTAGTTGTCTGCAGATATGACATGTATAGCTTCATGTGTTTAATCTTGAACTGTTGGAATTGTTGATGATAAGCATCTTTCCTGAAAAAGGTACATGATTAATTATATGCGATGCATGAAATGCATTGTGTGATGATATTCTCAAAGTAAATGGGATTGTGCCGTATGCACTTGTCATTTATGTAAATAGGATGTATGAAATGCGAAATGTCGATGAATGTATTTTTGTCTTGGAAAATAAATCCTTGATAAATATTGGGGAGTCACTAAGTCCCGGACTGCTGTTGAAGAGTATGTGTGTCTTCAGACTTTGCTTGGAATGTTTCTACTGAGGATTCCTGTTTTGTTGAGGAGAACTCTGTTGGGGTATGTTGAAAAATATGTGGAGAGTGTTGATTCTTGTTTTGGGAAAAGAGTTTAGGAGCCTCGATTGTCTGTTGCTCTACTGGAGAGTCGAAGTTGAACTGTTATCCGGTCGGGTCCAGGCTTCACAGTAACTTGCTACATTGAACTGTTATTTGGTCGTATCCAGGCTTCAGCGGTTTGAAGAAATTAAGATGTTATTTGGTTCGGTCCATGCTTCGGTGATTAAGATGTTATCTGGTCGGGTCCAGACTTTAACTTGAATATGAGGTATACTACTATCCGGTTGAGTCCAAGCTTCATAGTAACTGACATAGTAAACTGCTATCTGGTCGGATTCCCGACATCATAGTGCTTTATATTGTTATCTATTCAAAATCCAAGCTTCACAGTGTCTTTGAAGAAGTGAACTACTATCTGGTCGGATTCCAGGCTTCGCAACACCTTACTGAATTTGATTATTATCTGGTCGGATTCCAGGCTTCATAACAAATTCTTGAAAGGATGAAATTAAACTGATATCTGGTCGGGTCCAAGCTTCATAACAACTTACTGAATTTAACTGTTATCTGGTCGGTTTCCAGGCTTCACAGTAACTTAACGGGGATTATAGAATAGTCTACTGGGGAAGAGGAACTGTGGTCCTTTGATTTGTAGAAGTCAGAGAGGAAAACTTAAGCTGGGAATCCGTAGTTTGTTGGGGAAATAAACCTTATTGTCAGTCTGTTGGAGAGGCGGAGACTTCACTAGAGAAAATCCTCAAGGATTCTTGAGGTCGACTTAGCTGGGGAAAAGGTTTTAAGAGATTGAAACTCTGGCTGGGAGTCATCTTATGAGAAGGACTTTGGGGAAATTTGTCACTGCCCCTAGTAGCAACTGTTTCTGGCACTACCATGAAATGTTTGACTGTACGTAACCCTCTGTTGGGATTTGTGCTCAATGCCCCAAGTGATTTAGATGGAGACCTGCCCCTGGTTATTCTGCACTTCTTGAGAGATTTCTTGGAATCTTTACTGGACTGCCCCATGTGTGCTGGATAGTGACACGTTATGCTGATAGAAGATTTGTCATTGGAAATTTCATCCCACTTGAAGTGATTTTGTTCATTGAGAGAGCTTTCGTTCATCAGATATTCGTTGTGTGAATTTCTCCGCTGTCAAACAAATAGCTATATGCAAACAACGATATTCAAATAATGCAAAGTTTATGCTTGTCTTGAAGTTTTGCAAATGTGTTTTAACAAGCAAAGAAATTTTGTAAGAAAATTCAAACTCAGGATTTAGAGTAAAGCCTTACAGGAGTCAGGATACCTTTTGTAACAATATGCTTTCGAACTAACCCATGCTTCAATTAGGAATTTTGAAGGGTTGTAACGTGGCTTGGTTCACGTTTTAAGACACAAAGGATAAAGCCTCAAAGTGTATTTGTACCCACCCGTTCTTTGTGATGTTCTTTAGTCCTAAACTCAGTTAATTGTACGTTTGAACTCCAATTGAGTCTGGAATGATGTTTTGGTGATGGTTCAGACAAGTTTAGTTCATCGGAAGGCAGTCATTTTTTGCAACATTTTTCATGTTGTTGGGGATTTTTAGTGACCTATTTTTGATTTTTTATCCCCGACTTTTGCCTGACTATTCTTGTTTTGAGATTACAGTCAGCGGGATGCCTCAGTTTTCTTAAGTCTCATTTGTAGATTTTGACTTAGTGGGCTTTTCTCTAGAGAGATAATGACTGCCTATTCGGTAGGGAACCATCACTGTCTTTTGGTTCCGGGGGAAAGTTTTTGATGTCGCTCGTTGTATTACGAGATGAGAGTTTGCGACTTGAACACACATTTGAATTAATTGAGAGACTATCCTGCCCCAGGTTTTGATTAAAGGTTTCAATTTGTGTACAAAAGAAAACTTCTACTTCTTTGGCTCGAAGGGGTTGACTAGGGATTATATTCCTTATAACTTCAATGTTTAGGATTTGAAAGAAACGCATGTACATCGTCAGCAAGGTCTATCCAAAATCATACTGTATGAGATTACCACATTGTTTTCATCATCCTCCCTCTAAAGGCTTGTAACTTTTAGCAAGAGTTAAATGTCATAAAGAAAGTAGAAAGCATAGTTTAAATATAGTGAAAACGAATGAATGAATTCAAGACAAATATATGCAATGCATTAATGAAACAAAGTTTGATATTAATAGATAATTGTTTGAATAACAAAAGAGATTATAATTGAAGATTCAAATGAACCGAAAATTTCCCCGCCCAGATCGTTACTTCATGTGGATGCCCTTGAGGGGTGATAGAAAAGTTCCGGTTGATCGTCTTGTGTAAACTCCAACACTCCTTCGTCAATTAGTTCTTGAATCCTGTTCTTCAAAGCCCAACAATTGTTCGTGTCGTGCCCAGGACCATCAGAATGGTATGCACACTTCTCATTAGGACGGTAATTAAGAGCAGCAGTGTTGGGATTCCGGGGAGATACCTTTAATGTAATTAGCTCCGCCTTCAACAAGTGTTGTAGCACCTGAGCTAGCGACATTCCAATCCTGGTAAATTATCACTTAAGTGCGGCCTTCTTGCGCTGATTCCCTTATTATTGTTGGCGAGGTTGTTGTTGGACTTGAGACGCGGTAGCAATTTGGAACGGTCTACTTTCCACCACACCGGCTCCTTGTATCATGGGAGGCTGAAAGGTGACTTGATCCCCAATGTTGATCGTTTGTTTCATACGGTTGCAACCGTCTTGATGAAGTTGGTTGACAAGAAGTTTCAACTCTTCTTGTCCTCGAGCCATATTTTGGATAAGATCCATCTGGCCCACCAATTGTCCCATCATTTGGACCTTCATTATGGCTATCTCGATTTGTAGCCGCTCCAGCTGGTCATCTCTGTTGTCCCCAGGATTTCCCATGATCATGCCCTTGGTGAGGAGAGTTTTCACCTCTTCTTGTCCCTTGGACAAATTCAAGAACATCTCTTAAAGTTGGGCGTTTTGAGCCTGGATGTCTTTCACCGTTTGTTCCATATCCATCTTACTGAAATAAACAGTAGGAAGATAAGGGGGCCTGTATGGGAGAAACCTGTCATTATATGATGCATGATATGTGGATGCATGTTTTAAAGGATCTCGCGGGGTTAGTAGTCACTTACAGTTTTGATTGGAGAACTTTTTATCGGCGGATGTCTTTCCACGAGAATTAAGCTCACCATGTCAAGTGGGTTGTAGCCCCTGACTCAAGTTGTTGTACTCGATCTTTGGCAATGTTTGATTAGAGGAAAATAAATCCTTTTGTCCCTTGCTAGACGTCTAGTTCAACGTGATTGTTGTACCCCAAAATTTTCCCTCCCTTTTCATCAACATTTTCTCACCACAAGACTCTTGGAACTCAAGATCAAGTTAGGGTTTGCTCTGCTCAAGACTCCTCTTGCACTGTTGACACAAATTAGGGTTTGAGTTTGCACAAAGATGTTTTGACCTAAAATTCCCAAAATGACTTTCATGCTTCATGTTGGACTCACAAGTTTATCCATACCAAGTTTCAAGCCTTGATTCCAATCCTTGCCCAGTCAATTGGACAGTTGACCTAGAAATCAGCTGTATTGGGGAAAAGAGTCAACTGTGGCCAATTGACAGTCAAACCTCATAATTTTTGACCCACATCAACATAATGAACTCATATGAACCATTTGGTCAAGTTTGGATCACAATTCCACAAGAAATTTGATCAGGTCACCAAAAGGGAAAAATGGTCATTTTTAGGGTTTTGACTGCACAAAGGCAATTTTTGACTGTTTGACCTAACCAATGGCAAACCAAGCTCACATATGGACTCAAGGACTCAATGGCATTGTCTTGACACATTCAACAAGTTCAAAAGCTCCCAAATGCACAGGATTGACAGATGAGTTTTCCAGTCAACTGATCAAAATTTGACTGTATACTGAAAAGTCAAACTTTGACTTTTTGGTCAAAATCAAGTGCCAAGATTCATTTTTCATCAAGACATGTCAAATTATGAAACTTGTTCATCAAGAAATCCAAATTTGCAAATTAGGGTTTAAAATGAGAAAATTTCATAACTTAGAATTTTTCTAAGTTATAAAATTTCCTTATTTTTTCCTAACTTTGTCCCATTTTTTCACCAAGATGCAAATGGATTCAAACAAAACTCAAAACATGAAAGTTGTAGTCCATTTCAAAATCTACAACTTTTACTCACAAGGTTTTCTCAAAGGAAGCTTGTAGCTTAAGTTATGATTTTTGGAATAAAAGTGCAAAACATTTTTAACTTAGAGAAATTTTGACCTATTCTAGGCAGGATGTTTGTCCAACTTCATGGCCACTTTTCACATGGTTCCACTTGGAGTTTCAATTTGCATTACAAATATGGATTGTAGTACACATTCCAAGATTTCCAAATTGTCCAAGAACTTCTCAAACACCCTTTTGGTTAGGGAGAATCGAATTTGCAAAGTTGGGCAAAATTCACTTTTGTTCTTGGCCAAATACATGTTCATAACATTGGCATTTTCAAGTCAGCAAGGTTTATGATGGTTTGCAGGCCTCTAAACCTCTTCACACTCAATAATTAAATGCCTAACCATTGTGCTAAGGTTTTATTTTGTTCATTTGGTCATTACACATGAAACTATCCCTTAAATAGAAAAAGTAAATTTGCCATTTTGGAAAAGATGCACTTTATGTCAAATAACAAATCCAAGAGGCATGGGCAAGATCTTTGAGGCTAGCATTTGTACACAAATCACTCTGATCAAGAACAAGATGTGCAGCATAGATAGAGAAGAGATAGAGGCCTGCATAAGGACTTGAGTTTTACTTACTTCAAAAATAAGCAAGATTGCAAAACAACTCCAATCTCTCATTCCTGTAAACACCAACCAAAACAAAGTTTGCAAACACTTTCCATACATCAAACCAAGCTTGAAACAAGACTCAATCATCCCTAATCCCTCCTCATACAGAAGATCACATTTTTTCTGCAAAATAGGGCACCTGTTGCAGTTTGACTTCCACAAACACTTCCACTCGTGCGTTTTGGCCAAAGCTTGTTCAAACACACTCCCTACCATCCATTGAAGCTATCCCAAGCCCTAGATACAAACTGTAACATCCCTAACCCCTGTTGCCATTTTCATTTTTCAGTTTTGCAGGTGAACTTCCATAGCACGATTCATAGTGATTCAGAGCAAGCCAAGCATAGAAGAAGCATCCTTGGACTTCAGGAAAGTTGTACCAAAGCTCAAACTCCATTGAAGATACCTCCATTGCTGTACACGATTCATGCTGAAGCAGGTAAAAACATGAACTTCTATTTCTCAATATAGGAAGAGTTAGGCTTAGGTTTGTGAATGAAACATGTTCTCCTCATAGCCCTGAAACCATCCATATACTTACTTTTCATTTATATTGAGTATGCTGTGAGAATTTTGGCCATGAACATTGGAGAAAATTTAGGTCAGAAATTGGGGATGAAGAAATTCTCCTTCATTTCTGAGAGTTAGGTCAAGTTTTTTATATGTATGAATCCGTCTCTTGCTGCTCTACATTGTTTGTGTTTTGAGTTTTTGCTAAAAATCAAAGAATCAGGAGTTTGTATTTTGAACAAAGAAGCGCGCGTTTGACAGAAGCTGGAGGAAGAAGATGATGGCTTGGGCTGGGCCTGAGCTATCCTTGCTGTTCACACCCCTTTTTTTCATTTACACCCCCTTGGCCCATTGTGTGAAATATCCATTATTTTTGACTTTTTATTTTTTCTTCTGACTTATTATTTTTTGTCAAAACATAAAAAATATCAAAATTATTTTTCCACACATTTTTGCACTTATTTGGAATTTATTTGTTTTATTTAAACTTATACATGTAAAATAATATATATACTTTTATTTAAAACACTAAAAAATAATACAAAAATATATTTATTTTCAGTTATTATTTTTATTTTACATTTTGAAAACATTTTCTAAAAAATACATTTTTTGTAAATAATTAATATTTTATTTTTGTATATATTTAGTATATTTAAATATATATAATATAAACACTTGTATATTTATTAGAATATTTAGGATAAAAATATAAAAATAATACATTTTATTTTTATTAATATATGACATAAAAAAATACTTTTTTACAATATACTTCTTTTTTTATTTTTGTATAAATTAATATATAATATTGTATATAGTTAATAAATAAATACCATTTTATTCAAAAACTAGGGTTTTGCCCTAAACCATAAAAATATCTAAAAATTGACCTTTTCATTTTTGTTTATATTTCACATAGAAAAATATTTTTCTCATACATGAAAAACCCTTTTTGTGCATAATACATTTTTGCATATTTATTATATTTGTTTAAATATTGTACAATTTGATATTTGTATATTCAATATGGATGTAATAGCTTTAGATTTAATTTCTTGCTAAATATCCCCCCATTCAAACATTTGTACCCCCCACCCCCATAATCATGTTTGTAATAATTTAGGACTTTAAATTTCCGCATTTAAAAGCTTTCAAATTATGCCATGATAGACCTAGGGTTTGTATGCAAATCAAATAACAAATAGCTTGACTAATACAAAGATAAAAATGCATAAAAATGGACAACACCAAGCACACTTGCACCCCTAGGGTTACTCCACTTGTTGCCTTCAAAAATGGGCCATGTTGCATGTTGAGTATCTTTGGCAAAACAAAAACAAATCAAATGATCATAGTCCCTCGATGACGCTTTCTCAAGTTGCCTAAAAATGATCAAGTCCCTTAAAGGAAAATTGCCAAAGACACTTGGCACTATTGCATTCATGGTCTAAACGATGACTCGCGCTTATCCCGTTAACATCCTAACACAAGATTGTCCACCAAATACAATGGTGGAACAATACTGTTAAAAGGGTTAAAACATAGGAATGATCTTTGAGAAATTTAGGGGTAGACCACTCTTAGTTACTTGATCAAACTTGCAAAACACACTTGCCTACTTTCAAAACACACTTCACAACACAATTTCCAAAAAAACAAACTTTCAAAACCTTGAAACATCTTTTAAAAAAAAACAAACACCTTTTGTAAAACATTCGAGTAAAGAATTGTTACAAGGGTTGCCTAGACAAGGAATCTTTTTCAAAACATTTTCAAAACCACACACACAAAGCACCATTTCAAACAATTGAAAGCACCATTTCAAACAATTGAAAGCACCATTTCAAACAATTGAAAATGCAAGGCAAGTGATCTAAGCAAGTAACTAAGAGCCCATGGATAACCATGGATAGAAAGGGTGCTAATACCTTCCCTTTCTATAATCTACTCCCCGAACTCAAGAAAACATCTCAAAGGTTTTTCCTGTGCTTTTTAACCTTTCCTTAGGATAAAATAAAAAGTCGGTGGCGACTCTTGCTAAACCGAAACATTTGCGAAAATAAACGCAAAACCCAAGTCAGTTCTCCCACCGTATCACAGTGACCCTGCATCTTAGGCCCTTGAGATCCTTGAAAAGGTTATTGAAAATGCTATGGTATGATTTTATGTACAAGTATGCAAAGTAAGTAAGTTTATATACAAATAAACATATACACACAAAGCAGACAAATCCTTAGATTTAGGCTTGCATGGAGTTTATAGGTGAGTAACCTCTTGAAGTTTAGTTGGCTCAACCTGTCCTAGTTAATGGTAACCGGGTTCTAAGGGATCTCAATATCACTGACCTTTCCCACAAGTTTCGTTCGACAGGCGATTGACTCGCAACCAAACCAAACTCATGAGTCAAGTCTCAATGAGTGTAGCATCGAGTATCAACCAATTTTAAGCTTTACACCGAAACCGGCTATCTCACTACTTCCTAATGGCCAAGTTGGTCAAGTAAGGTTCTAAGGTCAGTTAGTTCTTCAAGACGCTGCTCAGCGGCCCTGCATTCTCCTCGTTTCAACACAACGGATACCGGTACCAACAAATGTGTCACATTAACGTAGGTATTGCTTAGACCATGTCAGTATACCCCGCACAGTTTCCACAATCTATTGCTACTTACCTAAAAGGTGCCCCAGATCCGGGTAGAGGATCAAAACAAACCCAAACAAGGAACCAATAATGTAAAGCAAGCAATTCAAACAATGAAAGCGGGTAAAGGTGATCTAGCCCTAAGGTAACCCCACTTTTAAATAGGTTCCCCAACAGAGTCGCCAATTCTGTGATACGGTAGGAGAACTGACTTGATTGTTTTGCGTTTGATTGCAAATGTTGCAGTTAGAAAGAGTCTGCACCAAATTTTGTTTTATCCAAAAGGAAAGGTTGAAAAGAATAGGAAAGACCTTTGAGATGTTTTCTTGAGTTCGAGGGGTAGATTATGAAAAGGTAAGGTATTAACACCCTTTTCATCCGTAGTTATCTACGGGCTCTTAGTTGCTTGCTAGATCACTTGCTTTTGC
Organism: Vicia faba; assembly: GCA_948472305.1. Classification (NCBI taxonomy): domain Eukaryota; kingdom Viridiplantae; phylum Streptophyta; class Magnoliopsida; order Fabales; family Fabaceae; genus Vicia; species Vicia faba. The sequence goes on from OX451738.1 coordinate 1,281,371,496, forward strand.
TTAAATGTGTGCATGTAGTGTGGGTTTTGAAACTATTTTGAAAATGTCTTTGTAATGGTTCTCGTTTCTATAAGAACGCGTACAAAGTGTTGTTTCAAAAATAGTTCAAAGAGGTGTTTGTGGAAGGTGTTTTTTTGAAAGAGATTTTGAAAAGGTGTCTTATTTGTAATGGCTCTCGTTTCTATAAGAACACGTACAAAGTGTTATCTTTTGAAAATGTTTCAAAGAGGTGTTGGTGTATAAAATGTTTTTTGTTGTGAGCAAGCGTGCAACTAGGAGCGAATCCACCTACTCAAAAGGTCTTAAATGTTTTTTTCTCCTCCTTTAGATGTTGCTATCTTACCATTGATTGATAAGAAGCCCCATCCTTGGATGTAAAGGGATGGGCACGAGACGTTTGTATAGTCATAGAAGGCAACCCATGGGACGTTTTAGCAATGTCGTTTTAGGGACTAGATCGTTTACCGAAGGGAACAACGAGGGTCATCGAGGGACTACGATCTTTTATCGAGGGATTTTCTAAAACGCCCATGTTCGAGGGACATGACTATATTCCGATAGGCAATAAGTGAGATTACCCTAAGGGTGCATGTGTGAATAGTGTGTTTGATTGCATGCATTTAGTCTTTGATTTTTAGGTTCTCTACTTGTTGATTTTTATCTTGCCATACATCCTAATTACTAACATTTATATGAAAGTGATAAATTGCGGAAAGTAAAGATTCTACGTTATTACAATACAATCATTAAGGGGATGGGTGTACAAATTTACAAATGGGAATTGCATGAAATTAAAGTCCTAATTATATATTACAACCATATTGAAATAATGTACAAGAATTGAAATGGACTTGTTTTGTTTTTTGCAAAGAAGTTAGTTTACTTAAGAAAATATTTTGATCTTTTTGTTCTAAAAGAAATAAAATAAAACATGTGAATATGAAATATTTTTGATTTTTTTGGTTATTAAAAGCAAAAATAAGATAAGTAAGAGAAAAAGGAGTCAGAATCAGCACATTACTGAAACGAGGAGGAACAAAAGTTCTGACTCTGATACGCTGCAAGAGAGAAAATGTTAGTAGACAAGTAGAAAGTCAGAAGTTCTGGGCCTGGGTACACCAAGTTATAAGGTTGCCGGGAATAAAGGAAAACCTAGAAGTTCTGATTGTTGAGAGGGTTCAGAAGCTATAGTGTAGCAGGGAACCTAGAAGTTCATATATCACTGGCAAGTCAGAAGTTCCGGCTATTTGAGAGAGTGGGGTGATAATGTTGTTGGGTAAAGTTGTCTAGAAGTTCTGATTTAGGAATATTGTTTGACAGATAAATGGGTGAAAATGTCACTAAATAAACCTAAAAAAGATGCATCTAGGGCTACAACCCAGGACCCTTAGCACTAATGTCTTATGCGCACGCTTTCTACCACTTGGGTGGATGTAAATCCGGTATTAGAAACAAAAGCATAAACATGTATCACAAAGTAAACTCTGATGATGAATTTCCTCTCCTTCTCCATGCAGTCAGAGCATCTGCAGCTTAATCATTTATAAAAAAAACAGAAAATGCACACATAGAAGGTATGGCAGGTTCCATCATGGTTTCAGAAATATAAAGTATCAGAACTGTACATCAGAAGCAAGTATGAATTTTGCTAATCCTAATTCTGAATCCTAATTTCCTTAAGAAGTTCTGAACTTAAATTCTCTCTACTTAGATAAAAATACATGCAATCTGTGAATATGTACAGAATCAAAGCCAGGATGTCTACATTGTATTTTGAACATGCAAATCTAACAATGCCTAAGTAATATGATGAGAGTCAGCAGAAGCTTACCTTGCAGCTGGAAAAGGTCATGTGAATTGGAGCCTGGTTCTGACTGCTTGTAATGTTCTGATCGCCTTCTTCATGTGCTCAGCAGACGGGAACAACCTTTAACTTGGGTTATGAATGGTGTATGAATGATTTGGTCAAGAAACACTTGAGGGAGATTGGAGTTTGAATGCAAGAATAAAAAACTAGCAGGTTTTGTATTTGTGTTTGCAGTTTTGGATTTCTGGAATTTTTTAGCAAGGTTTCAAAACTTTTCCTTTCAATTTTTCTGACCCCCCTCTTTCACAGTTGCAAATGAAATTCAATTTATAGGCAAGAACTTTGTAGCTTGGAGAAGTCAAAAGTACCAATATCATGCTAGCGTGCTGGCTTGTTCTTGAAGCAAGATAAACAAGTATAGTGGTTAGCAACTTTTAATCATGCCTAAGCTGGATTTGTAAGCATGAATTAAGGAATAATACCCTCAAAAGCAAAAGCAAAGCATGGGCGCATCATACTCTTGTATAAAAGTTTTCTTTTTCAAGGACACCAATGTACTTCTATGTCACACGTGGGGAAATCCTTTGGATAAAAACTCAAAAGTGGTTGTGAGCATTAAATTATGATGAGATTTATCAAACTAGAAATCCTGCAATGTGAGATTATGCATCATAACTTAATTTTTCTCAGAAGTTCAACATTAGCGCAACTTAGAACAAACATCCAACTTCTGATCCTTTAATCTCCTTGCTCCAGCATGTTCTGGGCGAGTTCTTAAACTCTCCAGAAAGCTTATGACATGCTTTATAAGCCCTCTTTGAATTACGCTTGCAACTTCTGATTGAACCTACGTGAAAACTGGCCCAGAAGTTGTAGACAACTTCTGACTTGAAAATGCAGAGTTTACTAAGTGCCTAAGCTTCAGACGTATAACTTTAAATCCTAAAACTTCTAAAAGAAGTTCTGTTCTGCAGTGTTTTGGGTCTCATTGAGATCTAAAACTCTTGTGTTAAAAGTTCTTGCAGAATCAGCTTGCATCATGGTGGAAATCTAGCCAGAAGTGCTGAGCTTGTCATATTTCTTAAACACTTAGAAAAATTCTAAGTATTTAGAATTTTGACTTTTCCAAAGTAATTTTGACTTTTTAATTTCTTGATGAAACAAACTTCATATTTCAACATGTCTTGACGAAATATGACTATTGAAACTTGACTTTGATCCAAAAGTCAAAGTTTTACTTTTTAGTATGTAAATGACCATTTTTCCATTGTGAATGACTCTTTTTGGATATTTGTGATTCAAGGCTTGGAATTGGATAGAAGCAAACCTGAGGGTCCAGGATGATCCTTTGATAAATGAGAGGGCAAATTTTGGGGTACAACAACGTGTTTTCTTAGGATTTTTAGATTAAACAACCAGTTATTATCTTGAATGGATGAATCTTGGATGAACATTCATGGGTTCTACAATGAATATTCATGGATGCTCATTGAAGTTCATGGTTGTGGATGAAGTTCATAGCGTCGGGGTCATCCTCCCTGGATAGTAGGATGGATTCATGAAGATTTTCCCGTTTGACCAAATGTCCCCGAGTAGGATGCAGTTTGTTTCAGTGTGGCAGTCGAGGGCTTGGGTCAAAGTCTGTTCCTCGATGGATTCATCGCCCTTTCACTAGATTTTTCGTGGAAGGGTGAATTTGATGATGTCGAATTCACTATTTCCCCCTGCTTTTCAGGTATAATGACATAGTCATTCGAGGAGGACACTGTGCCCGACAATCATGAGGAAGAAAACAATGTCGTGAAGGACCCTCTGGCCTGTTGTAAGCCCTCTTTGAATTACTCTTGCAACTTCTGACTGAACCTACATGAAAACTGGCCCAGAAGTTGTAGCAACTTGTGACTTGAAAATGCACAGAATTTACTAAGTGCCTAAGCTTCAGAGACGTGTCTTTGAAGACGTATAACTTAAAATCCCAACACTTCTAGAAGGAGTTCTGTTATGCAGTGTTTTGGGTCTCATTGAGCTCTAAAACTCTTATGTTAAAAGTTCTTCCAGAATCAGCTTGCATCATGGTGGAAATCTGGCCAGAAGTGATGAGCTTGTCATATTTCTTAAACACTTAGAAAAATTCTAAGTATTTAGAATTTTGACTTTTCCAAAGTAATTTTGACTTTTGAATTTCTTGATGAAACAAACTTCATATTTTAACATGTCTTGATGAAATATGACTCTTGAAACTTGACTTTGATCCAAAAGTCAATGTTTGACTTTTCAGTATGTAAATGACCATTTTTCCATTGTGAATGACTCTTTTTGGATATTTGTGATTCTAGGTGTTGTACCCCAAAATTCGTCCTCTCATTTTATCAAGATTTTCCTCACAAGACTCTTTGGACTCCAGACCAGATTAGGGTTTGCTCTGCTCAAGACATCTCCTTGCACTGCTCAAGACATCTCCTTGCACTGATGACCTGAAATTAGGGTTTGAGTTTGCACTGTGTTTTTTGGACTTTCAATGCTCAATGTGACTTTCATACTTCATTTTGGACCTATAAGATTGCTCATACCAAGTTTCAAGCCTTGAATCACATTTTTGTCCAGTCAATTGGACAGTTGACCTAAAAATCAGCTCTATTGGGGAAAAAGTCAACCATGGCCAATTTACAGCCAAACCTCATAATTTTTTATCCACATCAACATTATAGACTCATATGAACCATTTGATCAAGTTTGGACCACAACTCCTCAAGAAATTTGATCAGATCATCAAAAGGGCAAAATGGTCATTTTTAGGGTTTTGACTGTAGAAGGGCAATTTTTGATTTTTCACCTAGCCAATGGAAAATTGGGTTCAAGCATGGTTTCAAGAACTCAATGGCATCATCTTGACCTAATCACAAGGTTCAATAGATCTCAAATGCATTGGATTGACAGATGAATTTTCCAGTCAACTGATCAAAAATCAACTGTACACTGAAAAGTCAAACTTTGACTTTTTGGTCAAAATCAAGTGCCAAGGGTCATATTTCACCAAGATGTGTCAAAACATGAAACTTGTTCACCAAGAAACTTAAATTTGGAAATTAGGGTTTAAGTTTGAAAAAATTTCATAACTTAGAATTTTTCTAAGTTATGAAAATTTCTTATTTTTTTCCAACTTTTCCCAACTTTTTCACCATGATGCAATTGTATTCAAACAAAACTTACAACATGAAAGTTGTATTCCTACATGAAATCTACAACTTTGATTCACAAAGTTTTCCCAAAAGATGCTTGGATCTCAAGTTATGATTTTGTGAATAGGGGTCCAAAAACTTCTTAACTTAGTGAAATTTTGCCCTAGTTTAGGCAGATTTTTGACCTAACTTCATGGTAACTTTTCACCTAGTTACAAATGGAATCTCAAAATTAATTTCAAAGATGTATTGTAGAGCATGTTACAACCTTTCCAAAATGTCAAATAACTCTCCAAGATCATTTATGGTTAGGGAGAATCGTAGGAATAAAAATGGAAATTTCTCACTTTTGTCCATGGCATTTTTCACATTGATACAAGTTGCAAATCTGTCCTAAGCATGCTTGTACTTGGTTTACAGGTTCTAATCCCTTCTACACTCCTTAATTTAATGCAAATACATTGGACAATGGCATTGTTTTGATCTTTGAAGCTTTGTACAAAGAATTATTCCAAAAATGGCATAAAGGTTGCATTGCTACTTTGATAAAGCATACTTTGGATCAGATGGTTGCAAGTGTAAGGCTTGAGCAACATCTTTAGGCTTTGGATCTCTTTCCGTACCGTTTTAGGGAAGTTGATGGAGAATAGGAATCCTCAGGAGTTGAGAAAATTCCTCCAAAGTAGGCACAAGCTGGTAATCAGGAAATGTGAAACAGTGGTGTAGGGGGTCAAAGAACTGGAAGAGAACTTTCACCATGTCTTCTTTAATGTTGGGGTTGACCAAGCAGAGAAGACGACCATGCCTCTCGGTGAATGAAGAATTCTCAGGAATCTTGGAAGCAAACTCCTTGAGTTGATGAGGAATTCTGACAACGTTGACCTGAATTGTTTTCCCGCGGAGTGAATCCATTACCTACAAAACAGGAACAAAGATGAAGATACAAATCCTTGAAATGGTTAGTGGATGCACATGATGCTTTATGATGCTCATGATGTTATGCACAAGTATATATGTACAAACAAGTCACACAAGATCCTAGTTTCAGGCTTGCATGGGGTTTCATAGGTAAGTACCCTCTTGAAGTTTAGTTGGCTCAACCTGTCCTATAAATAGTAACCGGGTTCTAAGAACTCAATATCACTTGATTATTTTCTGTGTTCATTGTTTCAGTTTAGCCACTTAACTGGAGACTGAAATATTCCAAGAAAACAACCCTCAATGAGTGTAGTATCGAGTATCTACCAACTTCGGACTGCACTAAAGCCGGTCATCTCACTACCCCTAAAAAAAGGCCAAGTTGGTCAAGTAAAGGTTCTAAAAGTACATTAGTGCTTCATGACATCACTCAAAGGACCCGTATTCTCTTTGATTAACTCAAAGGCTACCGGTACCCACAAATATGTCGCACTAATATAGCTATTGCTTCAACCATGTCGGTATACCCCGCACAGTTTCCACAATGTATTGCTATTTACCTATGAATGTTTCCCAAATCCGGGTAGAGGATTTCAAACCCAAACAATAGAACCAAATGTAAAGCAATCAAATCAAGCAAGATAAGCATGTAAAGGTGATATAAACCCTAAGGTAACCCCACTTTTATAATATTCCCCAGCAGAGTCGCCAGTTCTGTGATGCGGTGGGAGAACTGACTTGAGGTTTTGCGTTTGTGTTTGCAAATGTTTCAGTTTAGCAAGAGTCGCCACCGACTTTTTATTTATCTAAAGGAAAGGTCAAAAAGCACAGGAAAGACCTTTGAGATATTTTCTTGGGTTCGGGAAGTAGATTATGAAAAGGGAAGGTGCTAGCACCCTTTTCATCCATGGTTTTCCATGGGCTCTTAGTTACTTGTTTTAGATCACTTGCTTTTGCTTTTCAATTGTTTGAAATGGTGCTTCGTGTGTGGTTTGAAAAGTATTTTGAAAAGAGGCCTTCATTGTGGCAACCTTTGTAATGATTCTTGTTTGAATGTATACAAAGGTGTTTTATCTTTTGAAAAATGTTTCAATGTTTGAAAGTTTGTTTTGGGAAAATATTTTGAAATTATGTGTTTTGAAATTAGCAAGGATGTTTACAAGTTTTGATCAAGTAACTAAGAGTTGTCTACCCTATCTACTCAAAGATCTTTCCTACACATTTTTAACCCTTTCACATTGTTGTTTTACCATTGCATTTGGTAAACAATCTTGTGTTTGGATGTTAAACGGGACAAGCGCGGGTCATCGTATTGACCATGATAGCAATAGTGCTAAATATCGTAGCATTTTTTTGTTTGAGGGACTAGATCATTTTGTATAGGCAACTAAGATAACGTCATCGAGGGACTATGATCTTTTGTTTGTTTTTGTTTTGCCAAGATATTCAACATGCATGCCATGGCCATTTTAAAGGCAACAAGTAGATGAAAACCTAGGGGTGCATGTGTGCATGGTGTTGTCAATTTACATGCTTTTATGTCTTGTATTAGGTCTAGCTATTTGTTTTGATTTTGGATATTGCATACAAACCCTAATCTCTATCATGGCATATTTGAAAGCAATAAATGCGTAAAAGTAATCTAAGCTATTACAACATTGATATGGGAGGGGGATACAATTTTGAATAGGGGATTATTTGCAAGAAATTAAAACCCTAAGATTATTACAACCAAATTGAATTCTTTGTTCAAATAATAAATAAGCAAATATTTAAATGTACAATTAAATAAATATGTAATATATTATAAATATGCAAAAATGTTTTTGTATTATTTTTATATATGTAAAAATAAAATATTTAATGCATTAAAAATAACAAAATAAAAGATTATTTTTATTAAGGGTGGAAACCCTAATTTGTTTTAAGAAAATATATATATATATATATATATATATATATATATATATATATATATATATATATATATATATATATATATATATATATATATATATATATATATATATATATATATATATATATATATATATATATTATGTATTATTTATTTATGTACAATAAAATAAATAAAATATATATAAATGTTAAAGAATAAAAATAATGTGAGAAAATACTATTTAAGTATATATAAATACTAAAAAATAAAATATAATGTTTTTTATGTTATTTACAAATTTTTATTAAAGAAAATAAAAGTATATATTATTTAATAATTATTTCTTTGTCTAAAAAATAATAAAAATAATAAAATAAAATGTGAAAATTAAATAAAATATTTTTGGTAATTTTTAAAGTTTAGAAAAATAAAATAAAGTCATAAATTAAAAAGAAATGAAAAAATATAAAAAATCAAATCAAATGGGCCAAGGGGGTGTGAGAAGCAAGTCAGGGGTGTCAAATGTGAGAAATAGCCAGGCCCAACCCAGCTGGCCTTCATCTTCAACCTCTGTTCAAAATAAAAGTGCGCGCCTCCTGTACAGATGGCTAACTCCTGCATACGTGCTCTAAAGCAAAAACTCACAACACAAAAGTCATAGCATTTTTCAATATGATTCCAACCATATAAAGAACTTAATCTAACTCTCAAAGAAAAGAGAGAATTTCTCTGGCCCTAATTTCTAACCTAACTTTTTCAGGAAGTTCATCAATCAAATTCTCTCAACACAGTTAACTTAAATGAAATCTATGCATATGTACAACTTAAGGGCAATGAGTACTACATTTTTTATTCACAAACCTAAGCCTAATGATTCCTAAATAGAGAGATATAAAGTTGGAAAATACCTGCTTCAGTTGAACTCGAGTATGGCAATGTGGAGGTTTTCAATGAGGCCTGAGATGTTTGGGAGCTTGCTTGAACTTCCTTTGACCTTCCCCAATGCTTAGTTTGCTTTGAGTTTACTTGAATGAGCCTGTAGAAGTCAACCTGCACAAGCAGAATTTAAAAATGGTGAAGCTTGTAAATGGAGTTACAGTCACTGGCCAATGGTTGGGAGAGCTTAGATGGGTTGTATGGAGTGTGTTGGAAGAGGTTTGGGGAAAAACGTACGAGTGGTTTGTGAGATGGAGGTGCAACTGTAGAAGTTGCCCTGTTTTGCAAGAAGATGGTGTTTTGGAAGGCTTAAGAAGTGGTTAGCTCGTGCTTCTGACTTAAGGAAATATGCAAAACTTGTTTTGAATGGTTACAAGAGTTGGTTTTATCAGATACAAAAGTTCTCTTTGTTTTTGCAAGTTGACTTGGCTTTTAAGAAAAGTGTGAAATGACAAAAGGCAGGCCTGTACAGGCTAGCTCCAAGCATGCACAAGATTGTTTTACCTTTGCCTAAGTTTATGGAGCTTGTTTGCTGCAAAGAGATGGGTTCAAGGCTCAAGGGAAACAAGTTGACATAAAGTTGTGCTTTATGAAAATATCATTGTTGCCTTTTTGCCAAAAATGGATTAAACCCTTGTATAAACTTCCATTGATCAGAATAATGCCTTAAACCATTGAGTTTGCATTCAATTTTTGAGTGTGGAAGGGTTTAAGGACCTGTAAGTAAGTACAAAGAAAGCTGGACAGAAATTGCAACTTGTAGCATAGTGAAAAATGCCATGGATCAAAGTTATTTTTTGCCAAATTCAAACCTTCGATTCTCCCTAACCACAAATGATTTTGGAGAGTTCTTGGACATTTTGGAAAGCTTGTAACATGCTCTACAATCCATATTTGAAATTAATTTTGAGATTCCAAGTGGAACTATATTAAAAATTGCCATGAAGATAGGTCAAAATCTTGCCTAAACTAGGGCAAAATTTCACTAAGTTAAAAGTTTCATGGACCCTTATTCCAAAAATCATAACTTTATATCCAAGCATACTTTGGGAAAACTTTGTGAATAAAAGTTTTAGATTTTGTGAAGGACTACAACTTTCATGTTGGAAGTTTTGTTTGAATCCAATTGCATCATGGAGAAAAAGTGGGGCAAAGTTGGAAAAAATGAGAAAATTTCATAATTAGGTTTCTTGATGAACAAGTTTCATGTTTTGACACATCTTGATGAAAAATGAACCTTGGCACTTGATTTTGACCAAAAAGTCAATGTTTGACTTTTCAGTGTACAGTTGATTTTTGATTAGTTGACTGGAAAATTCATCTGTCAATCCAATGCTTTTGAGATCTTTTGAACCTTGTGATTAGGTCAAGATGATGCCATTGAGTCCTTGAATCCATGCATGAACCCAATTTTCCATTGGCTAGGTTAAAAATTAGAAATTTCCCTTGTGCAGTCAAAACCCTAAAAATGACCATTTTACCCTTTTGATGATCTGATCAAATTTCTTGAGGAGTTGTGGTCCAAACTTGATCAACATGGTTCATATGAGCCTATAATGTTGATGTGGATAAAAAATTATGAGGTTTGATTGTAAATTGGCCACAATTGACTTTTTCCCCTATATAGCTGATTTCTAGGCCAGCTGTCCAATTGACTGGGCAAAAATTTGATTCAAGGCTTGAAACTTGGTAGGGGCAATCTTATAAGTCCAACATGAAGTATGAAAGTCACTTTAGGCATTGGAAGTTCAAAAATCCTTGTGCAGTATCAAACCCTAATTTCAGGTAAACAGTGCAAGGAGATGTCTTGAACAGAGCAAACCCTAATCCTGTCTGGAGTCCAAAGAGTCTTGTAAGGGGAAATCTTGATAAAATGAGAGGGGAAATTTTGGGGTACAACAGCTGCCCCTGTTCAATCTTCTTGAACCTAAAAAGTTAGATTGGCGAGTTTCGCCTTTCGTGACTCGAAGGTAAAAGAGGATTGGACACTAGAGTGCCCGTAAATTTGCACTCGTCAAGAGGTAGTTGAAGAAATGGGCTTAAAGATACCATTTGGAGATGATAGAATCTTGCTGGAGATGGGCTTAAGGATACCATCCAAGAATGTTTGTTGAAAATCAGGAGAATGAACATCAGAATGGTATCCGTATCTAGAACGTATCTGAGTTGTATCTGGAGATTGAATTTGTATGAGCAATGGAATGGCGTCCGTGTCTGGAGCGTATTCGAGCTGTAACTGTATTTGATTCTTGAATGAATATCAGAATGACTACCGTGTCTGGAGTGTATCTGTATTGCATCTGAATCTGAAATCTGAATAAACGACAAGATGTTATCCATGTATGGAGCATCTCTGGGTTGGGGAAATGTTTGAATGAGTGACAGAATGGCTACCGTGTCTGGAGTGTATCTGGATTGTATCTGAAGTTGAGATCTGTATGAGTAGCAGAATGACTTCCGTGTCTGGAGTGTATCCGTACTGTAACTGGGATCTGAAAAGGCAGCAGAATGACTTCCATGTTGTGGAGTGTATCTGAGCTTGAAGTTGATAGTTGAATCTGAATGAGAAATAGAATGGCTTCCGGGTCTGGAGCGTATCTAGTATGTATCTGATTTTTGAAGTCTGAATGAGTGGCAGAATGGCATCCGTGTCTGGTGCGTATCCGGTCTGTATCTGATTGTTGAAGTCTGAATGAGTGGCAGAATGGCATTCGTGTCTGGTGCGTATCCGTATTGTATCTTGACTTTGAATTCCGAATGAGTAATAGAATGACCTACGTGTCTGGGGTGTATCCATACTGTATCTGAATAAGAGATCTGAATGAGTAACAGAATGACTTTCGCGTCTGGAGTGTATTCGTACTGTATCTGAAATCTTTGAATATTTGTTAAAGGTAGCTTTTAATCTTATCCTGAAAAGGGTAAAATGTTAGCTGAAACACAAAGTTATGTTGCATGACATGTATGATGCAATAAAATGTGTTTTATCAATGTTTATGATATATGAATGTAATGTATGAGCATGTAAGCTGATTAACTGTCTTGTTGAGGAAAATAAATCCTTGATAGAGGGAGATAATAAAATACTTGACTGCTGCCGGGGAGAATAAATCCATGACCGCTGCTGGAGATTCAAAATCTTTGATTGCTGAAAATGAGAAATCCTTGGACCACTGTTGGGGATAGAAAATCCTTGGCAACTTGTGGGGGTTAACAAGAACTTTGACAAACTCTGTGGGGATGTGGGAATCCATTAAGTCTGCTCGAGTAACCTGCTTGGGGAATCCAAAGAACTTTGATGACTATAGCTGGGGAGTACACCAATGGGAATCCTTACTCGGCTGGGGAATAGGGAAACTCTGAAGACCTCTACTGGGGATTAGACAAAAGAAAACCTTGATCTGCTGGAGAATAAGGAAAACTCTGATGGCTTTTGTGGAGAATCAGAATGAGAAACTTCAATCTTCTGGGGAATTGAAACCTTGGAGGCTTTACTGGAGAAGTGAGAATGAGAATCTTCGATCTGTAGGGGATTAAAAATTCTGACAAACTCGTGCTGGGGAGTCATGGATACTCATGTAACTTTACTGGGGAATCCAGACTGAGGATCTTCAATCTGCTAGGGGAAAATAAATCCCTGAGGACTTCAAACTGGAGAGTTAAGAATGAGAATCTTCATTCTGTTGGGGATGAAGAACTTTGTGGGGAATAGTTATACTGTTGGAGAGTAGCTACTCTTCTGGGGAGATCAGGACTCTGGGGGAAGAGGTTTATTCCTGTTTTTGGGAAAAAATTCAGGAGCTTGGGTTGTATGCCAATCTACTGGGGAATTATCCTTAGTTGGGGATAAAAAGTTATCTGTTATCTGGGGGGATTTTTCAGATTTTAAGATAACTCGCTGGGGAGTCTGGAGAAACTGGATGGTTTCCGTTGTGAATTGGTAGTTGGAAAATTGACTTCGCTGGGGAAGAAGGTTTCATCTTCGTTGGGGATCCATGACCCAAAGATTTTGCTCCGCTGGGGATTTTAACTCTGATGGGAATTAGAGGTTTGAAATATGGCTCCGCCGGGGATTGGGAGTTTGATGTTTCGACTCTGGCAAGGATTTTGAAATTTAATTCCGTTGGGGATATGTTTTTCAAGGTTTAGCTCCACTGGGGATCCAGATGATTTACTGCAGGGGGTCTCTCTTGGAATATCCTAAAGACGTTTTCCTATCCTTTCAACCCGGTAGTAATTATTCTTTCACATTTCGTTTATTTGTAAACAGTGATTATATTCAAATGCATATGCTCATTTAATAAACCATTGGACATTTTCAAATAAAACATAAGTGTAAAGAAAAAAGAAAAGGAAAATAGTTTTCTGTACTTTGAAGTATCTTTGTATTAACTTTGTGTAAGTATTTTGTACAAAGGAGACATACATCCTAGTAAGAGAATGTTGTCATAAAAATTAAGAAAAATTTATACAAAGATGGCTATGTGTAAAATTCCATGGGGTTCCCATTCTGCTATATCCTTCGTAACTCTGGATATCTTGTCCATTTGCTGCTTCGTCCGAAGATGACTGGATTGATCAGAAGCCAGGAGCTTGTCTGGTGAAGAGATTGTCCTTAAAGTGATCCAACGAGACATAGTCATACGCTTTAATTCCCTAACTTTTTCCTGGACCGCCCTTTCGGGTTTTCAGTCCACTGGGAAACCCTTTTTTGCCCAAGTCGCCCTTTCGGGTTTTCAACTTGCCGGGTGTACAGATTTTTTTTTGATTTTATTCCTAATTTTTTCCTGAACCGCCCTTTCGGGTTTTCGATTCACCGGGATGCCCATTTTTTCCCAAGTCGCCCTTTCGGGTTTTCAACTTGTCGGGTCGTTTATGCGTAGTATCTTTTGACTATATCTGCATTCGCAGGGTGCGGCAGGTCGTCTCCGTCCATAGTGGTCAGGATCATTGCCCCACCAGAAAAGATGTTTTTGATCACAAATGGTCCCTCGTAAGTAGGAGTCCATTTTCCCCTGGGATCACTTTGCGGCAAGATGATCCGCTTGATTACAAGATCCCCGAATTGATATACCTGGCGCCTGACTTTCTTGTTGAAAGCCTTGATCATCGGTTTTTGATACGCCTAACCATGGCAAACAGCAGTAAGTCGCTTTTCGTCAATCAAGTTAAGTTGATCAAGCCGGGTCTGAATCCAATCGTCTTCACTCAAACCAGAATTCTTCATGATTCTCGAGGAGGGAATCTGAACCTCGATAGGCAAAACAGCTTCCATGCCGTATACCAAAGAAAAGGGTGTTGCCCCAGTTGATGTGCGTGTTGTGGTATGGTACCCGTGCAGAGCAAATGGTAACATCTCATGCCAGTCCTTGTAGGTGACTGTCATCTTTTGTATGATCTTCTTGATATTTTTTTTCGCAGCTTCGACAACACCGTTCATCTTTGGCTGATAGGGAGATGAATTGTGATGTTGAATCTGGAACTGCTCGCACAGAGCGGTGATCATAGTGTTGTTCAGGTTTGTACTGTTGTCAGTGATAATCCTATCGGGGATACCATACCAGCAAATAAGATTCTTCTTAATGAAGCGGGAAACCACATTCTTTGTTACAGAGGCGAAGGAAGCTGCTTCGACCCACTTGGTAAAGTAATCAATGGCCACCAGGATGAAACGGTGTCCATTTGATGTTGTAGGTTTGATCTCTCCAATCATGTCGATTCCCCACATCGCAAATGGCCAAGGAGCTGTTAAGACATTGAGAGGAACTGGAGGTATATGTACCTTGTTAGCGTAGATTTGACATTTGTGACAAGTACGAGAATTTTGATGACAATTAGCTTCCATGGCAGACCAGTAGTAGCCTGCCCGTAGAATCTTCTTAGCCATCATATGTCCGCTAGAATGGGTGCCAAAGGTACCATTATGCAACTCAACCATAATATTTTCATCCTCAACCTTGTCCACACAATGGAGCAGAATGCAATCGTGATTGCGCTTGTATAGGATACCATTGCTCAAGAAGAACTTGGCAGAGAATCTCCTTAAGAACTTTTTGTCGTTGAATGAAGCTCCTTCAGGGTATTCTTGTGCTTCAAGATACCTTTTGATGTCATGAAACCAGGGTCGGTCCACTACTTCTTCGGTATTAATCTCAAGACAATGTGCAAGTTTTTCCATCCATTCAATGGTGATTTGGGGAGCCTCATTATCCCAGTTAAGTTTAAACATGGAGGACATTGTAGCTAGAGCATCTGCTAGCTGATTTTCTTCTCGCGGAAAATGCTCGAAGGTAATCTGCTCGAAATGTGGTAACAATGTCAGGACATGTTCTTTGTAAGGGATGAGGTTATGATGTTTAGTATCCCAGTCTCCTTTGATTTGACTGATAACCAAAGCTGAGTCCCCAAATACGATCAATGATTTGATTCCCAAGTCAATAGCAGCCTTGAGACCAAAGATACAAGCTTCATACTCGGCCATGTTATTGGTGCAGCTGAAGCAGAGTCTGGCGGTGAAAGGTGTATGACAACCTTAGGGAGAGATAAGTACCGCATTGATACAGTTTCCAAGTGCGTTGGAGGCACCATCAAAGTACAGGGTCCATCAGGATCCATGTTCAGGTCCGTCATACGGTCTGTTCTCTTCAATGTTGCTCAAAGTCATGATATCCTCGTCGGGGAAGTCAAACCTCATGGACTGGTAGTCTTCGACAGCTTGGTGGGCCAGATGATCGGCTAGCACACTCCCCTTTATGGCTTTTTGGGTCGTGTACTATATATCATATTCGGTGAGGATCATCTGCCATCTAGCGATTCTTCCGGATAGAGCAGGCTTCTCAAAGATGTACTTGATCGGATCCATCTTAGAGATCAGCAAAGTGGTATGTGTCAACATATACTGCCTTAGCCGGCGAGCAGCCCATACCAAAGCGCAACAAGTTTTCTCGAGCAGTGAGTAGCGAGTCTCACAGTCGGTAAACTTTTTGCTAAGGTAATAAATGTCATGCTCTTTTCGGCCAGACTCGTCATGTTGGCCCAATACACACCCTATTGAATTCTCCAGGACGGTCAGATACATGATTAAAGGCCTTCCTTCGACGGGTGGCATCAAGAAAGGAGGTTCCAGCAAATACTCCTTGATTCTATCAAAAGAAACTTGATAGTCATCATTCCATTTAACCACCCGATCTTTCTTCAACAGCTTGAAGATTGGCTCACAGGTAGATGTTAGGTGAGAAATGAACCTTGCAATGTAGTTTAGGCGTCCCAAGAAACCTCTGACCTCCTTCTCAGTGCGAGGGGCGGGCATTTCTTGTATAACTTTAACTTTGGCAGGATCAACCTCGATGCCTTTGTTACTGACGATGAAACCCAAAAGTTTACCAGACCTGACTCCGAAAGTGCACTTGTTAGGGTTCAGTCTGAGCTTGTACTCTTTCAACCTGACAAACAACTTTTGCAGATGATTGAGGTGTTCTTCTTCTATCTGGGAATGGGCTATCATGTTGTCTACGTAGACTTCTATCTCATGATGTATCATATCATGAAACAAAGCCACCATGGCGCGTTGATAGGTTGCCCCGACATTCTTCAGTCCGAATGGCATCACTTTATAGAAGAACGTACCCCACTGTGTAACAAAAGTAGTTTTCTCCATGTCTTCAGGGGCCATTTTGATCTGGTTATACCCTGAAAATCCATCCATGAAAGAAAATACCTTGTGCTGAGCTGTATTGTCTACCAAGATGTCAATGTGCGGTAGTGGAAAGTCATCTTTAAGGCTAGCCCTGTTTAAGTCTCTGTAATCCACGCACATCCTGACTTTATCGTCCTTCTTAGGCACGAGCACAATGTTAGAAATCCATTATGGATAGGAAGTAACAGCAAGAAAGCCAGCATTGAACTGCTTCATCACTTAAGCTTTGATCTTTTCAGACATATCGGGCCTCATTCGGCGAACTTTCTGTTTGATTGGTGGACAGTCTTCTCTTGTAGGGAGACGGTGAACCACAATATCTGTATCCAGTCCCGGCATGTCCTCATAGGACCAGGCGAAGATCTCAACATATTCGTTCAACAGTTGAACTAAGCGCTCTTTGACATTTGGCTCTAGGTTGGCACCCACTTTAACTTCTTTTCTATATTCCTCCGTTCCCAAGTTGATAGTCTCTAACAACTCCTCGTGTGGTAGAATAGCCCTTTCTTCCTATTGTAGCAGTCTAGCCAATTCTCCAGGCACTTCACAGTCTTCATCACCTTCGTATTCGGCATGATTGACCAGATCTTCAGAGTCGCTGAAGGCCATAGCATAATTATTACCCATGGAATCCAGAGTTGATGGGTACCTGCATTTGTAAGTGTGGGTGTGTGTAAGGGATAGCCAAATAAAATGCGAAAAGAAAGAAAATGATCACAAAAGTTTATATGTGAAAACGTCCATGATTCATTAAAATGGTATATGAAGATGAAAGATCAAACCATTACAAATGGACCTATATGCCTCGGGTAAGGCATAAGATAAAAAGTGTACGAATTGTTTAGGAATTATTACAAACCAACAGAAATGTTCGAAAGATAAATTACTGATTGATGAAAGTAATGGGAATAAAGTCCTTTGCCTCCCAATTGCACAAGCCTCCTTCAACGGTAGGGAAAATTCAGTCTTCAAGGTTGCTCTCCTCTTCACCATCTTCCAAAGCACTGACTCCATGATGAGTGATCTTCACTGGTGGTCCTCCAGCCTGGGAGCCACGCACAACCTTCTAACTAGCAGCAGTGAAACCCAAGCCGAATTTATCTGACTTGAAAGGAAAATCAGGAAGTTTCCCCCAAATCGTGCTTTCTCCTTCTTCAATCACAGCCTTTGCATCTTTCAAAGAAGACATCCGAGGCAGAGTCCTGGTAATAATGGGTACAGAAGGCACTGCTTTGGTTGCTGCAACCTCTTCAGAAACTTGCTCGAATTGTTGAAAGGGGGTCTCGATGAATTCACCATCCAATTCCACATAGCGGAAAGAATTAAGATGGCTTATCATGTATTCCTCCTCACCGAGAACAGTCACAAATTTCCCCTGAACAGGGTACTTGAGCTTCTGATGCAGAGTTGAAGTAACGGCTCCAGCATGATGATTCCAGGGTCTTCCTAACAAGCAAGAATAGGAGGGATGGATGTCCATGACATAGAATGTGGAGTTGAAGGTTTCAGTTCCCACTTTAATCGGGATGTCCACCTCCCCGTGGACCATCCGCTTAGAACCATCAAAGGCTTGATAATGATGTTGCTGGGCCTCAAGGTTAAACCTTCAAAATCTAGCCTATCCAATGCCTTCTTTGGTAGGACGTTCAGCGATGAACCAATGTCTACCAGAACATGTGCAAGAGTAGTCCCTCTGCATTCCACCGAGACATGCAGGGCATCATTATGCTTTCTCCCTTTGATTGTTAGATCAACGTCGGAGAACCCTAGCCCATTGTCGGTTGTTAGGCTAGCTACACATTCTTGAAATTGATCCGTGGAGGTTTCCGGGGGCACATGGGCCATCTTCAAGAATTTGATCAAAGCTTTGGCATGAGCTTCTAAGCAAAGCAGCAGTGCCAAAATAGAGATTTTTGAGGGGGTTTGCCCCAGTTGCTCCACAACATTATAATCGCTCTTCTTGATTATTTTCAAAATCTCTTCCATTTCTTTCTGAGTGGTTTCAGGGATGACCATCGGCTGAGCCCTCGTCCTGACAGGCTCTTCTTGGATCCCTTTTCCTCTATCATCAGCAGCAGCAGAGGGGACAACCACAGGAGTCAAAACTTCTTCCATAACTGGAGTTCTCGCAGATATGTTGATCGGTGCAGGAGTAACCTTAGGAGTGGCTGAGGGTCCGAAGATTGCCTTTGGTGGCACAATCTTCGGAGAGAAAATTCTTCCACTATGGGTGATTTTACTCGTTCCGGCAATGTTTCCAATGTCGGAAGTCTCTTCATCAGAACTCTCTTCGGTCGATTCAATTTGCTTAACACCGTGGTAGAAGATATCTCCTCCGTAATTCCACAGTATTGATTTGTTGGACTTGTACGGGATAGGCCCGACATAGTTATCTTCAGCGGTACAATCTTCGGATCGGATGTAATCTTAACAAGTCTTTTGGAGACCTTGGAAAGATTGGCGGATATGGTAATTATCGAAACATCATTAACAGGAGTCGGAGTAACATGAGTCTTTTCAAAGAGGATTTCTTGATTATCCATTAGGCGTTGGATGCCTTACTTCAACAACGGACAATTGGTCAGTAAGGAGGAACAGATACAACAATCTTCTTCACAGTCTGGGAAAATCCCAGCCTTCAATAGATTAAACTTGATCATTGGTAACGGAGTCATCAAATCATCAACAGTAGCAACATAAAGATCTTCTTCAACAACATGGACATTATGACCATGTTTTGGCATTGGAGCAGAGATCAAGTTAGGCTTTTCAGGGGCGTCGAATTCCACCTCTTTAGCATCTATCAAGTCCTGGATTTTATTTTTGAGGGCCCAACAATTGTTGGTGTCATGCCCCGGGCTGTCAGAATGATAAGAACACTTGGCATTAGCATGGTAGTAAGGAGAAGATGTATTCAGATTCTTTGGCGCCTCTTTCAAACTTGCAAGGTTTAACTTCAACAGATGAGGGAGAACCTGAGCAGGTGTCATATTGATCCAAGTTAATTGTCGTGCAGGCCTTTCCATCCTTGATTGGTTGGTTCTAGGTTGAACATTTCTGGGCTGATCAGCTGCAGACTTCTGAATCATTACAGCCCCCACCGCTGGCCGGCACTCAACTCTTCCTTGAATTCTTTGAGAATAGACAGCTGATACCTCTTTCTTTGCTGGAAAGGTCTTTTTGATGGCAGCGGAATTAGATGCATCCTTTTGAATTTTTCCGCTCTTGATTCCTGCTTCAACCCTTTCACCAGTCAGAATTAACTCAGTGAACCCCGCTGACAAACTTCCAATCAGGTGATTGAAAAATGGACCTGATAGTGTACCTAAGAACGTATCAACAAGCTCCCTCTCAGACAATGGTGGCTGCACCCTTCCAGCCAAGTCTCTCCATTTTTGGGCATACTCTTTAAAGCCTTCATTTAATACCATTCCCATACTCTGTAATTGAGTACGGGTTGGTGCTAGATCCGCATTATATTGATATTGTCTGTAGAAGACAGCAACCAAATCCTCCCAGTTGTGCACATCAGATCTCTCTAGCTGGTAAAACCAATCCAACTGTGTCCCCGAAAGACTGTCTTGGAAGAAATGGACCCACAAATCCTTATCAGAAGAATGCGGTTGGATTTTTCTGACGTAAGATCGCAGATGCATCTTTGGACAAGACAAACCATCGTACTTAGCAAATATAGGCACCTTGAACTTAGGGGGAATGACAATCCCAGAAACCATCTCTAGATCTTCAAAGTCCAGCCCAGGCACCCTCTGTACCTCCATGGCTGCCAGACGCTCTTCCAGATTCTTGTACTTGTCATATGCAGGTGGGTACTATTGCTCAGAATAATCTTCATCCTCTTCTTCTTCTTCTTCTCCCTCATACTCAGGTTGCACTGCAGCTCCCTTTCCTGCCCCTTCATTAGATGTTGAGGAGAAATCAAGGACTCTTCTAGCTTGGCCTTTAATTCTTCTACCCAGAGTAGCCACACCAACTCTTTTCTTTTTCTTTTTCTCCTTTTCTTTCTCCAGCAAGGTTTTGAGATCCTCCTGACCCTTTGCCAAAGTCATGAGTAGTTGTTGGAACTGTGAATTCCGCGCTTGTAAGTCTTTAACCGTCTGCTCTATATCCATCTGGATGAAATAAATAGAAGAGAGATAAGGAAACCTGGTGTGAAGACCTTTTTATGCATATTATGAATGATATGTTTATTCATGTAATGTATTCAAGGATTCAGAAATTAAAATTTGTTGCAAACAAAAAGAGCACACGTCATATTAAGAAGAATTTGTTAGTACATAAATGCCCCATGGGAAAAATAATACAAAATTCTAATGTAAAAAGACGTTGCGCATCCTCTTTGGTGCTATGTAGGTGTTGAGAGTCTTATCTTCGTGAAGTTGGCGAGTAAGTTCCAAAACCTTCTTCTCACTGGCGTAGAATTGGGCTTCAAAAGTATCGCGTTCTCCCTTGAGTTGTATCCAACTCCTTTGCAGATCTTCAAGTGATTTTGGCATGTCAGGATGTAGGAGGGTGTATGGAACCTCTCCTTCCATAACAGGCTCTTTGATCACAAGAAGAATGTAGGGGTAAGGCATCATAAGACTTTGGGCGCGGGTTCATACCCACTTGAGGTAAGGCTCAAGGGGGATGGAATTCTTGTGTCCCAAGGTCTTACTGTCCACTTTGTTGGGCATCCTCCAAGCTCGAATGAACCTTTGTCGAAGTCCTTGATCGTCATTGTCGAAGTCAAAAACCAAGTCTGGAATCATCATGTCATGTGGGCCATCCCTTCGGGCGTACCCAAATTGTCTCAGAGCCAAGCAAGGGTTGTAGGTAATGCCTCCCCTAATTCCTAGTAGTGGGACATTAGGGAATTCCCCACAATGATCAATGATGATAACATTTTCTCTAGACCGAGAACACCAATAAACATCTGAATGTGTAAGGTTCATCAATCGTTGTGACCACCTCAAGCCTTGCTAATTCTTCAAGACTGATTGGGGAAGGTGAGAAATAAACCACCTTGCTAGGAGAGGAGTACAACACATGAGAACACCTCTTTTCCTCATTGTTCGTGTTTGAAATGAGTGGAGGATATCCCCAAGCAATGTAGGCACAAGATTCCGGGACATGAAAATCTTGACAGCACTTACATCTATAAGTTGGTCAGGGTTTGGGAACAAGACCAACCCATAGATGAGAAGAGCTACGATCTCCTCAAAAGCTTGTAAGTCCAATGAATTCCAGCATTCTTGAGCTTTCTCAAACAGAAACTTTGCCAAGAAACCCTTGACACCACTTTTGGTTTCCCAATGACCTTTGACATCAAATGGTTGCAAGTGTAAGGCTTGGGCAACATCTTCAGGCTTTGGATCTCTTTCTGTACCGTTGTAAGGTAGTTGATGGAGAATAGGAATCCTCAGGAGTTGAGAAAATTCCTCCAAAGTAGGCACAAGTTGGTAATCAGGAAATGTGAAACAGTGGTGTAGGGGGTCAAAGAACTGGAAGAGAACTTTCACCATGTCTTCTTCAATGTTGGGGTTGACCAAGTTGAGAAGACGACCATGCCTCTCGGTGAATGGAGAATTCTCAGGAATCTTGGAAGCAAACTCCTTTAGTTGAGGAGGAATTCTCACAAGGTTGACCTGAATTGTTTACCTGCGGAGTGAATCCATTACCTACAAAACAGGAACAAGAAGATCCAAATCCTTGAAATGGTTAGTGGATGCACATGATGATTTATGATGCTCATGATGTTATGCACAAGTATATATGTACAAACAAGTCACACAAGATCCTAGTTTCAGGCTTGCATGGGGTTTCATAGGTAAGTACCCTCTTGAAGTTTAGTTGGCTCAACCTGTCCTATAAATAGTAACCGGGTTCTAAGGAGCTCAATATCACTGGATTATTTTCTGTGTTCATTATTTCAGTTTAGCCACTTAGCTTGCGACCGAAATATTCAAAGAAAACAACCCCCAATGAGTGTAGTATCGAGTATCTACCAACTTCGGACTGCACCAAAGCCGGTCATCTCACTACCCCTAAAAAAAGCCCAAGTTGGTCAAGTAAAGGTTCTAAAAGTCCATTAGTGCTTCATGATATCACTCAGCGGCCCCGTATTCTCTTTGATTAACTCAAAGGCTACCGGTACCCACAAATATGTCGCACTAATATAGCTATTGATTCAACCATGTTGGTATACCCCGCACAGTTTCCATAACGTATTGCTATTTACCTATGAATGTTTCCCAAATCCAGGTAGAGGATTTCAAACCCAAACAATAGAACCAAATGTAAAGCAATCAAATTAAGCAAGATAAGCATGTAAAGGTGATTTAAATCCTAAGGTAACCCCACTTTTATAATATTCCCCAGCAGAATCTCCAGTTCTGTGATGCAGTGGGAGAACTGACTAGAGGTTTTGTGTTTGTGTTTGCAAATGTTTCGGTTTAGCAAGAGTCGCCACCGACTTTTTATTTATCCAAAGGAAAGGTCAAAAAGCACAGGAAAGACCTTTGAGATGTTTTCTTGGGTTCGGGGGGTAGATTATGAAAAGGGAAGGTGCTAGTACCCTTTTCATCCATGGTTTTCCATGGGCTCTTAGTTACTTGTTTTAGATCACTTGCTTTTGCTTTTCAATTGTTTGAAATGGTGCTTCGTATGTGGTTTGGAAAGTATTTTGAAAAGAGGTCATCGTTGTGGCAACCTTTGTAATGATTCTTGATTGAATGTATACAAACGTGTTTTGTCTTTTGAAAAATGTTTCAATGTTTGAAAGTTTGTTTTGGGAAAATGTTTTGAAATTGTGTGTTTTGAAATTAGCAAGGATGTTTGCAAGTTTTGATCAAGTAACTAAGAGTTGTCTACCCTATCTACTCAAAGATATTTCCTACACATTTTTAACCCTTTCACATTGTTGTTTTACCATTGCATTTGGTAAACAATCTTGTGTTTAGATGTTAAACGGGACAGGCGCGGGTCATCGTATTGACCATGATAGCAATAGTGCTAAATATCTTAGCAAGTTTTTTGTTTGAGGGACTAGATCATTTTGTATAGGCAACCAATATAGCGTCATCGAGGGACTATGATCTTTTGTTTTGTTTTTGTTTTGCCAAGATATTCAACATGCATACCATGGCCATTTTAAAGGCAACAAGTGGATGAAAACCTAGGGGTGCATGTGTGCATTGTGTTGTCAATTTACATGCTTTTATGTCTTGTATTAGGTCTAGCTATTTATTTTGATTTTGGATATTGCATACAAACCCTAATCTCTATCATGGCATATTTGAAAGCAATAAATGCGTAAAAGTAATCTAAGCTATTACAACATTGATATGGGAGGGGGATACAATTTTGAATAGGGGATTATTTGCAAGAAATTAAAACCCTAAGATTATTACAACCAAATTGAATTCTTTATTCAAATAATAAATAAGAAAATATTTAAATGGACAATTAAATAAAATATGCAATATATTATAAATATGCAAAAATGTTTTTGTATTATTTTTATATATGTAAAAATAAAATATTTATTGCATTAAAAATAACAAAATAAAAGATTATTTTTATTAAGGGTGGAAACCCTAATTTGTTTTAAGAATATATATATATATATATATATATATATATATATATATATATATATATATATATATATATATATATATATATATATATATATATATATATATATATATATATATATATATATATATATATATATATATATATATATATATATATATATATATATATATATATATTATGTATTATTTATTTATGTACAATAAAATAAATAAAATATATATAAATGTTAAAGAATAAAAATAATGTGAGAAAATACTATTTAAGTATATATAAATACTAAAAAATAAAATATAATGTTTTTTTATGTTATTTACAAGTTTTTATTAAAGAAAATAAAAGCATATATTACTTAATAATTATTTCTATGTCTTAAAAATAATAAAAATAATAAAATAAAATGTGAAAATTAAATAAAATCTTTTTGGTAATTTTTAAAGTTTAGAAAAATAAAATAAAGTCAAAAATTAAAAAGAAATGAAAAAATATAAAAAATAAAATCAAATGGGCCAAGGGGGTGCGAGAAGCAAGTCAGGGGGTATCAAAAGTGAGAAATAGCCAGGCCCAGCCCAGCTGGCCTTCATCTTCAACCTTTGTTCAAAAAAAACGCGCGCCCCCTGTACAAATGGCTAACTCCTGCATACGTGCTCTAAAGCTAAAACTCACAACACAAAAGTCATAGCATTTTTCAACACGATTCCAACCATATAAAGAACTTAATCTAACTCTCAAAGACCAGAGAGAATTTCTCTTGCCCTAATTTCTAACCTAACTTTTTCAGGAAGTTCATCAATTAAATTATCTCAACACAGTTAACTTAAATGAAATATATACATATGTACAGCTTAAGGGCAATGAATACTACATTTTTTATTCACAAACCTAAGCCTAATGATTCCTAAATAGAGAGATAGAAAGTTGGAAAATACCTGCTTCAGTTGAACTCGAGTATGGCAATGTGGATGTTTTCAATGAGGCCTGAGATCCTTGGGAGCTTTCTTGAACTTCCTTTGACCTTCCCCAATGCTTAGTTTGCTTTGAGTTTGCTTGAATGACCCTGTAGAAGTCAACCTGCACAAGCAGAATTTAAAAATGGTGAAGCTTGTAAATGGAGTTACAGTCACTGGCCAATGGTTGGGAGAGCTTAGATGGGTTGTATGGAGTGTGTTGGAAGAGGTTTGGGGCAAAACGCACGAGTGGTTTGTGAGATGGAGGTGCAACTGCAGAAGTTGCTCTGTTTTGCAAGAAGATGGTGTTTTGGTATTTTGGAAGGCTTGATAAGTGGTTAGCTCATGCTTCTGACTTAAGGTAATATGCAAAACTTGTTTTGAATGGTTACAAGAGTTGGTTTTATCGGATACAAAAGTTCTCTTTGTTTTTGCAAGTTGACTTGGCTTTTAAGAAAAGTGTGAAATGACAAAAGGCAAGTCTGTATAGGCTAGCTCCAAGCATGCACAAGATTGTCGTACCTTTGCCTAAGTTTATGGAGCTTGTTTTCTGCAAGGAGATGGGTTCAAGGCTCAAGGGAAACAAGTTGACATAAAGTTGTGCTTTATGAAAATAGCAATGTTGCCTTTTTGCCAAAAATGGATTAAACCCTTGTGTAAACTTCCATTGATCAGAATAATGCCTTAAACCATTTAGTTTGCATTCAATTTTTGAGTGTGGAAGGTTTTAAGGACC
Source organism: Vicia faba (assembly GCA_948472305.1). Taxonomy (NCBI): domain Eukaryota; kingdom Viridiplantae; phylum Streptophyta; class Magnoliopsida; order Fabales; family Fabaceae; genus Vicia; species Vicia faba. The sequence goes on from OX451738.1 coordinate 1,281,397,211, forward strand.
TGTAAGTAAGTACAAACAAAGCTAGACAGAAATTGTAACTTGTAGCATAGTGAAAAATGCCATGGATCAAAGTGATTTTTTTGCCAAATTCAAACCTTCGATTCTCCCTAACCACAAATGATTTTGGAGAGTTATTTGACATTTTGGAAAGCTTGTAACATTATCTACAATCCATCTTTGAAATGAATTTTGATATTCCAAGTGGAACTATGTGAAAAATTGCCATGAAGATAGGTCAAAATCCTGCCTAAACTAGGGCAAAATTTCACTAAGTTAAAAGCTTCATGGACCCTTATTCCAAAAATCATAACTTGAGATCCAAGCACCCTTTGGGAAAAGTTTGTGAAACAAAGTTGTATATTTTTTGGAGGACTACAACTTTCATGTTGGAAGTTTTGTTTTAATCCAATTTCACCATGGAGAAAAAGTTGGGCGAAGTTGGAAAAAATGAGAAAATTTCATAACTTAGAAAATTTGTAAGTTATGAAAATTTTCATTTTAAAACCCTAATTTGAAAAATTAGGTTTCTCGATGAACAAGTTTCATGTTTTGACACATCTTGATGAAAAATGACCCTTGGCACTTGATTTTGACCAAAAAGTCAAAGTTTGACTTTTCAGTGTACAGTTGATTTTTGATCAGTTGACTGGAAAATTCATCTGTCAATCCAATGTTTTTGAGATCTTTTGAACCTTGTGATTAGGTCAAGATGATGCCATTTAGTCCTTGAATCCATGCTTGAACCCAATTTTCCATTGGCTAGGTTAAAAATCAGAAATTTCCCTTGTGCAGTCAAAACCCTAAAAATGACCATTTTGCCCTTTTGATGATCTGATCAAATTTCTTGAGGAGTTGTGGTCCAAACTTGATAAAAATGGTTCATATGAGCCTATAATGTTGATGTGGATAAAAAATTATGAGGTTTGACTATAAATTGGTCACAATTGACTTTTTCCCTAATACAGTTGATTTCTAGGTCAACTGTCCAATTGACTGGGCAAAATTTTGATTCAAGGCTTGAAACTTGGTAGGGGCAATCTTATAATTCCAATATGAAGTATGAAAGTCACTTTAGGCATTGGAAGTCTAAAAATCCTTGTGCAGTATCAAACCCTAATTTCAGGTCAACAGTGCAAGGAGATGTCTTGAACAGAGCAAACCCTAATCCTGTTTGGAGTCCAAAGAGTCTTGTGAGGGGAAATCTTGATAAAATGAGAGGGAAAATTTTGGGGTACAACATCTGCCCCTGTTCAATCTTCTTGAACCTGAAGAGTTAGATTGGCGAGTTTGTCATTCGTGACTCGAAGGTAAAAGATGATTGGACACTAGAGTGCCCTTAAATTTGCACTCGTCAAAATGTAGTTGAGGAATGACTTCCGTGTCGGAGATGGGCTTAAAGATTCCATCCAAGGTTGTTTGTTGAAAATCAGGAGAATGAACATCAGAATGGTATTCGTATATGGAACGTATCTGAGTTGTATCTGGAGATTGGATATGTATGAGCAAGGGAATGGCGTTCGTGTCTGGAGCGTATCCGAGTTGTAACTGTGTTTGATTATTGAATGATTAACAGAATGACTGTCGAGTCTGGAGTGTATCTGTATTGTATCTGAATCTGAAATCTGAATAAGCGACAGAATGACATCCGCGTCTGGAGTAAATCTGGGTTGGGGATATGTTTGAATGAGTGACAGAATGGAAACCGTGTCTGGGGCGTATCTGGATTGTATCTAAAGTTGAGATCTGTATGAGTAGCAGAATTACTTCCGTGTCTGGAGTGTATCTGAACTATAACTGAGATCTGAATAAGTGACAAAATGACATCCGTGTCTGGAGTGTATTTGAACTTTGAAATTGATAGTTGAATTTGAATGAGAAATAGAATGGCTTCCGTGTATGGAGTGTATCTAATCTGTATCTGATTGTTGAAGTCTGAATGAGTGATAGAATGGCATCCGTGTCTGGAGCCTATCTGGACTTTATCTTGAATTGAGTAACAGAATGACCTCCGTGTCTGGGGTGTATCCATACTATATCTGAATAAGAGATTTTAATGAGTAACAGAATGACTTCCGTGTCTGGAGTGTATCCGTACTGTATCTGAAATCTTTGAATATTTGTTAAAGATAACTTTTAATCTTATCCTGAAAAGGGTAAAATGTTAGCTGAAACACAAATTTATATTGCATGAAATGTATGATGCAATAAGATGTGTTTTATCAATGTTTATGATATATGAATGTAATGTATGCGCATGTTATCTGATTAGACAGTCAGTTCTCCCACCGTATCACAGCTAGAGATAAAGAAATCTTGACTGTTGCCGAGGAAAATAAATCCTTGACCGCTGCTGGAGATTAAAAATCCTTGATTGCTGAGGATGAGAAATCCTTGGACCGACTGTTGGGGATAGAAAATCTTTGGCAACTTGCGGGGATTATCAAAAACCTTGACAACTTCAGTGGGGATGTGAGAATCCTTTACGACTTTCCTGGGGATATAGGGATCCTTCAAGTCTTCTTGAGAAACCTGCTTGGGGAATCCAGAGATCTTTGATGACTATGGCTGGAGATTACACAATGGGAATCCTTACCCGGCTGAGGAATAAGGAAATTCCTGATGATCTCTTCCAGGGATTAAACAAAGGAAAACCTTGATCTGCTGGAGAATAAGGAAGGCTCTGATGGCTTCTGCGGAGAACTAAGAATGAGAAACTTTTATCTTCTGGGGAAAATGAAACCTTGGGGACTTCACTGGAGAAGTGAGAATGAGAATCTTTGATCGTCAGGGGATTAAAAATTCTGCCAAAATCATGCTAGGAGTAGTGAAAACTCTGGTAACTTCATTAGGGAATCAGGGATGAGAATCTTCAATTTGCTAGGGGAATTTGAATCATGTGGGGACTTCAAGCTGGCGAGTTAAGAATGAGAATCTTCATTCTGTTGGGGAGTAAAAACTCTGTGGGGAATAGCTATACTGCTGGGGAGTAGCTATCCTTCTAGGGAGTAAGTTCGGGACTCTGGGGGAAAAAGCTTATTCCTATTTGGAAAAGTTCAAGAGTTTGGGTTGTATGCCAATCTACTGGGGAATTATCCGAAGGTTGGGGATAAAAGTTAACTGTTATCTGGTTGATTATCAGACTTTAAGACAACTTGTTGGGGAATCTGGGGAAAACTGGATAGTTTCCGCTGTAGATTGATAGTTGGAAATTTGACTTCGCTGGGGAAGAAGGTTTCATCCTTGCTGGGGATTTATAACCCAAAGTTTTCACTCCACTGGGGATTGGGAGTTTGAAGACTTAACTCTGGTGGGAATTAAGGATTTGAAATATAACTCCGCTGGGGATTGGGAGTTTGTAGTTTTGATTCTGGAAGGGATTTTGAAATTTAATTCGGCTGGGGTATGTATTTCAAGGGTTTTAGCTCCGCTGGGGATCTAGATGATGTACTGCAGGGGATTTCTCCTGGAATAGCCTCAAGACGTTTTCCTATACTTTCAACCTGTCAGTAATTGTTCTTTCCCATTTCGTTTATTTGTAAACAGTGATTATATTCAAATGCATATGCTCATTTAATAAACCATTGGACGTTTTCAAATAAAACACAAGTGTAAAAAGGAAAAAGACAAATAGTTTTCTGCACTTTGAAGTATCTTTGTATTAACTGTGTAAGTATTTTGTACAAAGGAGACAGACATCCTAGTAAGAGAATGTTGTCATAAAAATGAGAAAAATTTATACAAAGAAAGATGGCTATGTGTAAAAAATTCCATGGAGTTCCCATTCTGCTATAGCCTTCGTAACTCTTAATATATTGTCCATTTGTTGCTTCGTCTGAAGATGATTGAGTTGATCAGAAGCCCGAAGTTTGTCTGGTGAAGAGATTGTCCTTAAAGTGATCCGATGAGACATAGTCATATGCTTTAATTCCCTAACTTTTTCCTGGACCGCCCTTTCGGGTTTTCGATCCACCGAGAAACCCTTTTTTGCCCAAGTCTCCCTTTCGGGTTTTCAACTTGCCGGGTGTACATATTTTTTTTATTTATCCCTAATTTTTGCCTGAATCGCCCTTTCGGGTTTTCGATTCACCGGGGTGCCCATTTTTGCCCAAGTCGCCCTTTCGTGTTTTCAACTTGCCGGGTCGTTTATGCGTAGTATCTTTTTACTATGTCTGCATTCGCAGGGTGCGGCAGGTCATCATCGTCCATGGTGGTCAAGATCATTGCCCCACCAGAAAATATGTTTTTGATCACAAATGGTCCTTTGTAGGTAGGAGTCCATTTGCCCCTGGGATCACTTTGCGGCAAGATGGTCCGCTTGATTACAAGATCCCCGACTTGATATACCTGGCGCCTGACTTTCTTGTTCAATGCTTTGATCATTCGTTTCTGATACGCTTGACCATGGCAAACAACAGTAAGTCGTTTTTCATCAATCAAGTTAAGTTGATCAAGCCGGGTCTGAATCCAATCGTCTTCACTCAAACCAGCATCCTTCATGATCCTCAAGGAGAGAATCTGAACCTCGATAGGTAAAACAGCTTCCATGCCGTATACCAAAGAATAGGGTGTTACCCCAGTTGATGTTCGTGCCGTGGTACGGTACCTGTGCAGAGCAAACGGTAGCATTTCATGCCAGTCCTTGTAAGTGATTTCCATCTTTTGTATGATCTTCTTGATATTTTTGTTCGCAGCTTCGACAACACCGTTCATCTTCTGTCGATAGGGAGATGAATTATGATGTTGAATCTGGAACTGCTCGCACAGAGCGGTGATCATAGTATTGTTCAGGTTTGTACCGTTGTCAGTGATGATCCGGTCGGGGATACCATACCGGCAAATGAGGTTCTGCTTGATGAAGCGGGCAACCACATTCTTTGTAACGCAGGCGAAGGAAGCTGCTTCGACCCACTTGGTAAAGGAATCAATGGCCACCAGGATAAAGTGGTTTCCATTGGATGTTGTAGGCTTGATCTCTCCAATCATGTCGATTCCCCACATAGTGAATGGCCAAGGAGTTGTTAAGACATTGAGAGGAACTGGAAGTATATGTACCTTGTCGGCATAGATTTGACATTTGTGACAAGTACGGGAATGTTGATGACAGTTAGCTTCTATGGTAGACCAGTAATAGCCTGCCCTTAGAATCTTCTTAGCCATCGTATGTCGGCTAGAGTGAGTGCCAAATGTACCATTGTGCAGTTCAGCCATGATCTGTTCAGCTTCAATCTTGTCTACATAACGGAGCAGAATGCAATCATGATTGCGCTTGTATAAGATACCATTGCTCAATAAGAACTTGGCCGAGAATCTCCTTAAGAACTTTTTGTCGTTGACTGAAGCTCCTTCAGGGTATTCTTGTGCTTCAAAATACCTTTTGACGTCATGAAACCAGGGTTGGTCCACTACTTCTTCGGTATTAATCTCGTGATAATGTGCAGGTTCGTCCATCCGCTCAATGGTGATTTGGGGAGCATCATTATCCCAGTTAAGTTTAAACATGGAAGACATTGTAGCTAGAGCATCTGCTAGTTGATTCTCTTCTCGCGGGAAGTGCTCGAAGGTAATCTGCTCGAAATGTGGTAACAATGTCAAGACATGTTCTTTGTAAGGGATGAGGTTTGGATGTTTAGTATCCCACTCTCCTTTGATCTGACTGATGACCAAAGCTGAGTCCCCAAATATAATCAAAGATTTGATTCCCAAGTCAATAGTAGCCTTGAGACCAAAGATACAAGCTTCATACTCGGCCATGTTGTTGGTGCAGCTGAAGTAGAGTCTGGTGGTGAAAGGTGTATGGCAACCTTCTGGAGAGATAAGTACCGCGCCGATACCGTTGCCAAGTGCATTGGAGGCACCATAAAAGTACAAGGTCCATCGGGATCCTTGTTCAGGTCCGTCATACAGTCTGTTCTCCTCAATGTTATCCAAAGTCATAATGTCCTCGTCGGGGAAGTCGAACCTCATGGATTGGTAATCTTCGACAACTTGATGAGCCAGATGATCGGCTAACACACTTCCCTTTATAGATTTTTGGGTCGTGTATTGTATATCATACTCGGTGAGGATCATCTGCCATCTAGCGATTCTTCCGGATAAAGCAAGCTTCTCAAAGATGTACTTGACCGGATCCATCTTAGAGATCAGCAATGTGGTATGAGTCAACATATATTGCCTTAGCCGAAGAGCAACCCATACCAAAGCGCAACAAGTTTTCTCGAGCAGTGAGTAGCGAGTCTCACAGTCGGTAAACGTTTTGCTAAGGTAATAAATGGCATGGTCTTTTCAGCCAGACTTGTCATGTTGGCCTAGTACGTACCCCATTGAATTCTCCAAGACAGTCAAATACATGATCAACAGCCTTCCTTCGACGGGTGGCATCAAGATGGGAGGTTCTAGCAAATAATCCTTGATTTTATCGAAAGCAACTTGACAGTCATCATTCCATTTAACCACCTGATCTTTCTTCAACAACTTGAAGATTGGTTCACATGTAGATGTTAGGTGAGAAATGAACCTTGCAATGTAGTTTAGGCGTCGCAAGAAACCTCTGACCTCCTTCTCAGTGCGAGGGGCAGGCATTTCTTGTATAGCTTTGACTTTGGCAGGATCAACCTCGATGCCTTTGTTACTGACTATGAAACCTAAGAGTTTACCGGACCTGACTCTGAAAGTGCACTTGTTAGGGTTTAGTCTGAGCTTGTACTCTTTCAACCTGACAAACAGCTTTTGCATATGGTCGAGGTGTTCTTCTTCTGTCTGTGAACGGGTTATCATGTCGTCTACGTAGACCTCTATCTCATGATGTATCATATCATGAAACAGAGCCACCATGGCGCGTTGATAGGTTGCCCCGGCATTCTTCAGTCCGAATGGCATCACTTTGTAGCAGAACGTACCCCACTGTGTAAAAAAAGTAGTTTTCTCCATGTCTTTAGGGGCCATTTTAATCTGGTTGTAACCTGAAAATCCATCCATGAAAGAAAATACCTTGTGCTGAGCTGTATTGTCAACCAATATGTCAATGTGGGGTAGTGGAAAGTCATCCTTAGGGCTAGCCATGTTTAAGTCTCTGTAATCCACGCACATTGTGACTTTTCCGTCCTTCTTAGGCACGGGCACAATGTTAGAAACCCATTGCGGATAGGAAGTAACAGTAAGAAAGCCAGCATTGAACTGCTTCATCACTTTAGCTTTGATCTTTTCAGACATATCGGGCCTCATTCGGCGGACTTTCTGTTTAATTGGTGGACAGTCTTCTCTTGTAGGGAGACGGTGTACCACAATATCTATATTGAGTCCCGACATGTCTTCGTATGACCAGACGAAGATCTCAACATATTCATTCAACAGCTGAACTAAGCGCTCTTCGACACTTGGCTCTAGGTTGGCACCCACTCTAACTTCTTTTATGTCTTCCTCAGTGCCCAATTTGATTGTCTCTAACAACTCCTCGTGAGGTAGAATAGCCCATTCTTCCTGTTGTAGCAGTCTAGCCAATTCTCCAGGCACCTCACAGTCTTCATCACCTTCGTATTCGGCATGGTAGACCAGATCTTCAGAGTCACTGAAGGCCATAACAGAGTTGTTACCCATGGAATCCGGAATGGAAGGGTACCTGCATTGGTGAGTACGGGTGTGTGTAAGGGATAGCCACCTTTAAACAAATAAAATGTAAAAAGAAAGAAAATGAACACAAAAGTTTATATGTGAAAACGTCCATGATTCATTAAAATGGCATATGAAGATGAAAAATTAAACCCTTACAAATGGACCTATGTACCTCGGGTAAGGCACAAGGTTAAAAGTGTACGAATTGTTTAGGAATTATTACAAACCAACAGAAATGTTTGAAAGATAAATTACTGATTGATGAAAGTAATGGGAACAAAGTCCTTTACCTCCCAATTGCTCAATCCTCCTTCAATGGTAGGGAAAATCCAGTCTTCCAGATTGCTCTCCTCTTCACCATCCTCCAAAGAATTGACTCCATGATGGGTGATCTTTACTGGTGGCCCTCCAGCCCGGGAGCGACGCACAACCTTTTGAGCAGAAGCAGTGAAACCCAAGCCGAATTTATCAGATTTGAAAGGAAAATCGGGAAGTTGCCCCCAGATTGTGCTTCCTCCTTCTTCAATCACAGCCTTTGCATCTTTGAGTGACGACATCTGAGGCGGAGGTCGGGTAATCATGGGTACAGAAGGCACTGTCTTGGTTGCCACAATCTCCTAAGCCACCTCTTCAAAATGCTGAAAGGGGGTTTCGAATTCACCATATAATTCCACATAACGGAAAGAATTAAGATGGCTTATCATGTATTCCTCTTCATCGTGAACTGTTACAATTTTCCTCTGAACACGGTACTTGAGCTTCTGATGCAGAGTAGAAGTAACGGCTCCAGCATGATGAATCCAAGGTCTTCCCAACAAGCAAGAATAGGAGGGACGAATGTCCATGAAATAGAATATGGAGTTGTAGGTTTCAGTTCCCACTTTAATCGGGATGTCCACCTCCCAGTGGACCATCCATTTGGAACCATCAAAGGCTTTGACAAAAATGTTGTTGGGCTTCAAAGTTAGACCTTCACAATATTGCATATCCAATGCCTTCTTTGGTAGGACATTCAGCGAAGATCCAGTGTCTACCAGAACGTGTGCTAGAGTAGTCCCTCTGCATTCTACTGATACATGCAAAACGTCATCATGTTTCCTCCCTTTGATTGTTAGATCAGCATCAGAGAATCCTAAACCATTGTCGGCTGTTAGGCTAGCTACACATTCCTGGAACTGGTCCGCGGAGGTTTCCTGGGCACATGTTCCGTCTTCAAGAATTTGATCAAAGCTTTGGCATGAGTTTCCGAACAAAGCAGCAAGGCCAACATAAAAATCTTTGAGGGGGTTTGCCCCAGTTGCTCCACATCATTATAATCGCTTTTCTTGATTATGTTCAAAATCTCTTCCATTTCTTTTTTAGAGGTTTCAGGGATGATCAACGGCTGAGCCCTCGTCCTGACAGGCTCTTCTTGGATCCCTTTCCCTCTATCATTAGCAACAGCAGAGGGGACAACCACAGGAGTCACAACTTCTTCAATAACTGGAGTTCTCGCAGATATGTTGACCGGTGCAGGAGTAACCTTAGGAGCGGCTGAGGGTCCGAAGATTGCCTTTGGAGGCGCAATCTCCGGAGAGAAAATTCTTCCATTGCGGGTGATTTTACTCGTTCCGGCAATGTTTCCAATGTCAGAAGTCTCTTCATCAGAACTCTCTTCAGTTGATTCAATTTTTTTCACACCGTGGTAGAAGATCTCTCCCCTATAGTTCCACGGTATTGATTTGTTGGACTTGTACAGGATATGCCCCGACATGGTTATCTTCAAAGGTACAATCTTCGGATCGGATGTAATCTTAACAGGTCTTTTGGAGACCTTGGAAAGATTGGCGCATATGGTAATTATCGAAACATCATTGACAGGAGTCGGTGTAACAGGAGTCTTTTAAAAAAGTATCTCTTGATTATCCATTAGGCGCTGGATGCCTAACTTCAACAACGGACAGTCGGTTGGTAAGGATGGACAAAGGCAGCAATCTTCTTCACATCCTGGGAAAATCCAAGCCTTCAGCAAATTCAATTTAATTATCGGTATCAGAGTCATCAAATCATCAACAGTAACAACAAAAAGATCCTCTTCAACAACATGGACATTGTGACCATGTTTTGGAATTGGAGCAGAGATCACATTAGGCTTTTCAGGGGCGTCGTATTCAACTTCTTTAGCATCTATCAAGTCCTGAATCTTATTTTTGAGGGCCCAACAATTACTGGTGTCGTGCCCCAGGCTGTCTGAATGATAAGCACACTTGGCATTTGCATGGTAGTAAGGAGAAGATGTATTCGGATTCTTCGGAGCCTCTTTCAAACTTGAAAGGTTTAACTTCAAGAGATGAGGGAGAACTTGAGCGGGTGTCATGTTGATCCGGGTGAATTGTCGTGCAGGCCTTTCCACCCTTGCTTGGTTGGTTCTGGGTTGATTGTTTCTAGGATGATCAGCTGCAGACTTCTGAATCATTACAGCCCCCACCACTGGCCGACGCTCAACTCTTCATTGACTTCTCTGAGAGTAGACAACTGATACCTCTTTCTTTGCTGGAAATGTCTTCTTAATGGCAGCGTAAGCAGATGTATCCTTTTGAATTTTCCCGCTCTTGATTCCGGCTTCAACTCTCTCACCAGTCATAATCAACTCGGTGAACCCCGCAGACGAACTTCCAATCAGGTGATTGAAAAAGGGGCCTGACAGTGTACCCAAGAATATATCTACAAGCTCCCTCTCAGATAGAGGCGGCTGTACTCGTCCCGCCAAGTCTCTCCATTTCTGGGCATACTCTTTGAAACCTTCATTTGAGACCATGCCCATACTCTGTAATTGAGTACGGGTTGGTGCTAAATCCACATTATATTGATACTGTCTGTAAAAGGCCGCCGCCAAATCCTCCCAATTGTGCACATCAGATCTCTCTAGCTGGTAGAACCAATCTAACTGCGTCCCCGAAAGACTATCCTAGAAGAAATGAACCCACATATCCTTATCAGAAGAATGAGGTTGGATTTTTATGACGTAAGATTGCAAATGCATCTTTGGACAAGACAAACCATCGTACTTAGCAAATATAGGCACCTTGAACTTAGGGGGAATAACAATTCCAGATACCAACCCTAGTTCATCAAAGTCCAGCCCAGGCACCCTTTGTACCTCCATAGCTTCCGAACGTTCTTCCAGATTCTTGTATTTGTCATCTGCAGGAGGGTACTACTGCTCAGAATAGTCTTCATCCTCTTCATCTTCTTCTTCCTCAGACTCAGATTGCACCGCAGTTCCTTTACCTTTTCCTACCCCTTCATCAAATGTTGAGGGGAAATCCAGGACCCTTCTAGCTTGACCTTCAAATATTCTACCTAGAGTAGCCACATCAACCCTCTTCTTTTTCTTTTTCTCCTTTTCCCTTTCCAGCAAGGTTTTGAGCTCCTCCCGACCCTTTGCTAAGGTCATGAGTAGCTGTTGGAACTGTGAATTCCGCGCTTGTAAGTCTTTACCGTCTGCTCTATATCCATCTTGCTGAAATGAATAGCAGAGAGATAAGGAAACCTGGTGTGAAGATCTGCTTTATGCATATGATGAATGAGATGTATTCATGTAATGCATTCAAGGATTCAGAAATTCAAATTTGTTGTAAACAAAAAAGAACACACGTCATATTAATAAGATAGAATTTGTTAGTACATAAATGCCCGCATGGGCAAAATAATACAAAATTCTAATGTAAAAAGACGTTGTGCATCCTTTTTGGTGAAATGCAGGTTTTGAGAGTCTGCTCTTCATGAAGTTGATGAGTAAGTTCCAAAACCTTCTTCTCACTGGCGTAGAATTGGGCTTCAAAAGTATCGCGTTCTCCCTTGAGCTGTATCCAACTCCTTTGCAAATCTTCAAGTGATGTTGGCATGTCAGGATGTAGGAGGGTGTATGGAACCTCTCTTTCCATAACAGGCTCTTTGATCACAGGCAGAATGTAGGGGTAAGGCATCATAAGACTTTGGGCGCGGGTTCGTACCCACTTGAGGTAAGGCTCAAGGGGGATGGAATTCTTGTGTCCCAAGGTCTTACTGTCCACCTTGTTGGGCATTCTCCAAGCTCGGATAAACCTTTGTTGAAGTCCTTGATCGTCGTTGTCGAAGTCAAAAACCAAGTCTGGAATCAGCATGTCATGTGGGTCATCCCGTCTGGCATACCCAAACTGTCTCAGAGCCAAGCAAGGGTTGTAGGTGATGCCTCCCCTAATGCCAAGTAGAGGGACATTAGGAAATTCCCCATAACAATCAATGATGATAACATTTTCTCTGGATCGAGAACACCAATGAACATCTGAATGTGTAAGGGTCATCAACCGTTGTGACCACCTCAAACCTTTCTCATTCTTCAAAACTGATTGGGGAAGGTGAGAAATAAACCACCTTGCTAGAAGAGCAGTACAACACATGAGAACACCTCTTTTCCTCATTGTTCGAGTGTGAAATGAGTGGAGGATATCCCCAAGCAATGTAGGTATAGGATTCTGGGACATGAAAATCTTGACAGCATTCACATCTATAAGTTGGTCAGGGTTAGGGAACATGACCAACCCATAGATGAGAAGAGCTACAATCTTCTCAAAAGCTTTTAAGTCCAATGAATTCCAGCATTCTTGAGCTTTCTCAAACAGAAACTTTGACAAGAAACCCTTAACACCACTTATGGTTTCCCAATGACCTTTGACATCAGATGGTTGCAAGTGTAGGGCTTGAGCAACATCTTCAGGCTTTGGATCTCTTTCCGTACCGTTGTAGGGTAGTTGATGAAGAATAGGAATCCTCAGGAGTTGAGAAAATTCCTCCAAAGTAGGCATAAGCTGGTAATCAGGAAATGTGAAGAAGTGGTGTAGGGGGTCAAAGAACTGGAAGAGAACTTTCACCATGTCTTCCTCCGTGTTGGTGTTGACTAAGTTAAGAAGACGACCATGCCTCTCGGTGAATGGAGAATTCTCAGGAATCTTGGAAGCAACCTCCTTGAGTTGAGGAGGAATTCTCACAAGGTTGACTTGGATTGTTTTCCTGCGAAGTGATTCCATTACCTACAAAACAAGAACAAAGATGAAGATCCAAATCCTTGAAGTGGTTAGTTGATGCATATGATGCTTCATGATGTTATGATGTTATGAACAAGTATATATGTACAAACAAATCACACAAGATCCTAGTTTCAGGCTTGCATGGGGTTTCATAGGTAAGTACCCTCTTGAAGTTTAGTTGGCTCAACCTGTCCTAGAAATAGTAACCGGGTTCTAAGGAGCTCAATATTACTGGATTATTTTTTGTGTTCATTGTTTCAGTTTAGCCACTTTATTGGCGACCGAAATATTCCAAGAAAACAACCCTCAATGAGTGTAGTATCGAGTATCTACCAACTTCGGACTGCACCAAATCCGATCATCTCACTACCCCTAAAAAGGCCAAGTTGGTCAAGTAAAGGTTCTAAAAGTCCATTAGTGCTTCATGACATCACTCAGCGGCCCCGTATTCTCTTTGATTAACTCAAAGGCTACCGGTACCCGCAAATATGTCGCACTAATATAGCTATTGCTTCAACCATGTCGGTATACCCCGTACAGTTTAAACAACATAGTGCTATTTACCTATGAATGTTTCCCAAATCCGGGTAGAGGATTTCAAACCCAAACAATAGAACCAAAGTGTAAAGCAAACAAATCAAGCAAGATAAGCATGTAAAGGTGATCTAAACCCTAAGGTAACCCCACTTTTTATTTGTTCCCCAGCAGAGTCGCCAGTTCTCTGATGCGGTGGGAGAACTGACTTGAGGTTTTGCATTTTTCGTTCGCAAATGTTTCGGTTTAGCAAGAGTCGCCACCGACTTTTTATTTATCCAAAGGAAAGGTCAAAAAGCACAGGAAAGACCTTTGAGATGTTTTCTTGGTTTCGGGGGGTAGATTATGAAAAGGGAAGGTGCTAGAACCCTTTTCATCCATGGTTTTCCATGGGCTCTTAGTTACTTGTTTTAGATCATTTGCTTTTGCTTTTAAATTGTTTGAAATGGTGCCTTTGTGTGTGGTTTTGAAAGTATTTTGAAAAGAGGGATTTGTCTATGCAACCTTTGTAATAATTCTTGTTTGAATGTATACAAAGGTGTTTGTCTTTTGAAAAATATTTCAATGTTTGAAAGTTTGTTTTGGGAAATGTGTTTGAAATTGTGTTGTGTGTTTTTGAAAATAGCAAGGATGTTTGCAAGTTTTATCAAGTAACTAGGAGCATCTACCTACCTACTTAAAAGTCTTTCCTATACATTTTTAACCCTTTGACATTGTTGTTTTACCATTGTATTTGGTAAACAACCTTGTGTTTGGATGCTAAACAGGACAGTTGCGGGTCATTGTATGGCCATGATAACAATTGTGCCAAGTATCTTAGCAAGTTTTTGTTTGAGGGACTAGATCATTTTTGTATAGGCAACCAAGATAGCGTCATCGAGGGACTGTGATCTTTTGTTTTTGTTTGATTTTTCCAAGATACCTAGCATGCATACCATGGCCATTTTTAAGGCAACAAGTGGATGAAACCCTAGGGGTGCTTGTGTGCATTGTGTTGTTATTTTCATACATTTTTGTCTTGTATTTAGTCAAGCTATTTGTTTTTATTTTGGTCTTGCATACTGTTGTACCCCAAAATTTTCCCTCCCATAATCTTCAAAGTTTTGCCAAGCATCACCTCAAATGGTTCAAGGTCTACTCAAGGGCTACACAGTCAACCATCCTCCTAAGCCAGTCAAATTAGGGTTTTGGTTCCTGCAAGGAAATTGAGGTTTTCAAGGGCTCAATCAAGTCCCATATGCTCATACACATTGTCAAGCACCTACATGTCAAGTTTCAAGGCTCACAAGGTCAAGTTACACAGTCAAAAACCATAATTGCTCCACAGTCAACTGCAGGGGAAAAATGGTCATTTGGCAGTCAAAAGTCAAATTTTTTGGTCAACATCTTGTTTTGAAGCCACAATCATCATTTGGTCAAGTCTTGACCATGATTCCACAAGAATGGCTCAAAAATCATCAAGATGCAAAAGTTTCTATTTTTGGACAGTTGAAAAGTCAACTGTAACTTGACCAAGGCATAACTTCCTCATGGTTCATCAGAAAAATCCCATCCAATGCTCATCTTGAAGGGGAGGACATTTCCTACAACTCATCTTCACATTCCAAGTCCAAGAAATGCTCTCACAAAAAGTTATCAATTTCAACATTATAGGTCATTCTCAAAAGTCAACAAAAAGGCACTTTAAGTCAAAGACCATAACTTGAGATTGGTAAATCAAAATGACATGGGACCAAAGACATTGGTTAGAGGACTTCAAGACCTTTCCAAAATGACCAAGAACATGTTCATAGCTTTAAAATTGAGCAAGATATGCATTGGAGAAGTTGGGAAATTTTTGTGAAATGCCCAAAGTAAACTATCCTTGAAATTTCATTTTTGACAAAAGGGCCCCACTTTTTCCACTTGTTTCAGCTTGGCCATGCCTCCCACGTGTCCCACAATTTATTTCAAGATTAAAAATTAATTTTTCCATTTTTATTTGATTTTATTTGATTTAATTCATTTTAAATCTTTAAAATTCAAATAAAAATCAAGAAAATTAATGGAGGGATATCTTTGAGTTTGAATAGCTTTGATACACCGTCATTCACCTTCCAATTTCGTGCAAGGCCTATTCTAAGCAAGAATTCAAATTTTGACACAAAAATGGAAAGTGTTTCAATGGAGGTTAAGGCATGATCTCAAACATGAATGCATAAGGTTAATGGCCATAATTCTGATTGATATCCTTTACATAATACATGTGCAAGCTATCACAAAGGATTCACGACCTAGAAGCACCAAAAACGGCCAAACACATTTCACATTTTCAAGAGAAAAAAGCAAAGCTGAAATCATAGTTGCAGCGCATTTCAAGCCTCTATTTCAATCAAAACACATTCCTTGCATTGCCAGGAATCTCCAGCAATCAAAATCAAGCCCAAACGCGCAAAGAATCATCCCCACGACACCCCACGGTTTGCCCAATATTTGAAAATTAAAACTCCATTTCCATGCCTTTTTAATTCATTTTAAATATTGCTATGCATTGCTGATGTTATTACCAAGCTTCATGTATACTTTAATTTGACTATAAGGCCATAAAATGAAAATCACCATGGGAGACATCTAGGTTTTCCGAAGCTTTCAATTTGGGGTTTCTCGCATACGCAAAAATTGGAACCTCTAAATGCCATGTTTGAATTCAGAAGGACAAGGCGAACCAAATGCACATATCGCGCCTAATTTATGACTAACGAGGAGCTAATCGCTATTATTTGTAGGCTTGTGTTTTGGGGGGGTTTAAAACCCCCTCTATGTATTTTTACATTGTGCAGAAAAGCTTGAAGACGATGGCGTGGCAACCATGCATTGGACCATTCAAAATTCCGCGCGCGTTTTTTGTTTTGTTAGCATATAACGTTTTTATTCTATATAATATTTTGTTTCCATGTTATTAACAAATGCGTTTGAGTGCTTCAGTGGTAACGAGCGTGGCATGTAATCCTTGGGACCTGGGTTCGATTCCCAGGTCCCCTCTCATATTTCATAATTTTGTCCTTAACATGTTTCCATGCAGCGCCTCTTTCAGAGTCCATCATGCACGCTCACATCCAAGCCTGCCACGCGCCCATGAGTTTCAATCTGAAGGTCATAAAGGAGGTTTACCATATGCCTCAGTCAATGACTCCACACTCAAACATGGAAAGTCAACGAGGCCTTTGCCTCAATGGGCCTGAATTCCAGCATTTCACCCCCATTTCTGGCCCAGCACCCCCTCCATTTGGTTTATTATTTTCTTTTCATTTTATTTTTTTTCAATTTAATTTCTAACCCTTTTTTATTTTATTTATTATTAGTAATTAATCAATTAATCATTTTCATAAAAAACCAAAAAAATAGAATTAACATTTTTATTATTATTATTTTGTAAATAAACCATAATTGAATTAGTTTTTTTAATTAGGCCATTTTAACATTCTTCTTTTTAATAATTAAAATAGATTTAGATTTAGGTTAACCTAGAATTTTATTCCTTTTTCTATTTTATTTCATAAAAAACATAAAAAACAAAAAAATATTTTTCTTTTAATTAAAATAATTAATTAATCATTAATTAGTTTTTAATTTCATTTAATTACAAAAAAGACCAAAAATTAATTTCTTTTCTTAAAAGGGTCAACACCCTTAGAACGTTCCGATTTAATTTTTATTCGCGCACAGTTTATTATTATGTAATTGCTTCCGGGACATGTAATAGTAATTAGGACTTTTACTGTTTTTATTTAATTTCCGTACTCATTTACTAAAAAACAGGTCTTTGTGATTTTGGCGATGTATAGACCCGCGCCTTGTAATAGCGTAGGATTTATGTTTCCGC
Organism: Vicia faba; assembly: GCA_948472305.1. Lineage (NCBI taxonomy): Eukaryota > Viridiplantae > Streptophyta > Magnoliopsida > Fabales > Fabaceae > Vicia > Vicia faba. The sequence goes on from OX451738.1 coordinate 1,281,414,263, forward strand.
AATTTACTTTCTGCACCCCTTAACTGCTAAACTTGCATGCAAGAATGTATGGTAAATAAAAACAACTCGTAGCTCACTAATTACAAATACAAACATTAACTGAATACAACACACAAATACACACACCACTTCTAGGGTACGCCTCACTTGTTGCCTTTGAAACGTGGTCGTCAAGTATAGGACGTCTTAGCGGTCCTTATGTCCATGATCCAGTTGCCTCGAAACAGTTGCCCCGAAACAGTTGCCTCGAAACAGTTGCCTCGAAACAGTTGTCTCGAAATGGTTGCCTCAGATTAAAAAAAAGGATCAAGGACATAAGGGTAGCCTCTAAGGTGTCTTACTGTTGCTTCGGTGACCACACTGTCCCTAAAATCGAATTGACCCGAACACCTCCAATGGTGGTGCTACCTACCCCTCAATGGTGGGATAGCACTATCTAAAGGATACTTACACAGCTTAATTCCTTAGGGTAGGTAGATGACTCATGGATACTTGCTCTATTCAAAAACGAATCAAAACTCTTTTCACACCGACACTTTCAAAAAGTTTTCAAAACAATTTTTCAAACACTCTTGAGGACTGATACAAGAGTTATTCCGAAATCTTTCAAAGAAACGTTTTTTTTCAAAACCCACGCACACTTGAAAAGCAAACACTTTTGAAAACACAATGAGCAAGTATCAAAGAGCCCATGGATAACCATGGATAGAAAGGGTGCTAACACCTTCCGTTTCTATAAATCTACCTCCCGAACCGAGAAACATATCTCATAAGGAATTTTGCTGTGCTTTTTTCCTTTCCTTGTTGGAGAAAATAAAAGACGGTGGCGACTCTTGCTTCCGCGACATTTCGCGAAACCAGCGTTAAACAGTCAGTTCCAGATCCACCGATCACAGAACTGGCGACTCTGCTGGGGACTATAAAATTGAGGTGTACCTTAGGATTAGATCATACTTATGTTTTCAATTGCTTTGCTTTGATTGCTTTACATTGGCGGGCTTTGCATCGGAGTTTCAAAGATCCTAACCCGGATCTGGGGATACCCTTTTAGGTAGCATAAGCTGTGAGGGACCTGTCCGGCGTAGACCGACACGGGTGAAGCAGTAACTACGTTGGTGTGGCACCTTGGTCTGTACCGATATCCCTTGTGTTGCAACAAGGAGAATATGGGTCTTCTGAGGAGTCATTAAGCACCAACTGACCTTAGAACCCTAATGTGACCCAACTTGGCCATAGAACAGTAGCAGTATGCTACACCCATTGAGGCTAAACTCTCGCGATGGTTCTGGCCGCAAGAAAAGATTGCGATGCTGGAGTTATGACCGATTGAGGGTAGTCAATGATATTGGGATCCTCTAGAACCCGATTAATTTTTTATAGGACAGGTCTTAACCAACCAAAACTGAAAGAGGGTAGTACCTAAACTTCATGCTGGCCTAAACTCTAAGGGTTGTCTTGTGTGACTTGTGTGCCTTCAAACTTGACTACTTGCATGCTTGTTATCTGACACTTGAGTTTCTTGCAGGTTTTATTTACAGTCCTTAATCTGGACTCATAACAGGGTTTACCTACATTACCCCACGCATAGCATAACATCATACCATCATACCATTGCATGCATCCTACATAAGGACTAATCCATTTCAAGGATCTCAAGGGTCCGTGATGCAGGTCATGATGAATCAAATGTCTAGCAAGGGGCAAAAGGGGATTTATTTTCCTCTAGCCAAGGTTGTCAGGGGCTATGACCCACTCGATATGGTGAGCCTTGACTCTTGAAGAAGGACTCTCAACAACATGAAGTTCCTTCAATCAAGCTACCGGTTTCAAATTCTAACAATTTTTCTTGTCTACCCTGCGAGATCCTTGAAAACATTGCATGCATATCATACATATCATTGCATTACAGGTATTCTTTTTGATAGGTCACTTACCTTCTTCGCTGTTTATTTCAGCAATGGCTTCCCAACAAGATAACCAGGGTCTTCATGCTCAAGAGACCCAGTTCAGGGAAATCTTTTTAAGCCTATCCAAGGGGCAAGAAGAGTTGAGGACACTCCTTATGGGGAATTTGGCCAAGCAAAACCCCGATGATGACAAGGACGAACGGCTGAAACGTCTACAAGCTGAGGTAGATACAATGAAAATCCAGATGCTGGGGAAAAGGGCTCTCATCCAAGGTTTAGCTCGGGAGCAAGAAAATTTGAGGACCATGATCAGTCAACTCCACCAAGACAGATCCAACATGAAGCAACCAGTCCGAGTCAGGGACCAGGTCTTTGATCAGCTTCCAAGAGGACAAGAGTCTGGTATGGTGAAGAATAGACCTCTCCAAATTGCTACCACTTCACAAGCCCAACATCAACCTCGCCCAGAGCAACAGGTTGATCAGAGTAAGCCAAGCAGGTCCAAGAGGCAATTCACCCAGCTTAACATGCCGCTGTTTAAAGCCTTGCAACACCTGTTGAGGTTGAATCTGATTACACTAAGGGCTCCTCCCCGGAACCCCAACATCTCTGCTCCTAACTATCATCCCGACAGAAGATGTGCATACCACTCTGATAGTCCTGGACATGACACTGCCGACTGCTGGGCTCTGAAGAACAAAGTCCAGGACCTGATTAATGAAGGGGCAGTGGATTTCTCCCGAGTGGGTCAGGCTGAATGTGTCTACCATCCCTACCGGATTCACCATTTGAAGTAATAAGTCCTGAGACGAGAAGACCTTTTGTCTATTAGATTTTTTTCAAGTTGTAATTTTCTTTGGATTGTTCAAACATTTTATTCGTATCAAACGCTGTTATTTCATTAATGCACCGCATATGTCTATTTTGAATCAATATATTCACATTCGCTATATTCAAATCGTTCTCATTTTTTTGATGTCAACTCTCAATTAATAATTCTAAGCCTCTTGCGGGAGGATGACGAAAACGATACCGCTATCTTTACAGTATGCTTTTGAACAGACCCCGCTGATGAGGTACAGGCATTGTTTCAATCCCTAAACACTGGAGTTATAAGGAAGATAATCCCTCGTCAACCCCTCTGAGCCAAAGAAGTAGGAGTTTTTCTTTTCGAAATTTAAAACCCTTAATCATAACCTGGGGCAGGGTAGTTCTCTCAGTCGATCCAAGTGCATAACGAATGACATCAAAAGAAGTCCTCTAGAAACAAAAGACAGTGATGGTTCCGAATAATCATAAAGAGAGGCAGTCATCAGTTCTCAAAATAAAATCCCAATAAGTCAAAACCTACGAAGGAGACTTACAAAGCTGGGGCATCCCACTGACTGTAATTCCAAAAAAAAGGAAACAGTTCAGGCAAAAAACAGGGATAACAAAATCAAAAAGAAAAGAGGTCACACAAACCCTCAAACAAAAAAAGAATGACTGCATGTTCAAAATAAATTGTCAATACCCGAACCATCACCGGAACATCAGAGCAAAGACTCAAACAAGGTCTAACGCACGATCAGCTGAGGTTAGGATTGAAGAACATCACGAAGAGCGGGTGGGTACAAATAAAATTTGAGCCTTTATCCTTTGTTTCTTAAACCTTGAACCAGGCCACGTTATAACCCTAAAAAGTCATAGTTGAAGCATGGGTTAGTTCGAAAGCATACTGTCACAAAAGGTATCCTGACTCCTTAAGGCTTTCGGTAAAATAACGAGTCAACATCACATGTTACAAAAAAAAAATTGCTTGTTTTACAAAAATGCATTTTCAAAAAAAAATCTAAGACAGACATAAGCTTTGCATTTTTAACATAACTGTGTTTGCATATGACTTTTTGTTCGAACAGCAGAGAAATTCGCACGACGAATGTCTAATGAACAAGAGTACCTCCAATCAAGGGGCATGGCATGAGCATTGTCCATAATTTGGGGCAGTCAAGTCAAGATTCAGAGAATCTCTCAAAAGACCAACTTGGGGCAAGTCTCCGCCTGAGTCACTTGGGGCATTGGACAGGAACTCCAGCGACAAATCTGGCACGATCAAACACCTTCTGGTGGTACGACAACACTTCTGACAGGGGCAACTCCTTATATTCTGAGAGCGTGGACATAGTCGAAAAAAATACTGCGCATAATCAAAGACCCGCTAGGTTGACACACCTAGGCAAAAATAAGGGCTTCCCGGCGAACCAAAAGGGTTCGGGCAAAAATAAGGGATGAAATGAAAAAAATCTGTACACCCGGCAAGTCGAAAACCTGAAAAGGCGGCTTGGGCAAAAATGGGTATCCCGGTGGACTGAAAACCCGAAAGGGCGGTCCAGGCAAAAGTTAGGGATCAAAAGCGTACAAATATGTTTCGTCATCTCGTCACTTGCCTACCAGAAGAAGATTTGTCAATTGGCAGTCATCAAGCACCTCCACAGGTATCTTCTCCCACAGAAACTGGGGCAATAAGAATTGTCTAAGCAATCTAGTTGCTCTATCCACCAAGGTACCAAGGTAGGTTCGACTGAAGAACGACCAGGATACCTTCACTCCCCGGGAGTAAGACAAGGTTCAACGATACTCTCCCCCGAGCAGAGTTGGTCTCCCGTCAGTCCTAACAAAGCACAGTATCTCCAGCAAGTCGGCAATACTCTCCCCAAGCAGAGTTAGCCTACAGTCAGCCTTATGGAAGTTGGGCATCCCCAGCAAATCTCAATATTCCCCAGCGGAGTATGCATACGTTCCTTAAACAAGCATCCCCGGCAATCTTGATATTAGATTGTTCCCCGGCGGAATACAGACACCCCAGTGGAGCCACTTCCCCAGTACAGTCTCAAAAAGTCTCCCCAGGAGAATTGAACCATCTCCCCAGTGGATTCAGGAAGCTTATCCCCAGTAGATTCTGGAAGTTATCCCCTGCAGAGCACGAACACGTCTCCCGGACTTTATTCAAAGTTTATTCCCCACCAGGATATAACTGGGTTATCCTCAGCGAATAACCACGGAAAGATCGTCCTCGGCGAAGTTCTTCCTATTCCCCAGCGAAGTTCATCAAATCTTCCAACAAAGCTTATCAACGGTATCCCTAGCAGAGTTATCATCAAACCTCAGCGAAGTATCTCTCTCCACAGAGTATCCCCCGCAGAGTAATCTCCTCAACAAGTTTATCCCCCAACAGAGTCATCTTCTCCTACCGGTCTATCCTTGCAACCATCGCCCCAGCGGAAACGAAGAACTATATTCTTCAACATCAGCCCAGGATTTGACTTCCCGACATTCGTCAAGGATTTATTTTCCTGGACAAAAATACATTCATGAACATCACATCTTCATACATTATTGCATGCACATACGCATCATGAACATACAATCCCATTTATTCTCTGAACATCATGACATCACGCATGTCATACATCATGACATCGCATACAATTAACATTTTGTCTTTTCAGGATAAAGGTCAGCACAAACATGATTACTATCAACTGTCGCAATTCCAGATTCGATACCTGTAGCTAGCCAGGGCACATCTGTGAGCGATTATTTCCAGACTCGATTCATGTATCTTGCCAGGGCACGTCTGAAGAGTTTGAAGATCCGATTCCTGTATCTTGCCAGGGTGTATTTGTTGACGACTAATTCCAGACTCGATTCCTGTATCCTGCCAGGGCACGTCTGAGGAGTTTGAAGATCCGATTCCTGTATCCTGCCAGGGTGTATCTGTTGACGACTATATTCCATACTCAATTCCTGTATCCTGCCAGGGCACGTCTGAGGAGTTTGAAGATCCGATTCTTGTATCTTGCCAGGGCACGGCTGAAGAGTTTGAAGATCCGATTCCTGTATCTTGCCAGGGTGTATCTGTTGACGACTAATTCTAGACTCGATTCCTGTATCTAGCCAGGGCACGTCTGAAGAGTTTGAAGATCTGATTCCTGTATCTTGCCAGGGTGTATCTGTTGACGACTATTTTCCAGACTCGATTCCTGTATCTTGCCAGGGCACGTCTGAAGAGTTTGAAGATCTGATTCCTGTATCTTGCCAGGGTGTATCTGTTGACGACTATTTTCCAGACTCGATTCCTGTATCCTGCCAGGGCATGTCTGAAGAGTTTGAAGATCCGATTCCTGTATCTTGCCAGGGTGTATCTTTTGACGACTAATTCCAGACTCGATTCCTGTATCTTGCCAGGGCACGTCTAAAGAGTTTGAAGATCCGATTACTGTATCTTGCCAGGGTGTATCTGTTGACGACTAATTCCAGACTCGATTCCTGTATCCTGCCAGGGCACGTCTGAAGAGTTTGAAGATCTGATTCCTGTATCTTACCAGGGTGTATCTGTTGACGACTATTTTCCAGACTCGATTCCTGTATCTTGCCAGGGCACGTCTGAAGAGTTTGAAGATCTGATTCCTGTATCTTGCCAGGGTGTATCTGTTGACGACTAATTCCAGACTCGATTCCTGTATCCTGCCAGGGCACGTCTGAAGAGTTTGAAGATCTGATTCCTGTATCTTGCCAGGGTGTATCTGTTGGCGACTAATTCCAGACTCAATTCTTGTATCCTGCCAGGGCACGTCTGAAGAGTTTGAAGATCCGATTCCTGTATCTTGCCAGGGTGTATCTGTTGACGACTAATTCCAGACTCAACTCCTGTATCCTGCCAGGGCACGTCTGAAGAGTTTGAAGATCCGATTCATGTATCTTGCCAGGGTTTATCTGTTGATGACTAATTCCAAACTCGATTCTTGTATCCTGCCAGGGCACGTCTGAAGAGTTTGAAGATCTGATTCCTGTATCCAGCCAGGGCGTATCTGTTGACGACTATTTCAGGACTCGATTCCTGCATCCAGCCAGGGCACATCTGAAGAGTTTAGAGATTCGACTCCTGTATCCAGCCAGGGCACGTCTGTAAGCAACCTTTTGAAGTTCCATATTCGATACCTGTATCTAGCCAGGGCATGTCTGTGAACGACTGAGTTTGAAGATCAACCCCTGTAACAGGCCAGGTAATTATCTTTCTTTCTCAGGTACACAAGTTTCTCGCTAAGGAATCTCTTATGCGATCGACACCTAGATGGCATCTATAAGCCCATCCTCCCATCCACCTACCAACATTTCCAAATGGCATCTATAAGCCCATTCTCGACAAGGTTCTGTCACACTTCCAGATGGCATCTATAAGCCCATCCCCATATCCACCATCTCTCCAAATGGCATCTGTAAGCCCATTTCCGCCATCACACTGCTGATACTCTACTATGTGAGTGCAAATTTCTGGGCACTCTAGTGTTCAATCATCTTCCACCCTCGGATCACGAAAGGCACACACGCCAATCTACATCCTCAGGTCTAAGAAGATTGAACAGGGGCAACTGTTGTACCCCAAAATTTGCCCTCCCATAATCTTCAAAGTTTTTCCAAGCATCACCTCAAATGGTTCAAGGTCTACTCAAGGGCTACACAGTCAACCATCCTCCTAAGCCAGTCAAATTAGGGTTTTGGTTCCTGCAAGGAAGTTGAGGTTTTCAAGGGCTCAATCAAGTCCCATATGCTCATACACATTGTCAAGCACCTACATGTCAAGTTTCAAGGCTCCAAAGGTCAAGTTGCACAGTCAAAAACCCTAATTGCTCCACAGTCAACTGCAGGGGCAAAATGGTCATTTGGCAGTCAAAAGTCAAAAATTTTGGTCAACATCTTGTTTTGAAGCCACAATCATCATTTGGTCAAGTCTTGACCATGATTCCACAAGAATGGCTCAAAAATCATCAAGATGCAAAAGTTTCTATTTTTGGACAGTTGAAAAGTCAACTGTAACTTGACCAAGGCATAACTTCCTCATGGTTCATCATAAAAATCCCATCCAATGCTCATCTTGAAGGGGAGGACATTTCCTACAACTAATCTTCACATTCCAAGTCCAAGAAATGCTCTCACAAAAAGTTATCAATTTCAACATTATAGGTCATTCTCAAAAGTCAACAAAAAGGCACTTTAAGTCAAAGACCATAACTTGAGATTGGTAAATCAAAATGACATGGGACCAAAGACATTGGTTAGAGGACTTCAAGACCTTTCCAAAATGTCCAAGAACATGTTCATAGCTTTAGAATTGAGCAAGATATGCATTGGAGAAGTTGGGAAATTTTTGTGAAATGCCCAAAGTCAACTATCCTTGAAATTTCATTTTTGACAAAAGGGGCCCACTTTTTCCGCTTGTTTCAGCTTGGCCATGCCTCCCACGTGTCCCACAATTTATTTCAAGATTAAAAATTAATTTTTCCATTTTTATTTGATTTTATTTGATTTAATTCATTTTAAATCTTTAAAATTCAAATAAAAATCAAGAAAATTAATGGAGGGATATCTTTGAGTTTGAATAGCTTTGATACACCGTCATTTACCTTCCAAATTCGTGCAAGGCCTATTCTAAGCAAGAATTCAAATTTTGACACAAAAATGGAAAGTGTTTCAATGGAGGTTAAGGCATGATCTCAAACACGAATGCATAAGGTTAATGGCCATAATTCTGATTGATATCCTTTACATAATACATGTGCAAGCTATCACAAAGGATTCACGACCTAGAAGCACCAAAAACGGCCAAACACATTTCACATTTTCAAGAGAAAAAAGCAAAGCTGAAATCATAGTTGCAGCGCATTTCAAGCCTCTATTTCAATCAAAACACATTCCTTGCATTGCCAAGAATCTCCAGAAATCAAAATCAAGCCCAAACGCGCAAAGTATCATCCCCACGACACCCCACGGTTTCCCCAATATTTGAAAATTAAAACTCCATTTCCATGCCTTTTTAATTCATTTTAAATATTGCTATGCATTGCTGATGTTATTACCAAGCTTCCTGTATACTTTAATTTGACTATAAGGCCATAAAATGCAAATCACCATGGGAGACATCTAGGTTTTCCGAAGCTTTCAATTTGGGGTTTCTCGCATACGCAAAAATTGGAACCTCTAAATGCCATGTTTGAATTGAGAAGGACAAGGCGAACCAAATGCACATATCGCGCCTAATTTATGACTAACGAGGAGCTAATCGCTATTATTTGCAGGCTTGTGTTTTGGGGGGGTTTAAAACCCCCGCTATGTATTTTTACATTGTGCAGAAAAGCTTGAAGACGATGGCGTGGCAACCATGCATTGGACCATTCAAAATTCCGCGCGCGTTTTTTGTTTTGTTAGCATATAATGCTTTTATTCTATATAATATTTTGTTTCCATGTTATTAACAAATGCGTTTGAGTGCTTCAGTGGTGACGAGCGTGGCATGTAATCCTTGGGACCTGGGTTCGATTCCCAGGTCCCCTCTCATATTTCATAATTTTGTCCTTAACATGTTTCCATGCAGCGCCTCTTTCAGAGTCCATCATGAACGCTCACATCAAAGCCTGCCACGCGCCCATGAGTTTCAATCTGAAGGTCATAAAGGAGGTTTACCATACGCCTCAGTCAATGCCTCCATACTCAAACATGGAAAGTCAACGAGGCCTTTGCCTCAATGGGCCTGAATTCCAGCATTTCACCCCCATTTCTGGCCCAGCACCCCCTCCATTTGGTTTATTATTTTCTTTTCATTTTATTTTTTTTCAATTTAATTTCTAACCCTTTTTTATTTTATTTATTATTAGTAATTAATCAATTAATCATTTTCATAAAAAACCAAAAAAATAGAATTAACATTTTTATTATTATTATTTTGTAAATAAACCATAATTGAATTAGTTTTTTTAATTAGGCCATTTTAACATTCTTCTTTTTAATAATTAAAATAGATTTAGATTTAGGTTAACATAGAATTTTATTCCTTTTTCTATTTTATTTCATAAAAAACATAAAAAACAAAAAAATATTTTTCTTTTAATTAAAATTATTAATTAATCATTAATTAGTTTTTAATTTCATTTAATTACAAAAAAGACCAAAAATTAATTTCTTTTCTTAAAAGGGTCAACACCCTTAGAACGTTCCGATTTAATTTTTATTCGCGCACAGTTTATTATTATGTAATTGCTTCCGGGACATGTAATATTAATTAGGACTTTTACTGTTTTTATTTAATTTCCGTACTCATTTACTGAAAAACGGGTCTTTGTGATTTTGGCGATGTATAGACCCGCGCCTTGTAATAGCGTAGGATTTATGTTTCCGCAATTTACTTTCTGCACCCCTTAACTGCTAAACTTGCATGCAAGAATGTATGGTAAATAAAAACAACTCGTAGCTCACTAATTACAAAGACAAACATTAACTGAATACAACACACAAATACACACACCACTTCTAGGGTACGCCTCACTTGTTGCCTTCGAAACGTGGTCATCAAGTATAGGACGTCTTAGCGGTCCTTATGTCCATGATCCAGTTGCCTCGAAACAGTTGCCCCGAAACAGTTGCCTCAAAACAGTTGCCTCAAAACAGTTGCCTCGAAATGGTTGCCTCGGATTAAAAAAAAAGGATCAAGGACATAAGGGTAGCCTCTAAGGTGTCTTACTGTTGCTTCGGTGACCACACTGTCCCTAAAATCGAATTGACCCGAACACCTCCAACGGTGGTGCTACCTACCCCTCAATGGTGGGATAACACTATCTAAAGGATACTTACACAGCTTAATTCCTTAGGGTAGGTAGATGACTCATGGATACTTGCTCTATTCAAAAACGAATCAAAACTCTTTTCACACCGACACTTTCAAAAAGCTTTCAAAACAATTTTTCAAACACTCTTGAGGACTGATACAAGAGTTATTCCGAAATCTTTCAAAGAAACTTTTTTTTTCAAAACCCACGCACACTTGAAAAGCAAACACTTTTGAAAACACAATGAGCAAGTATCTAAGAGCCCATGGATAACCATGGATAGAAAGGGTGCTAACACCTTCCCTTTCTATAAATCTACCTCCCGAACCGAGAAACATATCTCATAAGGAATTTTGCTGTGCTTTTGTCCTTTCCTTGTTGGAGAAAATAAAAGACGGTGGCGACTCTTGCTTCTGCGACATTTCGCGAAACCAGCGTTAAACAGTCAGTTCCAGATCCACCGATCACACATACAAACCCTAATCTTTCTATCATGGCATATTTGAAAGCAATAAAGTGCGTAAAAGTAAATCTACAACTATTACAACATGATTATGGAGAGGGGGATACAAGTTTGAATAGGGGGATATTTGCAAGAAATATAAAACCCTAATTCAACTATTACAACCAAATTGAATTCCTTTGTACAAAATAAATAAATTAACAAATTTTAAATATGCAATTAAATATAAATATGCAAAATGTTTTTGTATTTTATTTTTATGTATTTAAAAATAAGTTATTTAATGTCTTAAAAAGGAAAATAAAAATGATTATTTTTATTAAGGGTGGAAACCCTAGTTTTTGTTTTAAGAAAATATATAATATAATATAATATATATATATATATATATATATATATATATATATATATATATATATATATATATATATATATATATATATATATATATATATATATATATATATATATATATATATATATATATATATATATATATATATATATATATATATATATATATATATATATATATATATATATATATATATATATATATATATATATATATATATATATATATATAATTTATTTATGTACAAGAAAATAAATAAAATATATACAAATGTTAAAAAATAAAAATATGTGAGAAAATATTATTTAAGTATATAAATAATAAAAATAAAAATATATAATATTTTTTGTATTATTTATGAATTTATTTGAAGAAAATAAAAGTATATATTATTTAATAACTATTTCTATGTCAAAATAATAATAAAAATAATAAAATAAAATGTGAAAATTTAAGAAAATATTTTTGGGGATTTTAAATATTCAAGAAAAATAAATAAAGTCAGAATATGAAAATAAAAATGGAAAATATGAAAAAATAAAAACAATGGGCCAAGGGGGTATAGGAAGTAAACAAGGGGTGCCAAAAGTATGAACAAGCCAAGCCAAGCCCAGATGGCCTTTATCCCTGTCCTCCAGAAACAACAAACACGCGCGCCATGTTCAAACTGCTAACTCTTGCATTTTTGCTTAAAAATAAAAACTTGCAACATGAAAGTTATAGAGCATGATCACACGATTCTAACCATGTAAAAAACTTAATCTAACTCTCAAAGACCAGAGAGAATTTCTCTGGCCCTAATTTCTAACCTAGTTTTTTCAGAAAGTTCAACATCCAAATTCTCCTAGCTCAGTTAACATAAATGAATTCTATGCATATGTACAGTTCAAGGGCAATGAGGACTACATTTTTTATTCACAAACCTAAGCCTAATGATTCCTAAATAGAGAGATAGAAGTTTGAAATTTACCTGTTTCAGTCAAGCTCGAGTATGGCAATGCAGCAACTTTCAGTGAGGCCTGAGGTTCTTTTGAGCTTGCTTGATGTTCCCTTGATCTTTCCCAATGCTTGGCTTGCTTTGAAATGGCTTGAATCCTCTTGTAGAACTCAACCTACAAACTCAGAATTTGAAAATGGTGAAGTGTGTAAATGGAGTTACAGTGACTTGGGAATGGTTGGGATAGCTTAGGTATGTTGTATGGAGTGTGTTGGAACTGGTTGCAAGCAAAACGCACGAGTGGATTTTGTTTTGGAAGTCAAACTGCAGAACCTGCCATGTTTTGAAAAGAACTTGGTGTTTTGATGTTAGAGGGTGTTTGATAGGTTGCTGGCTCGTGTGTCTGGCTTAGTGTGATGTGAGAAACTTGTTTCAAATGTTCACAAACTTTGGTTTTATCAGATTGCAAAGTTATGTGGTTTTTGCAAGTTGACATGTTTTTGAAGTAAAAGTGGGAAGTGACCAAGGCAAGGTTGTACAGGCCTGTATCCTAGCTGCACAAAGTTGGTGAACTTTGCCTGATATTAGGGGGCTTTGTTTGCAGAAAAAGGTTTGGTGCAATGCTCAAGAGAAATAAATTTGCAAAAGTTGTGCTTTATGGAAATGGTATTGTTGCCTTTTTGCCAATAATGGATTAATTCAATGTGTAATCTTCTAAAGCTCAGAACAAAACCTTAATCCATTGTGTTTGCATTCAATTTTTGAGTGTGGAAGGTTTTAAGGACCTGTAAACCAAGTACAAGCATGGTTGGACAGAATTTGCAACTTGTAGCAACATGAAAAATGCCATGGACAAAAGTGAGAAATGGCCATTTTCTTTTCTTCAATTCTCCCTAACCATAAATGATTTTGGAGAGTTCTTGGACATTTTGGAAAGCTTGTAAAAATATCTACAATCCATATTTGAAATGAATTTTGAGATTCCACTTGGAACTATGTGAAAAATTGCCATGAAGATAGGTCAAAATCCTGCCTAAACTAGGGCAAAATTTCACTAAGTTAGAAAGTTTTTGGACGCTTGTTCATAAAATCATAACTTGAGATCCAAGCTTCTTTTAGGAAAACTTTGTGAATAAAAGTTGTAGATTTTGTGGAGGACTACAACTTTAATGTTAGAAGTTTTGTTTGAATCCAAATGCATCATGGTGAAAAAGTTGGCAAAAGTTGGGGAAAAATAAGAAATTTTCATAACTTAGAAAATTTCTAAGTTATGAAAATTTTCCATTTTAAACCCTAATTTTCAAAATTAGGTTTCTTGGTGAACAAGTTTCATGTTTTGACACATGTTGATGGAAAATGACCCTTGGCACTTGATTTTTACCAAAAAGTCAAAGTTTGACTTTTCAGTGTACAGTTAATTTTTGATCAGTTGATTGGAAAATTCATCTGTCAATCCAATGCATTTGAGATCTTTTGAAACTTGTGATTAGGTCAAGATGATGCCATTGAGCCCTCGAATCCATGCTTGAACCCAATTTTTCATTGGCTAGGTGAAAAATCAGAAATTGCCCTTCTGCAGTCAAAACCCTAAAAATGACCATTTTGCCCTTTTGATAATCTGATCAAATTTCTTGAGGAGATGTGGTCCAAACTTGATCAAATGGTTCATATGAGCCTATAATGTTGATGTGGATAAAAAATTATGAGGTTTGACTGTAAATTGGCCACAGTTGACTTTTTCCCCAATACAGTTGATTTCTAGGTCAATTATCCAATTGACTGGGCAAAAATTTGATTCAAGGCTTGAAACTTGGTATGGGAAATCTTATAAGTCCAACATGAAGTATGAAGGTCACATTGAGCATTGGAAGTCCAAAAATCCTTGTGCAAACTCAAACCCTAATTTCAGGTCAACAGTGCAATGAGATGTCTTGAGCTGAGCAAACCTTAGTCTGGTCTTGAGTCCAAAGAGTCTTGTGAGGGGAAATCTTGATAAAATGAGAGGGAAAGTGTTGGGGTACAACACCATGCTTGTACCTCCTCTTGAAACTTAGTTTCACTCTTTTCTTCAAAATCAAGTAAACTAGCAAAAAGCTAAAAACTTGTACTTCTGATTGTCCAAAGCTCTCAAACACTTTTGCTTATACATACACAAACCATTGGCCACAAATACACGAATGCTCATGCCCTGAAAACACCTAGAACTCAGAAACACATCTCATACTTCCATTTTCACACAAACTGACCAAAAACTTGAAACTCATAATCTACTCGTGCGTTTCTTGGCCTTTTGGTTTCTAAAGCTTCTAAACATCATATAGAATTGACCCCACACCCTGTTACAAAACTGTAACACCATTAACACCATCCTCCATTTTCAAAAATAGAGCTTTGCACTTGGACTTCTCCAGAACTCCTCGGGCCCTTTCAGCTCAAGCTAAGCATTCCATTAGCTTCCTGGGAACTTGAGGAAGCTAACCCAACCATTGGAACTCCTTTAAAGTTGCTCAAACTTCAAACCCGATACCCTATTGCAAGGTAAGTTTTCTAACTTTGGAACTTCTCATACATGCATCATCAATGTTTAATTATGAACAAAACAAGTAGAGATCATTGCCCTAAAGCTATCCATGTCCATAGTTTCCATTGATTTTGATTGAGCTTAAAGAATTTTAAGATTGAAGTTTCTGAGATTTTTTGGGTTCAGATTAGGGCCAATAAAATTCATGCTTATCTTTTATCTTTGCTACAAGTTTCATGTTTACAAGTTTTCATTTTTGATGAGAAATGAACAAGTTACAATTGGTCTGACTGGAGGTTGAAGATGAAGTAATCAGGGTGTGTTTTGTATCATATATTTTATAATTTCCTTATGTTAACGGATGTATAGCCACCCCTGTGGTAGAAGCTTGCGCCTGTAACCTTTGGGACCTGGGTTCGAGCCCCAGTGGTACCCTTTTGTTTTTTTCATTTTTTTTGCTTCCTGACTTTTGTTTTTTTGCAGGCGTTGGGCCTCTTTGGGCCTGGATTGTTTTTTTTGTTTTTGCTGGCTAACCCCCAATTTCATTTATACGCCCTTGGCCCAATTTTATTTTATTTTCTTATTTTTTTTATTTATTTTCTTAATTATTTTCATAATATTAAAAAATCATGAAAAATACAAAAAAATATTGGATTTTTATTTTAACTTAGTTTATTTATTTTTCTCACACAAAAAATCATTTTATTAATCATACTTTATTTATTTTTTTACAAATTATCTTGTAAATTTAATTAAAACTAGGTTAGTATTTATTTTTCTTTTACACCTATTAAAATATATTTATTTTAATATAAAAAAGACCAAAAATATTTCATAATACTATAAATTATTTCCAAGACTAAAATACAAAAAACACTTTTCTTATAAAACTTAACTTCTTTTATTTTAATTAATAGATTTAGGGTTTTTGTTTAAAAATATTTTCTTAGAAAATTTAGGGTTTACTTTTCGTTAATTATTTTTCTTTTAATTAATTAGGTTAAAACAAATCCATTTTCCCTAAAAAATCCAAATAAAAATATTCATTTTCGTCACATTTACATTGTTGCATATTTATTCTTTTTGTACATTGAATTCATTTAAATCCTTGTATATTTGTACCAATTTAATATGGTTGTAATAGACTAATTAGGTTTAACTTCTTGCAATCCCCATTTACAATTTGTACACCCCCTCCCACAAATGTTGTAATAGCGTAGTAACTTTAAATTCCGAAATTTATCGCTTTATATAAAAATGCTAGTAATTAGGGCTTGTATGGAAAGACTAAAACCAATACTTAGAAAACCCTAATTCAAGACAAAATCAAGCATGAAAGCAATACACTTGCACACAAACACCCCTAGGGTAAATCCACTTGGTTGCCTTTACAAAATGGCCATATTACACATGTGAGGTATCTTAGCAAAAACAAACAAAATACAAGATCATAGTCCCTCGATGACGCTATCTAAAGTTGCCTTTCAAATGATCTTAGTCCCTAAAAGAGAATTCTAAGATATCTTGCAACATTGCTAATTATGGTTATACAATGACCCACGCCCGTCCCGTTTACTTCCAAAGATAGGGTTACTTACCAAATCAATGGTAAGATGACAATTTCAAAGGAAAAGAAAATAAATAAGAAAGACTTTTGAGTAGGTAGAATGCTCCTAATTACTTGCTCAATTTCAAACAAAACCTCCTTGCTATTTTCAAAACAAACACCTACACTTTCAAATATCTTACAAACTTGAAAACATTTTCAAAAGATCAAACACTTTGTATACATTCTTACAAACGAGAATCATTACAAAGTTTGCCTAAACAGTGGCCTCTTTACAAAATGATTTCAAAAACCACACAAAGCATAATTTCAAACAAAAATAAGTGATCTAGCAAGTAACTAAGTGCCAATGGAAAACCATGGATGAAAAGGGTGCTAATACCTTCCCTTTTCATAATCTACCCCCCGAACTCAAGAAATAATCTCAAAGGTCTTTCCTGTGCTTTTTCACCTTTCCTTTTGGATAAAAGAAAAGTAGGTGGCGACTCTTGCTAACCGCAACATTTGCGATCAAACGCAAAACCTTCAAGTCGTTTCTCGCACTGTATCACAGAACTGGCGACTCTACTAGGGAAAATTCTAAAAGTAGGGTTACCTTAGGGTTAGATCACATTTACTTGCTTTCATTGTTTAACTTGTATGCTTTACATTATGGTTCTTTGTTTGGGTTCGAATCCTCTACCCGAATTTGGGATACCTTATAGGTAAGTAGCAATACATCGTGGAAACTGTGCGGGGTATACCGACATGGTCTAAGCAATAGCTTCGTTAGTGCGACATATTTGTGGGTACCGATAGCCCTTGAGTTAATCAAGGAGAATACGGGGACGCTGAGTGATTTCATGAAGCACTAATGAACTTTTAGAACCTTTACTTGACCAACTTGGCCTTTAGGACGTAGTGAGATGACCGGCTTTGGTGCAGTCTGAAGTTGGTAGATACTAGATACTACACTCGTTGAGGTTTGGTTTCTTGGGATATTTCGGTCACCATTAAAGAGGCTTGTGCTGAAACAATGACCAAGGAAACAAACCTGTGATATTGAGCTCCTTAGAACCCGGTTACTATTACTAGGACAGGTTGAGCCAACTAAACTTCAAGAGGGTACTTACCTATGAGACTCAATGCAAGCCTAAACCTAAGGACTTGTTTGCTTCGTTTGTATATACATACTTGTACATAACATCATGAACATCATAACATCATACTCATTCACTAACCATTTCAAGGATTTTGGGATTTATCTTTGTTCTTTTTTTGTAGGACATGGATTCTATTCGCAGGAAAACTATTCAAGTCAATCTTGTAAAGATCCCTCCATAACTTAAAGAACTAGCGTCAAGGATTCCTGAAAACTCTCCATTCACCGAGAGGCATGGTCCCCTACTCAACTTGGTCACCTCTAACACAGATGAGGACGTGATGAAGGTGCTATTTCATTTCTTTGATCCTTTACACCATTGGTTCACATTTCCCGATTATCAACTTGTGCCTACTTTGGAAGAATTTTCCCGACTATTGAGGATTCCCATTCTCAATCAACTACCTTTAAACGGTACAAAAAGAGACCCAAATCCAGAAGAGATTGCTCAAGCTCTACACTTGCACTCATCTGATGTCACAACCAATTGGGAAACAAGAACTGGTGTCAAAGGTTTCCTAGCAAAGTTCTTGTTCGAGAAAGCCCAAAACTGTTGGAACTCCTTGGATTTACAAGCCTTTGAGGAAATTGTGGCTCTCCTCTTCTATGGGATGGTTTTGTTTCCAAATCCTGGCCAACTCATAGATGTGAACACCGTCAAAATCTTCATATCCCGCAACCCGGAACCTAAATTGCTAGGGGATATCCTACATTCTTTTCACACTCGCACAATGAGGAAAAAAGGTGTCCTTATGTGTTGCACTCCTCTCTTGGCAAGATGGTTTATTTCATATCTTCCCCAATCTGTATTAAAGAACAAACAAGGTTCAAGGTAGTCACAAAGGTTGATGATGCTCAAACATTCAGACAGTCATTGGTGCTCCCGATCCATAGAGAATGTTACTATTATCGACCGTTATGGAGAATTTCGTAATGTCCCTTTACTTGGAATTAGGGGAGGTATCACCTACAATCCCTGTTTAGCCTTAAGACGGTTTGGTTACGCCCGAAGGGATGGCCCGCACGAGATGTTGATTCAAGGTTTGGTATTAGACTACGAGAACGACGATCAAGGTCTTCACCAGAGATTTATCCGAGCTTGGAGAATGTTGAACAAGGTAGATAGCAAGACATTGGGGCATAAGAATTCCATCCCTCTTGAGCTCTATCTTAAATGGGTATGAACTCGTGCTCAAAGTCTTATGATGCCTTATCCCTCCATTCTCCCAGTAATCATTGAGCCTGTCATGGAAGGAGATTTTCCATACATTATCCTACATCCTGACATGCCCACCTCTCTTGAAGACCTACAAAGGGATTAGATACTGTTAGAAAAAAATTAGTTCTGATCATATCTCAGAGTTTTGATGATAACAATAAATTATATTTTAGATAATTTATACTCTGATGAACATATTTGACTGTTTCAGATAATGTTCTGACAGAAGCATTTTGATGTAATGAGCTAAAAATATGTGAAGAAGTTCTTTGATGAAAGAACTATTTGCTTTAAGCGCAACTGCTGTTACTGACTCTGGTAAGACAAATATTTTAATTCATCTTCTAACACTTAGTAGGATTCCTTGTTTAGAAGATTACTTGAAAGCAAGTGTTGTTTAGAAGTTTATTTGAATGCAAGCGATGATCAAGTTCTTAGCAAGCAAAGTATTGTTTAAAAGATAAGCAAGCATTTTCTGAATTCAAGACGTTGAAGCAAGTTCTGAGAGAATGTAAAAGCTAACTTGTCTTGTCAAGCTTCAGGAAACATGTTCTTACAAGTGCCGTTGGCTCATTTAATGCAAAGACGGCTGCATGCACTCAAGTGTCTACGCTAGTTCATTGGAAAATGGAATAGTGCAAAGAAACACACAAGCATTTAATGCTCTCCACTTTTTGAAGTCAGCAACGGTCATTTTGTTCTTACTATATATTGAAGGACATTTATTACAAGCCAACTAACTAATCAATTTCAAAAAGAAGCAAGAAACTACGTGAAAAATTCTGGGCTCACAAACTCTTTGTTCATACACTTTGTGTAAATTATTCTAAGTGAAAAATCACAGTTGTGATATAGCTTTATTAGAAGCAAATTTTATCTCACTATCTGTAAAGATTAAACTCTTGTAATTGTTCCTTGAGAGACCAAGTTTGGTCAGATTTCTCAAGTAGACTAGGACTAGATTTAAGTCTTAGTGGGGTTAGTCACTTGTAAGATTACTTGTGCATTGTTTGTCACAACAGTTGTTGTGTGTTTGTAATCAGTTGATTATAGTGGATTAAGTCCTTGTTGAGAAAGGCGAAATCACCTTGACGGGTGGACTGGAGTAGTTTGAGTTTAAACGAACAAGGATAAAAATAACCTTGTTTTTCCATTATTGTTGAGCTTTGTTAGAAAAGAAGAAAAGAGAAACTTATTCACCCCCCCCCCCCTTCTAAGTGTTTTCTTACCCTTCAATTGGTATCAGAGCTTGACTCTGAGCACAACGCTTAACTGTGTCAGGAAAAGATCCAGAAGAAAACACAATGGCCGCTGAACAAAACAACAATAGTTACAACAAACTTCCTGTATTTGATGGAGAAGATTTTGAGTACTGGAAAGATAGACTAAAAAGTTTCTTTCTAGGTCATGATAGTGATCTATGGGATATAGTCTTGGATGGTTACACACATCCTACAGACTTAGAAGGAAACAAAGTTGATAGAAAAAATATGGATAGACAACAAAAGGCTGATTTTAAAAATCATCATAGAGCTAGAAATATTTTTCTAAATGTTGTCTCTAAAGTAGAATATGAAAAAATCACAAATAGATTTACAACGCATGATATGTTTGAGTCTCTTAAAATGAGTCATGAAGGAAATGCTCAAGTGAAGGAGTCTAAAGCTCTGGATCTAGTTCAGAAGTATGAAGCCTTCAAAGTAGAAGAAAGTGAATCTATAGAAGCAATGTTCTCAAGGTTTCAAACTCTGATAGCTGGTCTGAGAGTTTTGAACAAGGGATACACTAAAGCAGATCACGTTAAAAATATCATCAGAAGCTTACCCAGAAGATGGGAACCAATGGTCACTGCTTTCAAAGTTTCAAAAGATCTGAACAACGTGTCTCTGTAGGAACTCATCAGTGCTCTCAGAAGTCATGAGATAGAACTTGATGAGCACGAGCCTTAGAAGAAAGGTAAGTCTCTTGCCCTTAAATCAATTAAGAAATATGATACTAACACTTTTCAGGCTGAAGAAGAAAACTCTGAAGAATCAGCGTCAGAAGAAGACGAACTATCCTTGATCTCCAGAAGGATCAATCATATGTGGAAGCACAGACATAAGAAGTTCAAGAACTTCAAGAAGTCAGAAGATAAACCAGAATCTTCTGGACATAAAAAGCCAAACAGAAGAGAGATCATTTGTTATGAATGCAAAGAACCTGGACACTACAAGAGTGATTGTCCAAAACTTCAAAGAGAAAACCAAAGAAAAAATTTCTTAAAAAGAAAGGGATGATGGCAACTTGGGATGACTCAGAATCCTCTAAAGATGAATCTGATTCTGAAGATGAGAATGCCAACCTAGCTCTGATGGCTACCATAGTAGATGACTCATACTGTGAGTCAGAACCAAGAGAGGTATTTTCTGAATTCACTAGAAATGAACTTGCTGATAGTTTATCATAACTTCTGGAAAACTATAGTCAGCTCAAAATCAAATACAAGAAACTCAGGAAGAGTCTTGCATCTGATATTGAGAAGCATGAAGCAGAAAAATCTGAACTCTTAGAAAATAATTTTAAACTTAAAGAAGAAACTCAAAATGTTCAAAAAATTTCTAGTTCAGAATCTGTGTCTAGTTCAAAAGATATTCTGAAAGAATATGACTATAGATTTCAAACTTTTCTAGCTAAAAGCATAGATAGAAGCAAAATGGCTTCAATGATCTATGGAGTTAGTGGGAAAAACAAAAGAGGAATTGGATATGAACCTCCCAAAGGGAAGGAGACATACATACCAAAACCTGTTGCTAAGATGACTTTCACTTACAAACCTCTGAACAAACAATTCAAGTTTGGACATTCACATGATATAAAATATACATCACATTCTGGAAACTCTTATGATAACCCAAAGTTCAAACAGAACTTTAAACACTTTAACCCAAAAGGACCCAAAAAGATATGGGTACCTAAAGATAAAATAATATTTGTTGCAGATGTCCTTAACAGCTCAATTGAGACACCAGTCATGGTACCTGGACTCTGGGTGCTCACGAAACATGACGGGAAAAAGTCTATGTTCCAAAACCTGGAATTTAAAGCTGGAGGAGATGTGAAGTTTGGAGGTAATCAGAAAGGGAAGATTATTGGTTCTGGAACCATTAGAAACAGTAACCTTCCTTCTATCTCTAATGTTTTATTAGTATAAGTATTAGCTCATAACCTGTTGTCCATAAGTCAATTAAGTGACAATGGTTATGACATTATCTTCAATCAAAACTCCTGTAGAGATGTTAGTCAAAAAGATGGATCAATCCTCTTTTCTGGAAAGGGAAAGAACAACATATAAAAAATTGATTTATCAGATCTTAAATCTCAGAATGTTAAATGCCTTTTGTCTATTAGTGATGAGCAATGGGTATGGCACAGAAGATTGGGACATGTCAGTCTAAGAAAAATCTCTCAACTAAATAAATTAAATTTAGTCAGAGGACTTCCCAATCTGAAGTACAACTCAGAAGCTCTGTGCGAAGCATTTCAAAAAGGAAAATTTTCAAAACCATCCTTTAAATCCAAAAATGTTTTCTCTTCCTCTAAGCCAATAGAATTACTTCATATTGATCTGTTTGGGCCAGTTAAAACTGCATCCATCAGAGGCAAGAAGTATGGATTGGTCATTGTTGATGACTTCAGCAGATGGGCATGGGTCAAGTATTTAAAACACAAGAATGAGTCACATTCTGTGTTCATTGACTTTTGTAACCAAGTGCAAAACGAAAAATATTTTAAAATCATAAAAGTCAGAAGTGATCATGGTGGTGAATTTGAAAAATATTATTTTGAAAAATATTTTAAAGAAAATGGTATTGTTCATAATTTCTCTTGTCCTAGAACTCCCCAAGAAAATGGAGTTGTAGAACGAAAGAATAGAACATTACAAGAAATAGCCAGAACCATGATCAATGAAACTAATATGGCAAAGCACTTTTGGGAAGAAGCTGTGAACACAACATGTTACATTCAGAATAGAATCTCTATAAGACCTATTCTTGAAAAGACTCCCTATGAATTATGGAAAAACAGAAAACCCAACATTTCTTATTTCCATCCTTTTGGATGTACTTGTTTTATTCTGAACACTAAAGAAACTCTGAACAAGTTTGATTCTAAAGCACAAAAGTGTTTTCTGCTTGGATATTCTGAACGCTCAAAAAGCTATAGAGTATACAACACATAAACTCTGATTGTTGAAGAATCAATCAAAGTTAGGTTTGATGATAAGCTTGGCCAGCAACAACCAAAACAAATTGATTTTTCTGTAGGTACAAAAGATCATCCCTCAAACTCTGAAACTTCAGAAGCAAAGGAAGACTCAGAAGAAAAGGAAGACTCAGAAGATCATCCTCTTGACAATGCTCTGGATAATCTCAGAATTTCTGATCAACCCACTCAGAAAAGGTTTCCTAGAATCTCTTCAGTTCATAAAGAAGACGTAATCATTGGAAGAAAAGAAGATCCCATCAGAACAAGATCCTCTCTCAGAATCAATGAAGAATGATTGTTTGGTTTGGTATCTCTGATTGAGCCAACTTCTATTGATGAAGCTCTGGAAGATAATGATTGGATCTTAGCAATGCAAGATGAACTCAATCAATTTTCCAGAAATGATGTATGGGATCTAGTTCCAAGACTCAAAGGATTCAACATTATAGGAACCAAATGGGTTTTTAGAAACAAACTGAATGAGCAAGGAGAGGTGATCAGAAACAAATCATGACTGGTTGCAAAGGGTTATAGTCAACAAGAAGGAATTGATTATGATGAAACCTTTTCACCAGTCGCCAGGTTAGAGTCTATTAGATTACTAATTTCTTTTGCTGTGCAAAATAACATTTCATTATATCAAATAGATGTTAAAAGTTCATTTTTAAATGGCTATATAAAAAAAGAAGTTTATATCCATCAACCTCCTGGATTTAATGATTCAAAACATCCAGAACATGTTTTTAAATTAAAAAAAGTCTTTGTACGGTTTAAAACAAGCTCCCAGAGCTTGGTATGATCGTTTGAGTAATTTTCTTTTAGAAAAAGATTTTACCAGAGGGAAAGTGGACACAACTCTTTTCAGAAAGACATTTAAAAATGATATTTTAATTTGTCAAATTTATGTTGATGATATAATCTTTGGAACCTCTAATATCTCCCTTGGAAAAGAATTTGCTGAGACCATGCAAGCAGAATTTGAAATGAGCATGATGGGAGAATTGAAGTTCTTTCTGGGAATTCAAATCAACCAGACTCCAGAAGGTACTTACATACATCAGACGAAGTATGTTAAAGAACTTCTGAAGAAATTTCAGATGTCAGAAATAAAAGATGCCAAAACACCAATGCATCTAACCCGCACTCTAGGAAAAGATGAGGTAAGTATGAAGGTAGATCAAAAGCGCTACAGAGGTATGATTGGATCCCTTCTCTATCTGACTGCATCTAGACCGGATATACTATTCATTGTGTGTTTATGTGCTAGATTCCAATCAAATCCTAGAGAATCTCACTTAACTGCTGTTAAGAGAATTCTGAGGTATCTGAAAGGTACTACTAATATGGGTTTGTGTTACACAAGATCACAAGATTACAGACTAGTAGATTATTGTGATGCTGACTTTTCTGGAGATAGAATTAAAAGAAAGAGCACCTCTGGAAGCTGCCAGTTTCTGGGTGACAATCTTATCTCGTGGTACAATAAGAAGCAAGCAACAATTGCACTTTCAACCACAGAAGATGAGTATATCTGCTGCTAGATGTAGTTCTCAGATGATTTGGATGAAAAGTCAGCTAGAAGATTTTAATCTTTATGAAAGTAAGATTCCTATCTTTTGTGACAATGCTTCTTCTATTTGTCTTTCTAAAAATCCAATTTTACATTCTAAAGCTAAACATATTGAAATTAAATATCATTTCATAAGGGACTATATTCAGAAGGGAATTATAAATTTAATTTTTGTAAAAACATACCATCAATGGGCTGACATTTTTACCAAACCCCTTTCAGAAGATAGATTTAAATTCATTTTGAAAAATATTTCTATGGAATTATGTCCTGAATAAAATAATATTTATCTTCTGTGTTTGACTTCAAAATATTCTGAAATGAATGTTCTGATTAACAACTCTTCATAAGTTAGAAGAGAATTTACATCAGAAGCTATATGAAAAGTTCTGAAATGTTCCAACGTTTCATTTCTAAGTATAGTTCAGAAATTCATTAGAACAAAAAGTTGTCCCATGCAACCTTCAGAAGATGAACACATGGTGTGTTTCTGAAAGGTAACGCATGCAAAAGCTACTGACGTCGTTCTAGGTAACTGTTATGATTAGCTTTAATCTCACGTTTTCCCCTAATTTTGCAAAATCGTTAAATGCATGTAATGATGAGATTCGTTTTAACTTCTTTAAAAAAAATTACAGTTTTATTTCTAAACATATTTCTGAAACTTTTTCATATAAATACTTTTGAAAAAAACTCTTTTTCACTTTTTACCGTCTCTTTTAAAACTCAAATGTTTCTGTGATTTTTCTCTAAAACCCTTTTTCATCTCTCAACTCTAAGAGATCCAATGGCTTCCTCCTCTACCCATTCTGAGAACATCCACTCTGAGCAATACATAGTTCCTGAGAGAACAACTCTCATCCCTGTAGACAGCTTAGAAGTGTTAAGTGAGTTAATGGTGGATTTTGAGAATCTACGAGATAATGGTTTTGATTTGATTCCTGCTGTTGAGTTTCAAGGTTGGGGAAACTTTTTTGACCGTCTTGTTGGTCCAGTTTTTCCACACCTTGTGAAGGAATTCTGGATACATGCAATTGCATCCCCTAAAGTTATCCTCTCCTTCGTAATGGGTAAGGAAATATCCACTATTAAAAATCAAATCAGAAAGTTTCTAGGTTTTGAAGGACATGGAGTAACAGGTATTTCAAGTGGAAGAATGGAAATGTCAAAGGTCTACTCATAAATTTTTATAAATGGTCAAGGATCTTCTAAAGTCAAGGACTTAAAAAATAAGTATAAGATATGGAAAGAATAATCTATGGATGTATTCACCATAGGAAGGAAACGAGCTCTCCAGACTACATTAATGCTGATCAACAATACTTGTTGTTCTGCCTTGGAACAAATGTAAAAATTGATTTGCCTTATTTGTTGTTTGAACATCTCTGGAATCATGCCAAAGAGACTAGGGAAGCTGAAAGGATGAAAAACCCCAAATCCAAAAGGAATTGGATTCCTATGGGTAGATTAATTTAAAACATTCTGACTGAGAATGGTCTGATTGATCACCTACTCCGTATGTGTCAGCAACTGTTAAGAGAAGAAGGATACCAATTGCTGATTTCCCTCTGTTTAACTCAGCTGATCATCCATACATCATCCTGCATTACATTGAAATTTGTAAAGAGAGTGGAACACTAATTGATTCGGCTTGGCTCCAAGGAAGAAATCAAGCTGCTTCAGACGTTGTTCTTCAGCAACCTTTGAAGAGGAAATCAGTTGAAGGATCTCTTGCCAGACCTCAGAAGAAAAAGAAATCAGGTAAACTTGCTGAAACTATTACTGTTTATGATTCTATCAATATATCTACATCTGCTAAACCCCAAACCTTAGGTGATATAGATGTTGATATTGACCTAACCATACCCTCTGACCCTCTTGCTGAAAACCCTCAAAGAAATCAAGTATTGTCAGACTTGAGTGACTTCGACTTCGATGAACACTCTGAAACCCAATCAGAACCATCTCACTCAGAACCCTCTAAACCACCTGTTTCTCAACCTATTCCTGCTGAACACTTTTCAAGACCTCCTCCCAGACCTTTATCACCCAGACCCTCTGGATGGTATGATGCTAGCTCTTGGAGAATTCCAGAATCAACGCTCCTCTGGAAACACAAAAACCACCTTTCACCTTACTTTCTGAAAACATCTTTTCCATGAACAGACCGCAAACTCAGAACCCCATTCCCACTGCTGAAAATACAATCATTATTTCACCTGACATCACACCACCAACTTCACCACAACTTCCAACACCTGACTCACCTATACTTTCACCTCCTCACATTCCAGAACACCAAACTCATGAACCACCTGAAACATTTGAACCTTCTGAAACTCATGAATCATCTGAACCTCATGATCAATCAGCAACACCTAACCATTTTGACCAACCTGACCATTCAGCCACTCCTGAACCAACAAAAAATCCTGAACAAGCTAACTTTTTAAGAACTGTAGTTGACTTTTAATCTCTACAATTCTTGAAAAACAAAACTTTCAAGAAGGCTGCCCCAAAACTTGTTCATCCAGATGTAAATATATTGTTTAAGAATTTTTTAACAGAAGTTCAAGCATGGTTGAACCTGCTGAAGGAAGACCGCTCCAGAAGTGTGAACCCATCTACAACAGATCTTCTGTGGGAATATTTCAGAAGAACTTTTGATGCTGAGCCACTGAAGCTGCAAGATTTATGTCACTCTCAGGTGATTGAGAACTTCTCCAAGAATCTGCATGCCTTTCAATCAGAAGCTGCTGATATTTAGGACAAGAAGTCTTCTCTGATGATTGCTGATGCTCCAGCTGATGAAATGGACATTTCAGAAGATGAATCTGAAGAATCCTCTAAAGATTCAAATCCTCTGGAGATTGTTCTGTTGAATCAACCTTCTGAAAAAGCAACACCTGAACCAGTGCCAACTCTTGTGATGGATCTGGGCACTCTTCTGTCAACTTTTGTTCATTCTGACTCAACGGTTGCTACTCCAAAGGCTGTTACTTCTGAAGCTTCTTCATCCTCTGCTCCTACTTCACTTATCATGGATACTCTGAATGAGCTCAAGAGGGAGAATGAAGTCATTCATGAGCGCTTGGATAAGCAAGACCAGACAAACCAAGAAATCAGAAACTGGATGATGAAACAAGAGGAATCTGCATCTGAGATCAAGAATCTTCTTATGGCCCTTGTTACTAAGAAATCCTAGTGTCATTCTGTTTCTTGTCGTTTGTTTGTTGTTTTGTACTTCTGGATATCTTTTGCAATTTTATGAAAACTTTTAAGCTCTTCAACTATTTTTTTATATATACTTTTTGATTATGCCAAAAAGGGGGAGAAAATGAGTATTTTGATCTAATCTCTGATTAACAGTTATGGGACTAAGTCTCAGACATTCTAACAAAATACAAGATCTCTTTCTTTGTGCAATCAAAATTTTTGCAGGTATCACTTAAACTCTGGAAGTTTAAATTCAGCTAAACATTATCTTCAAAAGAAGTTCTGAAGAAATCCAAGAAGATATTTTCAAAGCTCTGATAAATAATCTCAGGAAGTTTTATATATATAGAAATATTCATTTCAGGGGGAGATTCTTATCTCTTATTATATTTTATTTCTATATTTGAATATTTTTTGTCATCATAAAAAAGGGAGAGATTGTTAGAACGAAATTAATTCTGATCATATCTCAGAGTTTTGATGATAACAATAAATTATATTTTAGATGATTTATACTCTGATGAACGTATTTGACTGTTTAAGATAATATTATGACAGAAGCATTTTGATGTGCTGAGCTAAAAATATATGAAGAAGTTCTTTGATGAAAGAACTATTTTATTTAAGCGCAACTGCTGTTGCTGACTCTGGTAAGACAATTATTTTAATTCATCTTCTAACAATTAGCAGGATTCCTTGTTCAGAAGATTACTTGAAAGCAAGTGTTGTTCAGAAGTTTATTTGAAAGCAAGCGATGATCAAGTTCTTAGCAAGCAAAGCATTGTTTAGAAGATAAGCATGCATGTTCTGAATTCAAGATGTTGAAGCAAGTTCTGAGAGAATGTAAAAGCTAACTTGTCTTGTCAAGCTTCAGGAAACACGTTCTTACAAGTGTCGTTTGCTCATTTAATGCAAAGGCGGCTGCATGCACTCAAGTGTCTATGCTAGTTCATTGGAAAATGGAATAGTGAAAAGAAACGCGCAAGCATTTAATGCTCTCCACTTTTTGAAAGCAACAACGGTCATTTTGTTCTTACTATATATAGAAGTACATTTATTATAAGCCAACTAACTAATCAATTTCAAAAAGAAGCAAGAAACTACGTGAAAAATTATGGGCTCACAAACTCTTTGTTCATACACTTTGTGCAAATTATTCTAAGTAAAAAATCACAGTTGTGATATAGCTTTATTAGAAGCAAATTTTATCTCACTATCTGTAAAGTTTAAACTCTTGTAATTGTTCCTTGAGAGACCAAGTTTGGTCAGATTTCTTAAGTAGACTAGGACTAGATTTAAGTCTTAGTGGGGTTAGTCACTTGTAAGATTACTTGTGCATTGTTTGTCACAACAGTTGTTGTGTGTTTGTAATCAGTTGATTATAGTGGATTAAGTCCTTGTTGAGAAAGGCGAAATCACCTTGACGGGTGGACTGGAGTAGTTTGAGTTCAAACGAACCAGGATAAAAATAACCTTGTCTTTCCATTATTGTTGAGATTTGTTAGAAAAGAAGAAAAGAGAAACTTATTCAACCCCCCCCCCCCCCCCCCCCTTCTAAGTGTTTTCTTACCCTTAAGATACAACTCAATTCTACGCAAGCGAGAAGAAGGTTTTGGAACTCACTAAGAAACTTCATGAGGAGAGGAACCTGAATGCCTACATCGCACCGAAGAGGATGCGTACTATGTTTTTATCTTTAACATTTTTTGTATAATTTTCCCAAAAAGGCATCGATGTACTCAAGCTTCAATTTATTAATATAACATGTGTTTCTTTTTAGTCTAAAACAAATTTTGAATCTCTAAATCCTTGAAATCATTGCATATGCATTTACCATTCATCATAACATAAGTAGGTTTCTTGCAATAAGTCTCCTCATCTTTCTACTGTTTATTTCAGTAAGATGGATCTCGAGCAAACGGTGGAGGACCTCCAAGCTCAGAATGCACAATTTCAGCATTTGTCCTTAACTCTAGCCAAAGGACAAGATGAGTTGAAGTCCTTGCTGGTTGAGGAGAAGAAAAATAAGACGAAGAAGATAACCAGAGTTATAAACATGGGAAGAAGATTCCAAGGGCAAATAAGAAGGGCCTTAGAATTTGCAATGACATCCGGTGAGAAAGACAATCAAGATGGGAAGGGCAAAGAAATAGTTATCCAGTCAGAGTCAGAAGAGGAAGAGGAAGAAGAAGACTATTCTGAAGAACAATACCCTCCAGCCGACGACAAGTATAAGCATCTAGAAGAGCGGTTGAGTGCAATGGAAATCCAAAAAATGCCTGGATTGGACTTTGAGAAGTTGGGACTAGTATCGGGAATTGTCATTCCTCCAAAATTCAAAGCACCTGTGTTCTCCAAATATGACGGAGTCTCATGCCCCAAAATGCATCTCCGGTCCTATGTGAGGAAAATTCAGCCTCATACCTCTGACAAAGATTTATGGGTACACTTCTTCCAAGAGAGTCTGTCTGGAACTCAACTTGATTGGTTTTATCAGTTAAAAAGAGCAAATGTTTATAACGGGGAAGATCTTGCTGCTGCCTTTTACAAACAATACCAATACAACGTTGATCTTGCACCCACCCGTACTCAACTCCAGTGTATGGCCATGGTTTCAAGTGAAGGCTTTAAGGACTATGCGCAAAAATGGAGGGATTTGGCAGGAAGAGTTCAACCTCCCCTATCTGAAAGAGAGTTGGTAGACATGTTTTTGGGCACCTTGTCTGGTCCTTTCTTCAATCACTTAATTGGGAGTTCATCGGCAGGTTTTACTGAATTGATATTGACCAGAGAAAAGGTAGAAGCCGGGATAAAGAATGGAAAGATTCAAAAAGATGCATCCTCTACCACTGTAAGGAAACCATTCATCGGAAAGAAAGAAGTGGTTGATGTATATCCTCAGAGAAATCAAGATAGAGTTGAACGTCGTCCTATAGTGGGGGTTGTCATGATTCATAAACCAGTGTATGCTCAACAAAGAAGCAACCAGCCAAGAATGGAAAGGCCAGTCAGATAACTCACCAGAATTAACATGACTTTATCTCAAGTGTTGCCATATTTGTTAAGCTCCAACTTAGTGACTTTGAAAGAAGCTCCAAAGAATCCTAACACAACCTCTCCTGACTATCATCCTAATGTCCGCTGTGCATATTGTTGTACCCCAAAATTTTCCCTCCCATATTTCTCAAGACATTGCAAGAATAATCTCCAAGTGGCTCAAGATTGCTCAAGAGTGGGACAGTCAAATCATCTCCTAAGGCAGTCAACCTCAAATTAGGGTTTTGTGTTGCATCAAGGTCCTTACATCCAAATGACCTCAAGTTCTCCCCAATGTCCTAATATGTTCTCAATTTCATCCATGTCAAATTTCAAGCCTTGCAGAAGAATTTTGGTCAGTCAATTGCTCAAAGGGTCCCAAAATCGACTATGCTAGGGCAAAAGTCAACTGTGACCTACAAATAGTCAAACTTCAAGATTTTTTGTCAACATTCTCATTTTGAAGGATAATTCATCATTTTATCAAAGGTTGATCATGATTCATCAAGGATTTCTCAAAATTCACCAAGATTCAAAAGTTGCTAAATTAGGGTTTTGTAGGAAAAGTCAACTCAACTTTGACCAAGCATAACTTTCTCATACTTTATGAGAAATGACCCATCCAAATCTCATTTTTAAGAGGATGAAATTTCCTACAATCCATACTCACACCCCAAGATCAAGAGATGCACTCACAAGAAGTTACAAATTTGGACATTATAGGTCATTTTTGAAAGTCAACAAAAACACCTTTTTTCCAAAGCTTATAACCTGAGCATGGAATATCAAAATGATATTAGACCAAAAGGGTTGGTTAGCGGACATCTCAAGGTTTCTAAAAAGTCCAAGAACACCTCCAAAAGTTTAAAATTGAAGAAGTTATGCATTGTTGAAGTTGGGCATTTTTCCAAAATTGCCAAAAGTCAACTATCCCCAAAACTTCAAATTTTGTCAAACGGGCCCACTTTTTTCCACTTGATTTGATCTTGTCACACTACACACGTATCCTATCTTCAGTCTTATGTCCATTCATTGATTTTTCTATTTTATTTGATTTTTATTGAATTAATTCATTTTTAATCAATTTAAATCCAAATAAAATCCAAATATTGATGAAATGGGATCTTTTTGATTGATACAAGTTTGAATTATCATCATGGACAAGATCAAACTCGTATCAAGCCATATTATGCACAAAATATTGGATTTTTGATCAAATTGGAAAGGTTTTCATGGAGGATCATATCAAATCTTAAATCATCAATGCACAAAGGTTGGATCCACAAAACTTGACCTAATGCATTGCCTTATACATATACAAACCAAAGGCACACGATTGGAGACCAAGAGGCTGCAAAATCACAAAGATAAAAACTTGAAAATAGCTTGAAAAGTGTGGAACTGAAATCTTGGTTAGAGGCAAATTCAAGGTCAAATCTCAACGTAGACCTCTTGCTGGACATCCATTGAGTCTAAAGCAATCAAAATCAGGCCATTACACCATCCCAATCGCACTGTAAGTCTCTCTGAAACTCGCCTTTCAGTTGAAAACGCATCCTCTTATTCTTGCATCTTTTTGCCAAAATCTTTGCACAATCATGCTAATCGGTCCATTTAGAGACTTTCTGCATTAACCAATTGAGTTTTCATGGCCTGTAATACCATACCCGAAACTAGGGTTTGTGTTTTTGTTTTTAGGCGTTTTAGTTTCAGGTAAAATCAGCACTATCAATGGCCATGGGTGTGTTCAGGAGGGTGAGACGAGCATGATGATGGTCTCAGAATTCGTTTCCAAAGCCTAGAGAAGATTTTAGGATCAACCTAGGGATTTAGTTGCGGATTCAAATCCGCAGGTAAACGAACCAGGGTTCAGCGAAGAAGACGACTACGTGCCCCCTCCCTATTCGTCCATTCATATTTCGCGCTCCTTTTTTATATTTTCCAGCATATTGTTTGTTTTTTACATATACTATTCATTGCTTATCCCATTAACAATTAAACACATTGGCTCAGTTGGTAAACGCGTTAGTTCATAGTCCAATGGGACCTGGGTTCGAATCCCAGGTCCCCCATATATTTGCTATTATTTTCCTTCAGGCGTTCCAGTGTACCTCATGCATTGCAGTCTACTATGGACCTCAAATCTCCAGGCGCCAGATGGCCTCCAGGCCAAATCTAAAGGTCAAGATTGAACGTCCATCATGGTCTCAAGTCAACAGGCATACATGGAATTGCGAAAGTCAATCAGGCTTGCAGCAAATGGGCCAAAGAATTGCTGATCTTACTCCCTTTCGAGGCCCAACACCCCCTTGAGTATTTCTTTCTTATTTTTTATTTCATTTTATTTATTTGTTTTATTTAATTATTATCATTATTATTTAATTAACCAATTAATTTTTTTCCTCATAAAATCAAAAACACAAAAATATATTTTATTTATTAAAATTAAACTCACGACTTTATTTTTGTAAATAAATTAATTCAATTAACTTAGTCTTAATTAGGTATAATTTTTAATATCTTTTGCAAATAATTAAAATTAATGTAGAAAATTAGGTTTTTACTAACTTTAAATCAAATTTATTTTATTTCTCTAAATATCAAAAAATCCAAAAAATATTATTTTCATTAATTAATTAGTTTATTAATTTAATTATTAACTTAGATTTAATTTCTTTTAATTCAAAAAATAACCAAAAAAATGTTTTCTTTCAAAAGGGTCAAAACCCTAAAAAATGCGCCCGATTTAATTTTCCGCACGCGATCTATTTTTCCAATATTGTATTTGCTTCCGGAATGTAATAGCTTTAATTAGGACTTTAATTATTTATCGTTTTATTTACTTTCTGCATTTTAATTTCAAGGGTTTGTTTTTGGCGATGTAAATACCCGACGCCTTGTAATTGCTTAGATTTAATTTCCGTAAATTTAAATTCTGCAACTATACACTGTTAGATGTTTGATAATAGGGAATGCATGACAAGATCAAATGTATGAACCTAAAATCAACATAGCTCACCCATTGACATGTACAAAGATAAAATTAACCGAAATAACACACTCGCACATGCGCACTCTTAGGGTACACCTCACTTGGTTGCCTTCGAACGTGGTCATTGAGTATAGGAAGTTTTAGAGGTCACCCTCTTGTCCAAAGATCATAGTTGCCTCGAAACGGTTTCCTCGGAAAAATGATCTAAGACATTAGGGTTACCGCTAAGGCGTCCTAACATTGCTTTAGTGACCACACGTCCCTTAATCGAATTGACCCTTAAACTCCAACGACGGTGCTACCTACTCATTAATAGTAGGATATCATTGTCTAAAGGAAAATTGCATAGAACGATTCATTTTTCGAGTAGGTAGATGGTTCTTAAGTACTTGCTCTTTCCAAAACAAAACAAACTTTTCACACTTACACCTTTCGAACAAAAACTCTTTCAAACCCACAAACATAAAGAAAAGCAATTTTGAAAACACTTTGAGAAAGTACCTAAGAGCCCGTGGATAACCACAGATAGAAAGGGTGCTAACACCTTCCCTTTATATAATCTACCCCCCAGACCCGAAAAACATCTCAAAAAAGGAATTTTTCTGTGCTTTTTTCCTTTCCTTGTTGGATAAAATAAAAGACGGTGGCGACTCTTGCTTACCGCGATATTTTGCGAAAACAAACGCAAAACACGAACCAGCATTCCAAAAACAATCAGTTCTCTCCCACTGTATCACAGAACTGGTGACTCTGCTGGGGATTTCATAAGTGGGGTGTACCTTAGGATTAGATCATTGTGTTTTCAATTGTATGCTCTGTATGATTTATATTTGTGGGCTTGTATCGGAGTTACTATAGATCCTAACTCGGATCTGGGGATACCCTTTAGGTAAGTAGCAATAAACTGTGAGGAAACTATACGGCATAGACCGATACGGTTGAAGCAGTAGCTACGTTGATGTGGCACTTTAGATTGTACCGATATCCCTTGTGTTGGAACGAGGAGAATATGGGTCATCTAAGGAGTCATTAAGCACCAACTGACCTTAGAACCTTTAAATTGACCAACTTGGCCATAGAACAGTAGCTGTATGCTACACTCATTGAGACTAAACTCTCGCGATGATTCCGGCTGCAAAAAAAGGTTGTTAACTTGAATTATGACCGATCGAGGGTAGTCAGTGATATTGAGATCCTCTAGAACCCGGTTACTATTTTTAGGGCAGGTTTAAACCAACTGAACTGAAAGAGGGTAGTACCTAAGCTCCTTGCCAGCCTGAAATCTAAGGGCTCTCTGTGTGACTTGTGTGCCTTTACCATGTTTTCTATTTGTGGATACTTATGGTGTGCTTACTATCATGACATCATGACATCATAACATTGCATACATCTCGCATTGGACTAACCTATTTCAAATACAGGAGGGATTCATCTTTGCTCTGTTTTGTAGGTCATCATGATGCCTATGCGTAGGAATACCATCCGAATTAACTTTGTCCAGGTTCCCACCTTGCTTAAAGATTTGATTACAAAGATGCCTGATACTACTTCCTTCCTCAGGAGACATGGTTATCTTCTCAGTTTGGTCACCTCCAAATTGGACGAGCAGATGATGAGTGTCCTAGTCCAGTTCTATGATCCATTGTACCATTGTTTTACTTTCCAGGACTACCAGTTGGTTCCCACCTTAGAAGAATTCTCTGATCTGATCGGTATCTCCATTCTGGAGCAGACCCCGTTTACTGGTTGGGAGAAGGTTCTTAGGCCCGAAGAGATTGTTGCAGCCCTTCATTTGACCAAGGATGAGGTAATGGCTAATTGGGAGACTAGAAGTGGAGCAAAGGGCTTTCTGACTAAGTTCTTGGTTGGTAAAGCTAATTATTTCTGGGATAGTCTAGACTTCAAGGCATTCGAGGATATTCTAGCTCTTCTGATATATGGCTTGGTATTGTTTCCGAACTCTGACTCTTTTATTGATGTGAATGCGGCGAAAATCTTCATCTCTCGTAATCCTGTACCCACCCTCCTGGGTGATATTCTTCATCATCTTTATGCTCGTACTTCCCGAAAGCGGGGAACCTTGATGTGCTGTGCTCCTTTATTGGCGAGGTGGTTTATTTCTCACCTCCCCAAATCAGTGCTGAAGAAAAAAGAAGGCATGGGTTGGGCTTATAAGGTTATGTCTCTCTCGCATAATGACATCATCTGGACTCTCAAGGGTATGGATGAGGAAGCTATCATTGATCGCTGTGGGGAGTATCCCAATGTTCCGCTGTTAGGAACCCATGGAGGAATTTCTTACAACCCGTGCTTAGCTCTACGTAAGTTTGGGAGAGCCAGAAGAGAAGGACCTCATAAGCTGTTAATGCCTAGTATCATCTTTGATTTTCAAGGGGATAGCGACGAACAACGTCGCAGATTCATAAAGGCCTGGGATAGAGTTCACAGATCTGATCCACATGAGCTGGGTCCAAAGACTTCTCTGCCAATGGAGCTATATCTCAGATGGGTCCGTATCCGTGCCCAAAAGCTAGGCATGCCATATGAAGTTGTCTGACTTATCATTGTCGAAATTGCTAATGAAGAAGGGGTTCTTCCAACCATCCTCCATCCTCATATGCCCACTGACATTGGGGCACTGAAAAGGTCTTGGATGCAACTGAGGGAAGAACGGGATTCTTACCGAGAGAAGTTCAACGAGCAAGAGCAGAAGATCCAGAGGTTGACTAGGCAGTTGGAGAACGAGCGGATTCTTAATGATTATGTCTGCACCGATAAGAAGAGACCATGGGAGTACTGATGGACCTTGGATTATTTCTTTTCCAGTTTTCATTTACTTTTCAGTATTTCCATTCTTGTAACGCCTTAAGGGAAATTTGTTGAACAATTTGAATTACAAAGCTTATCTAATAAAGTGTGTTTCCTTTCTAGTTTACAAATTTGAATCTCCCGATTGTCTTTGAAATCATAATCATACGCATTTCATCTCATGCACTTCATAAACAGGTACCCATTACAGGTCTCTTATCTTCTTTGTTGTTTATTTCATCACTCATCATGTCTGCTGAACCTTCAACTGAGCAAGCCATCAAGGCCCTCCAGGCCCAGAATGCCCAATTTTAAGAGTTGTTCATGAATCTAGCTAAGGGTCAGCAAGACTTGAAGACCTTGATTCTGAAAGAGAAGAAGAAGAAGAAGAAGAAGAAGAAGAAGAGGACGATCATGTTTAACACAGGACACCGGTTTAGAAACAGGATACAGAATGAAGTTGATCTGACTACCTCATCTGGAGGAAAGGATAGTCAAGAGGAAAGGAGAGTTCCTAGCCCTGTGGTCTCTGACAACGAGACAGACTTCGATGAAGAACAGTATCCTCCTACGGAGGATAGGTACAAAAAACTGGAAGACCGGTTGAATGCTATAGAAGTTCAGAAAGTGCTTGGTATGGACTTTGGTGATCTAGGTCTATCATCTGAGGTAGTGATTCCTCACAAATTCAAGGCGCCATCCTTTGCTAAGTATGACGGAGTTTCTTGTCCGAAGCTGCACCTCCGGTCATATGTGAGGAAGATTTAGTCGTACATCGCTCATAAGAACTTATGGATCCATTTCTTTCAAGACAGTCTCTCAGGGACTCAGCTTGAGTGGTTCTACCAGTTGGACGGAGCCAGTATTCGCAGTTGAGAAGATTTGGCTACTACATTCTACAGGCAGTATCAGTACAACTCCGACCTCGCTCCTACGCGTACCCAACTCCAGGGTATGTCAATGGGAACGGGTGAAGGATTCAAAGATTATGCTCAGAAGTGGAGGGACCTCGCCAGAAGAGTACAACCACCTTTGGCTGATCGGGAGCTAGTCGACATGTTTCTGGGGACCTTGTCTGGTCCATTTTTCAACAACTTGATTGGAAGCTCTTCATCTGGGTTTACAGATCTTATTTTAACCGGTGAGAGGATTGAAGCTGGTATTAAGGCTGGGAAGATACAAAAGGGTGCCTCATCAAGCACCGAGAAGAAGCCCTTTAAAAAAGAGTCCAGTGCTGTCTACAGTGCAAGAAGACAGAATATACCTGAACACCGCTAAGCTGTTAATGCAGTGGTTATTTCAAAACCTGCTAGTGCTCCTCAGTACAACAATCAACATAAGGACGAGAGACCTCGAAGGCAGTTCACCCGTCTCAACATGACCTTATCTCAGATTCTTCCACAGTTGCTGAAGACCAATCTGGTGATTCCAAAAGAAGCCCCGAAGAATCCAAATACAACATCATCAAGGTATAACCCTAACGCCCGTTGTTCTTATCACTCTGATAGCCCGGGGCATAATACAGATGATTGTTGGACTTTGAAGAATAAGATACAGGACTTAATTGATGCCAAGGAGATTGAGTTTGAGGCGCCCGAGAGGCCTAATGTTGTGACTGCTCCTATGCCCAAGCATGGAGTAAATGCTATAGATGAAGACTCGTTTGTGGTTTCAGTGAATGATATTGTTACCCCTTTGATGACTGTAAAGAAGAACCTTTTTCTAGCCGGTTTATTTCCGGGCTGTGACGAAGGTTGTCGTATGTGTTTTGTTCTACCTATCGGTTGCCATCTCTTGAAATCAGGTGTCCAACGCCTGATGGATAGTAGAGAGATTCTGTTTGAGAAGATTGTTGTTCCCTCCGTTCCTACTGAAGAAGTTGCCATTATTACCATTTTCGACAATTCTTCCAAGGCTCCCTCGAGGAAGCCTATTAGAATTACATTTGTTCCAAGAATTGCACCTGTGATCATTACTGTTCCGGGGACCATCCCTTATACCTCTGATAAAGCTATCCCTTGGCACTACGGGGCTAATGTTTATTTTCATGAAGTTAAGCAAGAGTTGGATGCTGATACTGACGTCAGCAATATTGTCGGACCTGCTAAAGTCACCCGCGACGAAAGACTTTTCTCACCTGATATTGCTCCACCAACAGCTCGAAGACCTGTTGTTATTACACCTGTCAGTGTACCTGCTACCATTCCAGTTCAAGTTCCTATTCTTACCCCTGTCACTGAGTCATCTGACACTCGGGGTAAAGGGATCACCACTGATGTGCCTGCCCAGACGGAGGCACCAAAGACGATTACTGTTGAAGCTTCTAAACAAGAGATGGAAGAAATTCTGAAAAATTATCAAAAAGAGTGACTACAATGTAGTTGAGCAGCTCGGGCAAACCCCGTCCAAGATTTCTATGTTGTCACTGTTGTTATGTTCAGAGGCCCATGCCAAGGCTCTGATTACCTTTTTGAAGACTGCCCACGTACCACAAGAGACATTAGCTAATCAGTTTACAGATTGCATGGCCAATTTGACTGCTGATAATGGTTTGGGTTTCTCGGACGCCGACTTGACTGCTAAGGGGAAGAATCACAACGATGTCCTGCATGTCTCCATTGAATGCAGGGGCACTACTCTTGCATATGTATTGGTGGATATTGGTTCCTCATTGAACGTCTTGCCCAAGAAAGCTCTAGACCGGTTGGATTGTGAAGGGTTGGAGCTGAAACCAAGCAACATCGTTGTCAGGGCCTTTGATGGGTCTAAAAGAATGGTACATGGAGAGGTTGATATCCCGATCAAGGTTGGTTCCCAGGTCTTCAACTCTACGTTCTATGTGATGGACATTCGGCCATCTTATTCTTGTTTGCTGGGTCGTCCATGGATCCACAAAGTCGGGGCCGTAACCTCAACGCTCTACCAAAAACTAAAGTACCCGGTCAAAGGGAAGATTGTGACAGTGCAAGGAGAGGAAGAGTACATGGTTAGCCACCTCAACTCTTTCTGATATGTAGAGATGGATGGGGAGTTCATTGAGACTCCATTTCAACATTTTGAAGAGGTTCCCCAGACGCTGGCGTCAGCTGAGACTGTTGTTGAAGACTCTCCTATGAAGATGGCTTCCTTTAAGGATGCCCGGGCTGTTGTTGAGAAAGGTGGGTGTGCAAATTGGGGACGACTCCCTTATTTTACACAGAAGACTAACAAGTTTGGTTTGGGTTTCACTACAAAAGCTCAAAGGGCCGTTCAGAACGCACGAATCGGAAGACCTCTCGTGTTCATCAGCAACTCGGGAGTGAATGTCATTGAAGACGATGTAGAAGAGTCTGAATTTGACAGCTGGATCTATCCTACGACCGACAGTGGACAATGCAACTGGACAGCAAAGGACTTCATCCCTATTACTTTTGTTACCCAGTAATGAAACCTTTTGTTTTGAATATGTAACAAACAATGTTTTAAACTTTATGGCCCGGTGTCTTACCCGGGGCACTGTGGCTTCATTTGTGAGGGCTTTATGTGTGTCATTTTCATATATCATTAATAAAAGCATTGGACGTTCTTGCATTTCAAATTTTGCGCTCCTTGTTTTTCTTTATTATATATTGCAAAAAATCTATTTTACATACACTCACATATACAGGTCCACATCCACTCTGGATCTCACGGGTAACGACTCTGCTACTGCCAGTTATGACTTCGAAAATCCGATCAACTTAGCCGAAGACGAAGGTGAAGATGATTGTGAAGTGCCTGGTGAACTTGCAAGACTGCTACTCCAGGAAGAGAGGGCTTTTCAACCACATGAAGAGCCGGTGGAATCAGTGAATCTGGGTACAGAGATAGACAAAAGAGAGGTCAAGATTGGTGCCAATCTGGAAGCTAGTGTGAAGCAACGGTTGATTCAGATGCTGCGTGACTACGTTGAGATCTTCGCCTGGTCTTATGAAGATATGATGGGGTTGGATACTGACATTGTGGTTCACCGCCTACCTACCAAGGAAGACTGTCCTCCAGTAAAACAGAAGGTCCGCCGAATGCGCCCATAGATGTCTGAGAAAATCAAGGCTGAAGTTATGAAACAGTTTGACGCCGGTTTTCTAGCAGTGACTTCTTACCCTCAATGGGTTGCCAATGTGGTTCCTGTGCCAAAGAAAGATGGTAAGGTTCGAATGTGTGTAGATTACAGGGATCTGAGCAGGGCAAGCCCCAAGGATGACTTCCCTCTACCTCATATCGATGTTTTGGTTGACAACACTGCTCAGCACAAGTTATTCTCCTTTATGGATGGTTTCTCCGGTTATAATCAGATCAAGATAGCTCCCGAAGACATGGAGAAGACAACTTTTGTTACTCAGTGGGGTACCTTTTGCTACAAAGTCATGCCTTTTGGACTGAAGAATGCTGGGGCAACATATCAGCGTGCCATGGTTGCTTTGTTTCATGACATGATCCATCATGAGATTGAAGTATACGTCGACGATATGATTTCAAGGTCCCAGACTAAGGAGGAACACCTGGACCACCTTCAGAAGTTGTTTGACAGGTTGAAGTTGTACAAGCTGAGGTTAAACCCGAACAAATGAACCTTCGGGGTGAGATCTGGTAAGCTGTTGGGGTTCATCGTAAGCGACAAAGGTATTCAAGTGGATCCTGCAAAAGTGAAAGCCATACAGGAGATGCCAGCTCCCAGAACAGAGAAAGAAGTCAGAGGCTTCCTGGGACGACTAAACTACATTGCCTGATTTATCTCGCACCTAACTGCTACTTGTGAGCCAATCTTCAAGCTACTGAAGAAAGATCAAGTGGTGCATTGGAATGATGAATGCCAGGCCGATTTCGAAAGGATCAAAGAGTATCTCCAAGAGCCACCTATTCTGATGCCTCCAGTAGAAGGGAGACCTCTGATCTTATACTTGACAGTACTCAATAACTCAATGGGGTGTGTACTGGGTCAACATGACGAGTCTGGCCGAAAAGAGCATGCTATTTATTACCTTAGCAAAAAGTTTACCGACTGTGAGACCCGATACTCACTGCTCGAGAAAACTTGATGCGCTTTGGCATGGGTTTCTCGCTGGATGAGACAGTATATGTTGACTCACACTACTATGTTGATTTCAAAGATGGATCCAATCAAGTATATCTTCGAGAAGCCTGCCTTGTCCGGAAGGATAAAGAGATGGCAGATGATCTTGACTGAGTATGACATCCAATATACGACCCAAAAGGCAATCAAGGTAAGTGTGTTGGCAGACCATTTGGCACATCAGGCAGTGGATGATTACCAGTCTATGAACTTTGAATTTCTGGACGAGAATATCATGTTGGTAACTGATTGTGAGACACCTGGACCGGATGAAGGACCTGAGGAAGGATCCCGATGGTCTATGTACTTTGATGGAGCTTCAAACGCTTTGGGTAATGGCATTGGCGCCGTGATCATATCTCATAAAGGCTCTCATACTCCATTTACCGCCTGACTATGTTTCAACTGCACCAACAATATGGCGGAGTATGAAGCGTGCATTATGGGTCTTCGAGCAGTAATTGACCTCAGGATTAAGTTTCTAAGTGTCTTCAGAGATTCCGCTCTCATGATCAATCAGATCAAAGGCGAGTGGTATACGAAACATCCAAATCTTACTCCTTACAAGGAGTATGTATTGACGTTGCTTCCCCATTTTAAGGAGATAACCTTTGAACACTTCCCCAGAGAGGAGAATCAGTTGGCGGACGCGTTAGCTACGACGTCTTCTATGTTCAAAGACAATTGGGACAACGAAGCTCCCCGGATCATTATTGAAAGACTGGATAAACCTGCACATTACTGTGATATCGAGACTGAAGAGGCAGCAGAAAAGCCATGGTATCATGAGGTGAAAAGGTATCTTGAAACTCAGAAGTACCCCGAGGGTGCATCTGTTAATGACAAGAAGTTTCTGAGGAGGTTCGCGGCGAAGTTCTTCATCAGCAATGGCATTCTTTATAAGCGTAACCATGATTCGACCTTACTGCGTTGTATGGATAAGAATGAAGCAGAAAGGATCATGGCAGATTTACATGAAGGTACTTTCGGAACTCATTCCAGTGGGCACACCATGGCAAAGAAAATCCTTCGGGCAGGATATTATTAGTCCACGATGGAAGCTGATTGTTATCAGCATTCTCGGACATGTCAAGTGCCAAGTTTATGCTGATAAGGTGCACATACCTCCAGTTCCTCTGAACGTCTTGACGACTCCTTGGCCTTTTGCAATGTGGGGCATTGATATGATCAGCGAGATCAGACCTACGGCATCCAACGGACATCGTTTCATCCTGGTAGCAATTGATTACTTTACGAAGTGGGTTGAAGCAGCTTCCTTTGCTACCATAACCAAGAACGTCGTGGCACGATTCATTCGGCACAACCTGATTTGTCGATATGGTGTACCAGAGAGGATCATTACGGACAATGGTACCAATCTCAACAACAAGATGATCATTGAGCTCTGCGAGTAATTCAAGATACAACATCACAACTCTTCTCCCTACCGGCCGAAGATGAATGGAGTTGTCGAAGCGGCTAATAAGAACATTAAGAAGATTGTGCAGAAGATGACAGTGACATACAAAGACTGGCACGAGATGTTACCGTTTGCTCTTCATGGGTACCGTACCTTAGCACCGACGTCAACAGGGGCAACACCTTATTCCTTGGTATATGGCATGGAGGCAATCTTGCCCATTGAAGTTCAGATACCCTCTCTCTGAATTATGAAGGATGCAGGTTTGAGTGAAGATGACTGGATTCAGACCCGGCTTGATCAGCTGAACCTAATCGACTAAAAGAGACTTACTGCTATTTGTCATGGTCAGACGTACCAAAAACGGATGATCAAGGCATTTAACAAGAAAGTTAGACGACAAGAGTGTCAAGTTGGAGATCTAGTAATCCAGCGTATTATTCTACCTCAAGGTGATCCCAGGGGCAAATGGACCCCTACTTACGAAGGGCCATTTGTGGTTAAGAACATTTTCTCAGGAGGAGCTATGATTCTAACCACCATGGATGGTGATGACCTTCCTCACCCCGTCAATGCAGACATAGTAAAAAGATACTATGCATGATCAAAGACCCGCTAGGTTGACTGGCCTAGGCAAAAATAAGGGCTTCCCAGCGAACCAAAAGGGTTCGGGCAAAAATAAGGGATGAAAATGAAAAAAAATCTGTACACCCGGCAAGTCGAAAACCTGAAAAGGCGGCTTGGGCAAAAAAGGGTATCCCGGTGGACTGAGAACCTGAAAGGGCAGTCCAGGCAAAAATTAGGGATCAAAGCGTTACACTATGTCTCATTGGATCACCTTGCATCCAGACTTCAATATCAACTATCAAGCTCGGACGACACTAATCAATTTGATTCACTTTCAACCAGTAGCAAAGTGATGAGATGCTGGAGGATATAAAGGCAATAGCAGAGTTGGAACCTGTGATACGGTGGAAGAACTGACTTGAGGTTTTGCGTTTGTATTCGCACTTGTTCGGTTTAGCAAGAGTCACCACCGACTTTTTATTTTATCCTAAAGGAAAGGTTAAAAAGCACAAGAAAAACCTTTTGAGATGTTTCGTGGGGTAGATTATGAAAAGGGAAGGTATTAGCACCCTTTTCATCCATGGTTATCCATGGGCTCTTAGTTACTTGGTTTAGATCACTTGCCTTTGATTTTCAATTGCTTGAAATGGTGTGTGTGTGTGTATGTGTGTGTGTTTTGAAAATGTTTTGAAAAAGAGGCCTTGTCTAGGAAACCGTTGTAATAATTCTTTACTCGAATG
The DNA here is from genome assembly GCA_948472305.1 of Vicia faba. Classification (NCBI taxonomy): domain Eukaryota; kingdom Viridiplantae; phylum Streptophyta; class Magnoliopsida; order Fabales; family Fabaceae; genus Vicia; species Vicia faba. The sequence goes on from OX451738.1 coordinate 1,281,458,701, forward strand.
TTTTACAAAGGTGTGTATCTTTTCGAAAAGATGTTTCAAATGTTTTTGGAAGTTTGTTTTGAAAGTGTTTTTGAAAGTGGATTTTGAAAAGTAGGCAAGTGTGTTTTGCAAGTTGATCAAGTAACTAAGAGTTGTCTACCCCTAAATTTACTCAAAGGTTTTTCTCATGTTTTAACCCTTTTAACAATTTTGTTCCACCATTGTATTTGGTGGACAATCTTGCGTTAGGATGTTAGCGGGACAGGCGCGGGTCATCGTATGGACCATGAATGCAATGGTGCCAAGTGTCTTTGGAAATTTTGCTTGAAGGGACTAGGATCATTTTTAGGCAACTTTCGAAAGCGTCATCGAGGGACCATGATCATTTGAATTGTTTTGTTTTGCCAGAGAACTTAACGTGTAAGCATGGCCCATTTTGGAAGGCAACAAGCGGGATTACCCTAGGGGTGCAAGTGTGATTAGTGTATTGATTTCATGTATTTATCTTTGTTTTAGGTTATCTAATGTTTGATTTTATTTAAATGCAAACCCTAGGTCTAAACATGGTATATTCGAAAGCGATAAATTGCGGGAATTTAAAGTCTACGCTATTACAAATAAGTATCCGGGAGTGGGGGTACAAATATTTACAAATGGGGATGAGACTTTAATAGGAGAGTGGTGTCCAAATAATTTACAACCAAATCGAATCAATCGCAAAGTAAAATGTAGCAATGTACAAAGATAAGCAAATGTATAAGAATAGAGCAATGTAAATGTATCAATGTATTTGTGTAAGTGATTTATTTACAAGTGTGGAATGTTAACTTAATGAGAAAATTAAGTATTTATTTGTTTTTAGATATTTGTTAATTATGTACAAGACAAAATATTTTAAGAAAAGAAAAGGAAATGTTTTAAGTTTAAGAAAAAGAAAATATTTTAAGTTTTATGTATTAATGTTTTAATTAAAGAAAAAGAAATGTTTTAAGAAAAATTAATGTTTTATGTACTTATATAAACAAATGTTTAGTCAAAAAAGAAATAAAAGAATATCTATTTTCTTATGTATTTATTAATATGTATTTTTAATTATACTAACAAAAGAATAATTTAAGAAAAGTTTATATATATAAAAAAAAGAGAGTTTAGTGTATCATTTTATTTTACAAAATTTAATTGTGTTATAAAAAAGAAAATAAAAGAGTTAATAAAATTTAGTGTAAAAAATTTATTGTGTTAGTTTATTTAAAAAAAGATGTGATATGTAAAAAAGTATTAGTTTTAAAAATGTATATAACAAAAAGGTTAAGAGAATTCAAATGGGCTTAGGGACTTATGCTGGCCCAAACAAGTTAATTAGAATAAGGGAAAAGAGGGGGGTGCACGCCAGATTCCCAAGGGGCTTAAGCAAACTGAATAAGGCAAGGCCCATTACGTTTTACATGTTTTTTGTTTAGGGTTTCAGTGTTTGTTTCACTTTGGGAATTTAGGGTTCGTGGAGTTTCAGAGGCGTCGTTCCTTACTTTTCTTCCTTCGCCTTCTCAAGCCAAGTTACTGAACGCCGATCCTCCCCCTAGGGCCACCGAGCGCTGCCGTCTACTCCTCTTCCCTCCATTGTTGAGCGTAACAGCGACAAGCATAGGTAAGAAATTTCCCATTTACGTCTCTTGCTTTAGTTCGTGCATGTTCTGATTATTATTTTTGTTATTTGTCTCGTGAGGTGTTTTAAAGAAAGGAGAGAATTTTATACCTTTTGGAGACGGAGGCTCTTGGAGATGGAGGAGGAGAGGATCAGAGGTGCTTTAGGCGGCCAAGGACGAGGGCGTGATGCACTGTGAACTAGCTTGCTTTGCTGGAAAACCTGGTATCTTTATTTGCCCTTTGTTAGGTTTGATGATGATACTTGAAAACCTTCGTACATCTCTTTTTTTCCTCTTCTGTCTACTCGCTTCAGTTGCCTTTGAGTGCTTCTTTTCTTCTTCTCTTGTTAGCCTCTGTATGCTGTTCTTGATGATTTTGGATATCTTTGATTTTCTAACCCCATGATGAGGTTAGCTCTGAGGGTGGCATGTGTGCTTGCTTGTTCTTTTGGTTTATGAGGCTTGTAAGCTGGTATGGCTTAAGCAGGTTAAGGCTTATGCTGGTGGTTCAGGCTTCAAGGTTTATCTGGCTTCATGCTTTTTCTGGTTTATGGGGCTTTTTCTAGTTTATGAGGCTTGATGAACTTGGAGGTTGTTAGGCTTCAGGCTTGCTGGTTCATGTTTTTGTTTAGTTGCTATAGCAGGTTTGGGATAGTTTAGGACAGGTGAAGGCTTTGAATTATTACAGGCTTGGGCTTGAAGCTTGATGCTTCAGGTTTTCCTGAAGCAGGTTAAAGGCTTAAGGCTTTGAATGCAGGTTTAAGCTTCTGGTTGTTTGAAGTTTTTTGGAGGCAGCTCTGTATCTTTTGTTGATACAGTTTTGTGGTGTATTTGCTTTGTGTTATTTCTTCTGCCTCCCTGTACTGTGTTGTGGTATCTCTTGTTTATATTTTTTCTAAGCCTAAGCCTGCTGTAAGCCTATTTCTCTTCTCTCTTCTCTCTCTCCATATTTAAGAATTTTTTATTGCTTATTGTACTTTTTTCTGAAAAAGCAACTGGCCTAGGAAAATGATGTATCTTTGAACCTTGCTTGCACACTAGTTTTCCTCTGCATAATTTCCATATTTCCTGCACATTGTTGACAACATTTTGTACTTGTTTGATAGCTTGATATCTTTCTATATCTCTTGGACAGCTTTGTACAGTTTTTTGACAGCTTTGGATAGTTTGAAATTGTAACTTTCAGTTTGCCTTTTTGATTTGGTTAGGCAGTTCAGTTTGGACTTTATACTTGTACATGCTATTTGGAATTTTTGAAATGGGCAATTTGTTTGACAATGCAGTATGTTTGCTTTTGTGCATTTTTGCAAGACAACTTTCTATCCCTCTTTGTGAACCGAGAGAAATCTCGTGATTTGCAGAGAGGGCAAACTGATTCCGGCAAGTCGCATTTAATGATGAGTCCATTTTTTCTGTCTGCTTTTAATTTCATTTCACCTGCTTTTGACTTTTTCTTTTTCTTTGTTTTGCAGATAAAATCAATGGAGCAAAAGAGGAGTAGTAGAATAGAAGATGAAGACTTAGGAATTTTTTAGGATGTATCTTTATTTCACTTTTAATCATTGTAACATTATTAATGTAAACATCTGTAAATAAATTTACAGTGTATAAATAATAATTTGTAACAAATAATTAAAGATGAATAAAATCTACTTTTGATCAGTTAATTCTTTTTTTCAGCTGTCTATTTAATTACTTATAAATTCTTAAATTATAATAAATGGAAATAAATCCCAATTATCCTAACTTAGAATAAATAAATAATTAATAAACACTGTGGTCTTAGCATCAATCAATAATAAACTCGGCGCTTCAAATAGCCACAAGCATTGCATAGTCGAATCAAACAAACATCCTTATGCCATTGCCTTTACTGATTAAACAAAACACTGCAAGTTCTCGACTCAAATGCCTCAATCCAAATCTCAGAGTAAACTGAAAAGAACTGTAGAATTAATTCTTTTTGCGTGCACAAACCCTAGTTCTTGGTTAAATGTCAGAGAAGCGCCTGTCTGATTAAACCTGAGCCAAACTCAATCAAACCCTAGCAATATGCTTGAACAGTTCCAGAGCCATGAAAACCCTAAATTTTGTCTGACTGACGAGAAAAGTCTGTTTGACCGATTCTTGAGCCAGTCTGAAAAATCAGGAAAAGCCTGAAGCTGTGATTTCTTGTGGAAAAAATGGAGGGCAAATTTTGGGGTACAACAGTTGCCCCTGTTCAATCTTCTTGAACCTGAAGAGTTAGATTGGCAAGTTTATCGTTCGCGACTCGAAGGTAAAAGGAGATTGGACACTAGAGTGCCCAAACAATTTGCACTCGGTGACGTGATGGTAGAGGGAATGGGCTTACAGATGCCATTTGGTGATGGGCTTAAAGATGCCATCTAGGGATGTGACAGAATCTTGTCGGGGAATGGGCTTAGAGATGCCATCTGGAAATGGGCTTCAAGATGCCATTTGGAAGTTACTGGTAGGAGGATGTGCTTAAAGATGCCATCTGGAAATGTTGAACTGTATGTCCTTGGTGAGTGGACGAGTATCAGAAAGGTATCCATGTTTTGGAGCATCCCTGAACTGAGGGTCTGAACAAGAAATAGATTGACATCCATGTTTGGAGAATCCGTAAACTGTTTTCAGGAGTTGAGATTGAATAAGCAATAGAGCAGCATCCATGTTGGGAAGCGTCCGTAAACTGTTTTCAAAAGTCTGGAAAGAATCTGAATAAGCGATAGGTTGACATCCGTTACTGGAGAACCCATAAACTGTTTTCAGAGGTCTTGGAAGTTGAATAAGCAATAGAGCAGCATCCATGTTGGGAAGCGTCCGTAAACTATTTTCAAAAGTTAAGAAGAATCTGAATAAGCGATAGGTTAACATCCGTTACTGGAGAACCTGTGAACTGTTTTCAGAAGTCTTGAAGTTGAATAGGAACCGGTGTAGGGTTTCCTGATGATGAGTCCGTGTAAAACTGCATTTGGATGAATCTGGAATAAGTATCAAAATGTCGCCGTGTCTGGGTCACATCTGAACTATTTCTAGAAAGAATCTCGGGAGATGATGATCTTTGTCTGTCGACTGATCTTACCTGAAAAGGTAAAGAGTTAGTTGTATGCAATGTCATGATGCGTGATGCAATGTATGTTATATCAATGTTTATGATATGAATGTGATGAATGCGCATGTAAGCTGATGAGCTGTCTTGCTGAGGATAGATGAATCCTGGATGGCTGGAGACAAAAGAATCATGACTGCTGTCGGGGAAAATAAATCCTTGGCTGCTGCTGGGGAGGGCAAGAATCTTTTGATCGTTGAAAATGAGAAGTCCTGGGACCACTGTTGGGGGATCAGGAGCTTGGGTTGTATGCCAATCTACTGGGGAATTCCTGTCTTGAGGAGATCTTCACTGGAGAATATTTGAATATTCTGTGAGGAACTGAGAATGAGAGTCTTCACTCTGCTTGGGAATTGATAGTTGGAAGTTTTAGCTCCGCTGGGGATTGCAGGAATCTTGACTCTGAGGGGAATTAGATTCTGGAAGGTTCTCTGGCTGGGGAAGTCGAGAATCTTTTGATCGTTGCAAGTATTGATCAGGTTGGTCAAGGAGATACTGTCCTGGCTTGTTTCAGGTGTTGATCTCTGACCTGAGAAAGAAAGATAGTTTTCCTGGCTTGTTTCAGGTATTGATCTTCAATCTCTTCATGTAGATAATCTCCTGGCTTGTTACAGGTGTTAATCCACAATCAGTCGTCCACAGATATTTTCCTGGCTTGCTACAGGTGTTAATCTGGAACTTAAGAAAGGTTGGTCAAGGAGATAATGTCCTGGCTAGTTTCAGGTGTTAATCTCTGACCTGAGAAAGAAAGATAGTTTTCCTGGCTTGTTTCAGGTATTGATCTTCAATCTCTTCATGTAGATAATTTCCTGGCTTGTTACAAGTGTTAATCCACAATCAGTCGTCCACGGATATTTTCCTGGCTTGCTACAAGTGTTAATCCGGAACTTAAGAATGGTTGGTCAAGGAGATACTGTCCTGGCTAGTTTCAGGTGTTGATCTCTGAGCTGAGAAAGAAAGATAGTTTTCCTGGCTTGTTTCAGGTATTGATCTTCAATCTCTTCATGTAGATAATTTCCTGGCTTGTTACAGGTGTTAATCCATAATCAGTCGTCCACAGATATTTTCCTGGCTTGCTACAGGTGTTGATCTGGAACTTAAGAAAGGTTGGTCAAGGAGATATTGTCCTGGCTAGTTTCAGGTGTTGATCTCTGACCTGAGAAAGAAAGATAGTTTTCCTGGCTTGTTACAGGTATTGATCTTCAATCTCTTCATGTAGATAATTTCCTGGCTTGTTACAGGTGTTAATCCACAATCAGTCGTCCACAGATATTTTCCTGGCTTGCTACAGGTATTAATCTGGAACTTAAGAAATACTCCACTTTGAGAATGAGAATCTTCATTCTGTCGGGAATATCAGGAATTCAGGTTGTACGCCACTTTGAGAATGAGAATCTTCATTCTGTCAGGAATCAGAAATTGGGAGTATACCAATCTTCTGAGTTGATGAGAATCTTCATGCTGTTAACGATCAGAAACTGGGAGTATACCAATCTTCTGAGGTTTTAAGGATGAGAGTCTTCATTCTTGAGGGTAACAGATTTTTAGGAGCTTCAATCGTCCGTTATTCTGTTGGTGGTTGTAATTTCCAGCAGGTGATGAAGGAATTGTTGAACACTTTTGACATTCGAATGCCCCAAGTGATGATGAAGGAGTCTTGAATCAGATTACTCTGCAAATTGAGAGATTTCTTGAAATCTTGACTGGACTGCCCCAGGTTAACTGAACTTTGAAAGATCTGTTAGAACCTTGACTGGACTGCCCCAGGTTAACTGAACTTTGAAAGATCTGTTGAAACCTTGACTGGACTGCCCCAGGTTAACTGGATAGTGACATGACATGCCCCTTGTTGATAGGAGATTTGTTAATGGAAGTGTCATCCTTTTTGAAGTGATTTTACTCACTGAGAGAGTTTTCGTTCCTTCGAACATTCGCTGTATGAATTTCTTTGCAGTTAAACAAATAGCCAAATGCAAACAGTGATATTCAAGCAATGCAAAGTTTATGTTTGTCTCGAAGTTTTGAAGAATGCGTTTTTTAGCAGAAAACTTTTTATAAGACAAATCAACACAAGATTTAGAGCAAAGCCTTACAGGAGTCAGGATACCTTTTGTAACAGTATGCTTTCGAACTAACCCATGCTTCAATTAGGACTTTTGAAGGGTTGTAACGTGGCCTGGTTCACGGTTTAAGAAACAAAGGAAAAAGGCTCAAAGTATATTTGTACCCACCCGCTCCTCGTGATGTTCTTCAACCCTAAACTCAGTTAATTTGTGCGTCGAACTCCACTCGAATTTGGAACGACTTTTGGGTGATGGTTCACCAGTTGAATTTAGGAGGCAGTCATCATCTCCTTTTTTCTTTGCAACATTTTTCATGTTGTTGAGGATTTGTAATGACCTCTTTATTTTGATTTTGATTTGTTATCCCTAACTTTTGCCTGACTGTTTCTGTTTTCGAGATTACAGTCAGCGGGATGCCCCAGCTTTCTTAAGCCTCCTTTATAGGTTTTGGCTCAGTGGGCTTTTCTCTTTTGAGAGATTGACTGCCTAGGTGATAGGGAACCATCACTGTCTTTTGATTCGAGAGGAATGCTTTTTTTGTTGACGTCGTTCGTTGTGTTACGAACTGAGAGTTTGCGACCTCAACGCGCACCTTTTTGAATTAACTGAGAGACTACCCTGCCCCAGGTTTATATCAAAGGTTTTGATTTGTTTAGAACAGAAAACTCCTACTTCTTTGGCTCGAAGGGGTTGACTAGGGATTATCTTCCTTATAACTCCAGTGTTTGGGAATTGAAAGAAATGCCTGTACATCATCAGCAAGGTCTGTTCAAAAGCATACTGTATGAGATTATGGTATTGTTTCGTCATCCTCCCTCTAAAGGCTTGCAACTTTTTATCAAGAGTTAAATGTCAAAAAGAAAGCATAAGAGTAGTGAAAACGAATGTATGAATTCAAGACAAACATATGCAATGCATTAATGAAACAGAGTTTGACATTAAAAGATAATTGTTTGAATAACAAAAGATTACAACTTTGAAAATTCAAAATGAAACAAACACAATCTCAATGAGATGGCATAGGAGCAGTGATCATGCTGGGGCCTCTGGAGGACCAAACTCAATCTCCTCGGCATCAATCATGTCTTGGACCTTGTTCTTCAGAGCCCAACAGCTGTTTGTGTCATGCCCCAGGCTATCACAATGATAAGCACATCTTGCATCCGGGTTGTAATTGGGAGAAGAAGTCTTAGGGTCCGGATGAGGAACCTTTAATGTAATCAACCCTTTCTTCAACATGTGTTGTAGCGCCTGAGCTAATGACATGTTGATCTCAGTGTATTGTCTTTTAGGCGCGTCTGGCCTTTGTTGATTTCCTTTTGGCTGTTGTCGGCGTGATGTAGAACCAGAGATCAGGACTGCCCCTGCATGTTGGTCACGGCGTCTCTTCTGACTGTTCACAGCATTGGACTCTTTCCTTCCGTTGTAGGGAATTATCTGAGTATCCGAGGGTGTAGTTCCTGGGATTTTTCCACTTTTGATGCGAGCTTCGACCCTTTCGTCGGTCAGTATCAGCTCGGTGAACCCGGCTGAGGAGCTTCCGATTAAGTGATTGAAGAAAGGCCCTGTCAAAGTCCCCATGAAGATGTCAATCAGCTCCCTATCAGTTAAAGGAGGTTGCACCCTACCAGCCAAATCTCTCCACCTTTGAGCATACCCTTTGAAGTTCTCGTCAGAACCCATGGTCATGTTCTGCAATTGCACACGAGTTGGTGCGAGATCAGCATTGTACTGATATTGTTTGTAAAACGCAATAGCTAAGTCCCCCCATGTGTGGATGCGAGAACTCTCCAATTGATAGAACCACTCGAGTTGAGTCCCTACCAGGCTTTCTTGGAAGAAATGGATCCAAAGCTTTGGATCAGCTGTGTATGGTTGAATCTTGCGGACATAAGATCTTAGATGCATCTGAGGGCAAGAGACTCCATCGTACAGAGCAAAGGTAGGGACTTTGAACTTTGGCGGAATGACCAGTCTAGGAACCAAACCCAAGTCTCCTAGATCCAAGCCAGGTATTTGTTGAACCTCCATAGCATCGAGGCGATCCTCCAACTGTTTGTACTTGTCATCAGCGAGAGGATATTGTTCCTCGGAGTAGTCAGCTTCAGCTTCATCAATCTCCACATCATGTCTTCTTCAAGACTGGCCCCCTTGTCTTTGAGAAGGAGAGCTTTCAGATCCTCTTGCCCTTTCCCCATAGCCAGAAGCATTTGCTGGAATTGAGCGTTTTGAGCCTGGAGATCTTTCACCGTTTGCTCCATATCCATCTTACTGAAATAAACAGTAGGAAGATAAGGAGACTTGTATGGGAGAAACCTGTTATGCAATGATATGTATGATATATATGCAATGTTTTCAAGGATCTCTTGGGGTAAACACAAGAGAATGTTAGAGGTTGAACTTCGATCTTTGATTGGAGAACTTTGCACTGGTGGATGTCTTTCCACGAGAATCAAGCTCACCATGTCAAGTGGGTCATAGCCCCTGATTCAAGTTGTTTCACTTGATCTTTGATTGGAGAACTTTGCACCGGTGGATGTCTTTCCACAAGAATCAAGCTCACCATGTCAAGTGGGTCATAGCCCCTGATTCAAGTTGTTGCACTTGATCTTTGATTGGAGAACTTTGCACCGGTGGATGTCTTTCCACAAGAATCAAGCTCACCATGTCTAGTGGGTCATAGCCCCTGATTCAAGTTGTTGCACTTGATCTTTGATGGCATTTGTTTAGAGGAGAAACCTCTTGCCCTTTGGTAGACGTCTGGTTCAACGTAACCCTGCATCAAAAGAACCCTCGAGATCCTTGAAATGGTTATTGAAAAATGCTATGGTATGATGTCATGATGTTATGTACATGCATGCAAAAGTAAGTGAGTGTATATACAGGCAATCATATTCACACAAAGAAAACAAGTCCTTAGGTTTAGGTTTGCATGGGGTTTGTAGGTAAGTACCCTCTTGAAGTTAGTTGGCTCATCCTGTCCTAAAATAGAAACCGGGTTCTAAGGAGCTCAATATCATTGGATTGTTTTCTATGTTCATTGTTTTGGTTTAGCCACTTAACTGGCAACCAAAATATTCCAAGAAAACAACCCTCAATGAGTGTAGTATCGAGTATCTACCAACTTCGGACTGCACCAAAGTCGGTCATCTCACTACCCCTAAAAAGGCTAGGATGGTCAATTAAGGTTCTAAGAGTTCGTTAGTGCTTCACGACATCACTCAGCGGCCTCGTACTCTCCTTGATTGAACTCAAGGGTTACCGGTACTCACAAATATGTCACACTAACATAGCTTACTGCTTCAACCATGTCGGTATACCCCGCACAGTTCCCTCGCAGTTTTATTGCTATTTACCTAAGAAGGTGCCCCAAATCCGGGTGTAGGATTTACAACAAACCCAAACAAGGAACCCAAAAAGTAAAGCAATCAAGGCAATCGAAGCAAGTATGTAAAGGTGATCTAAACCCTAAGGTAACCCCACTTTTGAATTTCTCCCCAGCAGAGTCGCCAGTTCTGTGATACGGTGGGAGAACTGACTTGAGGTTTTGCGTTTGTATTCGCACTTGTTCGGTTTAGCAAGAGTCTCCATCGACTTTTTATTTTATCCTAAAGGAAAGGTTAAAAAGCACAGGAAAAACCTTTTGAGATGTTTCGTGGGTTCGGGGGGTAGATTATGAAAAGGGAAGGTATTAGCACCCTTTTCATCCATGGTTATCCATGGGCTCTTAGTTACTTGGTTTAGATCACTTGCCTTTGATTTTCAATTGCTTGAAATGGTGTGTGTGTGTGTGTGTGTTTTGAAAATGTTTTGAAAAAGAGGCCTTGTCTAGGCAACCGTTGTAATAATTCTTTACTCGAATGTTTTACAAAGGTGTGTGTCTTTTCGAAAAGATGTTTCAAATGTTTTTGGAAGTTTGTTTTGAAAGTGTTTTTGAAAGTGGATTTTGAAAAGTAGGCAAGTGTGTTTTGCAAGTTGATCAAGTAACTAAGAGTTGTCTACCCCTAAATTTACTCAAAGGTTTTTCTCATGTTTTAACCCTTTTAACAATTTTGTTCCACCATTGTATTTGGTAGACAATCTTACGTTAGGATGTTAACGGGACAGGCGCGGGTCATCGTATGGACCATGAATGCAATGGTGCCAAGTGTCTTTGGCAATTTTGCTTGAAGGGACTATGATCATTTTTAGGCAACTTTCGAAAGCGTCATCGAGGGATCATGATCATTTGAATTGTTTTGTTTTGCCAAAGAACTTAACGTGCAAGCATGGCCCATTTTGGAAGGCAACAAGCGGGATTACCCTAGGGGTGCAAGTGTGATTAGTGTATTGATTTCATGCATTTATCTTTGTTTTAGGTTATCTAACGTTTGATTTTATTTACATGCAAACCCAAGGTCTAAACATGGTATATTCGAAAGCGATAAATTGCGGGAATTTAAAGTCTACCCTATTACAAATAAGTATCCAGGAGTGGGGGTACAAATATTTACAAATGGGGATGAGACTTTAATAGGAGAGTGGTGTCCAAATAATTTACAACCAAATCGAATCAATGACAAAGTAAAATGTAGCAATGTACAAAGATAAGCAAATGTATAAGAATAGAGCAATGTAAATGTATCAATGTATTTGTGTAAGTGATTTATTTACAAGTGTGGAATATTAACTTAATGAGAAAATTAAGTATTTATTTTTTTTTGGATATTTGTTAATTATGTACAAGACAAAATATTTTAAGAAAAGAAAAGGAAATGTTTTAAGTTTAAGAAAAATAAAATATTTTAAGTTTTATGTATTAATGTTTTAATTAAAGAAAAAGAAATGTTTTAAGAAAAATTAATGTTTTATGTACTTATATAAACAAATGTTTAGTCAAAAAATAAATAAAAGAATATCTATTTTCTTATGTATTTATTAATATGTATTTTTAATTATACTAACAAAAGAATAATTTAAGAAAAGTTTATATATATATAAAAAAAAGAGTTTAGTGTATCATTTTATTTTACAAAATTTAATTGTGTTATAAAAAAGAAAATAAAAGAGTTAATAAAATTTAGTGTAAAAAATTTATTGTGTTAGTTTATTTAAAAAAAGATGTGATATGTAAAAAAGTATTAGTTTTAAAAATGTATATAACAAAAAGGTTAAGAGAATTCAAATGGGCTTAGGGACTTATGCTGGCCCAAACAAGTTAATCAGAATAAGGGAAAAGAGGGGGGTGCACGCCAGATTCCCAAGGGGCTTAAGCAAACTGAATAGGGCAAGGCCCATTACGTTTTACATGTTTTTTTGTTTAGGGTTTCAGTGTTTGTTTCACTTTGGGAATTTAGGGTTCGTGGAGTTTCAGAGGCGCTGTTCCTTACTTTGCTTCCTTCGCCTTCTCAAGTCAAGTTACTGAACGTCGATCCTCCGCCTAGGGCCACCGAGCGCTGCCGTCTACTCCTCTTCCCTCCATTGTTGAGCGTAACAGCGACAAGCATAGGTAAGAAATTTCCCATTTACGTCTCTTGCTTTAGTTCGTGCATGTTCTGATTATTATTTTTGTTATTTGTCTCGTGAGGTGTTTTAAAGAAAGGAGAGAATTTTATACCTTTTGGAGACGGAGGCTCTTGGAGATGGAGGAGGAGCGGATCGGAGGTGCTTTAGGAGGCCAAGGACGAGGGCGTGATGCACTGTGAACTAGCTTGCTTTGCTGGAAAACCTGGTATCTTTATTTGTCCTTTGTTAGGTTTGATGATGATGCTTGAAAACCTTCGTACATCTCTTTTTTTCCTCTTCTGTCTACTCGCTTCAGTTGCCTTTGAGTGCTCCTTTTCTTCTTCTCTTGTTAGACTCTGTATGCTGTTCTTGATGATTTTGGATATCTTTGATTTACTAACCCCATGATGAGGTTAGCTCTGAGGGTGGCCTGTGTGCTTGCTTGCTCTTTTGGTTTATGAGGCTTGTAAGCTTGTATGGCTTAAGCAGGTTAAGGCTTATGCTGGTGGTTCAGGCTTCAAGGTTTATCTGGCTTCAGGCTTTTTCTGGTTTATGGGGCTTTTTCTAGTTTATGAGGCTTGATGAACTTGGAGGTTGTTAGGCTTCAGGCTTGTTGGTTCATGTTTTTGTTTAGTTGCTATAGCAGGTTTGGGATAGTTTAGGACAGGTGAAGGATTTGAATTATTACAGGCTTGGGCTTGAAGCTTGATGCTTCAGGTTTTCCTGAAGCAGGTTAAAGGCTTAAGGCTTTGAATGCAGGTTTAAGCTTCTGGTTGTTTGAAGTTTTTTGGAGGCAGCTCTGTATCTTTTGTTGATACAGTTTTGTGGTGTATTTGCTTTGTGTTATTTCTTCTGCCTCCCTGTACTGTGTTGTGGTATCTCTTGTTTATATTTTTTCTAAGCCTAAGCCTGCTGTAAGCCTATTTCTCTTCTCTCTTCTCTCTCTCCATATTTAAGAATTTTTTATTGCTTATTGTACTTTTTTCTGAAAAAGCAACTGGCCTAGGAAAATGATGTATCTTTGAACCTTGCTTGCACACTAGTTTTCCTCTGCATAATTTCCATATTTCCTGCACATTGTTGACAACATTTTGTACTTGTTTGATAGCTTGATATCTTTCTATATCTCTTGGACAACTTTGGACAGTTTTTTGACAGCTTTGGATAGTTTGAAATTGTAACTTTCAGTTTGCCTTTTTTATTTGGTTAGGCAGTTCAGTTTGGACTTTATACTTGTACATGTTGTTTGGAATTTTTGAAATGGGCAATTTGTTTTACAATGCAGTATGTTTGATTTTGTGCATTTTTGCAAGACAACTTTCTATCCCTCTTTGTGAACCGAGAGAAATCTCGTGATTTGCAGAGAGGGCAAATTGATTCCGGCCAGTCGCATTTAATGATGAGTCCATTTTTTCTGTCTGCTTTTAATTTCATTTCACCTGCTTTTGACTTCTTCTTTTTCTTTGTTTTGCAGATAAAAATCAATGGAGCAAAAGAGGAGTAGCAGAATAGAAGATGAAGACTTAGGAATTTTTTAGGATGTATCTTTATTTCACTTTTAATCATTGTAACATTATTAATGTAAACATCTGTAAATAAATTTACAGTGTACAAATAATAATTTGTAACAAATAATTAAAGATGAAAAAAATCTACTTTTGATCAGTTAATTCTTTTTTTCAGCTGTCTATTTAATTACTTATAAATTCTTAAATTATAATAAATGGAAATAAATCCCAATTATCCTAACTTAGAATAAATAAACAATTAATAAACACTGTGGTCTTAGCATCAATCAATAATAAACCCGGCGCTTCAAATAGCCACAAGCATTGCATAGTCGAATCAAACAAGCATCCTTATGCCCTTGCCTTTACTGATTAAACAAAACACTGCAAGTTCTCGATTCAAATGCCTCAATCCAAATCTCAGAGTAAACTGAAAAGAACTGTAGAATTAATTCTTTTTGCGCGCACAAACCCTAGTTCTTGGTTAAATGTCAGAGAAGCGCCTGTCTGATTAAACCTGAGCCAAACTCAATAAAACCCTAGCAATCTGCTTGAACTGTTCCAGAGCCATGAAAACCCTAAATTTTGTATGACTGACGAGAAAAGTCTGTTTGACCGATTCTTGAGCCAGTCTGAAAAATCAGGAAAAGCCCGAAGCTGTGATTTCTTGTGGAAAAAATGGAGGGCAAATTTTGGGGTACAACAGAACCCATTGGGATCATTCACATACCTGTTTTGTTTAGTTTTTCACAAATTGTGTAAATTCTATTATTCGGCGGCGTTCTCTTACCAGGACATCAGCCTCTTGTACAAAAAACGCCTATTTAAAGGCCAAACTTCAAAATCAATACAAATTCACTTTTAGACAAATCTCGAACTGTTTTTCCTTTATCTGTTTTGTTTTGCAAAGAACGTCCAATATTCATTTTTGATATATGCCTTTGACATTAATTGCTGCTCATAAATATTTACATGCGAAACAAAAGATGAATTACTGGTAATATCAGAAACAGGGGCAATAGAATTGTCCAAACTGTATAGTTGCTCTGTCCATCAGGTACGATGGTAGATTCAGCTGAAGAATATGGCTAAGATACTTTCACTCCCCACAGAGTAAGACAGTATTGGTAGCTCTCCCAGTTGAGACTTGCAACTACGAACAAATCAGCAATACTCTCCCCAAGCAGAGTTAGTCTACCATCAGCACTAAAAGGGTCATAATATTTCCCAGCGGAGTATAAGAATATTCCCCAGCAAGTACAAGTGTATCCCCGGCAGTCTTAATATTCCTTAAAGGAGTATAGGAATGTTCCCCGGCAGAATACAAGATACCCCCAGTGGAGTCAATATTTCCCCAGTGCAGTCTGAAAAAGCTTCCCCAACGGAGTTGAATCATCATCCCCAGTAGACTCTGGAAGGTTTATCCCCAGCGGAGTACAAAATAAATCTCCCCAGCCAAATTCAGAGGGTTATCCCCACAGGAGTCTAACAGGATTATCCCCAGCCAAGTTCAAAAGATCGTTCCTAGCAGAATTCAGAGGAGTATTCCCACAAGAGTCTAACCGGGTTATCCCTAGCAAGTCGCGACTGAAAGATCATCCCCAGCAAAGTTCTTTCCTTTCACGAACAGGTATTCAATCCTCAACAAATTCAATATCACCAACAACGGTAATCCATCCCCAGCGGAGTTTATCAGTGGAATCTTCAGCAGAGCATCTCTTCCCCATAAAGTAACCTCCTCATCAGTTTACTCCCCAACGGGGTTCTCTTCTCCTACAGGTTTATTCTCACAGTCATCTTCGTTCGTCATCCCCAGCAGAAACGAAGAATTCAACTATATTCTCCAGCAGCTCCAGGATTTATTTTCCCCAGCTAAAACATTACATTTCCATACATCATGATACATGCATAAACGCATCATACCGTACAATCTCATTTATGTTGAGAACATCATTGCTTGATCCATATCATGCATTGCATATGACTAACCTTTACCTTTCAGGAAAGATGCAGTTAAATTCTCAACTATGTGGAAGACCTCCTCTGGTCTAGTTAAATCGATTCCTAAAGATTTTTCTGATGCCAATCCAGTCAAAGGAGACATGACCAGTTAAATCGATTCCTAAAGATTTTTCTGATGCCAATCCAGTCAAAAGAGACAAGACCAGTTAAATCGATTCCTAAAGATTTTTCTGAGGCCAATCCAGTCAAAAGAGACAAAACTAGTTAAATCGATTCCTAAAGATTTTTCTGAGGCTAATCCAGTCAAAAGAGACAAAACCAGTTAAATCGATTCCTAAAGATTTTTCTGAGGCCAATCCAGTCAAAAGAGACAAAACCAGTTAAATCGATTCCTAAAGATTTTTCTGAGGCCAATCCAGTCAAAAGAGACAAAACCAGTTAAATCGATTCCTAAAGATTTTTCTGAAGCCAATCCAGTCAAAAGAGACAAGACCAGTTCAATCGATTCCTAAAGATTTTTCTGAGGCCAATCCAGTCAAAAGAGACAAAACCAGTTAAATTGATTCCTAAAGATTTTTCTGAGGCCAATCCAGTCAAAGAAGACAAGACCTCCTCTGGTTCAGTCAAATCGTTGATAAGATCTCCCTGATTCGTATTCCAGTTGAAATTCAGACCACCTACCAAAAATCTCCAAATGGCATCTGTAAGCCCATTCCTGTCATCACCAGGCTAATACCACTTCATGGGAGTGCAAATTTCTGGGCACTCTAGTGTTCAATCATCTTCCACCTTCGGATCACGAAAGGCCCGAAAACCAATCTACATCCTTAGGTTTAAGAAAATTGAACAGGGGAAGTTGTTGTACCCCAAAATTTTCCCTCCCATATTTCTCAAGACATTGCAAGAATAATCTCCAAGTGGCTCAAGATTGCTCAAGAGTGGGACAGTCAAATCATCTACTAAGGCAGTCAACCTCAAATTAGGGTTTTGTGTTGCATCAAGGTCCTTACATCTAAATGACCTCAAGTTCTCCCCAATGTCCTAATATGTTCTCAAGTTCATCCATGTAAAATTTCAAGCCTTGCAGAAGAATTTTGGTCAGTCAATTGCTCAAAGGGTCCCAAAATCGACTATGCTAGGGCAAAAGTCAAATGTGACCTACAAATAGTCAAACTTCAAGATTTTTCGTCAAAATTCTCATTTTGAAGGATAATTCATCATTTTATCAAGGGTTGATCATGATTCATCAAGGATTGCTCAAAATTCACCAAGATTCAAAAGTTGCTAAATTAGGGTTTTGTAGGAAAAGTCAACTCAACTTTGACCAAGCATAACTTTCTCATAATTTATGAGAAATGATCCATCCAAATCTCATTTGGAAGAGGATGCAATTTCCTAAAATCCATCTTCACACCCCAAGATCAAGAAATGCACTCACAAGAAGTTACAAATTTGGACATTATAGGTCATTTTTGAAAGTCAACAAAAACACCTTTTTTGCCAAAGCTTATAACCTGAGCATGGAATATCAAAATGAGATTAAACCAAAAGGGTTGGTTATAGGACATCTCAAGGTTTCTAAAAAGTCCAAGAACACCTCCAAAAGTTCAAAATTGAAGAAGTTATGCATTGTTGAAGTTAGGCATTTTTCCAAAATTGCCAAAAGTCAACTATCCCCAAAACTTCAAATTTTGTCAAATGGGCCCACTTTGTTCCACTTGATTTGATCTTGTCACACTACACACGTGTCCTATCTTCAGTATTATGTCCATTCATTAATTTTTCTATTTTATTTGATTTTTATTGAATTAATTCATTTTTAATCAATTTAAATCCAAATAAAATCGAAATATTGATGAAATGGGATCTTTTTGATTGATACAGGTTTCAATTATCATCATGGACAAGATCAAACTCGTATCAAGCCATATTATGCACAAAATATTGGATTTTTGATCAAATTGGAAAGGTTTTCATGGAGGATCATATCAAATCTTAAATCATCAATGCACAAAGGTTGGATCCACAAAACTTGACCTAATGCATTGCCTTATACATATACAAACCAAAGGCACGCGATTGGAGACCAAGAGGCTGCAAAATCACAAAGACAAAAACTTGAAAAAAGCTTGAAAAAGTGTGGAACTGAAATCTTGGTTAGAGGCAGATTCAAGGTCAAATCTCAATGTAGACCTCTTGCTGCACATCCATTGAGTCTAAAGCAATCAAAATCAGGCCATTACACCATCCCAATCGCACTGTAAGTCTCTCTAAAACTCGCCTTTCAGTTGAAAACGCATCCTCTTATTCTTGCATCTTTTTGCCAAAATCTTTGCACAATCATGTTAATCGGTCCATTTAGAGACTTTCTGCATTAACCAATTGAGTTTTCATGGCCTGTAATACCATACCCGAAACTAGGGTTTGTGTTTCTTGTTTTTAGGCGTTTCAGTTTCAGGTAAAATCAGCACTATCAATGGCCATGGGTGTGTTCAGGAGGGTGAGACGAGCATGATGATGGTCTCAGAATTCGTTTCCATAGCCTAGAGAAGATTTTAGGATCAACCTAGGGATTTAGTTGCGGATTCAAATCCGCAGGTAAACGAACCAGGGTTCAGCGAAGAAGATGACTACGTGCCCCCTCCATATTCGTCCATTCATATTTCGCGCTCTTTTTTATTTTATTTTCCAACATATTGTTTGTTTTTTACATATAATATTCATTGCTTATCCCATTAACAATTAAACACATTGGCTCAGTTGGTAAACGCGTTAGTGCATAGTCCAATGGGACCTGGGTTCAAATCCCAGGTCCCCCACATATTTGCTATTATTTTCCTTCAGGCGTTCCAGTGTACCTCATGCATTGCAGTCTACTATGGACCTCAAATCTCCAGGCGCCAGATGGCCTCCAGGCCAAATCTAAAGGTCAAGATTGAACGTCCATCATGGTCTCAAGTCAACAGGCATACGTGGAATTGCCAAAGTCAATCAGGCTTTCAGCAAATGGGCCAAAGAATTGCTGATCTTACTCCCTTTCCAGGCCCAACACCCCCTTGAGTATTTCTTTCTTATTTTTTATTTCATTTTATATATTTGTTTTATTTAATTATTATCATTATTATTTAATTAACCAATTAATTTTTTTCCTCATAAAACCAAAAACACAAAAATATATTTTATTTATTAAAATTAAACTCACGACTTTATTTTTGTAAATAAATAAATTCAATTAACTTAGTTTTAATTAGGTATAATTTTTAATATCTTTTGCAAATAATTAAAATTAATGTAGAAAATTAGGTTTTTACTAACTTTAAATCAAATTTATTTTATTTCTCTAAATATCAAAAAATCCAAAAAAAAATATTTTCATTAATTAATTAGTTTATTAATTTAATTATTAACTTAGATTTAATTTCTTTTAATTCAAAAAATAACCAAAAAAAAATGTTTTCTTTCAAAAGGGTCAAAACCCTAAAAAATGCGCCCGATTTAATTTTCCGCACGCGATCTATTTTTCCAATATTGTATTTGCTTCCGGAATGTAATAGCTTTAATTAGGACTTTAATTATTTATCGTTTTATTTACTTTCCGCATTTTAATTTCAAGGGTTTGTTTTTGGCGATGTAAATACCCGACGCCTTGTAATAGCTTAGATTTAATTTCCGCAAATTTAAATTCCGCAACTATACACTGTTAGATGTTTGATAATAGGGAATGCATGACAAGATCAAATGTATGAACCTAAAATCAACATAGCTCACCCATTGACATGTATAAAGATAAAATTAACCGAAATAACACACTCGCACATGCGCACTCTTAGGGTACACCTCACTTGGTTGCCTTCGAACGTGGTCATTGAGTATAGGAAGTTTTAGAGGTCGCCCTCTTGTCCAAAGATCATAGTTGCCTCGAAACGGTTGCCTCGGAAAAATGATCTAAGACATTAGGGTTACCGCTAAGGCGTCCTAACATTGCTTTAGTGACCACACGTCTCTTAATCGAATTGACCCTTAAACTCCAATGACGGTGCTACCTACTCATCAATAGTAGGATAGCATTGTCTAAAGGAAAATTGCATAGAACGATTCCTTTTTCGAGTAGGTAGATGGTTCTTAAGTACTTGCTCTTTCCAAAACAAAACAAACTTTTCACACTTACACCTTTCAAACAAAAACTCTTTCAAACCCACAAACACAAAGAAAAGCAATTTTGAAAACACTTTGAGCAAGTACCTAAGAGACCGTGGATAACCACGGATAGAAAGGGTGCTAACACCTTCCCTTTCTATAATCTACCCCCCGGACCCGAGAAACATATCAAAAAAGGAATTTTTTTGTGCTTTTTTCCTTTCCTTGTTGGATAAAATAAAAGACGGCGGCGACTCTTGCTTACCGCGACATTTTGCGAAAACAAACGCAAAACACGAACCAGCATTCCAAAAACAGTCTGTTCTCTCCCACCGTATCACACATACCACTCTGAGAGTCCCGACCATGACACTAACAATTATTGGGCTCTTAAGAATAAAGTACAAGACCTCCTTGAAGCCAAATATATTGAACTCGATGTGCCAGAAATTCCTAATGTCATTACTGCCCCTATGCCCAAACACGGCCATAATGGCAACGCCATTGAAGAAGATATGTTTGTTGCTTCGGTGGATGAACTTATGACCCCACTCCTGACTATCAAAAAGAACTTATTGAATTCCGGTGTGTTCCCAGGCTGTGATGAAAGCTGTTATTCCTATTTGTCCTCACCAACCAGTTGTCCGTTGTTAAAAGCAGACGTTCAATGCCTAATAGATAACAAGGAAATTTTGTTCGAGAAGACTTCTATTCCAACTGTTTCTTATAATGATGTTTCCATTGTGACCATTTTTGATAATTCTTCCAAGGTCTCCACCAAAAGACCCGTTAGAATTACATCAGTTCCTAAAGTAGCTCCTTTGATAATTACAATGCCTGGACCATTCCCGTATTCGTCAGACAAAACCGTACCACGGAATTATGGAGGGGATGTATACTACCACGATATCAAACAAGATTGGCCAGTTGCTGAAGATTCAAGTTCTGAGAAAGTTGACTCTGATATCAGTAATATTGCAGGGACTAGCAAGATTACCCGAAGCGGAAAGATATTCTCCCAGAAATTGCTCCCCCAAAAGAAGTTTCTGGACCCGTAATCATTCTTGTTATTGTTTCTCCTCCAAAGGTTATTCCCAGTCCTACAATCATCTCTGCTAGTACTCCAACTGACAAAACTGTTACAATCCCTGTTTTCACCCCTACTGACATTCCTGCTGCCGAGTCAACCGAAACTCGAGGTAAAGGTATTCTGATTGAGCCTGTCCGGACGAAGGCACAATCATTGGCTATCCCTGAAACCTCCCGGAAAGAGATGGAGGAAATCCTAAAGATCATAAAAAAGAAGCGACTACAATGTAGTCAAACAACTAGGGCAAACTCCATCAAAAATTTCCATGCTGGCTTTATTGCTATGTTCCGAGGCGCATGCAAAGGCCTTGGTAAAATTCCTGAAAACTGCCCATGTACCCCAAGAAACATCTGTCGATCAGTTCCAAGACTGCGTAGCCAGCTTAACTACAGATAATGGTTTAGGTTTTTCAAATGCTGATTTAATGCCAAGAGGGAGGAAGCATAATGAGGCATTGCATGTCTCAGTGGAATGCAGGGGCACGACTCTGGATCATGTATTAGTGGATACTGGCTCGTCTCTGAATGTATTGCCTAAAAAGGCTCTTGATAGGCTTGATTGTGAGGGATTGACATTGAAACCAAGCAACATAGTAGTGAGAGCCTTTGACGGCTCAAAAAGGATGGTGCATGGGGAAGTGGATATCCCCATAAAGGTTTGAACCTAAACATTTGATTCAACTTTTTATGTAATGGATATTCGCCCTTCATACTCATGCTTACTAGGCCGACCATGGATTCACAATGTTGGCGCTGTTACTTCTATGTTGCACCAAATGATGAAGTATCCAATTTAAGGGAAGATCATCACTATTCATGGAGAAGAAGAGTATATGGTCAGCCATCTCAATTCCTTCAGATATTTGGAATTAGATGGTGAATTTATTGAAACTCTATTCCAACACTTTGAAGAAGTCCCGCAAGATGTGGCAGTAACCAAGGTTGTGCCTCAAGTTCTCAAGATCACAAGGCCTCCACTCAGGATGTCATCTTTAAAGGATGCCAAGGTAGTGATAGAAGAAGGTGGGTTCATTATTTGGGGTCAACTCCCAGATATCCCATACAAATATGATAAGTTTGGTCTAGGTTTCACTTCAAGTTCCCAGAAGACTGTATACCGCCTTCGTTCCAGTGGGCCACCCTTGAAGATCAGCAACCACCAAGTCAGCATCGTGGAGGATGATGAAGACAGCTACAACTTGGAGGATTGGATTTTCCTAACTGTCAGTGGAGGGCTCAGTAACTGGGAGGCTAGAGATTTTATCCTGATCACTTTTATCCCACGGTAATTTGTCTTTACATTTTGTTGGATCTGTAATATTAAAACAATTCAGACTCTTAAAACCTTGTGTCTTACCCGAGGCACAATGGTCCATTTGTAAGGGTTATTATCTCATTTCCATATGATATCAATGAATCATGGACGTTTTTTGCATACAAACTTTGTGCTCATTGTTTTTCTTTTTTACATTTTCATTTCTTTCAAAGATAGCTATACTATTACACACACTCACACTCACAATGCAGGTCTACATCCATTCGGGATCCCATGGGTAACGGTTCTGCTATGGCTTTTTGTGACTCTAAAAATCTAATCTACCAAGTTGAAGACGAAGGCGAGGAATATTGTGAAGTACCAGGGGAACTCGCCAGGTTACTACAACAAGAAGAGAAGACCATTCATCCCCACGAGGAACCAGTGGACACAATTAACCTAGGTACCGAGGAAAACAAAAGAGAGGTCAAGGTGGGTGCCAATCTGGAACCCTGTGTCAAGGAGCGTCTGATTCAGTTGTTACACGAGTATGTTGAGATCTTTGTCGGGTCGTATGAAGACATGCCAGGACTTGATGAAGATATTGTGGTACATCGTCTACCTACAAAAGAGGATTGCCCACCAGTAAAACAAAAGGTCCGTCGAATGCGACCAGATATGTCGGAGAAGATTAAAGTTGAAGTCATGAAGCAATTCAACACTTGATTCTTGGTCGTCACCTCTTATCCGCAATGGGTTTCCAATGTTGTTCTCGTGCCCAAAAAGGACAGCAAAGTACGAATGTGCATGGACTGCAGAGATTTGAATAGGGCAATCCCTAAGGATGATTTCCCACTTCCCCACATTGATATCCTAGTTGACAATACAACATAGCATAAGGTGTTTTCCTTCATAGACGGTTTCTCAGGCTACAACCAAATCAAGATGGCGCTTGAGGACATGGAGAAAAAAACCTTTGTCACATAGTGGGGCACATTCTACTACAAGGTTATGCCATTCGGACTGAAAAATGCTGGGGAAACCTATCAGCGTGCCATGGTAGCTCTATTTCACGACATGATACATCATTTAATAGATGTCTATGTGGAATACATGATAGATAGATCTAAAATAGAAGAAGAGCATCTTGATCATTTATAGAAACTGCCTGAGAGGCTAAAGAAATACAAACTGAGGTTGAACCCAAATAAGTGCACATTTGGGGTGAGGTCTGGTAAATTCCTAGGCTTTGTCGTCGGCAATAATGGTATTGAAGTAGATCCTGTCAAGGTGAAAGAGATACAAGAGATGCCTTCTCCTCGTACTGAGAAGGAAGTCAGAGGGTTCTTGGGACATTTGAACTACATTGCCAGATTCATTTCTCACCTGACAGCTACTTGTGAACCAATCTTCAAACTACTGAAGAAAGATCAAGTAGTCAAATGGAATGATGAGTGCCAAACTGCTTTCGAAAAGATCAAAGAATACCTGCAAGAGTCTCCCGTGTTGATGCCACCAGTCGAGGGAAGACCATTGATCATGTATCTGACTGTTTTGGAAAATTCAATGGGGTGTGTGTTGGGGCAGTATGACGAGTCTGGCCGAAAAGAGCATGCTATTTATTACCTGAGCAAAAAGTTTACCGACTACGAAAAAAGATATTCACTACTCGAGAAAACTTGTTGCGCTCTGGCATGGGCTGCTCGTCGGCTAAGACAGTATATGCTGACCCATACTACCTTGCTGATATCTAAAATGGATCCAATAAAATATATCTTCGAGAAACCTGCACTCTTTGGGAGAATAGCGAGATGGCAGATGATTCTGACACAATATGACATACAGTATACTACCCAGAAATAAATAAAGGGCAGTGTACTAGCTGATCACCTTGCTCACCAAGCTGTGGAAGACTACCAGTCCATGAAGTTCGAATTTCCGGATGAAGACATCATAATGGTAAACAACTGTGAAGAATTCAGACCATATGACAGACCTGAACAAGGATCCCGATGGACCCTGATTGTTGATGGGGCATCCAACACACTCGGCAATGGTATTGGTGTTGTACTCATATCTCCTGAAAGGTGTCATACTCCCTTTACTGCAAGACTCTGCTTTAATTGTACAAATAACATGGCGGAATACGAAGCATGCATTTTTGGTCTCAAAGCTGCCATAGACTTGGGGATCAAATCCTTGAATGTATTCAGAGATTTAGCTTTGGTTATCAGCCAGATCAAAGGGGAATGGGACACCAAACACCCTAACCTTATCCCCTACAAAGAAATGTGTCGACATTGCTCTCATATTTTGTGAAGATTACCTTCGAGCATTTCCTGCAAGAAGAAAATCAGCTAGTAGACGGACTAGCCACAATGTCATCCATGTTTAAACTTAAATGGTATAATGAGGCTCCCCAGATCACCATTGAACGAATGGATGAACCAGCTCACTGTCACGAGATTAATACTGAAGAAGTAGTGGACCAGCCTTGGATTCACGAAGTAAAGAGGTATCTCGAGGCTCAAGAATATCCAAAATGAGCTTCGGTTAATGATAAGAAGTTCTTAAGGAGATTCTCTGCTAAATTCTTCCTTAGTAATGGTATTCTGTACAAATGCAACCATGACTCTGTGTTACTTCGGTGCGTAGAAAAGGTTGAAGCTGAAAGGATTATGGCTGAGTTACATGAAGGCACTTTTGGCACCCATTACAGTGGGCATATGATGGCAAAGAAAATCCTACGGGCAAGCTATTAGTGGTCTACCATGGAAGCAGATTGCTATCAACACTCTCGAAACTGCCATAAGTGTCAGATCTATGCTGATAAGGTGCACATACCTCCGATTCCTTTGAATATCTTGACGGCTCCTTGGCCCTTTGCTATGTGGGGTATCGATATGATTGGGGAAATCAAACCAACAGCCTCTTATGGACACCGCTTCATCTTAGTGGCTATTGACTATTTTAAAAAGTGGGTTGAGGAAGCCTCTTTCGCTTCTGTAACAAAGAATGTTGTTTTCCGTCTCATTAAGAAGAATCTCATCTGCCGGTACAGTATCCTAGAGAGGATCATCATAGACAATGGTACGAACCTAAACAATACTATGATTACCGCCCTGTGCGAACAATTCAAGATCTAGCATCACAATTCTTCCTCTTACCGGCCAAAGATGAATGGTGTTGTCGAAGCTGCAGATAAGAATATTAAAAAGATCATACAGAAAATGACAGTCACATACAAATACTAGTATGAGATGCTACCATTCACTCTCCACGGGTATCGTACCACGACATGCACATCAACCTGGGAAACACCCTACTCTCTGGTTTACGACATGGAGGTTGTCTTGCCTATTGAGGTACAGATCCCCTCTCTGAGAATTATGAAGGATGCAGGGCTGAAAGAAGAAGATTGGATCCAGACTCGACTTGATTAACTAAACTTGATTGATGAGAAAATACTTACTGCTATCTTTCTTGGTCAAATGTATCAAAAATGAATGATCAAGGATTTCAACAAAAAGGTCAGATGCCAAGTGTATCAACTTGGGGATTTGGTGATCAAACGTATCATACTGCCGCAAGGTGATCCCATGGGAAAATGGACTCCACATACGAAGGACCGTTTTTAATCAAAAACATATTCTCTGGTGGCGCAATGATCTTGACCACCATGGATGGTGACGACCTGCCGCACCCTGCGAACGCAGACATAGTCAAAAGATACTACACATAAGAGACCCACTAGTTTGACACACCTAGGAAAAACAAGGGCATCCCAGCGAACCAAAAAGGTTCGGGCAAAAATTAGGGATAAAAGTTAAGGAATTAAAGCGTATGATTATGTCCCGTTGGATCACTTCACGGACAACCTTTGGCTTCAACTGACAAAATCAGAGGTTCTGATCGATTCAATCAGCTTCGGACAAGGCCACAAATAGACAAGATGCTCAGAGACACGAAGCTTATAGCAGAATGGGAACCCCATGGGATTATTGCACATAACTACCTTTTCTTTGTATCAAAATTTTAATTTTTTACGACGGCATTCTCTTACTAGAATGTTTGTCTCATTGTACAAAAATACTTACTCAAAGTCAATACAAAGATATTCCTTTGGAAGTGAAAAACTATATGTTTTTCTTTACTCTTGTGTTTTGTTTACAAAAACGTCCAATGATTTATTTTTGAACATATGCATTTGAACATAATTACTGCTTACAAATAAACAAAATATAAAGACAATCACTGATGGCTTTAAGAGATAGGGAAATCTCTCCAAGCTATTTCCATAAAATGCCCCGCAGTGTGCAGTTTAATTCCTAGTGGAACAAAGCTTCCAATTATCAATCCCCAGTAGAAGTCATTCAATTTCTCAAGATTTCGCAACAGGATTTTACAAGCAGTACACGGCATTTCCCTTACAACTGAGTTTATTTCTCTAAGTGAAAATTCATCAACACTTCAACTTCACAACACGAAGACTTACACTCCATATCCTCAGCAGCAGCCAGGGATTTATTTTCCCCAATCCAACAATAGTGTAGCAGATTAGCTTGCATGCTCATACATCACATCGATATATCATAAACATTGATAACACGAATGCATTATACCATGCATTTCATACATCATGACATTGCATATTAGCTAACATTTTTACCATTTTCAGGATAAGATTAACCAACAGCTACGATTAACAATGTTCAAAGTTTTCAGATACAGTTCAGATACGCTCCAGACACGGATGCCATTCTGATACTCATTCAGTTTCAACTTCCAGATACAGTTCAGATACGCTCCAGACACGAATGCCATTCTGATACTCATTCAGAGTCCACTTTTTAGATACAGTTCAGATACGCTCCAAACATGGATGCCATTATGATACTCATTCAGATTCCCTCTCAGATACAGTACAGATACACTCCAAACACGAATTCCATTCTGATACTCATTCAGATTCAACTTCCAGATATAGTTCAGATACGCTCCAGACACGGATTCCATTCTGATACTCATTCAGACTCTCTTTCAAGATTCAACAATCACTTTTGGATGGAATCTACAAGCCCATCTCCAATAACTTTCTATCATCCCTCCAAATGGCATCTTTAAGCCCATTCCCTCTACCATCACATCACCGAATGCAAATTTCTGGGCACTCTAGTGTCCAATCATCTTCTAACTTCGAGTCACGAATGGAGAAACTCACCAATCTAACTCTTCAGGCATAAGAAGATTGAACAGGGGCAGCTGTTGTACCCAAAAAATTTCCCTCTCACTTATCAAGAATTTGCTCACAAGATCTCCTTTGACTCAAAGATTGCATTAGGGTTTATCATCCCAAGACACCTCCTTAAACACTGATGACCAAAATTAGGGTTTGAGATTGCACAAGGATATTTGAGATTCCAATGCCCCATATGACTTTAATGGATCATTATGGACCCCCAAGATCACCCATGTCAAGTTTCAAACCTTGGATCACACTTTTGCTCAGTCAATTGAGCAGTTAACCTAAAAATCAGCTGTATTGGGGGAAAAAAGTCAACCATGGCCAATTTACAGTCAAACTTCATAATTTTTTATCCAAATCAACATTTTAAACTCATATTTATCATTTGATCAAGTTTGGACCACAACTCCTCATGATATTTGATCAAATCTCCAAAAGGGCAAAAAGGTCAAAATTAGGGTTTTGATTGGGAAATGGCAATTTCTGATTTTTAACCTAGCAAATGATCAATTGGTTTAAGGAGTGATCTCAAGATTTCAATTAAATCATTTTAACCTAATGACATGGCTCAAAAATATTGCTCAAGTTCAAAGGATTGATGGATGAATTTTCAGTCAACTGATCAAAAGTCAATTGTATACTGAAAAGTCACACTTTGACTTTTTGGTCAAATTCAAGTGCCAAAGATCATAATTCATCAAAACATGTCAAAATATGAAACTTATTCATCAAGAAATCAAAAAGTCAATATTTCATTTTGAAAAGTCAAAATTTCTAAACTTAGAAATTTTTCTAAGTGTTGGAAATTTCATGTTTTTTCCAACTTTGAAACTAAACACTTAGTGAAATTTTGCCCTAATTTGGTTAGGATTTTGACCCAACTTCATGGAACTTTTTCATATAGTTCCAAAAGTAATCTTCAAAATAAATTCAAAGATGGGTTGTATAGCACATTAAAAGCTTTCCAAAATGTCCAAGAACTCCTTGAGATCATTCTTGAGTAGGGAGAATCGAAGAGATGAAGTTAAGGTTTTATCACTTGATTTACAAGGCATTTTGTGATGAACCAATTTCAAAATTTAAACTATGCTGCATAAACACTACTTTGCAGGCCTCAAACTTATTAGGCACTCCATAATTAATGGTTTACATAGCTGTTAGAGGTCTCACTTCAAGCATTCAATGCATGGACATGCTTTATATCCATTTTTGGAAGAAAGGTTACATTGTTATTTTGATAAAGTGACTTTTTGCATAAAACTTATTCTTGAGCCTTGAACTTGTTCTCTTCTTATCAAACAAGTCCTATAACTCATGAGAAATGGTTTAGACACTTACAATAACCCATCACATGCTTGTACCTCCTCTTGAAACTTGGTTTCATTCTTTTCTTCAAAATCAAGTAACCTAGCAAAAATCTAAAAACTTGTAATTCTGATTGTCCAAAGCTCTCAAACACTTTTGCTTATACATACACAAACTATTGGCCACAAATAAATGAATGCTCATGCCCTGAAAACACCTAGAACTCAGAAACATATTTCATACTT
Organism: Vicia faba; assembly: GCA_948472305.1. NCBI lineage: Eukaryota > Viridiplantae > Streptophyta > Magnoliopsida > Fabales > Fabaceae > Vicia > Vicia faba. The sequence continues at coordinate 1,281,487,731 of OX451738.1, forward strand.
CCATTTTCACAAAAACTAACCAAAAACTTGAAACTCATAATCTACTCGTGTGTTTCTTGGCCTTTTGGTTTCTAAAGCTTCTAAACATCATATAGAATTGATCCCACACCCTGCTACAGAACTGTAACACTATTAACACCATCCTCCATTTTCAAAAAGCAGAGCTTTGCACTTGGACTTCTCCAGAACTCCTTAGGCCCTTTCAGCTCAAGCTAAGCATTCCATTAGCTTCCTGGGAACTTGAGGAAGCTAACCCAACCAATGGAACTCCTTGAAAGCTGCTCAAACTTCAAACCCGATACCCTATTGCAAGGTAAGTTTTCTAACTTTGGAACTTCTCATACAGGCATCATCAATGATTTATTTGTGAACAAAACCTGTAGAGATCATTTCCCTAAAGCTAACCATGTCCATTGTTTCCATTGATTTTGCTTGAGCTTAGAGAATTTTAAGATTAAAGTTTCTGAGATTTTTAGGGTTCAGATTAGGGCCAATAAAATTCATGCTTATCTTTGATCTGTAGTTTTAATGTTTTACATTTTTGAAACCGTGAGGAAATTTGTTACAAGTTTCATGTTTACAGTTTTCATTTTTGATGAGAAATGAACAAATTACAGTTGATCTGGCTGGAGGTTGAAGATGAAGTAATCAGGGAGCATTTTGTATCATATATTTATTCATTTGCTTATGTTAACGAATGTATAGCCACCCCAGTGGTAGAAGCGCACGCCTGTAACCTTTGGGACCTGGGTTCGAGCTCTAGTGGTACCCTTTTGTTTTTTTCAATTTTTTTTTGCTTCCTGACTTTTTTTTTGCAGGCGCTGGGCCTCTTTGGGCCTGGATTAATTTTTTGTTTTTGCTGGCTAACCCCCCATTTCATTTATACGTCGTTGGCCCAATTTTATTTTATTTTCTTATTTTTTTATTTTTTTTCTTAATTATTTTCATAATATTAAAAACTCATGAAATATACAAAAAAATATTGGATTTTTATTTTAACTTAGATTATTTATTTTTCTCACACAAAAAATCATTTTATTAATCATACTTTATTTATTTTTTTACAAATTATCTTGTAAATTTAATTAAAACTAGGTTAGCATTTATTTTTCTTTTACACCTATTAAAATATATTTATTTTAATATAAAAAAAGGCCAAAAATATTTCATAATACTATAAATTATTTCCAAGACTAAAATACCAAAAACACTTTTCTTATAAAACTTAATTTCTTTTATTTTAATTAATAGATTTAGGGTTTTTGTTTAAAATATTTTCTTAGAAAATTTAAGGTTTACTTTTTATTAATTATTTTTCTTTTAATTAATTAGGTTAAAACAAATCCCTTTTCCCTAAAAAATCCAAATAAAAATATTCATTTTCTTCACATTTAAATTGTTGCATATTTATTCTTTTTGTACATTGAATTCATTTAAATCCTTGTATATTTGTACCAATTCAATATGGTTGTAATAGACTAATTAGGTTTAACTTCTTGCAATCCCCATTTACAATTTGTACACCCCCTCCCACAAATGTTGTAATAGCGTAGTAACTTTAAATTCCGCAATTTATCGCTTTATATACAAATGCTAGTAATTAGGGCTTGTATGGAAAGACTAAAACCAATACTTAGAAAACCCTAACTCAAGACAAAATCAAGCATGAAAACAATACACTTGCACACAAACACCCCTAGGGTAAATCCACTTGGTTGCCTTTATAAAATGGTCATATTACGCATGTGAGGTATCTTAGCAAAAACAAACAAAATACAAGATCATAGCCCCTCGATGACGCTATCTAAAGTTGCCTTTCAAATGATCTTAGTCCCCAAAAGAGAATGTTAAGATACCTTGCAATATTGCTAAACATGGTTATACGATGACCCACGCCCGCCCCGTTTACATCCAAAGATAGAGTTACTTACCAAATCAATGGTAAGATAACAATGTCAAAGGAAAAGAAAATAAATAAGAAAGACTTTTGAGTAGGTAGAATTCTCCTAATTACTTGCTCAATTTCAAACAAAACCTCCTTGCTATTTTTAAAACAAACACTTACGCTTTCAAATATCTTACAAACTTGAAAACATTTTCAAAATATCAAACACTTTGTATACATTCTTACGAACGAGAATCATTACAAAGTTTTCCTAAACAGTGGCCTCTTTACAAAATACTTTCAAAAACCACACAAAGCACAATTTCAAACAAAAGCAAGTGATCTAGCAAGTAACTAAGTACCCATGGAAAACCATGAATGAAAAGGGTGCTAATACCTTCCCTTTTAATAATCTACCCCCCGAACTCAAGAAATAATCTCAAAGGTCTTTCATGTGCTTTTTCACCTTTCCTTTTGGATAAAAGAAAAGTAAGCGGCGACTCTTGCTAACCGCAACATTTGCGATCAAATGCCAAAACCTTCAAGTCAGTTCTCCCACCGTATCACACTTTTCATCTTATTGTATGGTGGACCAGTAATAGCCTTCTCGCAGCACCTTTCGTGCCAGGGATCTTCCGTCCAAGTGTTGGACATTGATTCCCTCGCGGATCTCCCGTAATATCTCGGGGATTATGGATTCATCGACACATTTAAGGAGCGGGATGGATAATCCTCGCCTATAAAGTTTGTGATCGAGCACCACATACGAACAGGCTCGTTGTTTGGTAGCGGATGCCTCTCTTTAGTCGACGGGAAATTCCCCCTTTGTCTCATAAAGGGATTCTTGGATGACGGATTTGTTCCCCCCTTTCTTATTTATGCTCGCAAGCTTTGAAAGTATGTCCTCCCGTGTGTTCTGTTTGCGAGGTACGTGTTTGATTTCTTCCCGATCATACCTCTTCATTTGTTCTCTGACTAGGTTCAGATATTTGATGAGGCTATTGTTTTTAGCCTGGTATCCCACTTGTACTTGAGATGTGACAAGTTTCGAATCTGTGAAAATTTGTATTTCTCGAGCATCCAAATCCTCGGCCAACCTGAATCCCGCGAGAAGGGCCTTGTATTCAGCATGATTGTTTGACGTCAGAAAAGAAAGGGTGAGGAAGTGCTCGATCACGACGCCTTCCTTTTTCTCGAGGAGGATTCCTGCTCCTCTCCCTATCAAGCTGGAAGCTCCGTATAAAAAGATGGTCCACTTGTGCTTCTTCCCTACGGGGGAATTGTGAGTAGTCATCTCTGCGACGATGTTGGCCAACACTTAGGATTTGAGGGCCTTCTTACTCTCGTACTGGACATCAAACTCTGAGAGCTCCAAGGACCATTTCAGCATTCAACCGGCCATGTCTGGTCGGTATAGGAGCTGCCTCACGGGTTGGTCTGTTCGTACGATGATTGTATGGACCATGAAGTAGTGTCTAAGTCTCCTTACCATGTTGATGACGGCTAAGGCTACTTTTTCAATTTGTCGATACCTAACCTCAGGCCCTTGTAGCACTTTTCTCATAAAATATACTAGTTTTTAGTTGTCTGGAGTCTCGCGAATGAGGGTCGCGCTTAAGGCCTTGGCGGAGACGGCCAGGTAAAGGAACAAGGTTTCCCCGTTATAGGGTCGCGACAACATGGGCCGTTGCGAAAGGCTTTGATTGAGGTAAAAGAGGGATTTCTCACATTCTTCAGTCCACTCGAAAGCCTCCTCTTTGCGCAGAAGTTTGAAAAATGGTAGAGCGTGTTGCGCGGACTTCGCCGCACAGCGAGAAAGCAAAGTGAACATACCGTTTAAGACTTGTATGGATTTTTTTGAGCTTTGCGTGGGAAGCTCGGAGAATGCTCGGCATTTGTCAGGGTTGGCTCTGATTCCACGCTCGGTCAGATAGAAATTGAGGAATTTCCCGCCTTAACCCCGAAGGTGCATTTCTCCGGGTTGAATCTCATTTTGCATTGCCTTGTTTGGGCGAAGACTATTTTGAGATGGGAAGCATGGTCGGTTTCTGTTCGAGATTTGACAATCATTATTGTACCTCAAAATTTTCCCTCTCTTTTTCTCAAGACATTTGTCACAAAGATCTTCAATGGTTCAAGCTTGCACAAGTATTGACTAGGTCAAGCCATCTCCTCAACATTGATGCCTCAAATTAGGGTTTAGATTTTCTCAAATACAATTGGACGTATAATGATTCAATTTACTTTCATGGATCATTATAGACCTCCAAGAATATTCATATCAAGTTTCAAGTCTTGAATCACAATTTTGCTCAGTCAATTGATCAAATGATTGAAAATCAATTGTATTGGGTAAAAAGTCAATTGTGGTCAACTCACGGTCAAACTTCAATATTTTTGACCAATATCAACATTTTTAAGTCATATATGTAAACTTATCAAGTTTGGATCACAATTCCCCAAGAAAAATGTTTAAGTCATCAAAAGGGCAAAATGGGCAAAATTAGGGTTTTGGCTGAGAATACTTGATTTTTGATTTTTGACCTAATGCATGACTTAATGGTTTGAAGCATAATCTTAAGGATTCAAACACAATTTCTTGACCTAATTTCATGGCTCAAATCATTTCTCAAGATCAATTGATTGACAGTTGAAATTTGGTCAACTGATACACTAAAGTCAAACTTTGACTTTTTTGTCAAACTTATGTTTCAAATAGCAAGATTCATCAAGACATGTAAAAATATTAAGCTTGATCATCAAGAAATCAAGAAAGTCAAAAGTCTTTGAAAAAAATTCAAAGTTTTTCAAGAATTAGAAAATTTTCTAAGTGTTTTATGTCTTATTTTTTCATGACTTCATGCCAACTTTTCACCAAGATGCAAGATGATTCAAAGAAAACTTCCAACATGAAAGTTGTATATCTTGATGGTATCTACAACTTTTATTTACTAATCAATTCCTAGAAATGCTTGTATTTTAAATTATGAATCCATAAAGTCATGCACTTTTTCTTAAACACTTGGTGAAATTTTGACCTAGTTTAGGCAAATTTTTAAACCTAACTTCCTGGCCAATTTTCACTAAGCTCCAAGAGGATTTTGTGAAAATGGACAACATTAAAGTTGTATAGTATGTTCCAAGATTTTCAAAATGTCAAAGAAATCAATGAGATCATTTTTTAGCTAAGAGAATCGAAGGCAAGAACTTGGACATTCATTCTTGAAATATAGGTCATTTTTGTGATGAACAAGAATTCAAATCTCAAGACTATGTTGCACAATCTTGTTTTTCAGGCTTCTAACTTGTAAATAACTCAATAATTAATTGTTTACACAATTGATTGAGGAATGTTCCAAATTATTAAGCCATTATCCAAAGCAATTTTCCATATTTGGAAGAAAGTTACCATTCCATTCTTGTAAAGCAAGCTTTATGCAAAGTCAACTTGTCATGAGCTCCTAACTTGTTCCTTCTGTACACACTAAGTCTATAAGATCAGAAGAAGTATGTTTAAAGTGCTCAACCAATCTACAAGCCTTGTACTTCATATTGGAACAAGATGTTTCAAGCTTGCTTCAAAAACAAGTTAAAAATCTATAACATGTGATTTTTGAATTCTGACCACCTCAAGCCTTCAAACCTCCTCCTATAAATTAAGACCCTTTTATGCAACTGGGACATGAATTAGCAAGCACTCAAACTCACTCAAACTTCCTGAAAACTCAGATTGCAAAAAACTCCATTATTGTGCAGAATTTGACCAAAAACTCCCATCTCTCAAACCATTCGCGTGTTTCCTCTCCAAATCATCTCAAAAGCTTCCTTACCTCAAATACAAATCAACCAAACACCTGTTACAGTTCTGTAACACCATTTTCCTCACCTTCCATAATCAAAAACAGGTCATTGCATTTGGACTTCTCCAGGCCACTTCAGCCACTCTCAACCCAAGCTAAGCATTGCATTAGCTTCCTAGGGACTCAAGGAAGCTAATATGATCATTGCAGCACCTTGAAGCAAGCTCATTTGCAAAACACGAAATCCATTTTTGAGGTAAGTTTTTTGACTTTTGAAATATTCATATAGGCATTGTTAGCTTTCCATTTTCAAAGATAAAATGTAGATATCATAGCCCTGAAACTAACCATGTCCTTAGAATTCATTTATGTTGCTTGAGTAGAGAGAATTTTAGAGTTGAGATTTCTGGAAAAAATTAGGTCAAATTTGGTACCATTAGAAATTCTCATTCATCTTTGATTTATAGCTTATGATATTTATATGGTGGAATTCGTATGGAAATATGGAGTAACTTTCATGTTTGCATTTTTCATTTTGGTTGAGAGATGAAGAAGTTACATTTTTTAAAATCATGTTCAAATTTATGGCGCAAGGTTGAAGATGATACAACCATGGGCTTGTTTTGTAATATAATTCATTGGTTTTGTTTTGAACATCGGATGTATAGCCATCCTAGTGGTACAGAGCGTGCGCATAAGGGCCTTATTGCTAAAGGATCCTGGATTCGAGCCCCAGGGACACCTTTTGTTTTATTTCTTAACATTTTTGCTTCATTTTGTTCAAACAGCTAGCGCGTTGGGATTCTAGCAAATGGGTCATTACCATTTTACTTCCTCTCACCCCCTATATGCTAATGTCACGTAGCCCATTCCATTTTTTTTTGTTTTATTTTGACTTTACAAAAAAATCAATGATGAGCCTAACAAACAAAATCATTTTACTGGTTTACACCTCAAATTATTTTCAAACCCCCCTGACTTTAATTTTATATTTTTATTTTATTTTATTTTATTTTATTTATTATTATTATTATTATCATTATTATTTTTATTAATCAAAAATACCAAAAATATATTATATTTATTATTTAGATATTTTAAGTTTATTTTTATTTCTTTTAAACAAAACACCAAAAATATTTTCTTAATGAACTTAATTTATTTTTCCTAATTAAATCAATTTAGGCTTAAAATTTTCTTTGTATATTAATTAACTTAGAATTTAGGATTTTTAATTAATCTCTTTTTATTAAGTTTAAGTAGGTTTAAATTATTTTTATAAAATCCGAAGAACTTGTTTTTCTTAATTAATTTAATTTCTTTTCTTAAATCAATTTAGGTTAGTTTTATTTAAATTAATCACTTATTTCTTTTTATTTAACTTAATTAGAATTAAAACTTTCAAAAAACTCAAACAAAACAATTTCTTTTTTCTTGTATATTATCATACATTCTTGTATATTATTTGTTCATATTCAATATGGTTGTAATAGTAAATTAGGGTTTATTTTCTTTCATCTCCCATTTGTAAATTTGTATCCCCATCCCCAAATGATGTAATAGCGTAGAATTTTACATTTCTATAATTTGTCGCTTTCAATATAAATGTTAGTAATTAGGGTTTGTATGGTAAGACATAAAATCAACAAATCGAAAACCCTAATTCAAGACAAAAATGCATGAAAAACAAACACTTTACACACTTACACCTCTAGGGTTAACCTCACTTGTTGCTTTACGAATAAAACAGTCATGTCCCTCGAACGTGGGATACTTTAGGAATGACCCTCGAATACAAGATCGTAGTCCCTCGATGACCCTTCAATTTTGCCTTCGGTAAACGATCTTAGATCCTTAAGATAAATTACTAAGGTATTCCACAATGTTTACTTCTATGACTGTACGACGACCCACACATGTCCCTTCACATCCAATGATAGGACTTCTTACCAATCAATGGTAAGATAGCAATATCTAAAGGAGGAGGAAATGAACAAATCTTTTTTGAGTAGGTAGAATGCTCGTAGTTGCTTACTCATAACCATTTTCAAAACATCTCTCAAAACACACCAACACTTTCAAATGAAATATTTTCAAAAGTCAACACTTTGTATACATTCTTATAGAGACGAGAATCATTACAAAGTTCGCCTAACCAAAGGCACTTTCAAAAATACTTTCAAAAACATCACAAACACATTTCAAACAAAGCATTTCAAAGTGAGCTAGCAACTAAGAGCCCGTAGATAACTACGGATGAAAAGGGTGCTAATACCTTCCCTTTTCATAACCTACCCCCCGAACTCAAGAAAATATCTCAAAAGGTATTTCCTGTTCTTTTCATCCTTTCCTTTATTGGATAAAAGAAAATTCAGTGGCGACTCTTGATATCCGCAACAATTGCGATAAAACACAAAACATCTAAGTCAATTCTCCCACCATATTATAGAAATGGCGACTCTGCTGGAGAAATTACTTAAAAGTGGGGTTACCTTAGAGACTAAATCACCTTTACATGCTTTCAATGTTTGATTTGTTTGTTTTACATTTTTGGGTTTTGTATTGATCCTCTACCTGGATCAGGGAACATGATTATGTAAGTAGCAATACATCATGGGCACTGTGTGGGGTATACCGGCATGGTTGAAGTGATGGCTACATTAGTGTGATACATTTATTGGTACCGGTATCCCTTGAGTCCAGTCAAGGATAATACGAGGCCGTTGTGTGGTGTCATGAAGCACTAACTAACTGTAGAACCTTTAATTGAACAACTTGGCTATTAGGAAGTAGTGAGATAGCCGACTTTGGTGCAGTCCGAAGTTGGTTGATACTCGATACTATGCTCATTGTGATTGGACTTTCGGGATATTTCGGTCGCTAAAATAGAGGCTTGTGCTGAAACAATGCCCGATGAAGAAAGATCAATGATATTGAGATTCCCTAGAATCCGGTTACTTTTTAGGACAGGTTGAACCAACTAAACTTCAAGAGGGTACTTACCTATAAAATCTATGCAAGCCTAAACCTAAGGACTTGTTTGTGTGCTTGTATATGATTATTTGCACATAACATCATGACATCATACCATAGGACTTTCACTAACCATTTCAAGGACCTAGAGATTTATCTTTGTTTTGTTTTGTAGGACATGACTCCCACTCGTAGGAATATAATCCAAATCAACCTCGTAAGAGTGCCTCCTCAACTCAAAGAGTTAGCGTCAAGGGTTCCTAGGAATTCTCCATTCACCAAAAGAAATGGTCTATTTCTCAATCTGGTTACCTCAAGCCTTGATGATGACATGATGAAAGTGCTCTTTCAGTTCTTTGACCCTTTACATCATTGCTTTACATTTCCTAATTACTAATTAGTCCCCACCTTTGAGGAGTTTTCTCAACTCTTGGGAGTGCCTATTCTTGATCAATTACCCTTCACCGGTATTGAGAAAGACCCAACACCTGAGGAGATTGCTCTAGCTTTACATTTGTAACGGTCCAATGTTGTGGCAAATTGGGAAACAAGAAATGGTGTTAAGGGTTTTCTAGATAAGTTTTTGTTTGAGAAAGCTCAACTTTTCTGGGATGCTCTGGATTTGCAAGCTTTTGAAGAGGTTTTGTCCCTTCTAATTTATGGGATGGTACTATTTCCTAACCCAGACCAACTCATAGATGTGAATGCAGTCAAAGTTTTTTTATCTCGTAACCCGATGCCTACCTTACTCGGAGACATCTTACATTCTCTTCATGCTCACACCATGAAGAGAAGGGGGATCCTTATATGTTTCACTCCTCTATTGGCTAGGTGTTTTATTTTTCACCTTCATCGATCTATTTTGAATAATGAGTAAGGCATGAGATGGTCTAATAGGTTGATGTCACTCTCGCATTCGGATATTCATTGGTGTTCTCGATATTTGGAGGATGTTATCATTACCATTATGGGGAATTCCCTAATGTCCCTCTCCTTGGCACTAGGGGAGGTATCACTTATAATCCTTTCTTGGATCTATGACATTTTAGGTATTCTCAGAGGGATGACCCTCATGACGCGCTTGTCCAAGGAATTATATTTGACTATGAGAGCGATGTCCAAGGTTGTCGTCAAAGGTTTATACGAGCTTGGGGCATTGTCAACAAAGTTAATAGCAAGACATTGGGGCATAAGAACTCCATTCCTTTGGAGCCTTATATCAAGTGGGTGTGAGCTCGCGCTCAAAACCTCATGATGCCATATGAGGCCATTCTACCTATCATCATGGAGCCTATTGCTGAAGGAGATGTTCCCTACATTATTCCTCATCCTGATATGCCTACTACTCTCGAGGAGTTACAAAGATCGTGGATTCAACTCAAAGGGGAGCGAGATACCTTTGAAACCCAGTTCTACTCAAGCGAGAAGAAAATGTTGGAGCTCACAAGGCAGTTCCATGAGGACGGAACTTGAATTCCTACATCAGTCCAAAGAGGAAGCGTCCATGAGAGACCTGAGTCTTTTGTTGTATAATTTCATTATGTTGTTCTTCTTTCATTGTAATCCCAAGAGGCATTTTTTGTAACCGTTTGAACTTATTAATACAATTAATGTTTGTTCCTTTTTTTGTTTAAACAAATTTAAATCTTAAAGTTCCTTGAAAACATTTGCATTCACATTGCATGCATCATAACATAAGCAGGTTTTATGACACTGGTTTCTTCATCTTTCTACTGTTTATTTTAGTATAAGATGGATATCGAGCAGACTGTAAAGGACTTGCAGACACAAAATTCTCAATTTCAAGAAACCTTGCTCAACTTGGCCAAAGAGCAACAAGAAATGATGTCACTTCTGGTTGCAAAGAAGAAGACCAAGAATAAGGCTTTGATCAACATGGGGAAGAGGTTTAAGGGCTCTGTTTGACAAGTTAAAGTGGAAGAAGACTACTCCGAAGAGGATGAGAATCAGGATGAAGATGCAAGGAGCACCCGTGTCAGGGGTGGTAACAATCGAATCTCTGAGGATGAGGACTATTTTGACGAATAATATCCGCCGACTGAAGACAAGTATAAGAAACTGGAGGACAAATTGAAGGCTATAGAAATTCAAGTAGTGCCTGGCCTAGATTTTAGTGATTTGTTTTGGTTCCTGGGGTAGCAATCCCCTACAAATTCAAGATTCCCTTTTTGCCAAGTACGATGGCGTTTCATGCCCGAAGCTTCACTTGAGATCTTACGTCCATAAAATTCAACCGCATACCACTGATAAGAAGTTGTGGGTGCACTTCATTCAAGAGATTCTGTCTGGGACTCAATTGGAGTGGTTTTACCAGTTAGAAGGTTCCAACATCCATACCTGGGAAGACTTGTCCACCGCATTCAACTGTCAATATCAGTACACTACCGATCTGGCGCCAACTAGAGTGCAGTTACAAGGAATGACCATGGGTTCCAATGAAGGCTTCAAAGAATATGCGCAGAAATGGAGAGACCTGGCTGGTAGGGTGCAACAACCATTGACTGATAGGGAATTGGTAGATATGTTCATGGGAACATTGACTAGTCCATTTTTCAACTTACTTATTGGGAGCTCATCATCTGGGTTCACTGAGTTAATCTTGACTGGTGAAAGGGTTGAGAGAGGCATTAAAAGTGGAAATATACCCATGGCCTCCGCCTCTACATCAAATACAATGAAGAAACCTTTTACCAGCAAAAAGGAAACTAATTTTGTATATGGGTCAAGGGGCCATATCAAGAAGGACCATTGTCAGACTGTTAATGCAGTTATGATCTCCAATTCGACCTCTACTCAAAGACCACAACGACAAGCTAACTACCAAAGACCTGATATTCCAAGAAGACAATTTACAAGGATCAGCATATCACTATCTCAAGCCCTACAACACTGGTTGAAGGCTAATTTGGTAACATTGCGTGACCCCCCTTCAAATCCCAATGTTTCATCTCCAAAGTATAACCTGAACGCCAAATGTGTTTACCACTCCAATAGTCCTAGACATGACACTGATCATTTTTAGGCATTAAAATGCAAGATCCAAGACCTAATTGACAACAAGACCATTGAATTTGATCCTCCTCTAACTCCGAATGTAATCACCGCACCTATGCAAAACCACGAAAAAAGTGTCAACACTATTGAAGATACTGCTTTTGTTTCCTCTGTTAATGACTTGACCACACCTATGACCACTATTAAAGAAAATTTGTTAAAAGTCGGGGTATTCCCTGGATGCCTTAAAGACTGTTGCTATTGTGCTACACAAGTTAATAGTTGCGAATGGCTGAAAAGGGTGTCCAACACCTAATTGATAGCCATGAGATTTTATTTGAAAGAACTCTGTGATCGGTGGAAATAGAACTGACTATTTTGGAATGCTGGTTCGCGTTTGCGTTTGTTTTCAAAAAATGTCGCGGTAAGCAAGAGTCGCCACCGTCTTTTATTTTATCTAACAAGGAAAGGACAAAAGCACAGAAAAATTCCTTTTCGAGATGTTTCTCGGGTTCGGGAGGTAGATTATAGAAAGGGAAGGTATTAGCACTCTTTCTATCCGTGGTTATCCACGGGCTCTTAGGTACTTGCTCACTATGTTTTCAAAAAGGTTTTGCTTTTCTTGTGTTTGTGGGTTTTGAAAAGAGTTTTGTTTGAAAACTTCGATTTAACTCTTGTTTCTGTCCTCAAGAGTGTATGAAGTGTTGTTTGAAAACTTTGTTTGAAAAGTGTAAGTGCGAAAAATGTGTTTTGTTTTGAAAGAGAAAGTACCTGAGAACCTCTACCTACTCAAAAGGAATTAAGTTGTGTAAATGTCCTTTAGACAGTGCCATCCCACTATTGAGAAGTAGGTAGCCCCGTCGTTGGAGTTTTCGGGTTAATTCGATTAAGGGACATGTGGTCACTAAAGCAATGTTAGGACGTCTTAGTGGTAACCCTAATGTCTTAGATCATTTTATCCGAGGGCAACCATTTCGAGGCAACTTTGATCTTTAGACAGGAGGGTGACCTCTAAAACTTCCTATACTCAATGACCACGTTTGAGGCAACCAAGTGAGGCGTACCCTAAGAGTGGAATGTGCGAGTGTGTCAGTTTTCAGTTATGTTATCTTTGTACATGTTATGGTGAGCTACAGTTGATTTTAAGTTAGGATAGGTCTTGTCATGCATAGCCTATTAGCATACATCTAGCAGTTAATAGTTGCGGAAAATAAAACTAAGCTATTACAAGGCGTCGGGTATTTACATCGCCAAAAACAAACCCTTGAAAAGTAAATGCGGAAAATTAAATAAAAGCGATAAAAGGTCCTAAATTAAAACTATTACATCCTCGGAGCAATTACAATTATATGGAATAAAAAATAATATGCGTGCGAGAAAATTTGAATCGGAGGGTTTTTAGGGTTTTGACCCTTTTTAGGAAAGAAGGAGATTTTTTGTTATTTCTTGCATTTAATTAAATTAAACCTAAACTAATCAATTAATTAAATAAAAAGAATATTTTTTTTTTGGTTTTTTAGAATATTTAAGGAAATAAAAAAATGATTAAATATATTAATTAACCTAATTCTACACCAATTTTAATTTATTGCAAAAAAAATATTAATATTATGCCTAATTAAAACTAAACAAATTATGTTAATATTTATTTACAAAATAACGAAATAGTGAAATTAATTTTAATAAATAAAAATATTATGTTTTTTATGTTTTCTGAATTTTTTATAAAAAGGGGTTAATTTGTTAATTGGTCAATTAAAATAATAGTAATAAAAATAATTAATATGAAAGAAAGAAAAAAAAAGAAAAGAAAAGAAAAGAAATAGACTCATGAAAGGGGGTGTTGGGCCCAATTTTGTGGTGGAGTCAGCAATTTCCAGGCCCATTATGCCTCAGCCCCATTGACTTTCCAGGATCATCCACGCGCTTGTTGACTTGGACACACAGTGGACATCATCTTGTGACCATCAGATTTGGCCTGAAGGCCATCTGGCGCTTGGGATCTGGAGATCCATGATATGATACGCCTGCTGAATCACATGCAATCACCTGGATAAAAATTGTAACAAATATTTGGGGGACCTGGGATTCGAACCCAGGTCCCAATACTCATTGGCCAGCGTCCCAACCACTCAACCACCTGCATCTTTTTGTTATTATAATATACAGCAATTAACATATATCAAACAAATGCTTATGCCTGAAGAAAAAAAACGCGTGCTATTTCAAACCCATGAACCAGATGAAAACACGTCATCATCTTCAACCTTGGTTTTGCATAAAATAGAATCAGATAGCGGGGGTTTTTAACCTCCACTACCTCCCTGCACGAAAAATAGCGAATAGACACAGAGCAAACATAAATATTTCGCGAGGTATGTGTTGGAATCGTCTTGGTCTCACGATTTCAACCATGTATCCCATTGGTTCCAATTTTTCCTGGTCTGGAAAGCCCTATTTGAAAGCTTGAAAACCCTAGAAATTCGATCATGGCATCTCTCGGTTTAGGGCACTATGGTTCAATTCAGTCATTCCATTAGCTTTGTATAATCTCTAGCAATGCAAATCAATCACAAAAACATGTCAAATCCGTATGAATTAAGAGATACAGTTTTGAATTATAAGTGCAAACCGTGGGATGGTATTTTGTGATTCCTTGAGCTTTGGTGCTTGAATTTGATTGCAAATCAATCCTGGTACTTCCTGCAATGTGTTTGGATGGACAAGGCACCTTGAATTGGCCTAGATTGCAAGAACAAGTTTTGAGTTTTCTTGAAAATTCTTGAAATTGGTATGGCCGTTCTGCAGTCTTTCAGTCGTGTATTAGGTTATGGTTGGCTTGCTTGCATATAAGGGAATCAATTTAGGTCAAAATTTGGACCCATACCCATGTGTATTGAAGATTGAATCTTTGATTGATAAATCAAATATTCTTGATTTTTCATGATTGAACAAGTTGCCAAAATTGGATATTTTTGTATCTTTTAGCTTGTGCACGAATTGATCAGCATATTTGGATCATATTTGGTCCACAAATTGATTTAAGAATCAAATCTTTTATTTTCTTATAATTTAAATTAATTAAATGAATTAATATGTATTAAAAATCCATTTAATCAATAAATTTAAGAAAATAAATCCAATTTAACTTGGTGGGTCGTGCATAGGCCATGGGTGAAGTTTCAAAAAGAGATTTGAGGCCCATTAGAAAAAAAGAAGGTGTTTTGAGCAAAGTTGACTTTTGCAAATTCATGAAAATTGCCCAACTTCTCCAATGCATAACTTGCTCAATTTTGATCATATGACCATGTTCTTGGACATTTTGGAAAGCCCTTGAAGTCCTCTAACCAATGCGTTGGGTCCCATGGCATTTGGATTTACCAATCTCAAGTTATGGCCTTTGACCCAAAGTGTACTTTTGTTGACTTTTGAAATTGACCTATAATTTAAAAATTTGTAACTTTTTGTGAGAGCATTTCTTGATCTTGGGGTGTGAAGATGGATTGTAGGAAATTGCATCCTCTTCAAAATGAGCTTTAGATGGAATTTTTCTGATAAACCATGAAATAGTTATGCCCTTGTCAAAGTACAGTTGACTTTTCTACTATCCAAAAATAGTAACTTTTGCATCTTGATGATTTTTGAGCTATTCTTGTGGGATCATGATCAAGACTTGATCAAATGATTATTGTGAACTCTAAATAAGATGTTGACCAAGAATTCTAACTTTTGACTGCAAAATGACCATTTTGCCCTTGCAGTTGACTGTAGATCAAATGGAGCTTTTGACTGTGCAAACTGGCACTGTGAGTCTTGAAATTTGGCATGTAGGTGCTTGAGGATGTATATAGGCCTATGAGACTTGATTGAACCATTGAAAACCCCAAATTCCTTGAAAGAACCAAAACCCTAATTTCAGCTGTCTACTGCTTAGGAGATGACTTGACTGTCTAACTCTTGAGCAATCTTGAACCATTTGGAGATGATTCTTGACATATCTTGAGGAATATGGGAGGACAAATTTTGGGGTACAACAAACTCCATCCGTAAAAAGTTTGAATGAAGTAGTTCCTCAAGAAGTTGAAGACATATCAATCATCACTATCTCCAAGAAGCCTATTAGGATCACTTCAAAAGGTCCTATTAGGATTTCCAATGAACCGAAGATAGCTCCATTGATAATTACCACACAGGGGCCATTACCTTATTATTCCGATAAGGCGGTACCTCGGAATTATGGCGCTGAAGTATACTACCATGGTATTAGACAAGACCCCTGGATTGATAAAGACAAGACTATTAATATTACCTACATTACTGGGTCTAGCAAGGTGACTAGAACGGGGAGAATTTTCTCTCCTGATATTTCACCTCCAACCACCATAACTACACCTGTTCGCGTTACTGTTGACAAACCTAGTACTGATGCTAGGGGCAAATAAAAGATGATTAAACCTATCGAGATGGAGGCGCATGCCAAAGACATTATTACTGAGAAACCCTCTACCCAAGAAATGGAGGAGATTTTAAAGATTATAAGGAAAAGTGGTTATAAGATAGTAGAGCAGTTGGGGAAAACCCCCTCGAACATTTATATGCTATCTTTATTACTATGCTCAGATGCGTATGCTCAAGCCTTGATAAATTTTTTGAAGAATACGCATGTTCCTCAAGAGATTACGGTCGATCAGTTTGAGAATTGTGTAGTGAGTTTGACTGTCGATAATGGATTGGGATTCTCGGATACTGATTTAACTCCCGCTAGAAGAAATCACAATAAAGCTTTGAATGTCTCCATTGAATGCAAAGGAACCACTCTAGCCCATGTATTGGTGGATATTGGGTCCTCTCTGAATGTCTTGCCCAAAGGTGCCCTAGATCCATTAGATTGTGAAGGTTTGGTGCTGAAGCCAAGTGACATTGTGGTAAGGGCTTTCAAAGGATAAAAAAGGGTGGTCCATGGGGAAGTTGATCTCCCCATCAAAGTTGGGTCTCAAATTTTCAATTCAACTTTCTATGTGATGGATATCCATCCTGCTTACTTTTTCCTACTTGGATGCCCCTGGATACATGGGGCAGGAGCAATGACTTCTACACTTCATCAAAAGTTGAAATATCCGGTCAAAGGAAAGATTGTTATTGTCTGTGGTGAAGAAGAGTTTATGGTTAGCCATCTATTTAAGTATGTTAAGATGGATGGTGAGTTCATAGGAACTTCTTGTCAAGCCTTCTAAGTGGTCTCTCCCATGGTTGCTACTTCCAAGGCTACTCCCGATGTTCCAAAAGCTGTTAAAGATGTTCCTAGGATGGCTTCCCTCAAAGACGCCCACATTGTGATTGAAGATGGAGGTTGTACCATTTGGGGACAACTCCCAGACATCCCTTTCAAGTCAGACAAATGTGGGTTGGGCTTCACTGCTAAAGCTCAAAAGGAGGTCAAACGTGCTCATTCCAGAAAACCACCTCTTCGCATCAGTAATCATGAAGTGAATGCTCTTGAAGACTCAGACAATGACAGTGACTTTGATGAATGGATCTACCCGACTGCCGAGGAAGGACCCAACAACTGGCGTGCCAAAGATTTCATTCTCATCTCCTTCAACAAGGAATAATTACCATTTAATGTTTATCAATTTAAGAACTTTGTCTGTAATTTTAATTGAAAATGACTTTAAGCCATGTGCCATGCCTGGGGCATCATGGTCCATTTGTTAAGGGTTTGTTCATTTTCATATACCATATGATCATTTAATGAAAAACATTGGACTCTTTTGCATTCAAATTTTGTGCTAATTATCTTTCTTTCACTTTATTGCATTTTCAAAACAACCATGTGACCTTACATGCATACACACACACATTTGCAGATCCACATCCACTCCAGATCACATTGACAACGACTCTACTATTTCCATCTAGGACTTTGAACATCCAATCTACCAAGCCGAAGACGAAGGCGAAGAAGATTATGAAATACCTGGGGAACTTGCCAGACTTCTAATGCAAGAGGAAAAGGCCATTCAACCGCACGAGGAACTAGTTGAAGTAATAAACCTAGGTACTAAGACAGACAAGAGGGAAGTCAAGATCGGGGCCAACTTGGAAGACAATATCAATGGCAGATTAGTTTAGATGATGCACGACTACGTGGAGGTGTTTTCTTGGTCATATGAAGATATGTCGGGACTTGATACTGACATTGTGGTTCATCATCTACCAATGAAGGAATATTGTCCTCCAGTCAAGCAAAAGGTTCGTCGCATGCGGCCAAACATGTCTGAGAAAATAAAAGCTGAGGTAATGAAGCAATTCAATGCAGGTTTTCTGGCAGTAACATCATACCCCCAATGGGTGGAAAATGTTGTTCTGGTACCGAAGAAGGATGGAAAAGTCTGTATGTTCATAGACTATAGGGATTTGAATAGGGTAAGCCCCAAAGATGATTTCCCACTACCATATATCGACGTTTTGGTCGACAATACTGCTCAACATAAAGTCTTCTCCTTTATGAATGGCTTCTCCGACTACAATCAAATCAAAATGGCTCCCGAGGACATAGAGAAGACCATCTTTGTCACATAGTGGGTCACTTTCTGCTATAAGGTCATGCCATTCGGTTTGAAGAACACATGGGGAAACCTATCAACGAGCTATGGTAGCTCTATTTCATGATATGATCCATCATGAGATAGAAGTGTACGTTGATGATATGATTGCAAGGTTGCAAACTGAGGAACAACACCTTGATCATCTTCATAAGTTTTTTGAGAGGTTGAATAAATACAAGTTAAGGCTAAATCCTAACAAATGCACCTTTGGGGTAAGATCTGGAAAACTCTTAGGGTTTATCGTCAGTGGAAAAGGTATTGAGGTCGACCTTGCAAAAGTCAAATACATACAAGAAATGCCAGCTCCCTGTATTGAGAAGGAGGTCAGGGGTTTCTTAGGTCGACTCAACTATATTTCACGGTTCATATCTCACCTAACTGCTACTTGTGAGCCAATCTTCAAATTGTTGAAGAAAGATCAAGTAGTCAGATGGAACGACTACTGCCAATCAGCCTTTGACAAGATCAAATAATACTTACAAGAACCTCCCATCCTGATGCCTCCATTTTAAGGAAGACCTCTTATTATGTATTTGACTATATTAGATAATTCAATGGGGTGTGTGTTGGGCCAACATGACGAGTCTGACCAAAAAGAGCATACAATATACTACCTGAGAAAAAAGATTACCGACTTTGAAACAAGATATTCACTGCTTGAGAAAAATTGTTGCGCTCTGGCATGGGCTGCTCGCTGGCTAAGAGAATATATGCTGACTCACACCACTCTATTGATTTCTAAGATGGACCCTGTTGTACCCCAAAATTTGCCCTCTTTTCATACACGCATATTATTGGTTTTATGGTTATGGAATAAGGGTATATTTATCAAGCTTCTTCAGGTTACAAGTGACGTTTATTTCGTCAATGGATATTCTCAGAGTATTTTCCGTGCTAAAGATCGGTTCGCCGTTTTGCAACGATTCAGGGTTCAAAGATTCACAAGTCCAACCCGGCGCGTCATATTCAGGTGTTTTTTCACCAAGATATCTCTGATAACGTACTCTCAAATTCAGTTTCAGCTCAAGAGTCAATTCTTTAAAGAAGGTATCCAAATGTGTGAGTTTTCTCGAAAAAATATGGTGAAAAAGTGTGCTGAAAGTGCAGTTTTTACACGCTAAAAACTTCATAACTTGAAGATTGTGGCTCGTTTTGAACCCGTTCCGGTGGCTAAAATTCCATATTAACATCATCTACGTTTTCACCTCTCACGGATGGAAGCCAATTTCGATCAGAAGGTCTTCAAAAATTTGGATTTATCAAGTATCTTCGTACAAAAAATTTGTGATAGAAATTTATTTGCGTCATGTTCAGAAAATCATAACTTGGTCGATTTTTATCGTATCGAGCTGGTTCCGGCGCCAAAATTTCACAATTTGAGTTGGCTAAGTTTTCATAGGAGGTATCGAGTTCGAACGGTATTCAAAAGACCTTCATTTTTTGCTCAGAGTGCGTGTGACGCGCCGAAAATCCTGAATGCTGAATTTTATTTTATCTGGGTCGAAACTTCGAAAATTCATAACTCGGTCAATTTTTATCGGATTGGACTCATATTTTTACACAAGGTCACGGACTCAGAGATCTACAACTTTGCTTCAAAAGTCGAGACCTGATTATGCTCCGATCAATACCATTTTTTTATTGAAGAATGTGTCAGAGTCGACACTGGAGCCCAAAATAAGTTTGTCTGAGCTGAAACTTCAAAAATTCATAACTAATTCACCGTTTGTCCGATTGAGTCCATTTTTGGACAGGAGTTAGTTCTCGATGTTGGCTACATTTTGTTTTCACATTTCAACTTCAAAAATTGCACTTAAGCCTCTGGGATTTAGCCTGGAACATGATGAACTCAAGTGAATATTGGAGGCCCAATTGCACATTCAAAGCCCATTTTTTCTCTCTAATTTCCATTATATAATCTCATTCTTTTCACACAAACAAAAAAAAGAGGAAGAAAAAAAGCCTTTGTCACAATGCTGTCAGAATATTAAATTCTTTCAAGAACCCTAAAACCTTGAAATCCTTATTATAAACCTCCATCTCACTACAAACAAGTCATCTCTGTTACAAACCCACATCTCACTACTTCTCCAGTAAGGGTAAGACTGGCTTGATCTCCATAATCAAAAGGGCATAAAAGCATTTATATCACTACTTCTCCAGTAAGGGTAAGACTGATTTGATCTCCATGATCAAAAGGGTATAATCATTCATACATGCCATATCGGTTTTAACATTAAATTTTTCATATATTGGCTTTCTTTGTATTTCATGATATATAGTAATTTATTTAATACGTTCATGAGATTCAACACTGCAGATTTAGACAGGATCCCATGCAGGTTCATTATAGAACGTTGAGGCCAAAACACAAATGGTCAAAACAGAATAACCAACACATGACACCAATACATGGCGAGGCAGACATCCTGAGAAGGTTAAGGGCGTGGGTTCAACAACCACCCCTATTGGTTTTGATTTTCTTCCTTTCTATTTATCCTTTTACCTATTTTTATTCTTTCTGTTTAAATTCTTTTTTCATAAAACTTAACATTTTTCACAAACCTTTGATTTTTTATAATAAACTCGAATAATTAATTTTAGGTTTTAATTTAATTTTAAGTAACTTTAATTGTTTTGTAAATAAATTAAAATTAATTAGAATAATTAGGATTTTGTTTCTAACTTAATTCTATTTTCTTTTTTTTCTTAAAATAACAAAACACAAAAATAGGCCATTTAATTATTTTTTTAACTAATTTAATTACTAATTAATTTTGTATTTAATTTTAAAAAACCTAATTCTTTTTTCTTAGAAATAATTAAAAACAACAAAAAATAAATTTTCTTTCGATTAGGTTAGACGTGGCCAAAACCCTAATTCTCTCTCGTTCTTTATTCGCGCGCGCTTTATTTTATTTTTTCATATTAATGTAATTGCTCACAAGTTGTAATAGATTAATTAGGACCTTTTTACTTTCATTTATCGTTTTTTTAAGGGTTTGTTTTTTGGTATGTAAATACCCGAAGCCTTGTAATAGCTAGGACTTTAAACTTTCCGCATTTTAATTCCGCAAACTATAAACTGCTTAGATGTATGGCTAATAGGATTGTATGGAAAGACTGTCTGGAAAATTAAAACAGTAGATCACCTTAATTGTGCAAAGATTAAATAACTGAAATCAAACACATGCACATGCTCACTCTTAGGGTATGCCTCACTTGGTTGCCTCAGAAAACAATGGTCATGTCCCTCGAACGTATGGATACCCTTAGCAAAGACCCTCGGTTAAAATCATCATAAAGATCATGGTCCCTCGATGTCCCTCGAAGTTGCCTACGGTATATGATCTTGTCCCTCGATGTTTCCTACGAATATATGATGACAGTCCCTTCGAAATGCTAAGGTATCCTTACACGTTGCCTTTAATGACCATTATGTCCCTTTTGAATTGACCCTTACAAACTCCAACGACGGTGCTACCTACTCATTAATAGTGGGATAGCGTTGTCTAAAGGAAGCAAGAATAGAAACATTCTTTTTCGAGTAGGTAGATGCTAGTAGGTACTTGCTCAAAATCAAACTTTTCCACACTTACACTTTTTCAAACAAAGTTTTCAAAACAACTTCGTAACACTCTTGAAGACAGAAGCAAGGGTTAAATCGAAGTCAAACAAAAAAACTTTTTCAAATCACACAAACACAGAAGCAATTTCAAAAGTGATGAGCAAGTACCTAAGAGCCCGTGGAAAACCACGGATGGAAAGGGTGCTAACACCTTCCCTTTCCATAATCTACCCCCCGTACTCAAAATCTCGAAAAAGGAATTTTTCTATGCTTTTTTCCTTTTCAGTTGGATGAAATAAAAGTCGATGGTGACTCTTGCTTACCGCGACATTTTGCGAATAAAAAACGCAAAATGCAAACCAGTATTAACAGTCGGTTCTGCCACCGTATCACAGAACTGGCGACTCTGCTGGGGATAATAAGTGGGGTATACCTTAGGAATAGTTCATCATATTTCTTCTATTGTTTAATTTGATTGCTTTATCTTTGTGGGCTTTGTATTGGAGTTACTATAGATCCTACACTCGGATCTGGGGAACACCTTTTAGGTAAGTAGCAATAGACTGTGAGGGAACTGTACAGCGTAGACCGATACGGTTGAAGCAGTAGTTACATTGATGTGCCACATTGGTTGGTACCGATATCCCTTGTGGAGCAACAAGGAGAATATGGGGCTGCTATATGGGTCATTAAGCATCAACTGACCTTAGAACCTATAATTGACCAACTTGGCCATAGGAAGTAGTGAGATGCTACACTCATTGAGATCATACTCTCGAGATGGTTCTGGCCGTAAGAAAAGATTGCGTGAGCTGAAACTATGACCGATGGAGGATGATCAATGATATTGAGAACCTCTAGAACCCGGTTACTATTATTAGGACAGGTCGAACCGACTAAACTGCAAGAGGGTAGTACCTAGACTCCATGCAAGCCTAAACTTAAGGATTATTGTGTGACTTGTTTGCCCTTACCATGTTTGCTATCTGTGATACCTGTTGTGTGTTTTATCATGACACCATGCATCATAACATAACATGGCATATCATACTAACCATTTCAAGGATCTCAAGGTTCTGTGATGTAGGTCATGGCGAACCAGACATCTAGCAAGGGGATTTATTTTCCTCTAGACAATGTTGTCAAAGGATCTTGAGTCAGGGGCTATGACCCACTCGATATGGTGAGCTTGACTCTAGAAGAAGGACTCTCAACGACACGAAGTTTCTTCAATCAAGCTGCAATCAAATTCTAACAGTTTCTTGTTTACCCCGCGAGATCCTTGAAAACATTGCATACATATCATTGCATAAGCAGGTTTCAAAGCAGGTCTCTCATGTTCTCGCTATTTATTTCGGCAATGGCTCTCCAACAAGACAACAGAGATCTCCAAGCTCAAGATGCCCAGTTCAAGGAATTTCTCCTGAATCTATCCAAGGTGAAAGAAGACCTGAAAACACTCTTTGTCGGGAATCTGACCAAGGAACGTCCAGACAACAACAAGGATGAACAACTGGAACAATTGCAAGCTGAGGTAGAAGCAATGAGAATCCAAATCCTGGGGAAGATGGCTCTTATCCAAAACTTAGCTCAAGGACAAGAAGGGCTAAGAGCCTTCCTCAACAAGCTTCACCAAGATGGATGCAGATCCATGAAGCAAACAGTTAAGATTGTGGATCAAGGAATTATTCAGCCCCCGGTGAGAGAATAGGTTGGGAACAAACCTTTCATGATTACTACTACATCACAAGCCCAACCACAACCTCTCCAACGACAGCGGGGAAATCGGTATAAGAAGAATACATCTGAAAGGCGCTTCACCGAAATCAACATGTCATTGGATCAAGAATTGCAACGCCTGTTGAAGGCCAAGTTGGTTATATTAAGGGACTCTCCTCAGAATCCCAACATAGCCTCCCCAAGGTACAATCCTGATGCAAGGTGTGCATACCATTCCAACAGCCCGGGGCATGATACTGATGACTGTTGGGCATTACAAAATAAAATTCAAGACTTGATTGATGAAGAAGTGTTGGAGTTTACACAAGATGGTCAGGCTGAGTTCTTCTAACATCCCTCAAAGGCACGTCCTCTGAAATGACAAGATCAGACGAAGAGGCTTTTGTTCATTAGAATATGTCTATTTTGAATCAATTCATTCGTATTCACTATATTTAAATTGCTTTCCTTTTCGTGATATTCAACTCTCAACTAAAAAACTGTAAGCCTTTAGAGGGAGGATGACGAAAACGATACCACGATATCTACAGTATGCTTTTGAACGGACCCCACTGACGATGTACAAGCGTTGTTTCAAATCCAAAACAGTGGAGTTATAAGGAAGATAATCCCTAGTCAACCCCTTTGAGCCAAAGAAGCAGGAGTTTTTCTTTTCACACATATTAAAACCCTTAATCATAACCTGGGACAGGGTAGTTTTCTCAGTTAATTCAGAGGCGCATTCAGTCACGATCTGCCGCTTCGTACACAATGAATGGCATCGAAGACGTCCTTCCAAAACAAAAGATGGTGATGGTTCCCTATAATCATCAAGACAGTCAGCCATTATCTCTCGAAATAAAAGCCCATTAAGTCAAAACCTATGAAGGAGACGTAAGAAAAAACTAGGGCATCCCGCTGACTGTAATCACCAAAGAAACAGTTCAGGCAAAAGACAGGGATAATAAAATAGAAAAGAAAGAGGTCCTACAAACCCTCAACAAAAAAAATGACTACCTATTCAAAATAAACTTTCAGTATCTGAACCATCATCGGAATATCAAGGACAAGATGCCAGACTCAACTGGGATTCTAAATGCGCAATTAACTGAGTATAGGATCGAAGAACATCACGAAGAACGGGTGGGTACAAATAAAATTTGAGCCTTTATCCTTTGTTTCTTAAACCGTGAACCAGGCCACGTTATAACCCTTAAAAGTCCTAGCTGAAGCATGAGTTAGTTCGAAAGCATACTGTTACAAAAGGTATCCTGACTCCTGTAGGACTTGCTGTAAATCCTGAGTTGACATCACACTTTTACAAAAAAACTTGTTTTACTAAAAAATGAATTTTTAAACTTCAAGACAGATGTAAGCTTTGCATTCTTAAAATAACATTGTTTGCATATGACTATTTGTTCAACAGCAGAGAAATTCGCATGATGAATATCTAGTGAACAAAAACCTTCTCAATAAAAAGGATCACCTCAAGTGGAAAAAAAACTTCCAACCAAGGGGAACGACATGATAATTGTCCATCATCTAGGGCAGTCAAGTCAAGATTCAAGGAATCTCTCAAAGATGCCAAATAGCTAGGGGTAGATCTCCATCTGAATCACTTGGGGCATTGGACATGAATTCCAGCAACGAATCTTGTATGATCAAACGAACATCTTCTGGTAGTGTGGCCACACAACACTACCGACAGTGACAAATCCCTACACCCTAAGAGCGTGGACATAGTCAAAAAATACTGCGCATGAACAAAGACCCGCTAGGTTGACACACCTAGGCAAAACAAGGGCCTCCCGACGAACCAAAAGGTTCGGGAAAAAATTAGGGATAAAAACAAAAAAGATTTGTACACCCGGCAAGTCGAAAATCTGAGAAGGCGGCTTGGGAAAAAAAGGGTATCCCGGTGGACTGAAAATCTGAAAAGATAGTCCAGGCAAAAGTTAGGGATTAAAGCGTACGACTATGTCCCATTATCTTGTCACTTTCCTATCAATAGAAGACTTATCATTCCGATCGGTAGTTAACAAGCACCTCATAAGTTGGGATGACACTCAATCCACAAGGCCTCCACAGGAACTTTCTCCAGCAGGTACAGGGGCAGAAAAGTCTTGATGCAAAGTCATTGTCATATCCTTAACACGCGTCCCAGTAACATCTACACTCCCCACAGAGTAAGAAATATCCAAAAGCAGTGGTGTTAATTCTCCCCAAGCAGAGTTCATCTTTCACCAACAATGGAAGACCATCCCAGTGGAGTTTATTTCTCCCACAGACAGAAATTTTATCCTCGATAGAGTTCATCATCGCCAACAACGGTAATTCATCCCCAACCGAGGTTATTGCTCCAAATCAGTGGATCTTCTGACAGAGTATCTCTTCCCCACAGAGTCATTTTTTTTCTCGCCAGTTTATTCTCCAGCAGAACTATTCTTCGGCCAAGTTATTCTCAAATCATCTTCGGTTGTTATCCCTAGCGAGAGAAACTCTTTATTCTCCAACAACAGTCAGGGATTTATTTTCCCAAACTCGGACGTGCCACAATAGCATTTCATGTTCATATATCATGACGTGCGCATACATATTGCATACAGCATAATCTCATTTATTTTGAGAACATCATCATACAATGCATGTCATGCAGCATATACGATTAATCATGTACCTTTTTAGGAAAGATGGTTATCATCAACAACTTCCAGCAAGTTCAAGATTAACTCCGGAAACTAAACAGAGTAATTATCTGCACGATCAAATGCAGCTTTACACGGGTTTATCCTGAAAAAATCTTACACGGGTTTCTCCTAAATGCAGCTTTACACGGGTTTATCCTGAAAAATATTACACGAGTCCTTTCTCATATATTTCTGAATGAAGTTTTACACGAACTTATCACAAAGTAACCTTACCCAGGTTCCTCCTGAAGTTTTACACAAACTTATCCCAAAGTAACCTTACCCAGGTTCCTCCTGAAGTTTTACACAAACTTATCTCAAAGTAACCTTACCCCGGTTCATTCTGAAGTTTTACATGAACTTATCACAAAGTAACCTTACCCAGGTTCCTCCTGAAGTTTTACACAGACTTAGCCCGAAGTAACCTTACCCAGGTTCCTCCATAAGTTTCACACGAACTTATCCCAAGGTGACCTTACCCACGTTCCTTCTGAAGTTTTACACGAACTCATCCCAAAGTAACCTTACCCAGGTTCCTTATGAAGTTTTACATAAACTTATAACCCTACATCGGTTTATCCTGAAGTTTTACACAAACTTATAACCCTACCCCGTTTTATCCTGAGGTTTTACACAAACTTATAACCTTACCCCGGTTCATCCTGAAGTTTTACAAAAACTTATAACCTTACCCCGGTTCATCCTGAAGTTTTACACAAACTTATAACCCTACCCCGGTTCATCCTGAAGTTTTACACAAACTTATAACCTTACCCAGGTTCCTTTTAAAGTTTTACACAAACTTATCTCAAAGTAACCTTACACCGGTTCATTCTGAAGTTTTACCCAAACTCCTCACAAAGCAACCTTACCCAGGTTCCTTCTCGGTTCAGATGCAGTTTTACCCAAACTCCTCACAAAGCAACCTTACCCAGGTTCCTTCTCGGTTCAGATGCAATTTTACCCAAACTCCTCATAAAGCAACCTTACCCAGGTTCCTTCTCGGTTCAGATGCAGTTTTATCCAAACTCCTCACGAAGCAACTGTGATACGGTGGGAGAACTGACTATGGTTTTGCGTTTGTTTTCGCAAATGTTTCGGTTGAGCAAGAGTCACCACCGACTTTTTATTTTATCCTAAGGAAAGGTTTAAAAAGCACAGCAAAAACCTTTGAGATTTTTCTTGGGTTCGGGGAGTAGATTATAGAAGGGGAAGGTATTAGCACCCCTTCTATCCATGGTTATCCATGGGCTCTTAGGTACTTGCTTAGATCAACTTGCCTTGGTTTTCAATTGTTTGAAATGGTGCCTTGTGTATGGCTTTGAAAATGTTTTGAAAAAGATGCCTTGTCTAGGCTACCCTTGTAACAATTCTTTACTCGAATGTTTTACAAAAGGTGTTTGTCTTTTTGAAAAGATGTTTCAAGGTTTTTTGAAAGTTGGCTTTGAAAGTGTTTGTGAAGTGGATTTTGAAATAAGGCAAGTGTTTTCTTGGCAAATTGACAAGTACCTAAGAGTTATCTATCCTAAAGTTTTCTCAAAGATTCTTGTTATGTTTTAAACTTTTTGACAATTTTGTTCCACCATTGCATTTGGTGGACAATCTTGTCTTAGGAGATGAAAGGGACGGAAGCGGGTCATCGTTTAGACCATAGTTGCAATAGTGTTAAATGTCTTTGGGCAATTTCTCTTTGAAAGGGACTTGATCATTTTAGGCAACTTTTCGAAAGCGTCATCGAGGGACTATGATCATTTGATTGTCTTTTGCTTTACCCAAAGAAATTCAACATGCAATATGGCCCAATTTATTTGAAGGCAACAAAGTGGAATACCCTAGGGGTGCAAGTGTGAAATGTGTTGTTCATTTTCATGCTTATTTGTCTTGAGATTAGGTCCAACTATTTTATTCGTTTTATTCGCATTCAAACCCTAATTCTAGCATGGTAGGTTTAGAAAGCGTTAAAGTGCGAAATTTAAATTCCTACACTATTACAACACAATAATATGGGGAGGGGGTACAATGTTCAAATGGGGAGATATTTAGACAAGAAATTGAATCTAAGCTATTACATCATTTGCTTTGAATATTTACAATATGAACAATTGCATAAATAAAATAGAAATAAAATAAATATGCAAGAATGCAAAAAAGAATTTTTATATGTGTGAAAAAAAAGTATTATTTATGTAAAATAAAAAGAAAATAAAAAGGTATTATTTTGAGGCATTTTCAAATTTAGGGTAAAAACCCTAATTTTTAATCAAAGGGGTATTAATCAATTATTTATTATTTACATACAAAAATATGATAAAACATGGTATATTTATAAAAAAAGGGTATTTTTTAGTATTAAATATTAAAAAATAAAATATGTTCATTTTTTTTGGTATTTTTATCCTAAGCACATTAATATATACCTATATATTCATATTATTTACAAATCATGTATTATATATATTAATTAATAATATTTAATATTTAAATAAAAAGTATTTTTTCTATAAAATATTTTCAGGAAGTAAAAATAAGATAAAAATATGTATAAAAATATATTTTGTATTATCCTAATATTTTAAACAAAAAGTATATATATATGTTTATTTATTTATGTATAAACAAAAGAAACAATCAAATAAATGCTCAATAAATTCAAAAAATGATGAGAAAAATATTTTTATGTTTTTAATATGCTGAGGAAAAATAAATGAACCAATCAAAAAAAGGCAAAAGTCAAAAATATTAAAAATGAAGCAAATGGGATCAGGGGTGTAAAACCAAAAAGGGTGGTGTGAAAAGGAAAGTCAACATAGGCCCAGCCCATGAAGACCTTTCTTCAACCTCTGTACAACAACATTCAAAAAACGTGCGCCCTGTACTCCATCTTCTAACTCCTGATTCCTGGCTTTTTAACAAAAACTCATAACATAAAAGATGTTCAGCATGAAGAGACGATTCTAACTATATGCATAACTTGATCTAACTCTCTAAGATGAGGGAGAATTTCTCCTCCCCCAAATCCTAACCTAGATTTTCTGCCATTTTCAAACATCAAATTCTCACAGCTCAAGCAAAAGAAATGAAAAGTAAAAACATGTACATGTTCAGTGGCATGAGTAGAACATTGTTTATTCACAAACTTAAAGCTAATGATGCATAATAAGAGAGATACGAGTTCACCAAGATACCTGTTCAGCTGAAGTTCTATCTTGCAATGGGGGAGCTTTCAGTGCAAGGTGATGATTGGAAAAGCTTCCTTGAGGTCCAGGGATGCTATTCCAATGTTTACTTTGTCTTGAAAGCTTCTGAATCGTGCTAGAGCACTTCACCTGCAAAACAAGAAACTGAAAATGGTGGAAGTGGTTAGAGGGATTACAGGTCGTACTTTTGCTTTTGGTTAGCTTGCATAGATGGTATGGAAGGTGTGTGAACTGGTTTGGACAAGAAAGCTTGAGAGAAATGAAAGATAGCACTCAAACTGCAGGCCATGCCCTGTTTTTGCAGTTTGAGAGTGATTATGGCAAGGGGAGTGTTTGAGAGGTGCAGGGGTCGTGCAAAAGCTTGGTTCTGATCTTTGGAATGTGTTTGATAACTTTGTCTCAGTGTGCATAGGCTGATATGAGAGTTGTGTTATGTTATGGTACTTTTCTTACACTTTAAGCAAGCCATGGTGACATTGTGCCTCTAGCCTGTACAGGCCCTCATACTATGCTGCATAATCCCTCCTTGATCAGTGTGATTAACACATAAACTTGTGCCAATTAGATATGGATTATACTTCTTGGATTTGTAATTGGACATAAAGTGAAACTTTTGCAAAAATAGAAAGAATGCTTTATCTAATTTGGGATTAATCCATCATGCAATGCTTTAGCTCATGAAATAAGGTCTTGGCACAATGAACATGCATTAAATTATTGAGTGTTGGATGGTTTTAGGACCTGTAATCAAGGGCATGCTGGTTTTGAGAAGTTTGCACAAATTATGAACATGAAAAATGGCCAATTCAAAAGTGAGTTTTTGCCAAATTGTGAAATTCGAATCTCTCAAGTCATGAGGTTGTTTGATGAGTTCTTGGACATTTTGGAAAGCTTGGAATGTGTACTACAATCCATCTTTGAAATGCAAATTGAAATTCCAAGTGGAAGTGTATGGAAAATGGCCTTGAAGTGGGGTAGAAAACCTTGTCAAAATAGGTTAAAATTTCACTAAGTTAAAAATGGTTTAGTGCCCTTATTCAAAAATTTGTAACTTGAGATACAAGCCTCAAATGGGAAAACTTTGTGAATCAAAGTTGTAGATTATGAAACAAGCTACAACTTTCATGTTTTGACTTTTGTTTGAATCCAAATGGGTCTTGGTGAAAAAGTGGGGTAAAGTTGGGAAAAAATTAGGGTTTTTTATAACTTAGAAAAATTCTAAGTTATGAAAAATTCTAATTTCTAACCCTAATTTGCATTTTGTGATTTCTTGATGAACAAGTTTCATGATTTGGCATGTTTTGATGAAAAATGAATCTTGACTCTTGATTTTGACCAAAAACTCAAAGTTTGACTTTTCAGTATACAGTCAAAATTGATCAATTGACTGGGAAATTCAACTGTCAATCTTGTGTACTTGGGATCTTTTGAGTTTGTTGAGCATGTCAAGATAATTCCATGGGGTCCTTGAGTCCATATGTGAGCTTGGTTTGCCATTGGTTAGGTCAAACAGTCAAAAATTGCCTTTATGCAGTCAAAACCCTAAAAATGACCATTTTGCCCTTTTGGTGATCTGATCAAATTTCTTGTGGAATTGTGATCCAAACTTGATCAAGTGATTCATATGAGTTCATAATGTTGATGTGGGTCAAATTTCATGAGGTTTGACTGTCAATTGGCCACAGTTAACTTTTTCCCCAATACAGTTAATTTCTAGGTCAACTGTCCAATTGACTGGGCAAAACTTGGAATCAAGACTTGAAACTTGATATGGGTAAACTTGGGAGTCCAATATGAAGCATGAAAGTCATCTTGGGCATTTTAGGTCAAAACATCTTTGTGCAAATACAAACCCTAATTTGGGTCCATAGTGCAAGGAGAAGTCTTGAGCAGATGAAAACCCTAACTGGACCTTGATCTCCAAGGGCTTTGTGATGGGAAATCAAATGAGAAAAGGGAGGGAAAATTTTGGGGTACAACAGTTGCCCCTGTTCAATCTTCTTGAATCCGAAGAGTTAGATTGGCAAGTTTTCCTTTCGCGACTCGAGGGTAAAAGGAGATTGGACACTAGAGTGCCCTTAAATTTGCACTCGTCAAGGGATGCGGGAATGGGCTTAAAGATGCCATTTGGTGATGGGCTTAACGATGCCATCGGGAGAAATGACAGAAACTTGTCGGGGATGGGCTTAAAGATGCCATCTGGAAGGGAATATCAGGAAGGTGTCCAAGCTTTAGACCATCTCTGAACTGGGGGTCTGAACAAGCAATAGATTGACATCCGTTGCTGGGAGGAATCCGTAAGCTGTTTTCAGAAGGTTGCATCCGAACAAGTTGATAGATTAACATCCGTTGTTGGGAAGAGTCCATGAACTGTTTTCAGGAGGTTGTGTCTGAACAAGTGATAGATTAACATCCGTTGTTGGGAAGAATCCATAAACTGTTTTCAGAAGTCTTGAGAAGAAACTGAACAAGCGATAGGTTAACATCCGTTACTTGGAGAACCCGTAAACTGTTTTCAGAAGTCTTGAAGTTGAATAAGCAATAGAGCAGCATCCGTTGTTGGGAAGAATCCGTAAACTGTTTTCAAAAGTTGCATCTGAACAAGTCGATAGATTAACATCTGTTGTTGGGAAGAATCCATAGACTGTTTTCAGAAGTCTTGAGAAGAAGCTGAACAAGCGATGGGTTAACATCCGTTACTTGGAGAACCCGTAAACTGTTTTCAAAAATCTTGAAGTTGAATAAGCAATAGAGCAGCATCCGTTGTTGGGAAGCGTCCGTAAACTATTTTCAAACGTTGCGTCTGAACAAATCTATAGATTAACATCCTTTGTTGGGAAGAATCCATAAACTGTTTTCAGGAGTTTTGGATTTGAATAAGAACCGGTGTAGGGTTGTTTGATGATGAGTCCGTGTAAAACTGTATCTGAAACTGTTAAGGATAGCTTTTTATTCTTATCCTGAAAAGGACAAAATATTAGCTAAACACAAAATTATGTTGCATGAAATGTATGATGCAATATATGTTATACCAATGTTTATGATATGAATGTAATGAATGCGCATGTAAGCTGATGAGCTGTCTTGCTGGGGATAGATAAATCCTGGATGGCTGAAGATAAAAGCATCCTGACTGCTGCCGGGAAGAATAATTCCTTGGTTATTGTTGTAGGATAAGGAGCTTGGGTTGTATACCAATCTTCTGG
The DNA here is from genome assembly GCA_948472305.1 of Vicia faba. Classification (NCBI taxonomy): domain Eukaryota; kingdom Viridiplantae; phylum Streptophyta; class Magnoliopsida; order Fabales; family Fabaceae; genus Vicia; species Vicia faba. The sequence continues at coordinate 1,281,520,389 of OX451738.1, forward strand.
GGAATTCCTGATGACCTCTACTGGGGAGTACCCATCTAGTAGACTCATGCTGGGGAGGTAAGACTGAGAATCTTCAGCTTGGAGGGAAATATCTCTGGAGACTTTACTGGGGAACTCAGGATTTTCTTTTCTAAAACTCCGTGGGGAAACGGTTTATTAGTCTGGCTCCGCTGGGGATATTGAAAATTTGAACTCTGGGGGAAATTGAGCTCTGGAGGACTTTCTGGCTGGTGATAACAAAGAGAAACTCCTCTGGGGATTATATTGATAGGTTATGCTGGGAGACTCTTGATGAACTCCGCTGGGGATAGGAAGAACTTTGGCGAGTGCGACCTTCTGTGGTTGTTAGCTGAGGATAACCCAGTTATAAGCCTTTGTGAGGAATAACTTTGAGTAAAACTCGGGAGAGACGTCCGTGTTCTGCGGGGAAATACCTTCCAGAACCTTACTGGGGATAAGCTTCGAGAGTCTGCTGGAGATAAGCCTCAGGGTTTGCTAGGGATGTGGATTCCAAATCTCTTGGGGATTTCCTTCGAAAGGGTGTCAAGATATCCAACTGTACCTTCATCCTATCAGTAATCCTCTTTCTTAGGTTCATTTAGGAAATGATTATGTTTCAAATGCATATGCCTATTTAACAAAACATTGGACGTTTCTCAAAATAAAACAAATAGTGCAAGAGAAAAAAGAAAAGGGAAATGACACGAATTTTTGGGAAGAGTATTTGTATTGATTTTCTTTGAGTATATTTGTACAAAGGAGACAATCATCCTAGTAAGAGGATTTTGTCGTGAATATTGAAAAATTTATAAAAATAAAGATGGCTATGTGAAATAATTCCATGAGATTTCATTCTGCTACAGCTTTCTCAACTCTGAATATCCGTCGATTCAATGCTTCGTTTGACGACGACTGGATTGATCAGAAGTCTGGAACTGGTTGATGAAGAGATTGTCTTTGAAGTGATCCGACGAGACATAGTCATACGCTTTAATTCCCTAACTTTTGCCTGAATCGCCCTTTCGGGTTTTCGATCCACCGGGAAACCCCTTTTTGCCCAAGCCGCCCTTTCGGGTTTTTGACTTGCCGGGTGTACAGATTTTTTTTGTTTTTATCCCTAATTTTTGCCTGAACCGCCCTTTCGGGTTTTCGGTTCACCGGGATGCCCTTTTTTGCCCAAGCCGCCCTTTCGGGTTTTCGACTCGTCGGGTTATTTTATACGTAGTATCTTTTGACTATGTTTGCGTTCGCAGGGTGCGGCAAATCGTCGCCGTCCATGGTGGTCAGAATCATTGCACCACCAGAAAATATACTCTTGATCACAAATGGTCCTTCGTATGTAGGAGTCCATTTGCCCCTGGGATCACTTTGCGGTAAGATAATCCGCTTGATTACAAGATCTCCGACTTGATACACTTGACGTCTGACTTTCTTATTGAAGGCCTTGATCATCCGCTTTTGATATGCCTGACCATGGCATATAGCAGCAAGTCGTTTTTCGTCGATCAGATTGAGTTGATCAAGTCGGGTCTCCATCCAATCATCTTCATTCAAACTTGTGTCCTTCATAATCCTTAGAGAAGGAATCTGAACTTCCATAGGCAAAACAACTTCCATGCCATAAACCAAAGAAAATGGGGTTGCCCCAGTTGAAGTACGTGCCGTCGTACGGTATCCATGCAGAGCAAACGGTAACATTTCATGCCAGTCTTTGTAAGTGACTGTCATTTTCTGAATGATCTTCTTAATATTTTTGTTCGCAGCTTCAACAGCACCGTTCATCTTCGGCCGATAGGGAGATGAATTGTGATGATAAATCTTGAACTGTTCGCACAAAGAGGTGATCATTGTGTTATTCAGATTTGTACCGTTGTCTGTGATGATCCTGTCTGGAACACCATACCGACATATGAGATTTTGCTTGATAAAGCGGGCAACCACATTTTTGGTAACAGAGGCGAAGGAAGCTGCTTCGACCCATTTGGTGAAATAGTCAATGGAAACCAGGATGAAGCGATGTCCGTTGGAAGCCGTGGGCTTGATTTCTCCAATCATGTCAATGCCCCACATTGCAAAGGGCCACGGAGCAGTCAGGACGTTGAGAGGAACCGGAGGGATATGAACTTTGTCAGCATAGACTTGACACTTGTGGCAAGTACGGGAATGTTGATGGCAGTCAGCTTCCATGGTAGACCAGTAATAGCCTGCCCTTAGGATCTTCTTAGCCATTGTATGCCCGCTCAAGTGAGTGCCGAATGGGGCGCTGTGTATATCAGTCATGATCAACTCTGCTTCAGCTTTATCCACACATCGGAGTAATACACAATCATGGCTTCGTTTGTAAAGGATGTCGTTGCTCAGGAATAACTTAGCAGCGAATTTCCTTAAGAACTTCTTGTCATTTACGGAAGCTCCTTCAGGATAATCTCTAGTCTCGAGATACCTTTTGATTTCATGGAACCAAGGTTGTTCCACTACTTCTTCGGTATTAATCTCGTGACAATGTGCAGGTTCATCCATTCGCTTGATGGTGATTTGGGGAGCCTCGTTATCCCAGTTGAGTTTAAACATGGAGGACATTGTGGCTAGGGCATCTGCTAGCTGATTCTCTTCTCGCGGGAAATGCTCGAAGGTAATGTGCTCGAAGTGCGGCAACAATGTCAAGACATGTTCTTTGTATGGGATAAGATTAGGATGCTTGGTATCCCACTCTCCTTTGATTTGACTGATAACCAAAGCCGAGTCCCCAAATACGATCAAAGATTTGATCCCCAAGTCTATAGCAGCCTTGAGACCAAAGATGCAAGCTTCATACACAGCCATGTTGTTGGTGCAGCTGAAGCAAAGTCGGGCCGTGAAAGGAGTGTGACAACCTTCCGGAGAAATGAGTACTGCGCCAATGCCGTTTCCCAGTGCATTTGAAGCACCATCAAAGTATAGGGTCCATCGGGATCCCTTTTCGGGTCCGTCATACGGTCCGTTACCTTCAATGTTGTCCAAATTCATGATGTCCTCGTCCGGGAAATCAAATCTCATGGGTTGATAATCTTCGATAGCCTGATGAGCCAGATGGTCAGCTAGTACACTCCCTTTTATAGCTTTTTGGGTGGTGTACTAGATGTCATACTCAGTTAAGATCATTTGCCATCTAGCTATCCTTCCAGATAAAGCGGGCTTTTCGAAGATATACTTGATAGGATCCATTTTGGAAATCAACAAGGTAGTATGAGTCAACATATACTATCTTAGCCGGCGAGCAGCCCATACCAAAGCGCAGCAAGTTTTCTCGAGCAGTGAGTAGCGAGTCTCACAGTCGGTAAACTTTTTGCTAAGGTAATAAATAGCATGCTCTTTTCGACCAGACTCGTCATGCTGGCCCAAAACACACCCCATTGAGTTATCCAAGACGGTCAAGTACATGATCAATGGTCTTCCTTCGACGGGTGGCATCAGAATAGGAGGTTCTAGCAAATACTCCTTGATTCTATCAAAAGCAGCTTGGCAATCGTCGTTCCATTCAACTACCTGATCTTTCTTCAAGAGTTTGAAAATTGGCTCACAAGTAGAAGTCAGATGTGAGATGAATCTGGCAATATAGTTTAAGCGCCCCAAGAATCCTCTAACCTCCTTTTCAGTACGGGGAGCAAGCATTTCTTGTATTGCTTTTACTTTTGCAGGATCGACTTCAATGCCCTTGTTGCTTACAATGAATCCCAGGAGTTTACCAGACCTAACTCCAAAGATGCATTTACTTGGATTCAGCCTGAGCTTGTATTCCTTTAATCTGGCAAACAGCTTTTCTAAATGTTCAAGGTGCTCTTCCTCTGTTTGTGACCGAGCTATCATATCGTCTACGTAAACTTCAATCTCATGATGTATCATATCATAAAATAAAGCTACCATGGCGCGTTGATAAGTTGCCCCTGCGTTCTTCAGCCCGAACGGCATCACCTTGTAACAGAAAGTGCCCCACTGTGTGACAAAAGTTGTTTTCTCCATATCTTCGGGGGCCATTTTGATTTGATTATAGCCCGAGAATCCATCCATGAAGGAAAACACTTTGTGCTGAGCTGTATTTTCGATCAAGATGTCAATATGAGGTAGCGGGAAATCGTCTTTGGGGCTGGCCCTATTCAAATCTCGGTAGTCCACACACATCCTGACTTTGCCATCTTTCTTAGGTACTGGCACAATGTTAGCGACCCATTGAGGATAGGACGTAACAGCCAGAAAGCCAGCGTTGAACTGCTTCATTACTTCTGCCTTGATCTTTTCGGACATGTCGGGCCTCATTCGGCGAACTTTTTGCTTGATCGGTGGACAGTCTTCTCTTGTGGGGAGACGATGAACCACGATGTCTGTGTCTAAACCCGGCATATCTTCATAAGACCAAGTGAAGATTTCAACATACTCTTTCAACAACTGTATCAGGCATTTCTTGACATTCGGTTCCAGATTGGCACCCACTTGCACCTCCTTCCGGTCTTCCTCGGTTCCCAAGTTAACAGTTTCCAATGGTTCTGCATGCGGCAAGATGGCCCTCTCCTCTTGTTGCAAAAGTCTGGCTAGTTCCCCTGGTACTTCACAACCTTCGTCATCTTCATACTCGGCTAGATTGACCAGATCTTCAGAGTTATTGAAAGATATAGCAGAATAGTCACCCATGGAATCCGGAGTGGATGGGTACCTGCATTGGTGAGTGTGGGTGTGTGTAAGGGATAGCCATCCTTAAACAAAAAATGCAAAAGGAAAGAAAATGAACACAAGAAGTTTATCAAATGAAAAACGTCCAATGAATCATTAAACATGGCATATGGATATGAAAAATAATCAAAACCCTTACAAGTGGACCTACATGCCCCGGGCAAGGCATGAGGTGAAAAGATAGTGTACGGATTGTTTGAAAGCAAATATTACAGACCAAATAAGAAATGTTTAACAGATAAATTACTGATGAATAAAAGTGATGGGGACAAAGTCTTTTGCCTCCCAATTGCTCAATCCTCCTTTGACAGTCGGATAAACCCACTCTTCAATGTTGCTCTCTTTGTCTTCATCTTCCAAGGCATTGATTCCATAGGGAGAAATTTTGACTGGCGCCCTTTCAATCTTCGAACGGCGCATAGCTTTCTGGCCAGCGGCTGTGAACCCTAATCCAAATTTGTCGGCCTTATGTGGAATGTCAGGTAATTGCCCCCACGCTGAATTCTTCCCTTCCTTTATTGCGGCTCTTGCATCCTCCAGAGATGCCATCCTGGCCATCCGCCTCGGTGTCTCAGCTGCCAACTTTGCTACTGCTATTTCAGGAAGGACTTCTTCGAAATGTTGAAAAGGCGTCTCAATGAACTCTCCTTCAACCTCCACATACCGGAAAGAATTTAAGTGGCTAATCATGTACTCTTCTTCGCCATGGACAGTGATGATCTTTCCCTTGACAGGATACTTCAACATCTGATGTAAGGAGGAGGTGACTGCCCCAGCATGGTGTATCCAAGGCCTACCCAACAAGCAAGAGTATGACGGACGGATGTCCATCACATAGAAAGTGGACTTAAACACCTCAGTGCCTATTTTGATGGGAATTTCAACCTCTCCATGGACCATTCTCTTCGAACCATCGAAAGCTCTGACAACAATATCACTCGGCTTCAATTCCAACCCTTCACAATCTAGTCGGTCCAAGGCCTTTTTAGGCAAAACATTCAGCGATGAACCGGTATCAACCAAAACATGTGCAAGAGTGGTTCCGCGACACTCGATTGAAATATGCAAAGCATCATTGTGGTTTCTACCTTTAGGAGTTAGGTCGTCATCAGAAAAACCTAATCCATTGTCCGCAGTCAGGCTAGCCACGCAATTTTGAAATTGATCCGCAGAGGTCTCCTGGGGCACATGAGCTGCCTTTAGGAATTTTATCAGAGCTTTAGCGTGCGCTTCCGAGCAAAGTAGTAGTGCCAGCATGGAGATCTTGGAGGGGGTTTGCCCCAACTGCTCCACCACATCGTAATCACTTCTTTTGATTATCCTCAAAATCTCGTCCATTTCCTTCTTGGAGGTTTCCGGGATAACGAAGGGTTGAGCCCTCGTCCTGACGGGCTCATCTTGGATTCCCTTACCTTTGTCAGCAGCGGTAGGAGAGACAGTACTAGGAACAGCAACGTCTTCAATCAGAGGAGTTCTAGCAGAGAGTTTTACTGGTGCCGGGATGACTTCGTTAGCTGATGAGGGTCCAAAGACTGCTCTTGGAGGGGCAATCTCTGGAGAAAATATCCTCCCGCTCCTGGTGATTTTGCTAGTGCCCGCAATGTTACTAATGCTGGCTTCATCATCATCCGAACTTTCTTCAATTCCCTCGATTTGCTTGATACCATGGTAGTAGATGTCACCGCCATAGTTCCAAGGTATCGACTTCTCAGAAACATAGGGAACAGGCCCTGGCATTGTTATCTTCAAAGGAACATATTTTGCAGCTGGTGTAATCTTAACAGGCTTTTTGACGGCCTTGGAAAAATTGGGGTGAATGGTTATGATTGAGACATCTTCAGTATGAACTGGAACAGCAGAAACTTTTTCAAACAAAATTTATCGACTATCCATAAGGCCCTGGATGCCTTTCTTCAGTAGCGGACAATCAAACGGCAGAGAGTAACAACAATAGCAGTCTTCCTTACATCCCGGGAAGATCCCGGCCCTTAACAAATTCAACTTAATGGTTAGCAGTGGAGTAGTCAGATCACTGACATCAGCAATATACAAATCTTCTTCAATGGCATTGACATTTCGGCCGTGCTTCGGCATGGGTGCAGATATCACATTAGGCTTCTCCGGAGCATCGAACTCTACCTCCTTAGCCTCTATCAGGTCTTGGATTTTATGCTTGAGTGCCCAACAATCATTGGTGTCGTGTCCAACACTGTCTGAATGGTAGGCGCATTTAGCATTGGCATGATAATGCGGAGAGGACGTATTCACATTCTTTGGTTCCTCCTTGATGGTGGCGAGATTCAACTTCAGTAGATGGGGCAGCACTTGCGCTGGAGTCATATTAATACGGGTGAACTGCCGTTGTGGCCGTTCCACTCGTTGCTGATTTGGTCTGGACTGGTTATAGCGAGGCTGCTCACTCGGAGTGTTCTGAATCATTACGGCCCCCACAGTTGGCCGACGCTCTGTCTTCCCTGCTCTTCTCTGAGAATATACCATAGTTGTCTCCTTCTTAAAAGGTTTCTTCTCAACACTTGCAGCAACACTCTTCTGAATCTTTCCTGACTTGATGCCAGCTTCTATTCTTTCGCCTGTTAAGATCAAATCGGTAAACCCCGCGGAAGAGTTACCAATTAAATGATTGAAAAATGGCCCAGATAGGGTCCCAAGAAACATATCAACGAGTTCACGATCGGTTAAAGGAGGCTGCACCCTGCCATCCAAATCCCTCCATTTTTGTGCATATTCTTTGAATCCCTCGCTTGTTCCTAGTGACATACCCTGAAGTTGGGTACGAGTAGGAGCAAGATCAGAATTATACTGGTATTGTTTGTAGAAAGCGGTGGCCAAATCTTCCCAATTTCTGACACTGGTTCCTTCTAGCTGATAAAACCACTCCAACTGAGCTCCCGAAAGGCTGTCTTGAAAGAAATGAATCCAGAGATTTTTATCTGCCGTATAGGGTTGAATCTTTCTCACATAGGACCTGAAATGCATTTTGGGACAGGACAACCCATCATACCTCACAAACACTGGCACTTTGAATTTTGGGGGAATCACAATCCCGGCAACCAAACCCAGGTCTTCAAAGTCCAAACCTGGTACTCTTTGTAATTCCATGGCGGCCAATCTGTCTTCTAAACCCTTGTATTTATCATCAGCTGGAGGGTACTTCTGATCAGAATAATCTTCATCCTCTTCAACCTCTTCTTCCTCCGCATTAGACTCGGAAGGCACCGCAACTCCATCTCTTTTGCTAGTCCCTTCATCAGAAGTAGGAGGAAATTCAAGCACTCTCCGAGCTTCTCCGTTAAATCTTCTCCCCAAAGTAGCCACTCCAATCCTCTTTTTCTTCTTCTTTACTGGGTCCTTATTCCCCAATTGAGTCTTGATATCCTCCTGACTTTTAACCAAAGTCATCAGGAGTTGCTGGAACTGTGCATTCTGAGCCTGTAGGTCTTTGACTGTTTGCTCGAGATCCATCCTACTGAAATAAACAGCAGACAGATAAGGAAACCTGGAGTGAGACCTGCTTATGCACATGATGAATGGTATGCTTATGTATGCAATGCATTCAAGGATTCAGGGCATTCAAAATTGTTTCAGACAAAGAAGAACGCACGTCATATTAATAAGAAGAAAGTTGTTAGTACATAAATGCCCCATGGGCCAAATATTACAAAATAAACTTCTTAAGGCAGAAAGACATTGCGCATCCTTTTTGGTGCGATGTAGGTGTTGAGGACCTCTTGCTCGTGGAGCCGGCGGGTAAGCTCTAGAACCTTCTTTTCACTGGCGTAATAGCTAGCTTCAAAAGTATTCCGTTCCTCCTTGAGTTGAATCCAACTTTTCTGCATTTCCTCCCACGATGTAGGCATGTCTGGATGTAGGATGGTGTAGGGAACCTCTCCTTCCTTAACAGGCTCTTTAATCACAGGGAGAACATGAGGATAAGGCATCATTAGACTTTGGGCTCGGGCTCGTACCCACTTGAGATAAGGCTCAAGAGGGATGGAGTTCTTATGTCCCAGAGTCTTGCTATCAACCTTGTTGAGTTTTCCCCAAGCTCTGATGAATCTTTGGCGAAGTCCTTGCGTATCATTGTCGAAGTCAAAAACTAGGTTAGGAATCAACATGTCATGAGGGCCATCCCTCCGTGCATATCCAAATTGCCTCAAAGCTAGGCAAGGGTTGTAGGTGATACCTCCTCTAATTCCCAGTAAAGGAACATTAGGAAATTCTCCGCAACGATCGACGATGATGACATTTTCTCTGGACCGAAAACACCAATGCACATCAGAATGAGTAAGAGTCATCAATCGTTGAGACCACCTTAAGCCTTGGTCATTCTTCAAGACAGATTGTGGAAGGTGCGAAATAAACCACCTTGCAAGGAGAGGAGTACAGCACATGAGAACACCCCTCTTTCTCATTGTTCGTGTGTAAAATGAGTGAAGGATGTCCCCAAGCAATGTTGGTATTGGATTTCTGGACAAGAAGATTTTGACGGCGTTGACATCTATCAATTGGTCAGAGTTTGGGAACAAGACCAACCCATAGATAAGGAGTGCCACAATTTCTTCAAAGGCTTGTAGGTCCAATGAATTCTAACATTCTTGTGCCTTTTCAAACAAGAATTTTGCTAAGAATCCCTTGACGCCGCTTCTGGTTTCCCAATGCCCCTTGATTTCTGATGGTTGTAGATGTAATGCTCGAGCTACATCTTCCGGCTTTGGTTCCTTTTCCGTACCGTTGAAGGGTAGTTGATTAAGGATATGGATTCTTAGGAGTTGAGAAAACTCCTCCAAAGTGGGCACCAACTGATAATCAGGGAAAGTGAAGCAATGGTGAAGAGGGTCAAAGAACTGGAATAGCACCTTCATCATGTCTTCTTCAATGTTGGTGTTGACTAGGCTGAGCAGTCTACCATGTCTTTCACTGAAGGATGAATTTTCCGGAATTCTTGAGGTGAGCTCCTTGAGTTGAGGAGAGATTCTCACAAGGTTGACTTAAATGGTATTTCTGCGAGGAATTTCCATGACCTACAAAACAGGAACAAAGATGAAGATCCAAACCCTTGAAATGGTTAGTGAATGCATATGATGTTTTATGATGTTTATGATGTATGCACAAAACATATGTACAAGCAAATCACACAAAACCCTAGTTCCAGGCTTGCATGGGGTTTCATAGGTAAGTACCCTCTCGAGTGTAGTTGGCTTAAAAAAACTGTCCTATAAATAGCAACCGGGTCCTAAGGAGCTCAATATCACTGGATTGTTTTCATTGTTCATTGTTTTGGTTTAGCCACTTAACTAGCGACCAAAATATTCCAAGAAAACAACCCTCAATGAGTGTAGTATCGAGTATCTACCAACTTCGGACTGCACCAAAGTCGGTCATCTCACTACCCCTAATAAAAGGCCAAGATGGTCAAGTAAGGTTCTAGGTCATTAGTGCTTAGTGACATCACTCAGCGGCCCCGTACTCTCCTTGATTGAACTCAAGGGTTACCGGTACTCACAAATATGTCGCACTAATATAGCTATTGCTTCGACCGTGTCGGTATACCCCGCACAGTTTCCACAACGTATTGCTATCTATGAATGTTTCCCAAAATCCGGGTGTAGGATTGCAAACCCAAACAATAGAGCCAAAGTATAAAGCAAGAAAATCAAACAATTAGTCATGCAAGAGGGTGATCTAAACCCTAAGGTTACTCCACTATAAAAATATCCCCAGCAGAGTCGCCAGTTCTGTGATACGGTGGGAGAACTGACTATGGTTTTGCGTTTGTTTTCGCAAATGTTTCGGTTGAGCAAGAGTCGCCACCGACTTTTTATTTTATCCTAAGGAAAGGTTTAAAAAGCACAGCAAAAACCTTTGAGATTTTTCTTGGGTTCGGGGAGTAGATTATAGAAGGGGAAGGTATTAGCACCCCTTCTATCCATGGTTATCCATGGGCTCTTAGGTACTTGCTTAGATCAACTTGCCTTGGTTTTCAATTGTTTGAAATGGTGCCTTGTGTATGGCTTTGAAAATGTTTTGAAAAAGATGCCTTGTCTAGGCTACCCTTGTAACAATTCTTTACTCGAATGTTTTACAAAAGGTGTTTGTCTTTTTGAAAAGATGTTTCAAGGTTTTTTGAAAGTTGGCTTTGAAAGTGTTTGTGAAGTGGATTTTGAAATAAGGCAAGTGTTTTCTTGGCAAATTGACAAGTACCTAAGAGTTATCTATCCTAAAGTTTTCTCAAAGATTCTTGTTATGTTTTAAACTTTTTGACAATTTTGTTCCACCATTGCATTTGGTGGACAATCTTGTCTTAGGAGATGAAAGGGACGGAAGCGGCTCATCGTTTAGACAATAGTTGCAATAGTGTTAAATGTCTTTGGGCAATTTCTCTTTGAAAGGGACTTGATCATTTTAGGCAACTTTTCGAAAGCGTCATCGAGGGACTATGATCATTTGATTGTCTTTTGCTTTACCCAAAGAAATTCAACATGCAATATGGCCCAATTTATTTGAAGGCAACAAAGTGGAATACCCTAGGGGTGCAAGTGTGAAATGTGTTGTTCATTTTCATGCTTATTTGTCTTGAGATTAGGTCCAACTATTTTATTCGTTTTATTCGCATTCAAACCCTAATTTTAGCATGGTAGGTTTAGAAAGCGTTAAAGTGCGAAATTTAAATTCCTACACTATTACAACACAATAATATGGGGAGGGGGTACAATGTTCAAATGGGGAGATATTTAGACAAGAAATTGAATCTAAGCTATTACATCATTTGCTTTGAATATTTACAATATAAACAATTGCATAAATAAAATAGAAATAAAATAAATATGCAAGAATGCAAAAAAGAATTTTTATATGTGTGAAAAAAAAGTATTATTTATGTAAAATAAAAAGAAAATAAAAAGGTATTATTTTGAGGCATTTTCAAATTTAGGGTAAAAACCCTAATTTTTAATCAAAGGGGTATTAATCAATTATTTATTATTTACATACAAAAATATGATAAAACATGGTATATTTATAAAAAAGGGTATTTTTTAGTATTAAATATTAAAAAATAAAATATGTTCATTTTTTTTGGTATTTTTATCCTAAGCACATTAATATATACCTATATATTCATATTATTTACAAATCATGTATTATATATATTAATTAATAATATTTAATATTTAAATAAAAAGTATTTTTTCTATAAAATATTTTCAGGAAGTAAAAATAAGATAAAAATATGTATAAAAATATATTTTGTATTATCCTAATATTTTAAACAAAAAGTATATATATATGTTTATTTATTTATGTACAAACAAAAGAAACAATCAAATAAATGCTCAATAAATTCAAAAAATGATGAGAAAAATATTTTTATGTTTTTAATATGCTGAGGAAAAATAAATGAACCAATCAAAAAAAGGCAAAAGTCAAAAATATTAAAAATGAAGCAAATGGGCTCAGGGGTGTAAAACCAAAAAGGGTGGTGTGAAAAGGAAAGTCAACATAGGCCCAGCCCATGAAGACCTTTCTTCAACCTCTGTACAACAACATTCAAAAAACGCGCGCCCTGTACTCCATCTTCTAACTCCTGATTCCTGGCTTTTTAACAAAAACTCATAACATAAAAGATGTTCAGCATGAAGAGACGATTCTAACCATATGCATAACTTGATCTAACTCTCTAAGATGAGGGAGAATTTCTCCTCCCCCAAATCCTAACCTAGATTTTCTGCCATTTTCAAACATCAAATTCTCACAGCTCAAGCAAAAGAAATGAAAAGTAAAAACATGTACATGTTCAGTGGCATGAGTAGAACATTGTTTATTCACAAACTTAAAGCTAATGATGCATAATAAGAGAGATACGAGTTCACCAAGATACCTGTTCAGCTGAAGTTCTATCTTGCAATGGGGGAGCTTTCAGTGCAAGGTGATGATTGGAAAAGCTTCCTTGAGGTCCAGGGATGCTATTCCAATGTTTACTTTGTCTTGAAAGCTTCTGAATCGTGCTAGAGCACTTCACCTGCAAAACAAGAAACTGAAAATGGTGGAAGTGGTTAGAGGGATTACAGGTCGTACTTTTGCTTTTGGTTAGCTTGCATAGATGGTATGGAAGGTGTGTGAACTGGCTTGGACAAGAAAGCTTGAGAGAAATGAAAGATAGCACTCAAACTGCAGGCCTTGCCCTGTTTTTGCAGTTTGAGAGTGATTATGGCAAGGGGAGTGTTTGAGAGGTGCAGGGGTCGTGCAAAAGCTTGGTTCTGATCTTTGGAATGTGTTTGATAACTTTGTCTCAGTGTGCATAGGCTGATATGAGAGTTGTGTTATGTTACGGTACTTTTCTTACACTTTAAGCAAGCCATGGTGACATTGTGCCTCTAGCCTGTACAGGCCCTCATACTATGCTGCATAATCCCTCCTTGATCAGTGTGATTAACACATAAACTTGTGCCAATTAGATATGGACTGTACTTCTTGGATTTGTAATTGGACATAAAGTGAAACTTTTGCAAAAATAGAAAGAATGCTTTATCTAATTTGGGATTAATCCATCATGCAATGCTTTAGCTCATGAAATAAGGTCTTGGCACAATGAACATGCATTAAATTATTGAGTGTTGGATGGTTTTAGGACCTGTAATCAAGGGCATGCTGGTTTTGAGAAGTTTGCACAAATTATGAACATGAAAAATGGCCAATTCAAAAGTGAGTTTTTGCCAAATTGTGAAATTCGAATCTCTCAAGTCATGAGGTTGTTTGATGAGTTCTTGGATATTTTGGAAAGCTTGGAATGTGTACTACAATCCATATTTGAAATGCAAATTGAAATTCCAAGTGGAAGTGTATGGAAAATGGCCTTGAAGTGGGGTAGAAAACCTTGTCAAAATAGGTTAAAATTTCACTAAGTTAAAAATGGTTTAGTGCCCTTATTCAAAAATTTGTAACTTGAGATACAAGCCTCAAATGGGAAAACTTTGTGAATCAAAGTTGTAGATTATGCAACAAGCTACAACTTTCATGTTTTGACTTTTGTTTGAATCCAAATGGGTCTTGGTGAAAAAGTGGGGTAAAGTTGGGAAAAAATTAGGGTTTTTTATAACTTAGAAAAATTCTAAGTTATGAAAAATTCTAATTTCTAACCCTAATTTGCATTTTGTGATTTCTTGATGAACAAGTTTCATGATTTGGCATGTTTTGATGAAAAATGAATCTTGACTCTTGATTTTGACCAAAAAGTCAAAGTTTGACTTTTCAGTATACAGTCAAAATTGATCAATTGACTGGGAAATTCAATTGTCAATCTTGTGTACTTGGGATCTTTTGAGTTTGTTGAGCATGTCAAGATAATTCCATGGGGTCCTTGAGTCCATATGTGAGCTTGGTTTGCCATTGGTTAGGTCAAACAGTCAAAAATTGCCTTTATGCAGTCAAAACCCTAAAAATGACCATTTTGCCCTTTTGGTGATCTGATCAAATTTCTTGTGGAATTGTGATCCAAACTTGATCAAGTGATTCATATGAGTTCATAATGTTGATGTGGGTCAAATTTCATGAGGTTTGACTGTCAATTGGCCACAGTTGACTTTTTCCCCAGTACAGTTGATTTCTAGGTCAACTGTCCAATTGATTGGGCAAAACTTGGAATCAAGACTTGAAACTTGATATGGGTAAACTTGGGAGTCCAATATGAAGCATGAAAGTAATCTTGGGCATTTTAGGTCAAAACATCTTTGTGCAAATACAAACCCTAATTTGGGTCCATAGTGCAAGGAGAAGTCTTGAGCAGATGAAAACCGTAACTGGACCTTGATCTCCAAGGGCTTTGTGATGGGAAATCAAATGAGAAAAGGGAGGGCAAATTTTGGGGTACAACAGCAACCTTACCCAGGTTCCTTCCCATAAGCCCTACTATCCAGGTTCCTTCCCATAAGCCCTATTATCCAGGTTCCTTCTCATAACCTTACCATCCAGGTTTCTTTTCTCTTATCTTCAGGAAGCAGTCCACAACACTGTAAGACCCAGACCTATCAAACACAATCGGTTTCACCTTTCCCTAGTAGGTCGCGGTGCAGCCTATACACGACTAGATACGCAGTTCACTTCCGCTTCCTCAAGATGGAGTTAATTCCCCAGTAGATTAACGAACAACTGAAGCTCTTAAATTCTATTTCTCCCAAGACAGAGACCAACATTCCTCAGCAGATTCCTCCTCAACGATAGGAACAGGAATTCTCATCAAAGGAATATCTCGGGAAATAAACATCCTCTAGATGGAATCTTTAAGCCCATCTCTGGTGACCTCCCGTCATCTCCTCCAAATGGCATCTGTAAGCCCATTCCCGATACTACCTACTGTTGGCTCCCAAATTTGACACTTATTAAATTTGGTCTTTTAGACCAAAAAACTGGAATAAACCAAGCCAAGAAGAATGTTTCGACGTATGAAATAACTTAGGAAAAAAGATCTAAGTTGTATTTGAGCCTTCGACCAGGGCTCACCTTCAGGGTTTTTGACTGAAGAGGACTTATGACCTTCGACTGAGAGAAAATACCCTCGCTTTGACACATGATACGAGGGACATTTGAATTTGAATTATTGGAGGGAAAGACAATTTCACTAGCAGCTAAGAAGAAGCAACGTGGTTGAAAGTCATAGGTCGAGGGACATGCAGAAGACACTTGTCTTCATCTTAGCGCAGAGTCGTTCCTCGACGGTTACTTAGTTTCTAGTATAAATTAGGAAACTTGTGTAGTTTTTAAGGGTGTTCAAAATATTGTACTAGTCACTCAAATATTGTCCAAGTAACCGCTGTGTGAGAAAGGATAAAACTGAGAAATGTACGTTGGAAACACCTCTTTTTATTAATGAAAGTCTTTTACATTGCTTTAATCTTATCTTGCAAAGTTATCTTTCTTGCATCTTTACCTGCATTTATACATTTCTGTCTACTTTTCCAAAATCTCAAGTATTCTTTCTCTGGTCGAACATGCGTTCTTCCTGATTGCTCGTATTACATAAAAAAATTAGCATATGTTCTAGGATTAATCTGATCGATCCCGCAAGTAAACCAAAAAGAACTTTCCTTTTTGGAGGATCAGAGGTTGTTTACCAAAAACCACGGTAAACAAATTGGCACGCCCAATGGGACGTTGCTAATTTTTATTAAATATCGTGTTTATGTTATTGTGTTTTTCCTGTACAGTTATAACGTTGCATGTTATTAAGAAGTGATAGAGTAACCAACGAGTATACTGTTAGGAAGAAAAATAGCGAGAGTAGTATGGCTAACGAGCCAAATCATGGAGAAATACCTCCACCAATTACTGGAACAGTGGTTACTACCATTGTCGAAAGGAATATCCCAACTTCCATTGGATCAATACCGACGCTAACCACAAATCAAACTGGACCCGTACTTTCGTATGTAGGTCCAAGAGGTCCATTAGGAACGCCTCTACCAAGGGTAAATCTAGAATCTCGACCATTTGGGCCCCCAGGATTTTTGACAACCTGGATGGGTCGAGAGCAGCCATATGGCATGCCAACTACTGAAATGGCTAGCCTTATGAACGCTGCTTCCACTTTTTCAAAACCTTTGGTGAATGCATCATCGCCTTTACAGGGGTCGGGAGCCAGTAGAAACCAATTCTTGGGAGGGCCATCTCATACAATACCAAGCCTCACAAATGTTTCGACAGCAATTTTGAGGCAACAGATGGACGAAAGTAATCATGATATGGTACAAATGTTAACACAAACTCTAAGTACAGTGCTAAACCCCTTCATTCAAACTGCTACACAGTCGAATCAACATATGACAATGCAAATGACGCGCATGGCTGAATTCTTTGGGGTACCCCAAACTGTTCAACAACCCCAGAGGATACCAATAAGAGCAAACCAAGGGGTAATAATGGAAGAGGATTTGACCGTTAATCCAAACCCCCAGATTCCTAGAGCGGAAATAGAACAACCAAGGGTTGAAATACCACGAAACCCTAGAGAAATCGATCAAGGAGTTATTATGGCTAATCGAAACCAAAACACTGACGAATTGATACAGCAAGTTCGACACCAAAACTATGGGACAAACAATAATCTAACTGCCATGATCGAAAGGATTATGATTCAAAATGGGATGAACGTTGGTTTTCACATACCAAACTTCACATCCCCATTGTCAGAATATATTCTGCAAACAGACTTACCACCTAGGGGAAAGGTTCCAAAGTTTACTAAATTTTCAGAGGATACGACAGAGTCCACTATCGAACATGTGGCTAGATATTTGATAGAGGCCGGGGAAATAGCAAACAACGAAAACCTTAGAATCAAATATTTCCCAAGTTCCCTAACAAAGAATGCTTTCACTTGGTTCACCACCCTCCCAGCCAATTCGATCCACAACTGGAACCAATTGGAAAGATTGTTCCATGAACAATTCTACATGGGCCAGACCAAAATAAGTCTAAAAGAATTGTCTAGTGTGAAGAGAAGGTTTACAGAGCCAATCGATGAATATTTAAATAGGTTTCGATTACTCAAAGCCATATGCTTTACCCAAGTGCCTGAGCATGAATTGGTTGAAATAGCAGCGGGGGCCTGGATTATTCGATTAGGAAAAAGTTAGATACACAATACCTAAGAGATATGGCCCAACTGGCCGATAGAGTTCGACAAGTAGAATGCCTTAAGGCTGAGAAAGCTAAAGCTGCCAAAACTCATCGACGAGAAAGGGTAGCCTATGTCGAAATGGATGATAACGATCCAGAGATGTCTAGTGATCCTATAGATGTCTAAGAAGGCGAAATAGATTTAGCAGAATTAAAACAAGGACCACCATATTCTTGTAAATTGCTAGTGCCATCAAATGGAAAAAATCCCGTAGAGCCTGAGAAGAACAACGACAAATTTCCTAAGAAAACTTATAGTTTCGATATATCCAAATGTGATGAAATATTTGATCTATTAGTTAAAGATGGCCAGATGATAGTTCCCCCAGGGGTGAAATTGCCTCCTTTAAAACAGAGAAAGAAAAGAGGTTTTTGTAAATACCATAATTTTTTGGGACATAAAACCTCACAATGTTTCCTTTTCAGGGATCTTGTTCAACAAGCGCTAAAGGAAGGGAGGCTGAAATTTACTGATAAGCCAGCGATGAAAATCGACGCAAACCCACTGCAGATGGAGGCACATTATGCTGAACCAGTTGGCATTCACATGGTGGAAGTTTCTGAAGATTTCGTTACTAAACCCATCTTTGGAAGTTTTACTGGAAACATCTCCAGAAAAACTATTGAAGGGGTGAGAAAGGCCACTGAAGGCCTAAATTTGAAAAAGGAAGTTACCCAAGGGTCGAACAATAAGGCTGCTGAAAGCCTTAAACTAAACAAACGAGTTACTGAAGACCCACACAAAAGCAAAGGAGTTGTTGAGAGCTCCAACAAAAGAACCACCACAGGTTCTTACTTGGCCGCTGTAAAAGGTTTGACAGAGAATCTAGAGGCTAAAATGCAGAAAATGAATCTCGTTGCAAAAAGAAACATGCAGGTTAACATGGTTGAAGTCTCTGGCGCCAAAGCCTCAGAGAAATCCATTCGTCAAGAAGAAGTAAATAAAACGGCATTTCCAAAAGAGAATGAAGATCTGGCAGATTTTCTGCATAGGTGCCAGAAGAAGAAATCAGAAGTAATGCTATGCCCTAGATGCAGCTCTATTTTCGACAAGAAAGCCGCAGAACACATACAAGCTATGAGAATTGTGAAAGAGAAACAGGGTACCAATGCCCAACAAAAAATGGGTTCAGAAGTCAGATTCGACCCCAGAAGGGGGCATCAACAAGGATCCATGAGTCAGGTAAGGAGGCCACCAACTTTCCGGCCTCCAAATAATGTACCTACAGATACTTGGCTTAACACCATGGGAAGAAATAGGCCAAATGAAGAGAGACGGCAGGCGTTCGACGTGCCAAGAGGTTCCTCTTTAGATTACAGAAAGGAGTACCATGCTTCTACGTCAAATAAGATGGCCCATATATCGAGCAATTACAAAGGAAAAAATCCTATGTCCCGTTCACAATGGAGAAGATTCCATAGACGGCGAAAGGTCGAAAAAGAGGCAGCTGGACCTCATCCAGAGGTTAGCACCAATGTGCAAAGGAAACAAAGGAAGCCTCTAGAGAGAAATCCTATGCCTTGGACGGAGGAATGTGGGTTGAATGATGAAGATAACTCTGATTCCGGTGACAGTTTAGACATCATGGTGAATGTCATATCAGTGTTACCTAAAGAATACAACCGTCAGGTCGAAGTTGAGGAAACTGACTTAATGGTTGAACAAGAAATGGCTAGACACAGGCCAGTATGTTACTATGTAATGAACAATGGCTGCATAGAAGAACATAACGCATTTTTCGAGCCACCAACAGAGGCAATGAAGAATCATCTGAAACCCCTGTTCATTAGAGCAAAGATAGGGGAAATAACTATAAATAAAATTCTGGTTGATTGTGGGGAGACCATCAATATCATCCCACAATTCATGCTGGAAAATCTAGGAAAGGGAGATGCTGACATCAAGTCCCATAACATGGTCTTGTCCAATTATGAAGGGGGCATTGGAACCACAATGGGTGTCATACAACTAGACCTCAAAGTGGGATCAATCCTCTGACCCACCATGTTCATGGTGATTTTAGCAAAACCAAACTACAATCTGCTCTTAGGTCGAGAGTGGATACATGGCATCAGAGCAGTTCCATCCTCGATGCACCAAAGGGTCACGATATGGCACCCCGATGGTATCGTGGAAAACATTGAAGCAGATCAGAGTTATTACTTAGGTGAAATCAACCGTGTCATAAAGAATAGTTTCGACAGAAATTTGGCTCATATAGGGCCATGTAATCCACCTGAGTTTGATTTAACCCCAACACCTAACGCCTTCTGCTCCCTATACCTACACTCCGACTACGGCTTTCAGTGGGATAGAGAAGACTTATCCAACATCGACTTTGGAGGAGTTGATGATATACGGCCAACAGGCTGGGGAAGTGAGTTTGGTGATGATGACTGAGTCACAAACTCTGCAAAAGATTTCGGCGTATGTGGCCGAAAGTAGAATGATAGCGGCCTTGGAGGCTGAAGTTAAATATATGGCCTTCGAAGCTAATGAACAAGTCCTTTCTAAGACAGGCCCTGGGAAATATTTCGACCCAGAGCCTCCCGACTTAGGAACGAAAGGCCCATATACTACTTCAGTAGAGTTTTAAATGATGCAGAAACCAGATATAAAGAGGTTGAAAAACTATGTTTATGTCTTTATTTTTCATGTACAAAACTTAAGCAATATATAAAGCCAGTTGATGTTTATGTTTCGTCTCATTTTGATGTTTTCAAATATATGTTGTCGAAACCCATTTTGCACAGTAGAATTGGAAAATGGGCACTCTCATTAACTGAGTACTCATTAACCTTTATGCCTCTCAAGGCTATGAAAGGTCAAGTGGTACAGACTTTATAGTCGACCATTCTATACAAGAGGGATCATTGAATTATTTGGAGATCGAACCTTGGAAACTGTACTTTGATGGTTCTAATTATAAAGATGGAACTGGAGTAGGAGTCCTCATTATTTCTCCAAACAAAATTCCAACAAAATTTAAGTACAAGATAGATGGGGATTGCTCTAATAATGAGGCTGAATACGAAGCGTTAATCGTAGGCCTTGAAATCCTGTTGGAATTGGGGGAAACTCAGGTCGAAATAATGGGAGACTCAGAGTTAGTCCTAAAACAAATTACGAAAGAATACAAATGCATAAAAGAAAATCTTATCATGTATTTCGTAATATCCAGATGGTTGTTGAAGAACTTCGAAGTAGTTAACATTCAACATATACCCAGATTGGAAAATCAAGTAGCTAACGACTTAGCGCAGATTGCCTCTGGGTATAAGGTGTCAAAAGACAGGCTACAACAAGCAATCGAAATTAGAGGGAGAGTAACTTCCACTAAGTTATCTCCATTGGATTTAAGGACCACAACGTTGGGATGCACTGATCACGAAAATTTTGAAATTTCGTTCATAGACAATCTAACAGAGAAAGATTGGAGAAAGCCTGTAGTGGATTATTTACAAAATCCAATGGCTTCGACAGAACGAAAAATAAAGTATAGAGCACTGAGTTATGTGTTGATGGGAAATTAATTATTCAAGAAAACACCTGAAGGTGTGCTCCTGAAATGCCTAAGTGAAACAGAAGCATACGTAGCTCTTTCCACCACACACGTGGGGGCATGTGGAGCACACCAAGTAGGCCAAAAGATGAAATGGTTATTGTTTCGACAAGGATTATATTGGCCAACTATGTTAAAATATTGTGTTGAGTTTGCAAAAGGATGCCAAGAATGTCAAATACATACAGGTATTCAGCATGTGCCGACAAGCGAACTTCACTCGATTGTGAAGCCTTGGCCTTTTAGAGGATGGGCTTTAGATCTTATTAGAGAAATTCGACCAGCATCTTCTAAAAGCCAGGCGTATATATTGGTGGGCATTGATTATTTTACTAAGTGGATTGAAGCAATCCCTTTAGTCAATGTAGACCAAGAGAATGTCATTGAATTCATTCAAAAGTACATCATATATAGATTTGGAATTCCCGAAACAATAACTACAGACCAAGGGTCAGTTTTTACTGGTCGAAAGATGCAAGACTTTGCTGCGGAAATGGGGTTTAAATTGTTAACATCTACACCTTATTATGCGCAAGCTAATGGCCAGGTCGAAGCAGCAAATAAAGTAGTGATCAGTTTAATAAAGAAACGCGTGGGAAAGAAACCCAGAAACTGGCACAAGATGCTAGATCAAGTTCTATGGGCATGTCAAACTTGTCTGAAAGAAGCCACAGGAACAACACCATTTCTCCTAACCTATGGTCATGATGCAGTGTTGCCAGTGGAAATCCACCTGCAGGCGACAAGGATTCAGATACATCATGATATCCCTTGTGAGGTCTATTAGAATATGATGTTAGACGAACTAGTTGACTTAGACGAAGAAAGGTTGAAAGCTCTGGATCTTTTGAGACTGCAGAAGAAGCGAGTTGAGAAATCCTATAATTGCAGAGTGAAATCTAAGACATTTTAGCCCGAGGATCTAGTTTGGAAAGTAATTCTTTCGATGGATCGAAAAGATAGAAATTTGGGAAAATGGTCTCCTAAGTGGGAGGGACCTTTCAGGATTATCCAAGCCTTCTCTGGTGGAGCCTATGAGATTGAAGAGTTAAGCAAAGATCAAAGACTTTTGAAGGTGAATGGTAAATACCTGAAAGCGTATAGACCTATGCTTCAAGAGGTAAAAGTAAGTAATATATAGTCACTGTTGAATAGAAAATGCCAAAATGGAAACTTAAATTTTCATTAAAATAGCCAAAATGGCTTTGAAATCATTACAACAAGTGATTACATAAATGAAAGAAACAGGATTCAAAAAGGGAGATTAGCCTTAATCTGAAGATACTAAATTCTTTGTAATTCTAGGCGTCGATCACATAAAGCCTTCGATTGATGAAGGGTCTCGAGCTTAGCATCAAGAGATTGGGCTCGATCATCGTGTCTTAACCCTTCAGCCAGTTCCTCTTGGCTCTCTAATTCACTGTTAACAGCTAGGAGTTCCCCTTTCTTTTTATCATTGGCAGCAATTTTAGCTTCCAACTCTACAATTTGTACCCTCAGTTGAGCAATGTCTCGATCTATCTCTTCGACCTCTTTTTGTCTAGCCTCCTGGGCCTTCGACAAATCCTTTACCTTAGAAGCTGATTCGGTAGCAGCATGCCAGGAAGCAGCCACTTGACCATTGGCTTCTTCAATCTCACGATTAAGAGTCCTTTGACGGTTATAATCTGTTGATACTTGGTCAATAATGGAGATTAAATCCAAGATAATGCTGGCCACGTCCGGAGAAGCAATGAGGAGATCGACAGCCCTCAGAGTAGTCTTCAGAAAAGAGGGAGCCGCAGGTTCCCCCTCCAAGGTCAACATTAAATCTCTTTTGAAGATTTGTGCCTTAACTTTCTGAAGGGCCTAATCGAGAGGAGAAGTCGAAGTAGATCTTCCAGACGCAATTGAGGCACTATGATCAGAGGAACTTTCTCGAACTTCTAGAATTGCATTCAAATAGCCTAAAGGATTTTTCTGTTTCAGCAAGGCCAAATCCTCCTTAGTTCTAGAACTTGTCGAAGGTACACTTTCGTTGACAACAACAACCATGTTAGCAACCTGCTCTGAAATTGCCTCAGTGCCTGTAGGATTCTGGTTTCCTTCAGCAGAACCCTCTTCGCCATCAGCTTCTGGGATCCCTTCATTCTGCCTCGCTATCACAGTCCCAGCATTAGGAATCCTTTCCTCTTCAGTCTCTTGCACATCAACCAACGGAGCCCTAGTCTCTTCATGATTTCCTACAGGGCCTTCTTCATTGGCTTCCTCTATAGTTTCATGCTGAGGTTCGGAAGCTTGATTCACTTCATCAGCTGAACTCATGAAAGAGCCTTTCGCTGAAGAAGGCCTATAAGTAGGCTCTCCTTCACTATTCAATAGGGTAACAGAGCCTTCGACAGGAGTAGGGACTTGATTGGAAGTGCCAACAGTGTCCTGGAAAATAAAGGAAGTTCGTTTCTTTTAGAATTCTCCTAAAGGGGAGTCGAGAAGTAAATGATGGTCTGTCGAAGCAAATACCTGGACTGGGATTTCAGCACCGGGACTGGAGTTATCACTCTCGCTAGGGTTGTTTAGCCTGACAATTACTTCCTATTCAGTAGGCTCTTTGATAACTACAGGAGGAGGCCTCGCAGCTGTAGTCTTAATCCTAATTTTGGGACGAGACTCGACGGCAGGAACTGGTTTCTTTAACCTTCGTCTCTTCAGAGGAACAAGAGGAGACTCCTCTTCTTCGTCACTAGAGATTTCGATCTCCTGGACCTTCCGTTTTTTGGGGGTAGTTTTCTGAATACCCAGAAAGACAAGCTAAAGGAATCAGTACCCATGCTAGACAATCATAGAAAATAAGGGTATGGAAGAAAGTGAATACCTTGGGAGAGGGGTTGACAGTAGAATCTCCCCCTTTTGTGCTCTCAGCAACCTTCTTCGAAGTGGTTCTCTTGACAGCTACACAAAAAACAAGAAAACTAAAGTTAATCGAGCGTCGAATGATAAATCTGAAGCGAAGAGAAAGAAAAGAAGTAATACTTTTCTTGATCCTATCGAGAACCAGCTTAAACGCCTCACGAAGGTGGTGGGCGAAGTCCTTCTCATCGAAGAACTCTTCATCATAATACTGTTTCCACCACCCCTCAAAATTACCAGAACTCAAAAAATTGAGGTTAAAGTCGAACAGGGTTAGTATAGTTCGACCGGTGTACCTACCAATATGCTTGGTAGCAGCATCTTCTGAGTAGTCTGCGTTGTAAAATAATAGCAGCTTCTGTCGAAGATAAATGGGTGAGGGAAGTGACTGAACAATACCAAATTATCGAGAGACAAGGTTTAGTTGATAAGCGATCAAGCTTAATTGATTTTTGGAGCTCTTGAATCTCAATGGCATGATTCTAGGGCGAAGAAACGATTCCCATATGCCCACATATTCATCATTCAAGTCTTCCTCCTCAGTCGAAGGAAATGGTCTGGTGAACCATTCTGGACCAACTTTTCGACTGGCAAAAGGAGCCATGGTCGGAAAAAAATGTTTGCGCTCCGCAAACATCATCACGAAGCTTGTGAAAGCCTTCTGAAACTGTTGGCCTTCATCAGTAGGAGTCAGCAGCGCAAGCCTGGTACCTTTGACCCTCCTGTTCAGGATTTCTGGGGCCGCTTCATTAATCTTATTCTTCTGAGGGAGAAAAGATTCGAAGGTGGCATTGAGCCAAAGTTGGAGAAGCCAAAAAGGGCCAGAAAGCAGCAGCCTCCCCCTGTCCCCTATAACTTTGAGTTGGGTCACACCATTACTGATGGACTCATATAGATTGGCCAAAATCAATTCATCCAGACAAAGGGGATAACTGTGGTGAAGTTGCGTCGCAAGCGTGAGCATTTTCTTAGTCACCTGAAGTGACTTAGTGCAAAAAACGAAACGGGATAACCACATAGCCAAAAAGGCTATATGCTCCACCTCCGACACAGTACTGGAGGCTTTATCGTGGAAGTGGTTGATAAAGGTGGTGTAGGTGGGTTTTGTAGCTGCAAACCCAATAACATCTTCAGACAAATCCTCAGGATCGAAATAATCGCCAGTCGGTCGAAGATCGGCAATTGCGGCTATGTCGAATAGGGTGGGGGTCATCATCCCACAGGGAAGATGAAAGGTAAAATGTGCGCTATCCCAGAAATACAGCGAAGATACCAACATGAGGGGACAATAAGACAATCCTGTCTTCGACAACATCACCAAATCATAAATTCCCATTTCCTTCCAGATCGAGGTTTGCACCTTCTCCATCTTATTCAACCAATCTGAATACTTTGAGGAGAGGTTGGGGCATGATCGAAAGATTCGGTTCTCTTTATTCATAAATTGAAGGTTAATATCCTCCATAATCTGAGCATACTGCTGATTGGCCGAAGTAGCGTCTTCAGGGTCATCCTTAGGCTTCTTCGTGCAACCTATATGTCTGAGTCTTGGGTGAGTAGGGAAGAAGGCACGATTCTTCAGGGGATTCTCAACGCACGTAGACAAAGGACCATACATAGCATACATGTCTACAGAGTACCTAATGGGAATGAGGAGCTGGGAATCATATGCTTCTCGCCACTCCCTCGTCATGGGTTCAGCAACATACCGAAGCCCATCAATCGAGGAAGGAGAAGGGTTAGTAGAAAAGATCTCTGGTGGGTTTTGGATATCATCAGCATTTTTAGGTTGGGGATTGTTTGGTGCATTGGAAAGGAAAGCCATTGTTGCAGATTTGGAGAAAAAGAAGTTGACAATACAAGGTGTTTAAAAGCAGAAGATTTGGAAATGCTTGGAGTAGTGAAAGTTCCAAATGAAAAGGTTCAGAAGTATTTATAGCCTTCAGAAAGGGATATGTCTCGTCAAGGCCATTTAATGCTTTGAAGATAGTGGGGCACATGGCGAAGTATGAAGCAGTTACTGTGCAGACGTTGGGAAACGTTTTGACATGCTTGCCTAGGTTCTAGGAATATGGTCATCATGGCAGCATGGTAACGACGGTTAGAAAAGACATCTTGGAGAAAGAGTAATGATGGTTTTTTCGAAAGCAGCAGATGTTGGAAGACGAAAAGCGCACGTCAGGACCTTGTGGACAACTAGAAAGACAAGTGTCGAATGGAAAGATCAAAGAATGGCTATTTCTTTGGGCATCGAAATAGACATTCTTGGGGGGCAATTTGTTGGCTCCCAAATTCGACACTTACTATATTTGGTCTTTTAGACCAAAAAACTGGAATAAACCAAGCCAAGAAGAATGTTTCGACGTATGAAATAACTTAGGAAAAAAGATCTAAGTTGTATTTGAGCCTTCGACCAGGGCTCACCTTCAGGGTTTTCGACTGAAGAGGATTTATGACCTTCGACTGAGAGAAAATACCCTCACTTTGACACATGATACAAGGGACATTTGAATTTGAATTATTGGAGGAAAAGACAGTTTCGCTAGCGGCTAAGAAGAAGCAACATGGCTGAAAGCCATGGGTCGAGGGACATGCAGAAGACACTTGTCTTCATCTTAGCGCAGAGTCGTTCCTCGAAGGTTACTTAGTTTTTAGTATAAATTAGGAAACCTGTGTAGTTTTTAAGGGTGCTCAACCTAGTGTACTAGTCACTCAAATATTGTCCAAGTAACCGCTGTGTGAGAAAGGATAAAACTGAGAAATGTATGTTGGAAACACCTCTTTTTATTAATGAAAGTCTTTTACATTGCTTTAATCTTATCTTGCAAAGTTATCTTTCTTGCATCTTTACCTGCATTTCTACATTTCTGTCTACTTTTCCAAAATCTCAAGTATTCTTTCTCTGGTCGAACGTGCGTTCTTCCTAATTGCTCGTCTTACATAAAAAATTAGCACATGTTCTGGGATTAATCTGATCGATCCCGCAAGTAAACCAAAAAGAACTTTCCTTTTTGGAGGATCAGCGGTTGTTTACCAAAAACCACGGTAAACACCTACATAGTCAAGCATCATTACAGACGAGTGCAAACTTCTGGGCACTCTAGTGTTCAATCATCTTCCACCTTCAGATCACGAAAGACAGGCGAGCCAATCTAAATCTTCAGGTTTAAGAAGATTGAACAGGGGCAGCTGTTGTACCCCAAAATTTGTCCTCTTTTCATACACGTATATTATTGGCTTTATGGTTATGGAATAAGGGTATATTTATCAAGCTTCTTCGGGTTACAAGTGACGTTTATTTCGTCAATGGATATTCTCAGAGTATTTTCCGTGCTAAAGATCGGTTCGCCGTTTTGCATTGATTCGGGGTTCAAAGATTCACAAGTCCAACCCGGCGCATCATATTCAGGTGTTCTTTTGCCAAGATATCTCTGATAACGTATTCTCAAATTCAGTTTCGGCTCAAGAGTCAATTCTTTAAAGAAGGTATCCAAATGTGTGAGTTTTCTCGAAGAAATATGGTGAAAAAGTGTGCTGAAAGTGCAGTTTTTACGCGCTAAAAACTTCATAACTTGAAGATTTTGGCTCGTTTTGAACCCGTTCCGGTGGCTAAAATTCCGTATTGACGTCATCTACGTTTTCATCTCTCCCGGATGGAAGCCAATTTCGATCAGAAGATCTTCAAAAATGTGGATTTATCAAGTATCTTCATACAGAAAATTTGTGACAGAAATTTATTTGCGTCATGTTCAGAAAATCATAACTTGGTCGATTTTTATCGTATCGAGATGGTTCCGGTGCCAAAATTTCACAATTTGAGTTGGCTACGTTTTCATAGGAGGTATAGAGTTCGAAAGGTATTCAAAAGACCTTCGTTTTTTGCTCAGAGTGCGTGTGACGCGCCGAAAATCCTGAATGCTGAATTTTATTTTATCTGGGTCGAAACTTCGAAAATTCATAACTCGGTCAATTTTTATCGGATTGGGCTCATATTTTTACACAAGGTCACAGACATAGAAATCTACAACTTTGATTCAAAAGTAGAGACCTAATTATGCTCCGATCAATACCAGTTTTTTATTGAATAACGTGTCAGAGTCGACACTAGAGCCCAAAATAAGTTTGTCTGAGCTGAAACTTCAAAAATTCATAACTAATTCACCGTTTATCCGATTGAGTCCATTTTTGGACAGGAGTTAGTTCTCGATGTCGGATACATTTTGTTTTCACATTTCAACTTCAAAAATTATACTTAAACCCCTGCGATTTATCCTGGAACTTGACGAACTCAAGTGAACATTGGAGGCCCAATTGCACATTCAAAGCCCATTTTTTCTCTCTAATTTCCATTATATAATCTCATTCTTTTCACACAAACAAAAAAAAGAGGAATAAAAAAAAAAGTCTTTGTCACAATGCTGTCAGAATATTAAATTCTTTCAAGAACCCTAAAACCTTGAAATCCTTATTACAAACCTCCATCTCACTACAAACAAATCATCCCTGTTACAAACCCACATCTCACTACTTCTCCAGTAAGGGTAAGGCTGTCTTGATCTCCATGATCAAAAGGGCATAAAAGCATTCATATCACTACTTTTCTAGTAAGGGTAAGGCTGATTTGATCTCCATGATCAAAAGGGTAGAATCATTCATACATGTCATATCGGTTTTAACATTAAATTTTTCATATATTGGCTTTATTTGTATTTCATGATATATAGTAATTTATTTAATGTGTTCATGAGATTCAACACTGCAGATTTAGACAGGATCCCATGCAGGTTCATTACAGAACGTTGAGGCCAAAACACAAATGGCCAAAACAGAATAGCCAACACATGACAGCAATACATGGCGAGGCAGACATCCTGAGAAGGTTAAGGGCGTGGGTTCAACAACCACCCCTATTGGTTTTGATTTTCTTCCTTTCTATTTATCCTTTTACCTATTTTTATTCTTTCTGTTTAAAATCTTTTTTCATAAAACTTAACATTTTTCACAAACCTTTGATTTTTTATAATAAACTCGAATAATTAATTTCAGGTTTTAATTTAATTTTAGGTAACTTTAATTGTTTTGTAAATAAATTAAAATTAATTAGAATAATTAGGATTTTGTTTCTAACTTATTCTATTTTCTTTTTTTTCTTAAAATAACAAAACACAAAAATAGGCCATTTAATTATTTTTTAACTAATTTAATTACTAATTAATTTTGTATTTAATTTTAAAAAACCTAATTATTTTTTGTTAGAAAAAATTAAAAACAACAAAAAATAATTTTTCTTTCGATTAGGTTAGACGGGGTCAAAACCCTAATTCTCTCTCATTCTTTATTCGCGCGCGCTTTATTTTATTTTTCCATATTAATGTAATTGCTCAAAAGTTGTAATAGATTAATTATGACCTTTTTGCTTTAATTTATCGTTTTTTTTTAAGGGTTTGTTTTTGGCTATGTAAATACCCGAAGCCTTGTAATAGCTAGGACTTTAAACTTTCCGCATTTTAATTTCGCAAACTATAAACTGCTTAGATGTATGGCTAATAGGATTGTATTGAAAGACTGTCTGGAAAATTAAAACAGTAGATCACCTTAATTGTGCAAAGATTAAATAATTGAAATCAAACACATGCACATGCTCACTCTTAGGGTATGCCTCACTTGGTTTCCTCGAAAAACAATGGTCATGTCCCTCAAACGTAGGGATACCCTTAACAAAGACCCTCGGTTAAAATCATCATAAATATCATGGTCCCTCGATGTCCCTCGAAGTTGCCTACGGTATATGATCTTGTCCCTCGATGTTGCCTACAAATATATGATGACAGTCCCTTCGAAATGCTAAGGTATCCTTACATGTTGCCTTCAATGACCATTACGTCCCTTTCGAATTGATCCTTACAAATTCCAACGACGGTGCTACCTACTCATTAATAGTGGGATAGCGTTGTCTAAAGGAAGCAAGAACAAAAACATTCTTTTTTCGAGTAGGTAGATGCTAGTAGGTACTTGCTCAAAATCAAACTTTTCCACACTTACACTTTTTCAAACAAAGTTTTCAAAATAACTTTGTAACACTCTTGAAGACAGAAGCAAGGGTTAAATCGAAGTCAAACAAAAAAACTTTTTCAAATCACACAAACACAGAAGCAATTTCAAAAATGATGAGCAAGTACCTAAGAGCCTGTGGAAAACCACAGATGGAAAGGGTGTTAACACCTTCCCTTTCCATAATCTACCCCCGTACTCAAAATCTCGAAAAAGGAATTTTTTTGTGCTTTTTTCCTTTCCAGTTGGATGAAATAAAAGTCGATGGCGACTCTTGCTTACCGCGACATTTTGCGAATAAAATACACAAAACGCAAACTAGTATTAACAGTCGGTTCTGCCACCATATCACAGACCCCATCAAGTATATCTTCGAGAAGCCAGCTCTCTCCAGAAGAATATCTAGATGGCAAATGATCTTGACCGAATATGACATCCAATACACCACACAAAAAGAAATCAAAGGAAGTGTATTGGCAGATCATTTGGCCCGTCAAGCTGTTGATGACTACCAATCCATGAACTTTGAATTCCCGGACGAGAATATCATGCTGATAACTGATTGTGAAAAGCCTGGACCATATGAAGGACCTGAACAAGGATCCCAATGGACTATGGTTTTTGATGGAGCTTCTAATGCTTCAAGTAACGAAATTGGTGATGTAATTAATTCCCCCGAAGGTGGCCATACGCCTTTCACTGCCAGACTATGCTTCGATTATACAAACAACATGGCCGAGTATGAAGCGTGCATCTTGGGTCTTAAGGCTGCCATTAACCTAAGAATCAAATTATTAAGTGTATACGGGGACCCATCTCTAGTAATCAGTCAAGTTAAAGGAGAATGGGATACCAAACATCCAAACATGATCCCTTACAAAGAGTTAGTGTTAACTTTGACCCCATGCTTTGAGGAGATAACCTTTGAACACTTCCCCATGGAAGAAAATCAGTTAGCAGATGCCTTAGCAACAATGTCATCTATGTTCAAGGTCAATTGGGACAACGAGGCTCCTAGAATTACAAACAAAAGATTTGACGAACTGGCGCACTGTTATGAGATAGACACTGATGAGGAGAAACCTTGGTATCATGAAGTAAGGATATATCTTGAAGCACAAGAGTATCCTGAAGGAGCCTCAATTAATGACAAGAAGTTCTTGCGAAGGTTTTCATCCAAATTCTTCCTAAGCAATGGGATCTTATACAAGCGCAACCATGATTCGACTCTAGTCCGTTGTGTGGACAAGAAAGAGGCAGAGAAGATCATGGAAGACATGCATGAAGGTGTCTTTGGAACTCACTCTAGCGGGCACACTATGGACAAGAAGATTTTGAGGGCTAGTTACTATTGGTCGACTATGGAAACTGATTGTCACCATCACTCAAGGACTTTCTATAAGTGTCAAATCTATGCTAACAAGGTTTGTGTGCCTCCAATTCCTTTGAATATCATGACTGCTCTAATGGACATTGTTTCATCCTCGTTTCCATTGACTACTTCACCAAATGGGTCGAAGCTGCTTCATTTTCCTTAGTCAATAAGAATGTTATAGCCCGGTTTATCAAGCATAACTTCATTTGTCGGTACGGCATCCCTGAAAGGATCATCACTGATAACATAACCAATTTCAAAAATGCTATGATCATTGAACTTTATACACAGTTCAAAATCAAGCATCACAACTCTTCTCCATACAGACCTAAGACGAATGGCGCAGTAGAAGCCGCCAACAAAAACATAAAAAAGATTGTGCAAAAGATGGTGGTGACCTACAAAGATTGGCATGAGATGCTACCATTTGCTCTTCATGGCTACCGTACTTCAATTCGAATATCAACTGGGGAAACACCTTTCTCTTTAGTCTATGGCATGGAAGTTGTCCTTCCTGTGGAAGTTCAAATTCCTTCCTTAATGATTATGAAAGAAGCAGACTTAGAGAAGATGAATAAATTAAGACTAGGTTGGATCAGTTGAACTTAATTGACGAGAAGAGATTGGCTATTGTTTGTCATGGTCAAATGTATCAAAAGCGTATGATTAAGGATTTCAACAAGAAGATCAAACCTCGAGTGTATCAGACTGGCGATTTGGTAATAAAGCGCATCACTCTTCCTCAAGGCGGTCCTAGGGGAAAATGTACTCCCACTTACGAAGGGCCATTTGTTGTTAAGAAAGTATTCTCTGGCAGTGCCATGATGCTAACTACTATGGACGGTGAAGAGTTCCCGCATCCTGTGAATGGGACATAGTTAAAAAATACTACGCATAAAAATGACCCACTAGGTTGACATGCCTAGGAAAAAATAAGGGTATCTCGGTGAATTAAAGAGGTTCAGGCAAAAGTTAGGGATATATACAAAATATTATACACCCGACAAGTCGAAAACCCGAAAGGGCGGCTAGGAAAAAGTTAAGGATCAAAAGCATATGACTATGTCCCATTAAATCACTACAGCCAGCTTCATTACCAAGGTCTAAGGTCAATGGTATATGATCAATTAAATCAACTTCTTTCAATAGCAATGGATGATGTTCGAAGACATAGGGGCAATGGCGGAATTGGAACCCAATGATATTAGTTTCACATGGCTATTATTTTGTTTTCACTTTGTATTCCTTTCATTCTTTCGACGATTTCCTCTTACTAGGATTTCTGTATCCTTGTACAAAAACACATGTTTATAGGCAAAACATCAATACAAATATACTTCGAAGTGAAAACTTTTTGTTTTTTCTGTTTTGAGTGGAAAAACGTCCAATGATTAAAATTGAATGAACATATGTATATGAACATGATTAACTTTTAACAAATGTATGTGATAAGCATTTCCTTAAGGATTTGGGATATCCCACAGAGTTGTTTCAATAAGATTATACCCACAAAGTATAATCTCCTGAAAACTCGCTCCCCAGCTAAGTTGGTCTTAATTGAAAAAAAAGAAACTTTGCGGAGTTCTCCCCAAAAGAATTCATCTCCCCAATAAGGTCTTAAAAATATTCTCTCCAACATGGTTTATTTTCCCAACAAACTACAGAAGAGTCTTTTCTCAGACTGTTACAAATCAACTGACAAAACCCCTTTGTCCCCAGCAGATTCGTTACTATCCCCAGAAAGTTGCTGCAAAGCCTGGAATTCGACCAGATACTAGTTAACTTTTACTCTCCCCAGTCAAGTTATAATTCCCCAATAGAGTAATCTACAACCAAGGTTCCTGAACTCTATCCCTCATGCAGGAATCGAAATTCCCTACAGAATTTCCTTAAAACAATGAGACGGGAATCCCCAGCAGAATACTCTAAACAAAGTCGAAGATACACATCTCCAGCGGTAGTCCGGGATTTTGTTTCCCAACACTCCCCAACATTTGTCAAGGATTTATTTTCCTAGAAAAAAATACATTTCAATAACATTCATACATCATAGAACATACATGACAAATTCATACAATATAATTTCATTTATTTTGAGAACATCATTACACCATGCATACATCTGCATGCAACTAATCCTCTTCCTTTCAGGAAAAATCAATCGACCAAACGAAGACCTCTTCTGGTTAGATTTACTTCTTCCAGTTAAAGGCATGCAATCAATGGACCTCTTCTGGTTAGATTTACTTCTTCCAGTTAAATACATGCAAACGACATACCTCTTCTGGTTAGATTTATTTCTTCCAGTTAAAGACAATCAGACAAAGACCTCTTCTGGTTAGATTTATTTCTTCCAGTTAAAGATAGGAAAACAACAGACCTCTTCTGGTTAGATTTACTTCTTCCAGTTAAAGACAGGCAAATGAAAGAACTCTTCTGGTTAGATTTATTTCTTCCAGTTAAAGACAGGAAGATGAAGACCTCTTCTAGTTAGATTTATTTCTTCCAGTTAAAGACAGGAAAACGATAGACCTCTTCTGGTTAGATTTACTTCTTCCAGTTAAAGACAGGCAATCAACGAACCTCTTCTGGTTAGATTTACTTCTTCCAATTAAAGACAGGAAAACAACAAACCTCTTCTGGTTAGATTTATTTCTTCCAGTTAAAGACAGGAAGACGAAGACCTCTTCTGGTTATATTTATTTCTTCCAGTTAAAGACAGGCAGACGAAGACATCTTCTGGTTAGATTTATTTCTTCCAGTTAAAGACAGGAAGACGAGGACCTCTTCTGGTTAGATTTATTTCTTCCAGTTAAAGACAGGCAGACGAGGACCTCTTCTGGTTAGATTCACTTCTTCCAGTTAATGACAGGCAAATGTCAGACCTCTTCTAGTTAGATTTACTTCTTCCAGTTAATGACATGCAAATGACAGACCTCTTTTGGTTAGATTTACTTCTTCCAGTTAAAGACAGGCAAATGACAAGCCTCTTCTGATTAGATTTATTTCTTCCAGTTAAAGACAGGCAATCAATAGACCTCTTGTGGTTAGGATTATTTTCCCAGTGAATTCTCCAAATAACAGACCTCTTCTGGTTAGATTTATCTCTTCTAGTTAAAAATAGGCAAAAGACATCTACTGTTTCAGTATAAATCGACCAAAGATTTATTTTGATACTTCTTCCAATTTCTACCAACAGTCACTCTGGATGCCATCTGTAAGCCCATCTCCGACAAGTTCTTTATAACTTCTCCAAATGTCATCTTTAAGCCAATTCCCGACACAATCAACTAACACATCATCAAGTGCAAATTTCTGGGCACTCTAGTGTTCAATCATCTTCCACCTTCAAGTCACGAATGGCGGACCCGCCAATCTAACTCTTCAGGTTTAAGAACATTGAACAGGGGAAGCTATTGTACCCTAAAATTTGCCATCTCTTTTTCTAAATACATTTCTCACAAAGATCATCAATGGTTCAAGCTT
Source organism: Vicia faba (assembly GCA_948472305.1). Classification (NCBI taxonomy): domain Eukaryota; kingdom Viridiplantae; phylum Streptophyta; class Magnoliopsida; order Fabales; family Fabaceae; genus Vicia; species Vicia faba. Next base: position 1,281,555,144 of record OX451738.1, read on the forward strand.
GCACAAGTATTGACTAGGTCAAGCCATCTCCTCAACACTGATGCTTCAAATTAGGGTTTGGATTTTCTCAAAGACAATTGAACTTATAATGCTTCAATTTACTTTCATGGATCATTATATACCTCCAAGAATATTCATATCAAGTTTCAAGTCTTGAATCACAATTTTGCTCAGTCAATTGATCAGATGATTGAAAATCAATTATATTAGGTAAAAAGTCAACTAAGGTCAACTCACAGTCAAACTTCAATATTTTTGACCAATATCAACATTTTGAACTCATATGTGTCAATTGATCAAGTTTGGATCACAATTCCCCAAGAAAAATGTTCAAGTCATCAAAAGGGCAAAATGGTCAAAATTAGGGTTTTGGCTAAAAAGGCTTGATTTTTTATTTTTGACCTAATGCATGACTTAATGGTATGAAGCATGATATTAATGATACAAACATAATGTCTTGACCTAATTGCATGTCTCAAATCATTTCTCAAGATCAATCGATTGACAGTTGAAATTTGGTCAACTAATAAAAAAGTCAACTGATACACTAAAGTCAAACTTTGACTTTTTGGTCAAAATTATGTTTAAAATATAAAGATTCATCAAGACATGTAAAAATATGAAGCTTGATCATCAATAAATCAAGAAAGTCAAAAGTCTTTGAAAAAAAGTCAAAATTTTCAAGACTTGGAAAATTTTCTAAATGTTTTAAGTCTTATTTTTTCCTGACTTCATGCCAACTTTTCACCAAGATGCAAGATGATTCAAAGAAAACATACAACATAAAAGTTGTAGATCTTGATTAGATCTACAACTTTTCTTTACTGATCAAGTCCTATAAATTCTTGGATTTTGAATTATGAATCCATAAAGTCATGCACTTTTTCTTAAACACGGTTAAATTTTGACCTAGTTTAGGCAGATTTTTGACCTAACTTCTTAGCCAATTTTCACCAATCTCCAAGAGGATTTTGTCAAAATGGCCAACATGAAAGTTGTAGAGGTTGTTCCAAGCTTTTCAAAATGTCAATTAACTCAATGAGATCATTTTTGAGCTAAGAGAATCGAAGGTACGAAGTTGGACATTCATTCTTGAATTATAGGTCATTTTTGTGACGAACAAGAATTCAAATCTCAAGCCTATGCTGCACAATATTGTTTTGCACGCTTATAACTTGTAAATCACTCCATAGTTAATTTCTTACAAAATTGATTGAGGTATAGTCTACGTGATTAAGCCATTATCCAAAGCAATTTGCCATATTTGGGAGAAAGTCACCATTTCATTCTTGTAAAGCAAGCTTTATGCAAAGTCAACTTGTCTTGAGCTCCTAACTTGTTCCTTCTGTACACACTAAGTCTATAAGATTAGAAAAAGTATGTTTAAAGTTCTCAACCACTCGAAAAGCCTTGTACTTCACATTGGAACAAGATGTTTCAAGCTTGCTTCAAAAACAAGTTAAAAATCCATAAAATGTGATTTTTGAATTCTGACCACCTCAAGCCTTCAAACCTTCTCCTATAAATTAAGACACATTTATGCAACTGAGAACACGAATTAGAAAACACTCAAACTCACTCAAACTCCCTGAAAACTCAGGTTGCACAAAAAATCCATTGTTATGCAGAATCTGACCAAAAACTCCCATCTCTCAAACCATTTGTGTGTTTCCTCTCCAAATCACCTCAAAAGCTTTCTTACCTCAAATACAAATCAACCAAACACCTGTTACAATTATGTAACACCATTTTCATCACCTTCCATAATCAAAAATAGGGCATTGCATTTGGACTTCCCCAGGCCATTTCATCCACTCTCAACAAAAGCTAAGCATCACATTAGCTTCCTAGGGACTCAAGGAAGCTAACATGATCATTGCAGCACCTTGAAGCAAGCTCATTTGCAAAACACGAAATCTATTTTTGAGGTAAGTTTTCTGACTTTTGAAATCATCATATAGGCATTGTTAGCTTCCCATTTTTAAAGATAAAATATAGATATCATAGCCCTGAAACTGACCATGTCCTTAGAATTCATTTATGTTTCCTGAGTAGAGAGAATTTTAGAGTTGAACTTTATGGAAAAAAATTAGGTCAAATTTGCTACCATTAGAAATTCTTCATTAATCTTTGATTTATAGCTTATGATATTTATATGGTTGAATTCGTATGGAAAAATGGAGCAACTTTCATGTTTGAATTTTTCATTTTGGTTGAGAGATGAAGAAGTTACAGGTTTTAAAATCATGTTGAAATTTCTGGCGCAAGGTTGAAGATGATATAGCCATGGACTTGTTTTGTAATATAATGCATTGGTTTTGTTTTAAACACCAGATGTATAGCCACTCCAATGGTAGAGAGCGCGCGTGTAAGGGCCTTATTACTAAAGGGTCCTGGGTCCGTGCCCCAGGGACACCTTTTGTTTTATTTCTTAACATTTTTGCTTCATTTTGTTCAAACAGCCAGCGCGTTGGGCCTCCAGCAAATGAGCCATTATCATTTTACTTCCTCTCACCTCCTGTATGCTAATGTCACGTAGCCCATTCCATTTTTTTTTGTTTTATTTTCTGAATTTACAAAAAAATCAATGATGAGCCTAACAAACAAAATCAGTTTACTTGTTTACACCTCAAATTATTTTCAAACCCCCTGACTTTAATTTTATATTTTTATTTTGTTTTGTTTTCTTTATTATTTTTATTATTATTATTATTATTATTATTATTATTATTATTATTATTATTATTATTATTATTATTATTATTTTTATTAATCAAAAATACCAAAAATATATTATATTTATTATTTAGATATTTTAAGTTTATTTTTATTTCTTTTAAACAAAAGACCAAAAATATTTTCTTAATGAACTTAATTTCTTTTTCCTAATTAAATCAATTTAGGCTTAGATTTATTTTAATTTTCTTTGTATATTAATTAACTTAGAATTTAGGATTTTTAATTAATCTCTTTTTATTAAGTTTAAGTAGGTTAAAATTATTTTTATAAAACCCCCAAAATTTGTTTTTCTTAATTAATTTAATTTCTTTTCTTAATTTAATTTAGGTTAGTTTTATTTGAATTTATCACTTATTTCTTTTTATTTAGCTTAATTAGAATTAAAATCTTTCAAAAAACTCAAACAAAAACAATTTCTTTTTTCTTATATATTACCATACATTCTTGTACATTATTTGTTCATATTCAATATGTAAATTTGCTTTCATTCCCCATTTGTAAATTTGTATCCCCATCTCCAAATGATGTAATAATGTAGAATTTTATATTTCCGCAATTTATCACTTTCAGTATAAATGTTAGTAATTAAGGTTTGTATGGCAAGACATAAAATAAACAAATAGAAAACCCTAATTCAAGACAAAAGTGCATGAAAAACAAACACTTTTCACACTTACACCTCTAGGGTTAACCTCACTTGTTGCTTTACGAATAAAACAGTCATGTCCCTCGAACGTGGGATACTTTAGCAATGACCCTCGAATACAAGATCGTAGTCCCTCGATGACCCTTCAATGTTTCCTTCGATAAACGATCTTAGACCCTTAAGATAAATTGCTAAGGTATTCTACAATGTTGCCTTCTATGACTGTACGACGACTCACGCTTGTCCCTTTTACATCCAATGATAGGGCTTCTTATCAATCAATGGTAAGATAGCAATATCTAAAGGAGGAGGAAATACACAAAGAATTTTTGAGTAGGTAGAGCACTCGTAGTTGCTTGCTCACAACTATTTTCAAAACATCTCTCCAAACACACCAACACTTTCAAACGAAATATTTTCAAAAGTCAACCCTTTGTATACATTCTTATAGAGACGAGAATCATTACAAAGTTCGCCTAAACAAAGACACTTTCAAAATTAATTTTAAAAACATCACAAACACATTTCAAACAAAGCATTTCAAAGTGATCTAGCAACTAAGAGCCCGTAGATAATTATGGATGAAAAGGGTGCTAATACCTTCCCTTTTCATAACCTACCCCCCGAACTCAAGAAAATATCTCAAAAGATATTTCCTGTTCTTTTCACCCTTTCTTTTATTGGATAAAAGAAAAGTCAATGGCGACTCTTGCTATCCGCAATAATTGCGATAAAACGCAAAACACCCAAGTCAGTTCTCCCACCTTATTACAATCATGTCGTCCATATATACCTCGAGCATGTCACCGATCTCGTCACAGAAGACTTTGTTCATCATCCGCTGATATGTTTCCCCGCATTTTTTAGGCCGAAGGGAATTATATTGTAGTAGTAATTTCCCAAACTGGTCATTAAAGTGGTGCAATGCTTGTCGCTCATTGCCATTGGAATTTGGTTATAGCCTGAGTAAGCGTCCATAAACGATAGAATTTTGTAACCGACCGAGTTGTAAACCAGCGTATCAATGTTAGGTAAAGGAAAAGAATCTTTGGGACATGACCGATTAAGATCAGTATAGTCAACACAAATTCTCCATATTTCCATTATTCTTTTTGACAAGTACAACATTTGAGAGCCAGGTTGAATATCTGGTCTCATAAATAAAATTTTCCTCTAGGAGGTCTTTTACAGTTTTTATAACAGCCTCCACTTTCTCGGGAGACTGCCTGCACCTATGTTGCACTATTGCCATAGCGGCTGGATCAACGATAAGTAACTGACAGGCGACCTCGGGGTCGAGTCCAGGCATCTCCGAAGCACTCCATGCAAACAAATTTGCATTCTCCCTTAAGCATGCTTTGAGCTACTTCATCGCTAGGTCGGGGAGTCCGATTCCAATCTTCACACCTTTGAGAGGGTCTTCGCCAAGAGAGAAGAACTCGAAGTCTCCGTCTGGGATAGGTCGGAGAGGATCTTGTTCACCACGAGGGGCTTCGACTTCATCTTTCTCAAAGCGAGTGTCGAGGGAGATGGAGTCGATATTTGGTGGGGCTCTCTGTTCTTCGATCCGAGTAGACTTTGATTTAGATCGAGCAGTGATTACTTTTTTGATGGGTCGCCCTCTAGTGTCTACCATGCTCTGCCCTTTAGAGGCTGCGTCAAAACATCTCCGGGAAGCTGAGATACCCCCGTAGATGGTGGCGATGTGTCCCCTCCTAGTGTAGAACTTCATTTTTAGATGGATAATGGAGGGAACGCAGTTAACTCGGCCAATGTCCGTATCCCCAATATGCAGTTGTAGAGAGAGGGGCAGTCGATCACCAGAAACCACACCTTGACTTGCTGGGATGCGGTTTCTTCCCCGAAGGTGATGAAGAGCTCCATGTAACCCCAAGGCTTAGAGGTCGAGTCGTTGAATTCTTGCAGGTAGGAGCCCACGTATGGTGGCAGGTGGGCATCATCGAGTCGCAGGGTTTAGAACAGATGGTTGTACATGACGTCGACGAAACTTCCCTTGTTGACCAGGATACGGTGTACGTCAATGTTTGCCATCCTCGGCCTCACTAGCAGAGGAATGCTCGAGTTTGGGGATCTTCCAGGAAGCTCCTCCAGGTAAAAGGTGATCGTTCAGATTTCCCTTTGAACCTTTCGAGTGTTACAACCTGGATCGGGGCTATATCTACCAACTCGTCGAGCTTCCTCTTTTCCGAGTTCACATTAATTTCGTTGAATCCCCCGCCAGATATGACCATGGAGGAGGGGAATTTCTCCCATCTGCTATGCGTGGACAAGGGTTCATCCTCGTAATTGTCAGGGACATGGAAGTCTTTTGCACTTGTCACGGAGAAAGCCACCTGGACGGGGACCGATTCATCGGATGGTCGGGGTTCTTCCTCGACATCCTTTACCTCGCGGGTATCTTGGCGAGGGGAGTTGTTGCGTCTGTACTGCCCAAGTCTCCCAAATTTAATGAGAGTCTCGATGGCATCCTTGAGGTGGACGCAGTCTTAAGTCAAGTGCCCGTGGATGTGATGGTACTGACAGTATTTTGTCATGTCTTCCCAGGGCTTTACAAGAGCAGATCGAGGACGTCTGACGATGCCGTCCTTGAAGTCGGTATTGGAGCACTCCACCAGGATACGCTTGCAGGAAGCGGTCAACGGAGTGTACTCTATGAACCGCCCTTTTGGTCCTCTGTGTTTGCGGGGATCGTGTGATTTATCATCCCTTCTCTTCTCGCCCGTCCGTCAAGGAGGGTCTGCGTCCTAGTGTTGCGGGACGTTGGCTGGTTCGCGATTCCTCGAGTCACGGGCTTTATTGGTTGCTTCCTTCTCCTCATAGTCGTGTAGGCTATGGATGTTTTGAGGAGAGCGTCGAAAGAATGGGGTAGTTCAATACCGACGACCTTTCTAAAATCATTTCCTGGGAGGAGTCCTCTCTCGAGCAGGTACCTTTTCATGTGATCGGTACACAGGACCTGAATGGCCCTGCGGTTGAACCGATCAATGTATTCCCTGAGGGTCTCGTCGCTTCTCTAGACGATAGCCTCAAGGTCGACCTCAGTCTTTGGATGTCAATGAGACATAGTGAAGGAGCTGATAAACTGTTTCTTGAGGTTTCTTCAGGAGGTGATCGACCTTGGGGAGAGGTTTTTATACCAGTCCATAGATGTTTTTCTCAAGTTTGTGGGGAACAACCAGCATTTGATCAACCCTCCGACATTATGGTAATGGAGCATTACCTCGAACCCGTCGATATGGTCGACATGATCGGCAATACCGTCGTATTCCTTTAGTTGGGGAGGTTTCTCCATTCCCCTAGTAATGGGCGCCTCCATGATCACTTGGGATGAGGGACCGTTGGGGTCATCTTCTTCGCTTCTGTATGGAGAGCGGGAGGGGGACCGGTTGTAATGGCGGTCGTGGTGATGGTCGTGGCCGCGGGGAGGATCCCTTAGCTGAGGTTGTGTTTCCTCGTTTCCCTTGTTTCTGTTGTTTTCAGGGGATCTTTGTTCCTTACGCGGAGGAGTGTGGTCACGCCTCCCAGTGGCTTCGGGCAGTGGTCTCTCCAACGCTGGGCCTCGCCCAATTTGTCGGGGAGAAAGTCTTCGCGATCTGTCCTGCCCATGCCTCTGCGGGGGAGACTGAGCATGATCTTCGTTCTGACGGGGAGGAGGAGTGTCAGGTCTCCTGTGTCTTCTGGGGGACCAGCGAGTCTGTTAGAGCACCCTTAGCCACTCACCCTGTGAGAAGATCAAGTTGTTTGTTTGATTGATGGCCACGAACAGAGCTCTGGTCGTGGCATCATCACTCGCGGGGACGAGGACCTCCTGGAAAGTATTTGGTTCATAGTTCTGGGGAGGATCGATATCCTCGTGCGGTCGAGAGTGGGATGACGAAGAGGCGGTCAGTTCGTCTCTATAGTTCAACTCGATACCAACCATGTTGACGTCGTTTCCGGCGTTTTTGTTACCAATGTTATCGATGATGTTGTTGTTAATGTCGGTGAGATGGGTGTTTCGGTTGTTGTTGGAAGCTTTGTCGGCCATGATAATCACAAAGTTTGGTGGAGAGCTGCTTTAGTCTTGAGATGGAGACATGGAAGCTAGTTTCTCACAGACGACACCACTGATCGTACATGACCAGAAGGGTTTGTCAAATCCTTCAAGCTTCGATCCGAGAAGCAATTGAAGGTGAAGTGGGGGGATACCTACAAGACACTCTGATGCCAAAGTGAGGTTCAGAGCTAATGCAAGCGAGTGAGTATGAGAGTGTGAATGAATCAATACCTGACCCTCTCAAGTGAGAGGGTATTTATAGCCTACAACGCTGGACCAAGGTCTTCAATATTGGGCCACGATGAGGCCCAACAACAAAGACTGCCAGAGCTTACGTGTGTATGGAGTCCAACACGTGGCTTCCTCCCTAGTCAACTGCTCTGAGAAAATAAATGTTGCATCCATTATTCTCGGAGGGCAGTATGATGACGATATGGACACGTGGGCAACGTCTTCCTAGCGGACACGTGGGGAAATGCCCAACGATCTCCAGCTTGGACTGAATGTCTTTGGGTCTTAGGCAAAGGCACTGGATTGGGCCTCCCCAACAGTGGGGCAAGTGTTGGCCCACTCCAGAACAATATACTTGACACTATCTCTAATCTTTTCCGGTGCATATCCTACAACTTTCAGTCTCTCTCGCACAATGAGATTTAAAACATGCGTCGAACATCACACATGAAATAACTCTCCATCGTATAACCATAAATTTTGCATAACAAGTTGTCTTTTCTAATGAGCTTGCATTTCATCATTGGCTGAAGAATTATCTATGTGAGGGAAAATGTCTGCTTTTTTATTCCCTAATCACTTACAAATTCAAGAATCTTCTTTAGCAACTATAATCCACAATGAGGGGAGGCATGTGAGAAAAGTTGAGAATCTTACTCTTTAAATTTCAATTAGAATCAACATAATGAGTTGTTAAGTAAACATAATATGATTCAATTAGAATCAATATATGATTCAATTAGAATCAGAGGTTAGTGAAACTCTTGTAGGAATATTAGTCAATTCTTACTTAAGATTTTCCTTCTCTCTTATGAATACTCACAACATCTGCCTTAGCAGTATTTCGAGTAATGACAACAAAGTCAGGGTTCAAATACTTAAGCCAATTCCTTGTATATTCAAATTCAATAAAGTTATATGGTAAATCATATTAGAGATAGGAGGGTATTATTGTAATAGTTAGTAGGAATTAGACTCATGTGTCTAATTCCCTTTCTATCCCTAGGCCCTTCTATATAAGGGTTTGCTGTAACTGTGAAAAGATATATAACAGATTCAGTTACTCTTCTCTCTTCTCTCTTCTCTCTCTTTCTTCTCCACTCTTATATTCTATCATGGTATCCAGAGCTTCTCTCTGATCCGTGGCTCCTATGGCTATGGCTTCACCAGACTCTTCAAACGCTACCGGTGGTAGCTCCTTCGCTGCAACAACTACCTTCAAGCAGAAGATCTCTGTCAAACTCGACGACACCAACTATCGTCAATGGAAGCAACAGGTCGAAGGCGTTCTTCGTGGCACCAAAATGGTTCGCTTCGTCGTTTCTCCTCAAGTACCGGAACGCTACCTCACTGTTGCTGATCGCGACGTCGGAACTGAGAATCCGAACTATGTCGCGTGGGAGGAGCAAGACGCTCTTCTCTGTACGTGGCTCTTGTCCACGATCTCTGATTCTCTTCTCTCTCGCTTTGTTCTTCTGCGCCATTCGTGGCAAGTGTGGGACGAAATTCATGCGTTCTGCAATACGCAGATGAAAACAAGGTCGCGTCAACTCAGATCAGAGCTCCGTTCTCTCTCAAAAGGTACTCGCACCGTTTCGGAATTTCTTGCACGTGTTCGCACTATTGTTGACACGTTGATGTCCATCGGCGATCCGGTTCTTCACCGCGATCAAATCGAATTGATTCTTGAGGCACTGCCGTCGGAATTTGATCCAGTTGTCGCTGCTGTCAATACGAAGTCTGATTTCATCTCGATTGATGAGCTTGAGTCGCTTCTTCTTGATCAAGAAGCGCGAATTGATAGAGCCAAGAAGAACGTCGTGGAAACTGTTTCAGTGAATCTCACGCAAGGGAATGAAGAGAAGTCCAGTTTCAGTCCTCAATCTGCTGAGATTCCTGATTCCAATGGTGGTGTTTCTTCTGGCTATGGAAGAGGTAGCAATTTTCGTGGCCGAAACAATAGAGGTGGAAGGTTCAGAGGTCGCGGTGGTCGCAGTGGCTTTAGAAACTCTGTTCAGTGCCAAATATGCTCTAAAGTAGGTCATGATGCTAGCTACTGCTATTTTCGTCACTCTCAGGATGCTTATGGCTCATATCCTCCTTATGGCAACTATGGCAATTATGTCTTTGCTCAGCCCAATGTGTGGACTCAGCCTGGTTTTCGAGCCTCAGCACCTCACACCATGAACTCTGCTAGACCTGCTGCTGCGTCCATGCCTGCTCAATATCCTACTCCTAGGCCTCAAGCATTGATTGCTGGAACTGATTGTTCCTCCTTCTACAATCAGGCCTGGTACCCTGACTCAGGTGCCTCTCACCATGTGACACCAGATGCCACAAATCTTGCTGATTCTGTGTCTCTATCTGGATCTGACCAGGTTCACATAGGCAATGGCCAAGGTCTGTCTATCACCTCTGTTGGCTCTATGCAATTTCCTTCTAATTTGTGTCCTAAGTCTTCTCTCAAACTTAATAATCTGCTGCTTGTGCCATCTATCACTAAAAATCTCTTAAGTGTGAGTCAGTTTGCCAAAGACAATGCTGTCTTCTTTGAATTTCATGCTGATGCTTGTTTTGTGAAATGTCAGGATACTTCTAGAGTGCTCTTAAAGGGTTCACTTGGAAGTGATGGTCTCTACAAGTTTGATTCAGTCTCTCAGCCTACTTCTCCTCAAGTTCTTAGTGCTGTCAGCAGTCATCTGCAGTCTAAGTCTAGGATCTCAAATTCATTTTCTAAATCTGTATTCAGCTCTACATGTAATAATAGGGACTTAGGCTCTATTTCTAATGTGTATCAAATGTGGCATAATAAACTTGGCCATCCTCATCATGAGGTTTTGAAACAGATTCTTCAACTTTGTAATATTCCTGTACCACATAAACAATTCAGTAATTTTTGCAATGCTTGTTGTCTGGGCAAAGTGCATAGACTGCCTTCTTCATTATCTGAAACTGTCTATAGCAAGCCTCTTGAACTTATTTTCTGTGATCTGTGGGGGCCTGCACCACTTACATCTGTTTCTGGCTTTACATACTTCCTTACTTGTGTAGATGCTTTTAGCAGGTACACCTGGATTTACCCCCTTAAGCTAAAATCTGATACCTTAGCCACCTTTGTGCAGTTTAAAGCACTTGTCGAACTACAGCTGAATATGAAAATTAAATCTGTGCAAACTGATGGAGGAGGAGAGTTTAAACCCTTGACACATTTTTTGAATATGCATGGCATCATACACCGGGTTACCTGCCCTCACACCCATCACCAAAATGGGTCTGTTGAGAGGAAACATCGTCATGTTGTTGAAACTGGTCTCACTCTCTTAGCTCAAGCAAATCTTCCCTTAAAGTTTTGGGATCATGCTTTCCTCACTGCAACTTATCTCGTCAATAGGCTGCCCTCACCCAACTTGCACAATAAATCTCCTTATTTCTTGCTATACTTCAAATATCCTGACTACAAATTCTTAAAAACCTTTGGCTGCTCCTGTTTTCCTCACCTCAGACCTTACAATTCACATAAACTTGCTATGCACTCCAAAGAGTGTCTCTTTCTTGGCTATTCACCTAGTCACAAAGGCTACAAATGTTTGGATGCTTCTGGCAGAATTTACATCTCCAAGGATGTTAAATTCAATGAGTGTAGGTTCCCTTATTCAGTCATGTTTTCCTCTTCATCCTCCCCTACTAGTCCTACACCTTGTTCTGCAAACTCTCAAGGTTATTTTACTCCTTTACCTGTGCCTCTCACTGCTGTACCTCCATCACAATCTCAGAGTCATGCTGGCCTCATTACTCCTGTCATATCTCATAATAGTTCTGTATCAGACTCCAACACTGCCTCTTCTGAAGCTCATGAGTTAGCTTCTCTAGCCTCTGCCTCAACCATTGCTCCAGTCTCAGACACCACTGCATCAGTCACAGAATTGCCTGCAACTGCAGCTGTTAGCCATGAACAGGCTCTCTCTTCACCTGCTGTTCCTGCCTCCGGTTTCTCTACTCCTGCCGCTTCTGATTCCTCCACTGCAGTAGCTCCTGGTCCTCCTGCAAATCCTCTTAACATTCACCCTATGCTCACAAGGTCCAAACATGGCATAGTGCAGCCAAAGCGGCATCCTACACTTCTTCTTACTCACTTTGAGCCCTCTTCCTACAAGCAAGCTCTCACTGTTCCGGAATGGCAAGAAGCAATGCAAGTTGAGTACAATGCCTTACTTCAGAATCACACTTGGTCTCTTGTCCCTGCTCCTGCCAACAGAAAACCTATTGGCTGCAAGTGGGTTTTCAGGGTTAAGGAGAATCCTGATGGGACTATTAACAAGTACAAGGCCAGATTGGTGGCAAAAGGCTTTCATCAAGTTGAAGGGTTTGACTACACTGAGACTTTCTCACCTGTAGTCAAACCTGTTACGGTTAGAACTGTTCTAACTCTGGCCATCTCCAGAAAATGGACCATTCAACAGATTGATGTTAATAATGCCTTTCTTAATGGGGTGCTAAATGAGGAAGTCTATATGGTGCAGCCACCAGGCTTTGAAAAAGGTGAATCTGGACTTGTATGCAAGCTCCATAAAGCCTTGTATGGCCTTAAACAAGCACCTCGTGCTTGGTTTGATAAGCTCAAAGGCGCTCTCCTTCAGTTAGGCTTCACTGCCAGCAGGTGTGACCCTTCTTTGTTCATGCTTCTCACACCATCCTGCTACACTTTGGTGCTTGTCTATGTAGATGATATAATTATCACTGGCGTATCTTCAGCTTTCATTAAGCAGCTTGTTAACAAACTGAATATGGCTTTCTCTCTCAAAGATCTTGGGCAGCTGGACTATTTTCTGGGTATAGAAGTTACTCACCTTTCTAATGGCTCTTTACTTCTTTCTCAAGGCAAATATATAAGAGACCTTCTGCACAGAACCAATATGGCTGCTGCAAAAGGCATAGCATCCCCTATGGCTTCTAGCACCAAGTTATCCAAAGTTGGCTCTGCACAGGTGACTGATCCCACATACTTCAGATCTGTGGTAGGCGCGTTACAGTATGCTACAGTGACTCGGCCAGAAATATCTTTTGCTGTCAATAAAGTGTGCCAATTTCTGTCTAATCCCTTAGAAGACCACTGGAAAGCTGTTAAAAGGATCTTGAGATATCTTCAAGGGACTGCCTCTCATGGCTTATTTCTTTCCCCTGCCAATCAGTCTGCACCTCTCACTATTACAGGATTTTGTGATGCTGACTGGGCCTCTGATGTTGATGACAGGAGGTCCACCTCTGGTGCTTGCATATTCTTAGGTCCTAACTTGGTGACCTGGTGGGCAAAGAAGCAAACATTGGTGGCAAGATCTAGTGCTGAAGCAGAATATAGAAGCTTAGCTCTTGCCACAGCAGAAATTTTATGGCTGCAGTCTCTCTTACAAGAGTTACAGGTGCAGTACCAAACTCCAAAGGTGCTATGTGATAATCTTAGTGCAGTTTCCTTGGCTCACAATCCTGTGCTGCATTCTAGGACCAAACACATGGAATTAGACATCTTTTTTGTCAGGGAGAAAGTGCTGAGCAAAGCCCTTGTTGTGACTCACATTCCTGCAGCAAGCCAATGGGCAGATGTGCTCACCAAACCTCTCTCCACAGCCAGATTTCAGTTTCTCAAGAGCAAACTACGTGTTGTTGACAAGTTTAAACTTGATCAACCACCCTAAGTTTGAAGGGGGAGTATTAGAGATAGGAGGGTATTATTGTAATAGTTAGTAGGAATTAGACTCATGTGTCTAATTCCCTTTCTATCCCTAGGCCCTTCTATATAAGGGTTTGCTGTAACTGTGAAAAGATATATAACAGATTCAGTTACTCTTCTCTCTTCTCTCTTCTCTCTCTTTCTTCTCCACTCTTATATTCTATCAAATCATGCACAATAATGGTCATAGCACACATTTCTCTATACACTTTTTTATCTATAGCAAGAATCTTAAGTTAACCTTGCAAATCGATCATGACTTGATGAACATCCTCATATTTGGTTTTTGGACATTTATTCATATGAAGATTCACTGTCGGGGTCTTCTGATTCTTACTGTCTGCCCTAAACACCTTTCTACAACTATTGCACTTTGCTCTATTAACACCATCAACACCATGGCCACTTTTAGTGAAAATTTTTCAATAATCAACCGTAGTCGTTTCGTTTTGAACCTCTTAATCTCAGGTGTTTCATCATCATATTCAACATTTTCATTATCATATTCCAAATTTACCACAACATCTACATCTTCAACCGTTTGTGAATCCATCTTAACCTTTAACCTATGATAACATGAAGAAAAAAAATCTTCAAGTGGCTTAATAAAGAAAACATAACGATAACATGGAAAAACATAAATGATGATATATAAAATACTACATATTTAATCCACTATCTCCAGTCCATATATGGTCAATTGTGGCCATTAACTTTAGATTTTGGTTTAGTGTTACTTGAAATCTTGCATCACTTCTCATTATTCAAACTTGACAGAAAAAGAAAAAAAGTGATTGCAAATCTGTGGTACAACAAACACTTTGTTTTTCCAATTAATTTCTACACAAAAACCTTCATTAAATTATAATAAAATATATCCACTCATAAATAATTTAATATTTTTAAAGATAGTATATTTCATCCACTCATCCAAACAAACATTCAATACCATAAGAAACATTATCTACATTTGAAAAATAGTGAAACAACGTGACTATGGAATATATATTGTAAATTAAATACCACTAATAATAAAATATATCTAAATTACATATAAGTAGGTTCTTTTGATGTCAAACTTATAAACAAGATTGAATAATAAAGTATACTATTAATAATAAAATATATCCAAATTACACATGAGAATATTCTTTTGATGTAAAACTTATAAATAAGATTAAATGATAGTAATACAGTAGTTAACGGTAGTAAAGAAAATCTTTGTGGAGTTGAAAAAATACCACAATATATATCTAAGTTTTACTGTCTGCTATTTATTGGAAATCGTTCTGCTATCAATAGAAACAAAATCCCCACTCCAAACAACTTAACAAAGCCATCAAGCATCATGAAAAATCTGTACGTACGTTTACGGTACTAAAATATTTGAAGCTTATCTTAAATATGTTTTTTTTTTAATTTAGAAAAAGAAGAATAAAATAGAAGCAGTAGCTTGAATAATGACAATAGAATAGAGTGAATAGACACGGGTGTAGATGAAACAAAAAGAAAGAAATTTAATTTAGAAAAAACCTAATTTTAAAAGGATGTAAAAAACGAAAATGAGTGAATTGAGCTCTTTAATGGACTGTTCAATTTTTATTCTAAATAAAAACGAAAATTTAACTAAAAAATTTGCAGGTCAAAATCACTCCTCTTTGTCATGTCTTTAGACGGATTAGATAGGACAGATTAACTTAAAATATTAAGTCAAAAATTTTATTTTAATTTATCAAAAATGATAGATTAAACGGATCAATCCGACCGATTTGATCGGTTATACTACTCCTGTGTAGAAGTACAAGGTAGATTTTTCATTTCTTAGTTGAGATTGATTCACCATTATATATAATTTTTTATTCTTTGGTTGAGACTGCATTCATTTTATTAATATATTAATAGTAATATTATACAAACTAACATTCAAACGGGCATTCCAAAACGTCAAATGCATTTAGGACGTTTGCGTAGCGTTTTTCTTGACGGAGAGGCGAGTCCAAGCGACAGATTTACCGGAAGGGAGGTGCTTGATTTCGACGTGATTCGCAATGAAACCGATTAAATTGACTGAATTGCCAAGTTCCTTGTTCCATGGAATTTCGGAGGGTTTAGAGTATGATACGTTGGGGGTGGAATTGAAGATAATAAAATTTAAAGGAATTAAAATATCACAACACCACAACCAACCCAGTGGATAAGCGTGAGTGCACGTTTGGACACTAATATTACATAATAACACTTATCTCTTGCTATCTCTTTTTATTTATATGTAATATTTATGGTTGAATTAAACTCACTGCTTTTTATGGGAATTCAATTATTGCTTGCTGTGGTAGACTTTTTTATCATGTATTGGATTTAGAAAAGATACTATGTTATACATGCTGAGACAAAACAGTTGAACAATGCTATGTTGCAACAATGTGGTTCTAAAGTCAAACTCATTCTGATATCTGAGTTTTGTTTTGGACCCTCAATATTGGATTCTTGTGAAGTTCCTTTTGTGCTTGGTATAATCATATTATCAACATTTATGCCATGTCATCAAAACAGCATCGTATGTGTCTACTTTTAGAAATTCTTCTATAAATAAGTTTGACTCCCTTTATACATAGTTTATATCGCTACATATGTGCATCTTCCGGTTAGCCGTTATACATTATACATTAATTTATAATGAATAATTCACCTTAATTAGTAAAAATTACGTTTAATTGTTTTGTAGCCTCCATACTTAGGTTGGAAAATTACGTTTAATTATTCCTTAATTAGTAAAAATTACGTTTAATAGTTTAATTGGTGATAGTTCTTGATAAACAAGAGAGAATGAGTTTCCTAGGCTATCCCACACGGAAGTTATAAAATTGTGTGGGTTAGGGGTCAATAAATTTGGGTGATGTTCACAACATCTTACAAAGTGAAAAATCGAAAATGCTCTTTGTAGCTTTGGAAGATTGAAATTCAGATATATCTATTTTACAACAAAATCACTTTATTAGAGAGGCACCTTCATTTTTGTCAAAAAAAAATTTGGATTTCAATTGCTGGATAATACCCTTACTGTCTTGAGATTGAAACTCGGAAGCACCAAGCGGAGAAATGAATTTTGCATAATCTTACATGTATGAATCTCTTCCTGGTCATAAGACTAATATTGAAAAATCCTACCAAAATCTCGTGTCATTCTCATTCAAGATATATGCTGAATATGTCATACAGTTCAGAAGAGTGTGTGTGACATATTTGAATTTCTTGAAATATATTGAAAGCACAATTTTAAATCATGTGAGCGAGAAGATTGATTGTGCTTGGATCGATCAGGTTAGACACTTTAAAAATACTATAATAGAGTTGAATCTGGTCATGATACATTGAAGAACTGATTGAGAAATAGTAAAGAAGATTTGTGTAAGGGTTGAGACTATGTGAGCTAAATGATTAAAAATTAACATAATAAAATACAAACATCATTTGGTTGCATCACTACTGTATTAGAACATATATTCAAAATAAATATTTGTTCAGAGTTGGTCGGTAATATATCTCAAACAAGATTGAACTTTATTTATCACAAAGAAGTGCAAGAAGAGAAAACATGTCCAAATAGTTCTAAGTGTGGTTGTACACTTAGAAGAACATACGGTCCTCAATGTGCTTGTTTAATTTCAAGAAGAAGAAACTTGATAAACCAATACATATAGATGAGCTTAAAAGACTTCGATTTGATGATGATTGTGTGGTCAATGAGAGAAAATAAATATCACATGGTGGGAGGTGACTTAAGAGAGATTTTTGAAAACTGGACATAAAACTACGTATCAAGAAGCAGTTGCAGAAGATAGTCTATCTAGAAACTACATTATATGAAACTATCCACAGAACATGTAAAATCAAATGATGCTCTTAAGAAGGTTAAATTGACACCGAATGACAATTCAACCCAGCGATATTCATTCGATTCTAGTGCATATTAGTGATTGTCTTGAATAGATGTCACCATTTTAATTTTCATTATTTCATGTTCATTTGTAAGGGGATTTCTTAATGGACCCTATAACTTTCTAGTGCACCATGCAAGTTTCCTTAAATGCCCATAGATTTTGGAGATACATCTCCGGGACGCACCCAAAATGTGATAAAACACAATTTTTCGGAGATACATTTACAATATCAATTGGATATTATATTTCTGGAAAATATCATTATAGAATGCAGCAAAAAACAGAAATGAAATACATTAACTTCACAAAATTCCAACACCATTGATATCCTAAAATAAACAATACATAAGGGATTTTAACATAGATCAAATAATACACTTCAACATTCAGGTAGACGTTGCAACATCTTGATAATATCATCGATCAATCTCAAAATAGTCGCATACAACTCGATCAGAACTTTTGATTCTAAATGGAAAAAGATTCTTCACATAGCCTGTAAATCAGCGCTCGTCTTCAGCTCATGGTTTGTAAAGTCAAGTTTCCCTTCTTCGTCAATTGATGGCGAGCAGTACTCAATCTTCACGATTTTCCGATTATCACCATATGGTATGAGTTCCTGCAATATGTATTACAGATTTTCAAGAGGGGTATACTCGTTGACCTTAAATTCTTGGGATGACGTATTTTCGGTAAAGTGAACATTTCCAACATGTCATTTGATGTTCATGATAGTTATTTGTGTTTTGGTATGAACAAGACCACAAGTGAGCTTATTTATAGTAGTGCGGTGATATTATTGACCACATAAGTCCTATCTGTTGACAGAGAATTTATCGGAGATGCAACTCCGATAACACCCTAAATTTTGTATCGGAGATGTATCTCCGAAAAGTTTCCCGGTATTAAAAACCCAAAAATAAAACAAAAACAGAAGCACATAATTGTCTAGAATGCTGATAGTTTTGGATAAACTACAAAATACTTATATTCCACAACATAATACATTAAAAAAATGTCATATACAATAAAATGATAAATAACTACTTAAATTATCCGAAATAATTGTCTCCTTCCAAATCTATAGGTGGTACCGCCTTTGACTTTTCCTTATTTTTTTCTATTTCAATGTTGTTCAATTTGATGTACTCTTGCGTCCTTTTAATATAATGGTCCGACCAAGTCTCGGGTTGGATTGTATAATGATTCACCCACTCAGGTGATGTAAGTGGTATAAGATATCCCGGTTTCAAACACACTTGAAGAAAATTCCACAGATTTAAAACCCATCCAACGCATATGATACGATCATTGAGATTTGGTGGTTGAGCAGTGCTTAGTGGGAAACAAGTTTCTAAGAATCGTATCTTATAAGATTCATACACTTTCTCATATGCACTTGCTATGAGATGACACATCTCAGGGAAACACATTAATTTTTCCTCCAATGTAAATCCACTAACGCAAGAAACAAGCGTGTGATAAATCTCTTCAACTTTTTCTTTAGTCCCGAGCACTCGTGTGTATAATCCTCTATTGCTCCTCAATTCTCTGATGGAGTATCGCGGACAAGTTGGTGATCTTTTTCCCTTTACCAAGCAAACTAGAAATAGCCTGAAAACCACAGTTACCGTCACCCTTAACATTAACGATCCATTCAATGTAATTATGCATAAAATTCGGTATCTCCTCGATGAATGGTATCTTTGGTGGAGTCGATGTAAGAGGTGGTTTGCTAATGCGGAATCCTTTGAAAACACTTTTATGAGATTTTAGAGTCGGTGAATTGGGAAATTTTTTGTTAACATGTTCAAAATATGATGGACTCCTCGTTGTTGAATTGTCTCCCGGTGTAGGTTTCACCTTCTTAGGCGCTCTTTTCGTTTTTACCGATTGAGAGGATGGTTTCAAGTTGGTGGTGTTCGGGAATGCAATATTTCTCAATTCCTCTTTGATGTGGAGTTTTGTGTTGTTATCGGCTTTCATAAATATTTCTTGTATTGCTTCCCGTTCAATCAGGATAGAGATATTCGCCTTACCGTCTTTCATAACACCATCATCTTCAAAACTGAGCCTCTTCCAATGACTGCAAACCTCATCCATTCGTATCAGGAAATCAAGTTTCACCTTATTAGATATGACACAAGCACATGGGAGACCGTATGTTTTCGCAAGTGTGCAACCACACTTTGAGCTATCGGAAACTACCTTAGAAGCTCGTTTGGCTTCGTGAAAAATATAATTCAGAGTTGATCGAGACATGTTACCAATAACTGAGAATATATAGTGTTTTCTTTGAACCTACGTTCCAACACTGTGATATTATGACCAAATGATGTTTGTATCTTACTATTCTTGTTTATTATCATTTGATTCACAGATTCTCAATCCACACACAAATCACCCTTGCTATTTCCCAACCATTTCTTTATACAAGCATGAGCAGACTCAACTCGGTTCGTTGTTGTATTTCTAAGGTGCATAACCTTATCGGTCCAAGCATAAACAATCTTCTCCTTTACTTGGTTCAAAATTGTGTTTTTAACATATTTCAGTAAATTAGGATATTTCACGCACACCTTCCTAAAATGTATAACATCATCGGCACATAGCTCTTTTGTAGATGCATTTATTATAATATTCCATATATCCATAATTTTCTTCACAATAACGCCCGCCTTGACCAGTTTTCCATCTTTATCTGCTATCTATTTTGTCCCTACCAAGAGTTTAACACGACTTCTCACATTCTTAGTAATGTGACACCTATAACGTAATGCATAAGAAGTGGGAAATATAATTTCAACTGAATTCATTAATGTGGTATCTCGTCCGGTAACAATGAATTTCGGCATATCTTCTTGGGCCTTCAACATTGAATGACATACCTCTAAAGCCCATGCAATATTGTCCTTTTTTTCGCACTCTAGAAATGCAAAACCAACAGAATATGTCTTCTCAGTCGGTGTAACACCAGCAATGAAAGCATGTATTTGTTGATCTTATACATTGAATCAATAAAAAGCAAAATGGGAAACATATTGAAAAATTTAATAGAATCGGGATGAGTCTAATATATATCTCTTATTGGTACTCCATCCTCACATATTCGGTGCCTAGAAACGTAATTTTTATCATCTAGAAGTTTCAAGAGGTTTTGCATTTCAGTTTGATCCCCCCTAAGCACTAATTTGGATTGATAACACCTATTGTACACTTGCGCTTCAAGGTTTCAAGTATGATTTTTGGAGGTACCAAATTCAATGTCATGTCGAAAACATATTTTTTCTCTTCCACCAAGAGCCGACATGCACTTGGATGACCGGCCAAGTTTGCAAATAAATCATGATTAGGCAAACCACATATCACATTAAAACTCCATTTTTATTTTCTAGCTGATAACCATGCAACTTAAATGGACATTCACACTTTTTTGAACCAATATCATCTTGTTTCAAATTCTAGATATAACGTCTATATTTACCACTTCTTTCACTTGTCAATGTCACAAATGCACATCTTTTATCCGAGCCATTATCAGACCTTTAGATCACAACACCAAACCCTAGTTTGGTGGCCTCTGTATGAATCCACTATAGCATGTCATCACGAAATTCATACTCTTGTTCATTTTCAAAATGGTTTCGAATATCTACCGCCTTAATTAAGATAGGTGAAACAATTTAGGACACGATAGGTTTGGGAATAATATCGGGATGCACCAACCTAATGTAAAAAAACACATTTAACATTGACACGTGTGATACGGTGGAAGAACCGAGTGTTATACTGGTTTTGCATTTGTGTTTGCAAATGTTGTGGTAAGCAAGAGTTGCCACTGACTTTTCTTTTATCCAACAAAGGAAAGGGTGAAAAGAACAGAAAAAGACCTTTCGGGATTATTTTTGAGTAAGGGGGGTAGATTATGGAAAAGGAAGGTGTTAACACCCTTTCCATCCGTAGTTATCTACGGGCTCTTAGATGCTTAGCTCATTTTCAAATACCTTGTGCTTTTGTATGTTTTTGAAAAGTAATTTGAAATGCCTTAGTGCGGCGATTTGCTTTATGATAACTCTTGTATCAGTCCTCAAGAGTGTTGATAAATCATTCTTGAAAATGTTTTGAAATGTTTTTGTGTATGTGTAAAAAGTTTGTTTGAGCAAGCATCTAACAATTATCTACTTTACTTGAAAGAGTCGTTCTTTTCCTCCTTTCCTTTAGACAAGGCTATCCTATTATTAGTGAGTAGGTAGCCCTAGTCGTTTGGATGTGTGAGGGACATTCGTGGGTCATTGTACAGTCATAAATGCAACATATAGAGACGCTTTAGCAATTTTATTTAAGGGACTAGATCATTTACCATAAGGCAACACCGAAGGGTCATTGAGGGACTATGATCTTTTGATTCGAGGGTCTTTGCTAAAGTTTCCTTACTTTCGAGGAACATGACTGTTTTATTTTCTGAAGGCAACCAAAGTGGGAGTACCCTAGAGGTATATATGTGCAAGTGTGTTGTATTTAGTTATTTTTGTCTTTTGTGTTAGGTTTGCTAGCGTTTTGTTTTATTCTTGCCATACAGTCCTATTACCATACATCTAACAGTTAATATTGTACAAAAAATAAAATGCGGAAATATAAATCCTACACTATTACAAAGCTTCGGGGAGGGGATTATTACAAGTCCAAAATTTGGAAAAAAAAATAAAGAAAAGCATTAAAGGAGTCTTAATTAATTCTATTACATCCCATATGCAATTACAATAATATGAAAAGTGCGAAAGTAAATAAATACGCGCGAATTGAAAATAACGTCTAAGTCCTAAATGAAAGGAAATCTTTTTATTTGTTTTTATAAAAGAAAAAAAAACCTAAGTCTACTTAATTTTAATTTAAATAAAAGGTTAAAATGATTAATTAATTTATTTACAAAGTTAACTTAATTAAAAAATACTAACCTAATATTTTTTGTGATTTAATTTGTTTTTACCGATTAAGAAAAATTAAACAAAATTAAAAGAAGTAGATAATAAAGACAAAACAAATATATAAACGGGCTTAATAGCAAAAGAAGTAAATGGGGTATGAAGTGAAATTCGCTGGGCCCAAGTGAGAGAAGCCCATATCTGCCCTTGGATTCAGTGGGGAGGTCCCTAGGAAAGTCCATGGTGAGGCTTTGTACTTAGGGTGTTGGATCAGGATCATATATGCATCTGATGGCATGGAATTGATGGTGTATGGTGAGCATGCGTAAGACCTGCCAGTACTGGATCTGCATATGCCATGTTAGAAAAACATAATACATGACTGTGGATCGAACCCAGGTCCTTTCGATTTCATATATTCCCTTTCACCATCTGAGTTGTTGGTCAATCGTTAGTACAAATAAAATCATAACATTCCATTAGCCAACGAATCATATATATATATATATATATATATATATATATATATATATATATATATATATATATATATATATATATATATATATATATATATATATATATATATATATATATATATATATATATATATATATATATATATATATATATATATATAATTCGAAATCCCTACGTGCATGCTGCACAAGCCAAAAGGACAGAGATGCCTGAATTGAGATTCGAAGGAATCTGTTTCACATGCCTTAACAAAAGTATCCTGTTACTTGACAATCAAAAACTTCATGCAACAATCAAAATTAAATCACACATGAGATGAATTTAAGATCGAAGGTTTGTTACCAAAGAGATGCTTTGTTTTGGATGGAGATGGTTTGCAAAGTGTGCTTCGATTTTGGAAGCTTTGGTGTATTTCTTGCAGCCTTCGTGTGGCTCGTATGGGGAAATATGTGTGTGTACCTGGAGGCAAGGTTTTCGCCTGGCTGATGCGTATATAGGCCAAAATATTTCTGTGAGCGGTCAAAATGAAACTTTGATTGGTAATAAGTATTGTGTGTGATGCAGCGTATGGTTGGTGGTGTGAGTGTGGAAAGAGTGTTTCTTTCTTTTTTTATTATTTTTTCTCCGCCCCCAGACAATGTATCCTTAGGACTGTTGTGATACGGTGGCAGAACCGACTGCTTAATACTGGTTTTGCATTTGTGTTTGCAAATGTTGTGGTAAGCAAGAGTCGCCACCGAATTTTGTTTTATCCAACAAAGGAAAGGGTGAAAAGAACATAAAAGACTTTTTCGATAGTTTTCTGAGTAAGGGGGGTAGATTATGGAAAGGGAAGATGTTAGCACCCTTTCCATCCATAGTTTTCTACGGGCTCTTAGAGGTTTGCTCATTTTTGAAATACCCTTGTGCTTTGTGTGTTTGAAAATGTTTTTAAAATTCCGTAGTGCGGAGATTCGCTTTATGATAACTCTTGTATCAGTCCTCAACAGTGTTGACAAAGCGAATGTTTTTTTAAAAGTGTTTTGAAATGTTTTTGTGTAGGTGCAAAAAAGTTGTTTTGAGCAAACTTCTAACAGCTATCTACTTTGTACTCGAAAAGGGTCGTTCTTTTCCTCTTTTCCTTTAGACAATGCTATCCTACTATTAGTGAGTAGGTAGCCCTATCGTTGGATGTTTGAGGGACAATCGAAGGGACGTTTATAGCCATAAAGGCAACTGGGCAAGAAACCTTAATAACTATCCTAGGTTTTTATGATCATTTTTATCGAGGAAACGTCGAGAGGGTCATCGAGGGACTTATGATATTTAAACCAGAGGATAACCACTAAAATATCTCACGTTTCGAGAGTTGTGATTGTTTTCCGAAGGCAACCGAAGTGGGATGCCCTAGAGGTGCGTATGTGAAATTGTGTTCTATTCAGTTATTTATCTTACGTTATTAGGTTTGCTAGTGTTTGATTTCAGTCTTTTCATACAATCCTAGTTACTAGCAGTTAATATTTGCAGAAATTTAAAGTGCGAGAATTTAGATCCTACGCTATTATAATGCTTCGGGACAATTACATAAAAAGGGTGCAAGAAAATAAAGTGTGGAATTTTAAACCTAGACTATTACATCCCATAATCAGTTACATTATTATATAAAATGCGAGAATAAAAATAATGCGCGCGAAATGAAATATTACGTCTAAAAAATCCTAAGAATGAAAGTCTTTTTGGTTTTACTTTTATTTATTTCATGAAAAATAATTAAACTAAATATAAATTTAATTTAAGAAAATCAATATTGAAATTAACCTAATTCTAATATTTTTGTGTTTTTTTTTATTAAGAAAACATTTGAATTAAAATGAACCTAAGTCTAATTGATTTTAAGTTGAGTAAATAAAATTAAAATAATTAATAAATTAATTAAAATAATTTTGAAAAACCTAAATATATTTATTTATTTTTTGATTTTTTATGATTTGTTAGAAAAAGATTAAAAAGCAAAATATAAACTAAACAAAGAAACTGATCAAAAATAAATGGGGGTGAGTTTTTGGAATCACGTTGGGCCCAAATGAAATTAGCCCAGCTTTTGCGCCCAATCCAGTAGGGAGTGTACCTTAAGGTACACCGTGGTCTTTATCCATTTGAGAACATTGGATCTGCCATCTCAGGACTGAACGATCCAAGTGCAAGGCCTATCATGCGCCTGCTTTTCCTGATGCGCATTAGATCTGAAACAAATTTGTTGAAAAAAATGCGTCAAACTAGGATCGAACCCAGGACCTGCAAGGTGAAAGCTCTATGGGTGCATTCGTTACCGTTGGGCCAGCTTGATCATTCGTTAATGCAATGATAAGAAAACAATATAATATAAAACATAAATTAAAGACAATTCATCAACACGCGCCTTTACTGTGGGTCCCTGTTATTTGAATGGGCGAATCAGTGACCAAGGTTTAGACATGTCAGCTCCTGCCGGAGTCAACTGAAGTCAAAGATGTCGGAGTCAACTTCAGTCGTGTTCTTCGACGGCCCCAAATCTTGATATGCAAAAAACGCAAGCATTAATGGATGGTAGGGACCTTACCCCCCTAAATTGATGGCCCTGAGTTCAATGGTGGCCTTAGTTTGGCCTAAAACGAGCTACAAACGGAGTTATGACACAAATATGAGAAACACGGTTAAGAATGGCAAATGGCCATGTACACGTCCAAGCTAGCGTATAAGGTTCCATTTCAGTCCTAATCATCACCCTGATCACATCTAAACACAAAACATCAATAAAAGGTGCATAAATTTAAGGTTTCGAAGGTGAGAATTTTATCAATCGAAGAGTGATGGTTAGGCTTCTCCTGGGCACGACAGTTAGTGGGATTGGTCTGGATCTGTTCCTGAGAGGGCCAGGAAGGAGAATGGACGCCTGGAATTTGTTGAAAGTGGATGGAGGATGAGTTTTTCGATTGCCCTAACTTTGAGAAAATTTGGAGAGCTTTCTCTAGGTATATTTTTTCGTTCGTTATGCTTGCATTGTGTTGGCTTTATATAGAGGAAGAGAGAGCTTGCAAAAAAGGGAAGAAAATCACACAATAGCTATTGTGTTTAAGGCCATGATTCAAGATTTGTAAATATGCCAAAAATGGATATTTCATGCCATTTCCAACTTTGAGTGTATATGTTCATATTTTCACGAAATCTTGGGCTTCAAGACAAGTCAAAACACCAGCCTAAATGCCAAGGCCCATCTCCAAACATTTTTTACAATTTATTTTATATTTATTTAAAATAAATCAAAATAAATATGAATAAAATAGATAAAAATTTTAAGGCTATGCAAAAATAAAATTAGAGGTCTTCTATAAGCTTAGGAAAATATTTGAACCTTAAAAAGTTAAGCCATTGGCTCAAAAGTTTAAATTTGCTCAATGCACCATTCTTGAAATTTCCAAAATTTTCCTAACTTGGGCAAGCCATAACTTGCTCAATTTTTATCTCATGATGATGATCTTGGACTTTTTGGAAAGCCCAATATGTATACTTTAATCTCTAGTTTGACCAATTTTGCATTTGAAGAATTTATCTTTGATGTAAATGGTCTTGACAAAAAGTGCATTTTGTTAACTTTCTGAAAATGACATGTAATGTATGAGCTTGTATCTTTCAAATGGTGCATTTCTTGTACTTGAGAGCTGAAGAGAAGTTGTATGGCTTTGAGTTCTCTTCAAAATAAGCTTTGGTTGGAGAAAAATGGATGAATCATGTGAAAGTTATGCCTGGTCAAAGTTTGGTTGACTTTTCCTATAGAAACCCTTATTATCAATTCTTGACTTCTGATGAATTAAGAGAATTTCTTGAGGAATCATGATCAACCCTTGATCAAATGAAGAATATCACTTCAAAATGTTGACGTTGACCCTAAAAACTTGAAGTTTGACTGTATATAGGCCACTGGGGGATTTCCTCTTTCCGCTGGAGGATATTCTGCCGGGGTTTGACTCTTTGGAGAGAGATGATGCTTTGTTGGAAGGTTTTTCCGATGTAGAAAAATAAACTTTGTTGGGGCCTAAACTTTCGCAGTTAGAGAAATAAACTCTATCCGGGAAGAGGTTTTATAAACTATTTGAAATTATATAACTCAGCTGGGGGAATACAAATTTTAGCTCTTTAAAGGAACTTTGTTGGAGAAGGTAACTCCTGCTTGGGGAAGAAAAGATCAAAACTCTGGTTGTTTCTACTCTGTGAGGAACATAGACATCACGGGGTCGTATGTAGCAGTGACTTCGTCTCAAATTGTCTCTTCCCCTGTACCATGCTGGACAGAGTAACTATCGGAACTACAAATAGCTTTTTAGACTTTGCCCAGTTTCTTAAAATCATTAGTAACTGTCTTTCTGTCTCTTATGCAAGTATTT